>NADL03000009.1:0-600000 GCA_002205965.3 Kappaphycus alvarezii
CCAAATGCCACTGCTAATCTCGCAATTTTCACACTCTCGGTTCCCGGCCTCACTCAAGCTCTGGCGCTTGTTACCCTCGATCAACTATACCCTGCTTTTCAGAACAAAGAAAGAAGCGACGGGGCTCTACTGCCAATAATATTGCCAACATATTCGATGCTAACATCCACCTACCCACACCTCCTCGATTTCCAGCCCCTCAGCCGCCTGTGCTTGCCCTGTGCCTTCTCTTTCCTAATCATTTCAATCATGTCTGCAGTCATCGCTACATGGCCCTTTTCCCTCCGTGCCGTCAACCACACCTCTACCCTTCTCCACACTTCCACCCCCCACTTGACGCCCTAACCTCTGGCATTTCACTTGTCGAACAAGACCCCACAATAACCTCAGTTGGATATGGAGGTCTCCCCAACTCTGATGGATTTCTCCAGCTTGACGCCGCCATCGTCACGTCTACTGGCGCGTGTGGCTCAGCCATGTCTGTTTCTCAACTTCGCTCTGCTATCCCTCTTGCCCGCCTCATCCTCCTTCATTCTCCCCATTCCATCCTCGCCGCTGATGGAGCCGCCCTTTTTGCTAAAAACACGGCCTTCACTCCATCATGATCCTCAGTCCTTGCTTACCCCACACGCTAAGCAAGGTATGAGCAGTATCGCGCCGGTCTTATTCCACCCCGCCCAAAACCAGGGTGGCTGACCAAATGACACATACGGACACGGTAGGCATGATTGCGAAAGATTCGACCGGGTTTCTTGTCGCCGGCTGTGCCACAAGTGGCATGGAATTTAAACATCCTGGTAGGGTCGGTGACTCACCTATAATCGGCGCAGGCTTGTATGCTGATGAATGTGGCGCGGCTGTGGCAACGGGCGATGGCGATGAAATGATGAGGTTTTGCGTTCATATGCCGTGGTGCAGGCTCTTGAACGGGGGCTGAGTCCACAGGAGGCTTGTGAACAGGTCATGAATCAAGTGTTTGCAAAGGCGGTGGGTTGTCAAGCAGCAGTGGTTGCAATGAGTAAAAAGGGGGAAGTTGGGGTGCAGGGACCCGGCAGGGGTTTCGATACGCTTTTTGGGAAGACGGAATGGAGGTCGGTAAGGGAGTGATAAGGGATGGGAAGAATGTCGCAGGAGGTAAAAGTTGGGGCCACACATGCGTGTGAGAGAGTGGCATGGCGAGGCGAGAAAGAGAGAAATGAAAGGGAACGAGGGCAGTTTAGGCCAAAGCGGCGGCGAAAGAAGGCGTTTAGCATATGCAATGCCTGACGTAGTAGTGGTGAAAGCGGTCGCGAGTGAGAGAAGGTGAAGGGAGAGGTGGGGAGAAGAGTGGAGTTAGTAGCAGAAAGAATGGCTGTAAAGGTGAGGGTGATTTGCAAAGTGGTGTTGATTTAGAGATAAGAAGAGGACGGATAGGGGAGAGGGGTCGGGAGGAAATCTGGGCAGAGGTCAGAGCTTAGAAGGGTTGAGAACCAGCCAGCCGGCTATGAGGAGGGTGTCCCTTGCAACAATGACGGCGGCTACCCAGGGAGGTAGAACGTGTT
Organism: Kappaphycus alvarezii; assembly: GCA_002205965.3. Taxonomy (NCBI): domain Eukaryota; phylum Rhodophyta; class Florideophyceae; order Gigartinales; family Solieriaceae; genus Kappaphycus; species Kappaphycus alvarezii. The sequence continues at coordinate 1,542 of NADL03000009.1, forward strand.
GATAGGCGAGGGCGGCAGTGGTGGAGGTAATGAGAAGTTTGTCTGCAGCGGGGTCGAGGAGGGAGCCAAGAGGGGTCTGAAGGTTGTATTGGCGGGCGATGTGGCCGTCAAGAAAGTCGGAGATGGCGGCATAGAGAGAGTGTACAGGGCATAATCGTAGGAGGACGTAAGGATAAAGTGTGTAGCGAGCGGGGCGCAGAGGATACGGCCAATAGTTATCCCATTCGCATGTTGTAATTGTTCGGGAGGTTTGGCGAATTTGATGGTGGTTCTTGATCGATGATGTTGAGAAGATGAATGCGCGGAGGGGGTAATAACGTGGGAAACGAGGAAGAGAGGTTGGAAATGAGCTGGGGTAGCAGCTGGTTGGATCGGGAAAAGGCTTGTTCGTGAGCAACCAGGGAAATACGCAAGATGCGAGGCTTGATGCGGTTCAGAGCACGGCACAAGGAAAACATTGTCGGAGTTCAAGAGATTATCTCCGACGGAAGACCAACGGCACACAGTGCATGGTTTATAATCTTGACTTGATCGGTCGATTTTATTGCATGCATTAAACTTCTGTGCTACAGTACGACCCGGTACTGTGCAATAATAATTTGTTTGTATCACTGGAACGCCCACAGTCGATCCTAGCCTCGCTCACACTAAATCACTCAGTCCCGCCCCCCCCCCGGAAGTCTCCGAGTAGGCAAATTCTCCCGCTTCCCCACAGACCCTCTCTCTCGGGGCCACAGAAGACGCCTCATCCTTTGCTCATTTCTTCATTGGTTCCCCCGACACTCACCCCGCTCCTCAATTGCTCGTCCGCTTCCGGAGCCCACATCGACTCTCCTACACACACTCCACCAACTCAGCCACCCGGAAATACCTCCATCCATGTTCCTCTCCTTCACGACGCTCTCTGCCCGTATGTTGCCCACCCCCGATGCATGACTCCTGATCCTAGCTTAAAGCCCGGCCGCTAAAACGACACAGACTGAATGTCTGCTTACAGTACAGCATCAATGTGTACTTCATCATGGAACTCTGGCCCATGGGTCTCCCCCAGTGTTCATAGCCCCCGAAGGCTCTTTACCGGCGTATGAAACAAAATGTTCGACCTATCACTACTGTATGAAATTGCAACTCACAATGTCACAAAATAAAACAATGAGACCTGGTTTGCATGGGGTGACTCAACTCAGCATGTTGCGGAGGTTGACGTAGAAAGAGAGAATCTTTTACTCTTTTTACTTATCTTGAGTGTACACCGACTGACCGACTATTCAGTTACGAGCTAACTGGATGGACCACATCGGTCACGTGCAGTGGGGCCCGCGATATGATGGCCATAGCCACCGACGACCACAAAGTGCAACTGATACGCTGGTAGATGCGTGTGCGAATCGTAGCGTCCGAGGTGTGGCATTTCGTGGCTACACGTGGCACAAACTCTTCGATAAATAATGCAGTATCCGGAGAAGGGGCAACGAGGGAGTCGAAGACCAGAGGTTGGAATCGGAAACCTGGGTCCCGGGAGGGCAGAGAGGGGGGGACCAGGCGCCTTGACAGCTTGTGCTGTAGGTCCTGGATCTTGCGATGGTGCATGAGGGCGGCAGCCCCACCGGCGACTTGCGTCGCTTTGGTGATGGAGGTCTGCTTGAACGGAGACGTGACGGCGACGTCACATGCAATGGGTCGGTCTGGTAGGGCAGGTTCAGTGTCACGGGGGGGAAAGGCGCGGCGCATATGGACTATATGGTATAACTGAGCTTGTTGCCCAGCCAGGGCTTCGCTGTTCCCTTCGAGCATCCGCTGCGAGTCGCGACAACTGTCGCATATTCCTCGAGGACTTTTGTCGTTGCCTCGGGCGTCGACCCCAGTGAGTCGAACTCCAGCGGAGCAAAGTTCAAGTCTAGCTGCCGTAGTCCCGCCAGTGCGTCGTGTGGAATGGTAACCAATTTCATAACCAGGTCCCTCTTCTTTTTGTCTGCGACGTCGGCAACCGCTCGTGGCCTTTCGTGCTTGTAGAAACGTGTAGTTCCATTGGAGTAGCGACGGTACTGTAATATCGTATGCCACAAGAAGGGGAGGCGTGATATTTTCGTCATTGGACCGTAGGTGGACGAGGATGTCCGCAGGTTGGGCATTCAGTCCGGGATTGAGGTATTTCGCCCCTTCTCGGACGCCAACGCCCGCTGCTCTGAATAGCTCGTTGAAAAGGACCTTGGCTACTGCTTTGATTCTGTTTAACCATCCTGTGGCTTTTGTGGCATAGGTCGGCGGCGTGGTCTCACAAGTTGTCCATAATCTTGTGGCAGTCGGCACATCGCAATGGCACCATGTCGTCAAACACGTGAATTCCCAGGTGACACCGCAGCATCACCGTCCACATGTCGTCGTACCTGTGGGTGACCACAGCCGAATACGCAGTGCGGAAGGCGGACGCTGGCGTTTCCAGGTATGCTCGACGTCTTATCCGCTTCTGGATTTCTGCGTCCGACTGCGTTGCGGGGCTAGGGGATGCTTCCCATTCGTCTTTGCAGGACTTTGCCGCCGACTCGCACCAGGCTCGATAGAGAGTGCTGTATGTATTATCGGGCTGAAGGCAAATGTGGCCGTTATTAGTCGCTCTGGGAGGCTGCCCTCTTTCGAGAAAGCCGGGGGAGTTCACGAACGAATTCCATGAGGTGCCCGTCTGCCTCTCCATAATTGCGTGTATGGTAATCCGAGGTACCTGCCTCTTCGGGGGTTCCCACCTGGTCAGCATCAATGATGCTCGCTGCATGATTCAGCGTTGCCACTGGCATAAAGCCATGACCTCCATAGCGTAGAGGTAGGGTCACCTGTTGTCAGACCGCACCAGACTTCGGGACATTCTTGGAACGGGAATGGAGTTCCAACTGATCGTCATGGAATTTCCGCACAGCGGGCGCTTGCGGCACTCACGGGGGTTTGCCTCATCACGTGTTGAAGCTTGCACGCCGAAGCTTGTACCCGGTGAAGCTGGAACCTGATGCGAGCGTCTCCGATCCCATCGCTCAGCGAAAACATGTGTTTGCAGCCGTTGATATTTCCTTGCAACCAATGTAACGGGAGCGAGTCTTTGCCACCGATCTCCACAAGAGCCCAGCCGAGCAACGCGCACTGCACCTCGTCATCGACAACCCTCTAGTCGCGCCCACTCTTCGGGGCCTTGATGTAACAATTTCCAGTCCTCACTCCGCGCCATATCGCAACCAGGCCGATGGAGGTCTCTCAGCACTGACACAAGCCTAACAGCGAAAAAGAGAGTACTATGCGCTACCTTGTCGTGCCGGGGGTATGGACCTCTTGCACTGGCCCTTTTTGAGGAAGACTGCTGAAACAGCTCCCTTTCCGGAGCGGGGGCGACTCTGTGCCAAGGGTCAATGCTCGAACCCTCCGCCAGTAGGGGACTGGCCGCCAAGGTTCGGAGTACCCTCCTACGTTTTCTATCTAAGATCATAAGTTCGGTGTTGGTGGTCAGGAGTCAAGGAATCAACAAGTTTTTTTGGAAGCTCACCTCTCCACCTGGTACAGCACAGCCTCCAGCCCGTTGCCTTTGGGCCCACCTGACGCGGGTCAAAATGTCCTCCACACCCAAGGTCGATTAGAAACGGCACCGAAATCCCGCCATTCATGAAGGCCATCTCAGATCAAGAACTGTCCTCCCTGAAAAGCACTCAGAAGGGATTCATCATAACAATGCGGTCCTTAGATGCTGAACTGCATGGTGTAAGCTCAAGGAGATGATTGCTGAATTGTCCCACCCGCAGGTCTGTTCGCTAAAGAGATCTGTGACCTCCCATCCGTCTGGGTGGAACTCAGAAACTTCCTCAATGCTAGAGGTGCAAATCTCCAACAGCATTCTTCACGCAGAGTAATCCTTACGCTCGCGCATGGATCTACGACGATGCTGAAGACCGTGACGCCGCTGTTCAGACCGCTCAACTCATCGTTGCTGCAGGACGGAAAGTCAGATCCGACCTGCAGAACCAAGGGACGATCGTGATCGAAACGACCGATTCTGGGAACAGTGGCAGCGGCAATGGGAATAACGGGAGCAGGCTGGCCCATGACATTACATGCGGCTCAAGGACTGGATAAGAAGTTCTCGGGGGACCTCGGCGAATGCTGGATGGATTTTGTGGATGAGTACTCACAGGTTTCGAGGACTACGGCTTAAGTCCGCAACAAAAGCTACAGTATCTTCACAATCTCTTGTCCAAGGACGCTAAACGGTTTTATCTTGCAGAGGTAGAGACGTATGCGCAGACGTTTGCAAGCGGTTGAGATGATAAACCGCGAGTATAACTCTCCCGTTCGCAAAATCGTGTGAAGAACTACCTCAACACACTTCAGTTTTGAGTTCGTCAGGAGCGGGCTGGAGACTTCGATGGCTTTAGCTAAGGTGTACAAGCTGATCACCAAACTATCCAGGCAAGTGCCAAGTCCCAGAGGTGATTCCACAAGATCGAATTCCTCCGGAACGCTACAGTCGGATACTCCTGGTCGCGTGAGCCCCTAAGTCGAGTGGCGACACATGAGCCAGCTTCCAGATGCTTTTGGAGAACTAGAAGCAGCATTACAGCTCGATAAAGAAGCCAGTTGGCCCTCGCAAGAGACAACGCGCTGTGAGTAGGGCTTCTCATCGGATGAGCAGCTGGGTATCCACTACGCTGGGCAGGGCCGATACATGTACAATCCCAAGAATGTGAGACCGGCGTCATAATCCAAGCGTTTACGTGCAAAGCCTCTAGAAATTTCCGGATGTTTCAACTGCGGTGATCCTGGTCATATGCTCAAAGATTGCAAGAAGCCATTGAACGCCGCCAGGGCTGCTGAGAAGCTCGAGTACTATAAGAAAAAGGACTCGAAGAAGCACGCAGTACATATGGTTCTAGCGGAACTCTGTGGGCAGCTCGATAGCATGGTTGATGATTACAGGAGGAGGACGAACCCGATGATGTCAACATTTTCCAGTCCGCCCTGAGAGGAGAATATGATTCGGACAGTTCTGATACTCCGTCTCTGGGCTTCCGGAGCTACATCCTGAAGTTGATTCAGACCCTCATGAAATCCTCGTTATGACATCCACCTGGGATAAGCCAACCTCGCAGGAGTTCGAAGGTGGATGCGTTGACTCGGTGCACAGAAGACTTGATCGGCAAGCTCAGGCCAGGGCGTACTGCGCGCTCATTAACACCGACCTCATGAGCGAGGTGAAAGGAAAGAAATTGACGTTTACTTTCGGAGAGTCTACCTACAAGGGAATTGGTAACATCTCCATACGAAATTCAGTCTCCAATGATTTCTTCTCTCATTCACCGCCGACGTCGTCGATGTTGACGTGCCGTTACTCCTGGGCCTTGATCTCCTCACTCAGGCAAGACTCATCTTGGACTTTGCAGATGACGCTGTACGCTCGAAATCCGATGGATGGACGCTACCTTTAGTGCGTAAGCGAGGGCATGTCTACATAGAATGGTGTGTCAGTGTATTCTTTACTTCTGCTGAGATTCGTAAGATACACCGAAATTTCCACCATACATCCAGGCAAACTGTACGCGATGATGCGAAGAGCTGACCAGAATCTGTGTCCCCGGAGCTCATGGCGGACCTGGAACGCATAACGCAACTTCGAAGTATTCCAGAGGGAAGCAGATGCTCCTCACGATTCAAGGTGTCCCTTCCCGATGGGGAATGCGTATTCAATCGAACAGTCTGCATCGACTTGATGAAGCTTGAGAAGAGCACTGTGCTGCACGTGGTTGATAAGGACAAAGTTCAGCGCCGCTTGCTTCCTTAAGGGGGAGTCGACCACTGATACATGGAATGCTTTCATGCACATATGGGTGTCTACATACGTCGGTTTCCAGACAGCATTGCGGTAGACCAAGGGCGGCAGTTCGAATCGTTGGAATGGAAGAACTCGTGCAAGCCGCTGGCATAAAGGAGCAACCTCTGGCGTTGAAAGTCATAACGCGCTCGGGTAGGGGAACGATATCACTCTTTCCTCCGTCGAGTCTATAACAAGGTCACTGCCGACGACCCGCTCATCGAACGCAGTCTCGCTCTGCAGCTGGCAGTCAAGGCTGTTAACGATACCGCCGGGCCGTCAGGACTCGTGCCCACGCTCTTGGTGTTTGGTGTCCTTCCGCGTATTCCACTCATGCCAAAGGACTACCGATCACAGTAAGGATGAGAGCACTAAGCGAGCACGAAAGGAAATGACGAAAATATCCCACAACGCCCGTCTCAGTACTGCACTGAGCAGAAACGTACCTGCGGCCGCTGATGTTACGTATGCCATTGGGACGAAGTACTCATGTACAGAGAGAAGCCCGCAGCTAAGTGGGTAGGACCACTCGTCGTGCGTGATGTGCAAGGTAAAATTCTGACTTTGGATAACGGAGATCGTTTTATTCGAGCGTCACTCGACAAGGTGAAGCACGTCAGGGAGAGAGCTATGCCTATGATCCGGATCTGCCCCCTTCTCGAGATGCAGGAGGCGACGCTAGAGCTGCTCAGCCGATGATGGACAACCGCGGTTATCTGCTTGATGATCCCTCGTCAAAGGATGACTCCATTGTTGAATGCAGTCCAGATGAAAACGGAGACTTCCTTGATGTTCTTGCTGAAATCCGAAGTGCGGAACCGACCAAAGGCGCGTGCAAGATGCTCTGGACCACCCGATGTTTAACATTGCTTACATCGGTGTGCACATCACTGAAGTGCTGAGCCCAAGCGATCCTCGCAGAAACAACTCCAAATTCAGGGCTGCGAAAGTGTCGAGATTAGCGGTCTAAAGGAACGGAAAGTGTGGAAAGTCATCCCCAGAGCGAAGTTCAAAGGATGCTAACATACTGGGCGGAAGATTCGTTCTTGCGCTGAAGAATGTGGGAGCCAGAGACGAGAAGGAGAAGGCGAGATACATTGCTCAAGGACATAAGGACAAAGACAAACCTTACATGGTACACGACGTCGCCACATTAAGGTCTTCTCCATTCGTCTGATCCTCTCCGTTGCTGCAATCAAGGGGTTCCGGATCTTCTCTCATGACGTTAACCAAGCCTACGTGCAGAGCAAGGACAAGATGAGTCGACGCATATTCATCCTACCAAAGCGTGAGGACCTGGACATCATCGGCATTAATGATGAGGAACTACTAGAGTTGCTGCGACCGCTCTATGGTGTGCGATGCGGGTGATTACTGGGTGCGACAATCCACTTCCACGTCGCAAATGACTTGGGGATGTCCCACGACCGGAGACCGGCTCTTTATTTGAAAATGTCCGACGGGGATCTTGAAGGCCTGATTGGTATCTATGTTGACGATAATCTCCATGCGGGGATGAAAACTTCGAGAAGAAGACGTTGAAGAGCCTGAAATGTTTGACTCTAAGCCAAGAGTGTATGAAAACTTCGACTTCTTTGGCACTTCATAAAAACTTTGAGACCGGGAATTCTCAGTATCTCAAGAGCAACATGTCAAACGCCTTCCTAAAATATCGAAGGATTGTACGTTCGAAGAATTTAGAAGGCATCGAGCGATGCTCGCTTGGCTAGCGAATACACACCCTGAATCTGCTGTGCAATAAACAGGCAGCACAGGTGACAGAGGCAACGTTCTCAAAAGACAAATCTTTGAGTTCAACAAGGCTGTTAAGATCGTCAAGAAGGAAATGTCAGGATTAAAGTACAAGGGTTGGATATGGGGTCGCTACGGCTTAAGATGTATGCTGATGCAGCCTTTGCGTCGAACGATGATCTCTCGTCCCAGCTAGGCTTCTTAATTCTCCTTACGGACAATATGGACAGGCGCATGTCCTCGACTACTCGAGCAAGAAATCTAAGGGGTTGTTCGGTCAATAATGGGTGGTGAAATTTATGCATTTGTTGATGGCTTCGATCGGGCCTTTATGCTCCGCAAGGATCTCGGCGGATACTCGGTGCGAAGATCCCCCTTTATTGCTTTACCGACTCGAAGCAATTTTCGACTCAGTTACAAAGGGGCAGCAGACCACTGAGAAAAGATTAATGATCGATGTCATGGCCGCCCGGGAATCATACAAGAGCTTGGAGATTACGCAGATTGGACTTGTGAGTACTGCGAAAAACCCTGCGGACGGGCTTTCTAAATTGCGTGGAAATGGAGTTTTAACTCAGTTGCTACAGAACGGATTAGATACTTGCTCCGTGCAGCAGTGGATAGTTCGACCAGAACAAGCTCCCAACATTGAAAATGCGGGAGTGTGAAGATGGTTGCGACTTGAGAGTACAGTGTTGCTCGCTTGCGTTTTTCGAGGCCGTTAGGTGTAATTGAATTACAGTATTTCGAGTTTCACGAGGCGGCGAAAATAATAAATGTGACCGCTCTTTCGGCCGACTGGGGTTGGAACGACTCCCCAGTGCCGTTGCTTCGTTCGTAGAACTCCTTTGCCGCGTTCTATTCCGCCGACGGAAAGAGCGCCCCGCGAAGAACCAGGTCGGTCGAAGTCCTGTCTGCGAACGTTGCGAAGGCAACGACACAAGAAAACTACAGAAGCATCCTCTGTTTGAATTACGGAAGCTTATAGTATGACACGTGTCTCGGCATTTGTTATGCAGTACACCGCGGTCATGCTGAATCACCGAAAACAGCGCACATACTGTACCCCACCAGCGGACCTCCAGACGGGGCACTTGCCTGATCCCCAACTACGGTAGAAGCTCTTTTTTCTCAGTCCAGGAACTGACTACAGTACTGTACTGTATAGTACTGAACATAACTGATAAAAAAGCTATTCCCGCCATTTTCAGGCACTCATTTGTCACTCCTACCCTCAGGAAGACCATAGCAGTGACCGCCGTCGTCTCCAAACAATTTAGATGCCTCGAGTATTGCGCCTGACCGAATTTCAACAGGGCCAAGCTCTAGCCTGGCGTGAACAGAAATTACCCTCTCTGAAATCGCCAAACGCCTCAAAAACTCCCGCATAGCAGTCATAACGTTTTTAAAGTCCCCAGAGACCTACAATGAACGAATGAAAAGGGTAACAGAGGCGAAAATGACCGCACAGGACACCAGAAGGCTGCTCCGGGAAGCCTCAAAAAACTGGAAAATCGGCCAACCAATTGCAAACAGATCTCCAATTGCCCATTTTAAAGCGCCGAACGCAGCAAATTCTCTCTGCAGCTGCCCATTTGGAGTATAAAAAGGTTAAAAAGCTTCTTTTTTGACCCCGAGGCACATCTCAGACCGCCTCAGCTCGGCGCGCAACAAGGCGACGTGGACGATGCGTGATTGGGGCAAAGTTGTTTTCTCTGATGATAAAAATTTAATCTGGATGGGCCAGATGGCCTCCGGTGTTACTGGTATGACTTACGAAGGGAGGAAAAAACTTTATTTAGTCTTCAGCAAGGGGGTTTCAGTGATGTGTGGGGGGCGTTTTCAGAAAAGGGATGAAGTAAAATTGCCATTCTTCGAGGCAAGCAGAACGCAGGGAAGTATATAAAATACTCTGAAGGACTTTCTAATTTCGTTTAAAAGCATTTCTCACCGGCTTGGATACATTTTTCAACAAGATAATGCTCCTATTCATACTGCTCGAGTCACAGAAGAATGGTTTAAAGATGAAAGTATCTCGGTGATGCAGTGGCCAGCGAACAGCACCGATCTTGAAAATGTATGGGGAATGCTGGCGCGAGCAGTTTATCGCAATTTACGACAGTTTGGGATTGTTTCGGAGCTTGATGCCGCGATTGTTGAGGATTGGTCAAAGTTGGACTCTTCATATCTTCAAACACTTATTAGAGGTATGCAAAAGCGAGGCTTGGATTTAATTGAGGTCCAAGGACGGAAAACAGACCATTAGAAGGTCTTCTGTTCTGTAATTATAAAAGAAAGGGCTGCTGTTCTATAAGCAGTTCACCCCCCTGGTAGCCGGTTTCAATATTTTTTAAGATAAAATTGTTGGATTGATGTTAAATTTTGCCTGTTTATATAATAGGTAGAGAAACTGATGTCTACCAAGTTTCAGTTCAATCCAAGCCATATTTATTGAAATATGTTAAAAAACAGGGGGTGCTCTAAAAGCACTCCGCGCACTGTACAGTATAGCACAGTACGTGTACACTACTGTACAGTACATAAATGTAGGTTTATAAGTTTTTACCAATTATCTACTTGGGTGCAACATGCGAAGTCATTGAAGACCCCTAACGCAACTGAAAAGCAAACCTAAATAAATCAGGTTTGAATAAGGTGGCCAAACTCTGCATGTTGCGGGGCGCGACACATTATGGACACCGCGAACGTCGACCATATTGCATAACTTACCAGTGGGTTGCCCTCATTCTTGAACAAAGAAAAAAAAATTATGAAAAAAGTGCTTAACGTTCATCAATTTCAAAGTTCTTCATATCAATAAAAAAAAGCTTACAGTATATTGAAGACACATGAAGCTTCGAGGAGAATAAAAGCGCAATATATGTGAACATATCCCTAAGGCCAGTAATGTTCACTATAGTGAACATAAGTAAATTTTCAGAATTGCAGTTTCCGCTCTTATGTTCACTATACTGAAAAACAAGAACCGTTTCGGGACCAAGTTTGGAGTGGAGCTCATTTGCACGGTAATAGGATTTAAAATCTCAGAGACGTTACATGATACGGTGTGTTTCTGTAAGGTTCTCGACTTTCCAGATCCGAAATTGGATGAAAATGGCACCAGGGCTTTTCTGTACGTTACGTCGATATCCACGATGTCATCATCTTCCCTCCTTCAACCAACAGATGCAGCATCTATCGCCCCAAACGGTAAATGGAGCTACCTCAACTCTTTCGCAAGCTCGTGAAAGCCAGGTTTAGCCGCGAGAGCATTGGAACAAGAAAATGAAGCGCTAAACCCTGCCACACCACATACTGGCAGTGGACGGGAGCAGAAAGTCAAGAAAATCGACCTACGCGAACCCGAGAAAGTCGTAAAGCACGAAGAGTAGCTCGAGAAGGGAGCAGGAGTAGAGGGGGCAGGGCAAGAAAAGCAAGGAATTCGAGAGAATCACGAGATGTCAGAGTGGATGGATTCTGGGAAGGAGTGACTGCAGTTCAATTATGTTAGAGAAGGAATTCGCCGATACCATATTACACAACCGTGCTCGTTTGCTCTGCTCCGTGGCCGTTTCTAACATTAAAGTCAGTGTAATGTTAAAACATGCCTCCTACAGGGAGCGGTTTTGTCGTCTTGTTGATGGGTAGCATTCTAAGACAACTAATGGAGTGGCTGAATGAAAGTATACTACTTAAAACATCCAGCAGCAATCTGTCAACTTGTCAGACATGTACCGCTACGTCGCCATTCTTCTGTTCTCACACACCACGGGATTTAGCTATGAGAAGGCCATAACTGTTTTTCGGCAGTCCGGAAGTACCCACCCTCTCTCGAACGAATGCGATTCCTCTCAAACAATATTCTGGCTTACTCGCCAACGGGCAGAGGAGACGACGGCAGTATTCAATGGAATGCGCAACGAGATCAGACGCGGTATCTTTCAGAGTTTGAGGCACTTGCATTCAGGACACCCGTAAATTGTTTTTCACCCAATGCATTTGACAGCTACACTCGATGATGATCTATTTGGGACAAGGGCCGCGGACAATCAAGTGAAGATGCTCAGCGCAAGAAAAGCGACCGTGAAGGACATTCTGCCGATACTCTGGCCGATGCTCTATTCAGAATAGTACTGGCGGTGCGATTTAGAAGACGCGGGGAGCCCCAAACAGAATCCGTTCGAAAGCTGATTAATTCCCTCCTGGACGGTCGTGGAGAAGAATCGTTTAATGGATGTCTGTAACAGCAGATAGGGGCTACGGAAAGCAAGGATTCATGGAGATAATGATGGAACATGGGTTGGGGTCTGTGTTTGTTATGCCCGATCATATTCTTGGCTGCCATCCTTTCGTCGGAACATCATTCTTAAATCCACTACTTGAGGATCTACAGGAAGCAGAAATTGAGCGCTGTGCGTCTAACGCCCCTAACCAAAGGGACGCTCCGGCATTCCAACCTGTATCTGCACAGTCTGATCGCAACGCTTCGCCTGCTGTGGAAAGTAATGTGGTTACAAATAATGAGACCACCGAGTCGAAGGAGGCTCTCGTTTCGGTGGACCAACTGAACCTGAAGTCTCAAATGCGGTTGAATTAGATAGAAGGAAGGAATGTGATTAACGACGACGCTGCATTGGACCTGTTTTTTTTTCGCCAGCAAATCAACCGGCTCCGTATCTCGACGGGTTGGGTAGAGCAAAGCAAATGCAATTGCTGTACGTGAAAGAGGTGATGCAAAGTTTTGCAAAGTTTTGCGGTTTATGTACACCTCCCAGCAACTGAACTCAATTTTGAACACCTGGATAGCGGTACCTCGATCGGATTTTAGGCTAGACCGGACACTTTTCAGCGGTCCTTGGGAAAGAGGATACTCTTCATTGCTTCAGAGAAAAGGTGAGGAGCTGATTGCTGGCCATTGTAATGTTCTCACTCTTGGTCAGTGCTGTGCTGATTGGTCGTTCTAAGACAGTTCCGAATCACAGAAACAAATGCGGGCTCCTGTTAATGTTAACTGAAGCCGTAAGAAACGTTCTAGGTGTTACAAGGACGGGTACTGCGCAACAAATGTCAATGAAAGAGTGGTTTGATCTACTGTATCAGGGTTGGTTTAGCTCGAAGGTCTCAACAGAAGCGATGATGAGAGGGACTTTGAATGAGAAGGCTGTACTGAGCGCGTTGATTTCTATGGCCTTTATAAAGGCCATGTTTGAGATTGGAATGGTTTCGAGGACCTTCCGGAGTCGGAGCAGTCTTTCAAATCTATTGAAAGTTTTAGAGACTGCCTGAACAAGACACAAGCTACCGCCGATTTTATGCTCGACGTATCCCAAGAGCTTTTGAGCTATGCTGCATCCACACAACTACAGGAGCACGTGGAAGACGGAGGAAGTGGGTAGGAAATAACTGACAATACGGAAGTTAAGAGGCTTGCCAGTTCTGCACATTCTAGGAAACGAAATCGGTTGGCCTTCTTCAATGGGGCAGATGGAATGTCGTTACGTCTTTGCGTGCGTGGTCACATGCCCAAGCAAGGAGCTCTAGGCTACTGTGCTTTGTGTGGCCAACACACGCAATGTTTCAGGGGACATCGGTCGTCGTACTCTTGTGTATTATGCGGTGTTAATCTGTGTATCCGTGTATTTTCCGGCCTACGTAAATGTTGTTGGAGCGTTTGGCATACTTCTAAAGTTTTAGAGCTAAGAAGGACCCCACCGCCTACTGGAAAGGATAATTCCGACGGTAATGGTGATGGACGAGATCCTTCCTCTGGGAGCGGAAGACTGAGCAGTGGGTCGGCCAGGTCATCTCGTAGGCGGTGTTTAGAGGCGATCAAGGCGATGGACTACCTAGACGTAAGCAACGAAGTTCGTAGTGGATACTAGAGGTAAAGGGGTAAGACAGTTGTTGTTATAAGTTTGGCCTTATGTTCACTATAGTGAACATAAAGGGATTTTTACTGTCCCACAGAGGTAGTCGAAGGTCCAACTTTACATTCCTCTCAGTGACTGAGTTTTTTGGAAATAGTCGCCAAACTTTTCCAACTAGCGCAAGTAAACGCCCTTACCACTGTCATAAGCTCAGATGCTACGAAAAGTAAGTTATCGCTAACTACGGCGATCTTCAAAGTTGTGTTCAGTAAAGTGAACATTAAAATCTGGCGTTAGGGATATAGTAAAAACAAAACAGGCTTTGTTTTGGCCAAAAGTGCTCTCAGCCTTGGACAAACATATGATTGGTTAATCCAAAAAAACATGCAATTTTTAAATCGTTTTGTGGGCCAACAACAAACCATAGCTCACGTATAGCCGTTAATGACCGCACCCTTCGGAGCTCAAAAATGCATTCCTCTTATCCCTAAATTCCCTATAGAATATAATATTTCCCATAGATCTTGACGGTACAGGTAATGTCAGCAACAAATATAGAAAAAAAGGGAATTTCACACTGCAAAATGGCGTATTACTGATGCTGACTGTGATTCGTTGAATGGCAAGATTTGATTTTATTTTTGACCCACTGGTGTCAAAGTACAGTAGCTTGTCGCAACTCAGAAGTGCAAAATTTTAATGAAAAATCAAGGTTCTACAAATCACCGCATGTATCATATTGGCCCATGTCTTAAAATAGCGGACACTACTAGCCATAGGTATGCCACATGATGAGCAAAGCGCCTCCGCTCTAATTTGCACAGAATGGGCTATCAAATTTCCCACCTCTAAGTTAGAGCCTCGTACTAGTCTAACACCATGTATTTGTCGTGTTCACTTTCCTGCACCCTCTTTGAACATCATGGAAATGCCTGCGCTTGAACCACAGAACCAGACAATACAAGAGGACCAGTGGCTCTCGGTTTGAAGCCGAGATTGATCGAATGCCCAACATCACAAAACTCAACGTATGAACCTGTGCACAATCTTACCGACATTGATGTGGACCGGCGAGCACTCTTTGAAATTCCTCTAGTTCTTTCGCAAATAACTCAGCTGCTGATGCGCTTTACACGTATTCTTACCAGATCGTCTTGTACAACAAGTTGTACTCTCCACCAATAAGTATATCGAAGCGAATGTTTTAGCTTCACGTCGTCAACGTACTGTTACGGCTGCAGATATTCTACAGTTTCTGGCAATTTTCATGTACTTGGGATAGTGAAGCTACCTGGAAAGCTTGATCTGTGGTCGACCCATCCGGAAATGCCTGTACACGCAATTGCCAATGAGCATGGTATGTCGAGGGATAGATTTAGCTACATATGGAGAAATATTTCTTTCGTTTCGCCGGATTCTCAGAACGAGGCCGAGTATAACTCGGCAGAGGGTGAGGACTTTTCAGATGAAGACGAAGTTCCGATCGCGACACTAAGAGCCGTACAAAGTGAGGCAACTGAGCGAAGATCTACCTCTCGTTGTGACAGCGTTTGGTTTTCGAAAGTGGCACCATTTATCAACCACATAAGGGACGCTTCTTTGAGTCTTCTGAAAGTACCAGGCTATTCATTGTCAATTGATGAAATGATGGTACGGTTTAACGGGCGATCGGGAGAGACTCACCGAATGAAGAATAAGCCTATCGGTGAAGGCTACAAATTCTTTTCAATTGTAGATTCAAAGACAGGGTATGTTTGTTACTTTCTTCCTGACGGACGCCTTGCCGCAAATCGCCCCAGTGAAGATGAAGCAGGTTGTAACGAATTTAGTCGAGAAGGACCTCTTTCGAAAACAGCTGCCATGATCAAATGTTGGTTAAAAAAGTGACCGACTCCCATGTTGGGCGAGATATACCTTTCGTTGTGGCGATGGATAACTATTTCACACTACCAAGTGTTATGCCAATGTTGCGGAGTATGGGAATAGGGTGTGGGACTTCGAGACCAAAGAGAGGATGGCCACCCTCTGTTTTAAATGTACCCAACACAGCTAATTTAACGACCTTTACTACTGTGTCGATGAACACGGTACATTGACGACACGCTGGATTGATAATAATGTTGTACTCTTAGTCAGCACTGTACACATGCCTGAAATGATCGTAGAACGAATACGGAGAAGGCCCACCAACATTCACTAACCGAAGCCATGTTCAACGTATATGGGGAAGAAATGCAGTTAAGACAGTATCAATACCCAGAATGATTGATGATTACAATCACTGGATGGGAGGCGTCGACCTTGCTGATCAGCGAATTGCTTGCTATGCCGCAGATTTGCGCTGTCGTCGTACCTGGATGCCTATGTTTCTTCAATGCGTACATTCATGAGAAATAACATATTGGTGATCTACAAGGAAACATCGTCAGAACATATTACCAACGATGTTCATAAAAACTTGACTCTGTCACTCATTGGTGTACTGCGCAGTAGAGCAAGAAGGGCCCATGTCGAAGTTGGAAATATGCATAGCTTAAGAAGTTCAAGCTTATCTATTGTCTCAAAGAACGAGAAGCGTCTAAGAAAAAGTTCAGAACAGCAAAATTGTCACCGTCTCTCGATGAAAGACGTCTCGACAGACCTGTGCAAATGCATGAACGAATTGTCTCGAAAGACAAAGAAATGCCGTTATTGCTCGTATTTGAAGGCAATCTTTCTTCGGGACAATGCGGAGAGAGCGAACGAGGCCCCAGGCCTCGCAAACCTGCTTGCAAGTGTAACTACTGCGATGTCCATCTTTGCGGAGACCATTTTGATGTTTACCATAATTTGGATGATTCGCAATGATTGGCATATGCCGGTACCGTCAATATTTTGGGCCAATTAGCTTCGAAAAAGTTTGTTGGCCCGTAAAAATGAGATATTTCTGGAATTTATGTTATATATTATATCCTTTATTCCTTCGGGAATTAAGGAATAGGAAAGTGCTGCTTGTGCACGACGCATAGCAACTCTTTGTTTTGCAATCTGCCTCCTAACTGCAAAACTGCGAGGAATAATCGTCACATCACCATACATTCGCACACGATAATTCAATGCTAGAGATTCAAACAAAAGCCTCTCAGCACGAGTTGTTTCTCTCTGTATCGTAACTCTTGCAGCCACAACCGCATTCCGCGCATTGCGCTCCTGAGTTCGAACAGTCAACTCAAGATCACGCTCCTGCGCGTGCTGAAGGGCATAATATGACGTCAGAACAAGACCTAAACGAGTATCTACAAAACCATGCCTTAAAACCACTGGCTTTATGCCTCTCCTATCCCTAGCCATTTGTCGCTTAGTTTGTAACAATTAAATCAACTGTTGAACCGATAACATGCTGTAGCTATTGGAAGCATCTGAAGGGCGGGAAACAGAAAGCAATGCAGGCGGATTGAGAGGATGTATCCCAGCATTTGCAAACGCACTGATAACAGTGCTTCTTTTGACAGCTTTTCTGTGAGCCTCTCGTACAATCTTAAGTTAGTCAAACACATCGTAAACGATTTCACAGTTGATGCTTACGATAGCCTGAACCCCTTGCCGAATATATTCCTTAAACGGGTTGAATACACCAACATCTAAAGGCTGTGTCACGCCAGTTGTATGTGAGGGGAGAGCATACACAATAACACCATTGTCACATAAAAGTTGCGAAACGGTAAAACCCATACCGTGACTTCTATAACCATCAAGCAAAAGTAGTAAATCACGATCACTAGCTCTGAGCTCTCTCGTCTGAAACAAAAAATGTTGCGCCCATTTGTAAAACAAGTTTCCACTGACACCAGCAATAAAAGCTCGAGTAACTGCTTTAGCTCCATACAGTAGGCAATCCAGAATTGTTTCAATTGCATCCACCCCAAAGCGCTTGATGACACGATGCTTGATTTAGCATCCTTTGAAAACAAAAAAGGTGTCCCAGTTTCACCATTTGCAAAAATAACGGGTAGCATTGTAACATGGCCAATATTTCAAAATGTGGGGGCGTGTCAAACATCAGAACTCACTCTAGTCATGTATGCTTTCTTTCTTACCCAACCACGTGAATCATTTGGACAAAGCCGCTTTCGTCAATGTTTGCAATTCGCGATCCATCGATTTCATTCTCAGTTATGACCTTTTCTAGGGCGGCAAAATGAGTTGTTAGCGTCTCATCATTGCATGCTCTCCATCTTTGTTCCTCCTCTTTCGATGGTTTCCCGAATCTAATTTCTTCTTTGTTCCTCTCTAAGAAATTTCGCAAACTTCGGACCCGGTTGGTTGTTAACAAACGGCAACTTGGATCGGCGTTCAGCAGGCATTGGTTCGACAATGTATTGAATGGCGTCAGCAACATCGTTACGTCCCAACGGAAACCCATTCAATGTATAGTGGTTTATGAGTGAGACAACGGTTTTTTCTTCCTCAAAGGACAAAGAGCGCCTGCGTTTGGGCTCCTGATGTGAGTGCTTGAGCCTATAGTGGAATGTGGAGAGGGGCAGCCGCGCAATTGCTACGGCATCACATACGGTTGCGCCTCGGTCGATTGCGGCAATGGCACTTGTGAAGCATTTTTGAGCCTTTGTTTGACGAGGCATGGTGAGGGAAGGCTTCAGCAATTGTTTGGTTGATATGGTCACTGATGGGGAAAGGGAAACGGGCTTGATGCTTTGTTTCCTGAGAACTGTTGTCAATTCTTTGGACGCCCATAGGTGCAGCGTTTGGATTCGGAACCCCTCAAACTCACAGTATTTGCTCAGTTTGCATGGATTTGCACCGAAATTTAGGCCAGTTGTCGCAGGCAATGGGCTCTGTTCCCTATTGCAGTATTCTTACTACAAAGTGGCTTTGGAGCCGCCTATAAAGGGATGCTGTGGATATAAATGTTTAAAAATGAATAAAATTTACAATTTTCCTTTTTTCAAAACACAGGCACTTGTTCAAGAATGAGGGCAACCCACTGGTAGCTTCTGATTGATCCGGGTCTTCACTCCTCCCTTAGAACATCCACTACGAGTCGCGACGGCTGCCGCGTATGCTCGATGACCTTGGACGTTGTCTCGGAAGGGGGAAATTTTTGGGTTATTTTAATGCGTGGAAGATGTGGTCGGTTATATCCACGCGGCTAATGCGTTATGCGGGAGAACGTCGCTGATGGGTAACACTACTGTACATGCGCTTCCTTACAGGGCCGGCTCAATGGCACTAGCCTTTGACTCCTCGGAAGGTGATCCCAAGGAGTCAAAGGCTAGTGGCTCAAAATTCCATCCAGCACAGTACATACTGTACTGTAGTCGGTTCATGTTAGCAACATACTACTGTACTGTACTGTACAGTATAATGTACTGTAGTGCTAGCAATAGCCAAGTGTTAACTGGGTGGTCCACGTCGGCCACGTGCACAGGTGTGCGCGACACGATAGCATCCGCCAGAGACGACCAGCTCGGGTAACTAATGCCCCGATATATTCTAGGTTTGGTAACTCCGGCTGTGAGCAAGATTGCAATGCGCGGCGTCCGAGACAACTGATATAGCTACATCCACGACTGAACTGGGGCCAGCAGAGGAGTACGACAGTAGGGCGTTTGTTGGACCAATGTGGGCCGGTGGGCTGTGTCGGAGCGGCCGTGGCCGCGGCGTCCTGATCACGTTTAGGCCGCTGGGTCGGGTGTTGCGGGGATGTTTGCGCGATGTGGAGGCGGTGTTGAAGCGGGCAGGGTGCGGACGGGGACGGATTTGGGACACGTGAAGCGGCGCGGCCGAGCCACTTTTGGAGGGGACGAGGCAGGCGAGTGTGGCGGACTGGGCGGGTTTGCGGAGAAGCTGTGGAGAGCGTGGATGATGGAAGGGAGGTAGATAAGAGCGCAGCGATCCAAGCAAGGGATTATGACGGGGGATATGGGTGGAGGCCGGCGATGGCTGCTCTGGCGAGGAGGAGGTTTCGAATGCCGGAGTAGGTAGCAAAGGCGATGGCTGGGTTCCTAACGGTTGGAATGGCAGGGAGGACATGAGGAGCTGGAGAGGGTTGGGGGCGATCAGGTGAGGAGTTACGAGGACAGATCGTCCCCATAGATACGTGGACAGACTGCGCAACTGGTGGTACGGTAGACATGGGGACCAAGGAGGTTTGGGCGGGAGCACTGAGGAGAGCAACAGAGGAGGGAAATGGAAGATAGGGCAATGGTCGGGTGGCTAAGCTGCGGCAGGGAGAAGGCCCACAGATGGCATCAACGCAGGTGCGGAGGGATGAGGGAGGAGTCACTCCATACATACTGACATACTGTACAGTACTGTACAGTATGTCGCGGTCAAGGTAAGGCGTACTGTAAAGGAGGGAGAGGAAGCGAAAGGAGAGAACGGGAGGATGCCGGGAACTCTAGTTGACATTGGTCGCAAAGTTCCTCCAAAATTACTCAATTTCTGAGCATTTGAAGATCCGAAGTAGTTTTCCTCTCTTTTCCAGAGGGTGAAGCGAGTAGCCGGTACAGGACCAGCGGTAAGCTTCATCAAGAATCCCCCAATTTGTCCACAAATTCAGAAGTTTCGTAATTCTTTAAGTTTTAAAGACTGTAAAATAAAAAAATCTGCAATACTTTTCCTTACAGTTTCCTCGAAGCCCTGCGTTAGTCGCGTACTTTGCCCGTGAAGGTACTTAACCAACACTAAGCCTCTACGCTATTTTGAACAGCAGCAGAATTTACAAAAGCCCGAAACTATGTACAGTAAGGAGCGTATTCTTCAGAAACGCCTCTGCTGTAGCAAATCCGCGACAATGCAGAATCCAAATACACAGAATGAGCAATGAAAACTGCTTTGCATTGTTGCTGTTCACGGCGACCGAAACCTTACGCGGTATCCCAGTTAAATTTGTACAAGTGCAATGGAGACACGTGCCGATTACTCTCTATGGGGACAAAGCTGATTAGACTACGGTTATACTGTATCTCAGTATGACTAATATTGATGAAATACGCCCTATGTAGCTCGAGATTACTCAAGATTTTAAGTCCCATTTTTTGAATGTCAACTGCATTCAATCTATCCAACAGCTATTCTCAATATTTCCGTGCTCTTTGCAATCCTCGTAAATTTCACAGTTTGGCGCCATTCTACTACCAATCCAGTTTCTTACGTAATTTCATTCGAGTGCTGAGATCTGTGTAGAATGCACGTCTAAGGTAACCAGAGCACCCTGCCCAGCTTGCGAACGCACCTTCAACATTAAGGAAAGGGTACGAGAAATCAACAGCCCACCCAACTTGTCTGTGGTCTTCCGCTCCGCCTCCCGTAGCCAACCTCGAGTAGGCTTTGCAACCACGGCTTTTTTGCTGCAACTCAAACCAGATCCCACCACTGTACACAACGCCATGGGTGCAGCTACCAGTTGTCTGACCGGAGGAAACTCAAATGAAGGCCAGCCATTTGTGCGCAGGAAGGTCAGCGTATCGGAAATTGCCCGCCCACTAACCAAAAAGCTCAGTAACTTGAAAATTCTCAGCAAGGACAGCAGAACGGCTAGTTCTGATGAAGACGATGTCGCATCGCAGGAGATGACACCTTTTATGAATATCGACGCCAAATTGGCACAATGCAGAGATGCTAAAGGAAACGATACCGGAAATGTTGTTACGGAGGACACTTCCCCCGTGACAATTGAGAATGTCACTACCTCGGAAAGCGGGGTTGAGAGCGTCAGTGACTCGGAAAGCAAAATTGAGGAGCCTGTCCTGTCAATGAGAGAACGAATCAGTGCTTTCGAAGGCTGCAAATCAGAATCCCCGCTTTTCCCGTCCGGCAAACCTCTAACCAGTGCTGCAAGGGGGTATGCACATGACATTAGTATTGTGAAAGACAAGATTGCAAAATTCAATGCACTGGAACAATTGGCAAGTGTAGACCCCAAGGCAGAAGTGAAGAATGGCCTCGGGGATCCTCTTGTCGTGAAGAAGAGTATAAAGTTCCTGGCTCGTCTCGCTGTTTTCGAGAAGGCATCTCGAGAGGGCGCAACCAGTGGTTCACCAGGTAAACTGTGTATTATTCTTGAACCTGAGACCTCGTCGGAGGACGGAAATGACGTACCTAAGAATTTGGGCTCTCGGGGATCTTCACCAAGGCGTGTGGCAGACTTTTTTAGTTCATAGTGATTCCATTTGAGGAATCTACCAGTGCTGCCTCTGCTCTACACGACTCGCAATGCGAATGCCTGCAAACGACGCATCTGTGCTTCTCCAAAATCGTTATTCAAGACTTGCTAAAACCCTGCTGTACAATACTGAGAGAAACTGGATGAAATTTGCAGGGAGATGCCTGGTTACAATACCCGCAGACGGTAGCCCCTGGCTATTAGAACTAAGGCTGAGCCACTTGTAATTGCATCACTTCCCTGCTTTGAGAGTAAACATGCCATCACTTGACGTTATTGAATGCGCGAATATTAATGCAGGATTGGCCTCAAACCGAAAAACACTTCGCCATAAACCTCACGGGAGCAAGTTCCTTGAAGCAAGGATCTCGAGATGTAAACGAAGGTAGGCGACAACGACAGCTACGGCGTTGTCCAATTCAGCGTTAACGCTGCTTGCCGCCTTTCGTAATTCCTCATCAATCGACTCTGATCCGACACTCGCAAATCCATCTGCTTTATTGCGACCCGCAATGGGCGGGAGTCATTGGAGTGACATGAGTCCCACTCAGTTTCCTCGTCACGGCACCCCGTGCACCGAAGCGATCACGTAATACTTGCTGAAGGGCGTCTGCTTGGTCCAAGGTATCTCTCGTAAAGGAAATGAGTATATTTTCAGACACGCTGTACTTGCTCGAGGCAAGCTCAATGGTCTCAGTCGGGGTTGGTGTGAATTCCCCAGAGGACATCCCAGCTGACAATCCTTCAATCGTCTTTCCGATATTTCGTAAGACTTGTGCAGCGGTGTCCACTGCTGCCGTGTTTTTCTCATTATCCAGCGGGCTAAATCGAGAAAAGTCGAGATCTTTCAAAAAACGACTGACTTTCTCAAGTTCCTGCGCTGACCGCTCAGTCCCTGATAGCCACGAATTGCGCATTTTGTCCCACATGGGAATACTTTGGGCAGCTGTGAAGTTGTTAAAGGCAATTAAAATATTCGCGACACTTGGCCCCTGGTCTCGCCTCGCCTCTTGAAAGCAGCTTATCAGCAGTTGAATCTTAGCCCCTAGACTGTGTCCCATACCAAACACCGGTATCCACGGCACATCCCACCTTGACATTAGTTCCTGAGTGGTCTTACCTAAAACCTTGGCAGTCTCAAGGGCCAGCTGTTTATGATCGAAAGAGGCGTTTATAGGCACGCCAATCACAGCAACGTTCCCTCGGCGAGCAATTTCTTCCAAGAATGTACCGTAAAGGGCACGCGGGGCAACCCCTGCGCCCAATCCGCCAGTAAATCGCACAATGGCAACTGGACGATCAGTAGCGGGGATGACAACTTGGCAACCGTTTATGGTTTCCCAGACAGTGCTCCCTGGATTTGGCGGCGGTGGGCTGTTTACATTGGAGGATGTAGATGACGCTTCATTTTGCGAACGCCCAGGGAAGGCGGCAGATGACACGCATGACGGAAATCTCACGAAACGAGGGCGATGGTGGCTAGTGGTTTTTGTTGCTTGCTTGAAACGAAGTGGACGAGATAGGGGTAGAGCAAAGGAGAGGTTCATACTATGATGTGTTCCAGCGACGACAATGGCGCGGTGATGTTCCAGGTGGAGCACGGTACATGAAGGGGGGAAGAGAATTCCTCAACCGGTTTCCGTCAGGACTGTTCTTGGCCCTTTTTCATGTACAGTACAGTACTGTACAGTATAGTACTGTAGAATAGTGTACACACATTTGAGGGCTTTCATACGGTACGTACAGTACGTACAGTACAGTAGTACTGTGATTTGCAACCTTACCCAAATGCCGCAAGGATCATTTTCCCCGCCAATCGCTTTACACGTGTTCACATATCATTCGAACGAAAGCAGCATACTGTACATGTCTTCGCTCTGGCACATCAATCCTCTCTTCGCGTGTATACCGTGGCCGAGAACGCCATGTCTTCATGGGCTCCGACCGATCCCCTGGGTAGTCTGCCTTAGGCGAATGAGCAACCTCTGCAGAACAGCACGCCGGTTTTCCGCGCGTATTCTGGAACACATTCTGTTATCGCCCTATCTACCGTAAGCGAATTGCGTTTCCCGCAGAATCAAGTCCCGCCTACCCTGCGATTGCCCCAAGACTCCAACCCCACTCATGTTGCACTTCCGAACCAACAGCGACAGGCCTATGGCTACGGTTGACCCTCTTCCCAAACTGGTCTCCCCAAGCTTAAATAATAAAGAAAAAAGGGAAGAAGGGTAAGAAAAATCCAAAGAAGCCATTAACAGGAGCTCCGAAGCGCGGAAGTGAATCTGATCAACAAGAAGTAGACCTCCTACTAAATCTTATTGAGAAGCATCAACCCCTCTGCAAAGATGAATGGTATATAATTGCGACGGAACATGAAAAACAGTATCCAGGTATGGAAAGGACATCCTATAGCCTGCTAAAGAAGTTTGTAACATTGTATCGCAGAAGGATGCCAACGGGAGATCCTCGGATGCCTGATGACGTTCGACGGGCAAAGCTCCTTCGATACAAACTAACTGAGCTGGCTGAAATCAGAGATGGCGAAAACGCGGAAAAATTCGTTGAGGAAGCATTACCATCCATTCAAAGCAGTCAAGATAATTCCAGTTCTAGCGAAGAAGAAAAAGCATCCAGATATATTACAAGTTCCTTTAAATTCCCTCCGTCTGCTGCTGCTCAGACACCAACCCATGTACTCAAAATGTTGCGTCCGATCGTTCATCGCATGCGTAGTCGTCTTTCTAATAGCAGTGGGAAGATTTGACATCTATGTTGATACTTATAATGGTGCGGGAGAAGTAAAGAGGCGAAGAAGATGCCAGGAGACGGAAAAAGGAGCGTCAGAAGAAAAAAAGAGAAGAGAGCAGGAACGGAAAGATGAATTGGGGCGGAGAAGGGAAAATTTGGCTCGGCACGAACGATAATGGGAATAATGATTTTGATGATTGCTAACAATAACGGTTATTCCGCTGTAAGCAGAAAACCGATGAGGAACCGGTTTTATTACATAGCTAGTTTATGAACTAGTTTATAAAGTCGCGAATGAACAAGTTAGCCTCCACACTAAGATGTGGCATCTATACCGACAAAATTTGATTGATGCCGTCGGACGTGATCTTAAACTAAAGATGTGAACAGTGCAGAGCAGAACCAGACGTCGTTACCCGTTTTATTTATAGAAAAATCTATCTTTTACTCTAGGGAATGACCCTTGAAATGCCCGCATTCCCCTTTCTGATGCCTGATATGCAGAAGTAGCTTGCTTTATCATGACAATTTCAGACTCGTTGTTTGCCTTTGTTTCGTCTTGTGCGCTTTCGATAAGGAGGGATACCGCCCTTTCGAGAACGCAGAATCTACTACGCATCTCCCACCATATTTTCCGTAGCACTGTTCCAATTTCTCCTACACAACACCCCATCCAAACACGAGAGAATCATGCATGCCAACAGGAACATTTATCGCGCATGCGAGGACTACTCCAATGGGCGCAAAAAAAACAGATTATTAGACACGTAATGATCATGTGTTCAGCCATGAAAAAACCTGTTTTGGATAAGACAGTCCCCACTTTGTTCCAGGAAAAGTTTTAGTCCGTCCGCGACCGCATAGACATCAGTTAAATTGAAATACTTAGAAGAAAATGCTTGTGTATATATGGTCATCTCGGATTCGGATTGCATTCGTATTTTAGCGAACTTGTCAGCAGCTAAGACTCGCAACAACAGGCGCCTAGCAAATCTTATGAACAGAGAGCAAACGGAGGATGTAGTCTCAAACAGTAGGCATAGTGTCATTGTAGATCCTCTCGCAAGGTGTCAAGCAAGAAACGAGGCTAAATGTTGGACAGCCCTTAGAGAACGAGGTCTACCTCTACGCCGGCGATGTACTGGTAATATACGAACCAAACCGTTCGGAGTAAGGTGTGTACTTTTCGTATAGAGGCTCGAATACGGCTAATATATATCGAATGGCCTGATGATAGAAATCGGTTATCGTGATCATAGGTTGGTCACAACTAGACCGAAATAGAAACATAAAGGTTGATTTGCTTGGTGTTCGGAGTGCCCTTCGTGTAATGCGACGGTCTCTTCGTCGGATAGCTTGCATAGACAGCCGGTCTCGGAACTCAATAGGTCTGCGTTGTTGACGACGGTGGATAAGGATGAGTAGTAAAATGGTTGTGAGGCTCGGCATGATCGAGAGATGGTATTGAGAACACGATGTTCCAAGTGAGCTAGATCTCTCGTACGCATCGCGAGTACGAGAGATTCTGGCTTGCCCGACGCAAATTGGGTACAAAATTTCAGTGGCATTAGAGAGGGACCAATTTCAAAAAAAGGTATAAAGACCCATTCTATGACTGGCGCAAAAAGGTATATATCACGAACGGTCCAATATCGCTCGCAAGTGCACTTATTACTGTAACTAGCCCCGAAAATACGAGGGATATAGTACTGTATTTTAAGGGAGAACGCAAATTTTACCATAAATTTTATACAGTACTGCACCTTCCTGATCGGCTTCTTGTGGTACATGATTTATTTTGGCACAACTATAAAGTGAGTCACCTGCCAAAATGGCCTGGAAAATCTTGTGAGCATCCAACTTCTCTCTCTTTCTATGGGACCAATAGGTAATTACAACTCTTCTCTTCCTCCCCGATAAAGGTTAACAGTGGTCGCGTCAACAGCAACCATGGCAAAGAGGACGAAAGTCAGCGCTCTGTGACCATCCATTCACTATGCATGTCTTTATAGGCTTCCAAACAGCTCCTTTCAAGAAGCGCTGTGAACAAAAGCAAAAGGAGAGCGCGACAAGACTGGATACAGTAAAATTTTGCGATCTGGATCCCATTCCATTCAAAATATTGTAGAGACTACTGGGGTGTACAAAGGTACTGTGCAGCGCCTCAAGAAGCCAAAGAAATAGGACAATCATGCCTAAGTGTCTCATTGGACCGGTGAAGATTGCGCATGCAGACGACGGCAGGTCATTACAAGAAAAAGAAGCCAAATTCATCAACAAAAAACCCTGTGAAGCGGTATCGAGAGGCTCTGCCGTTGACAATGACCAGTCTACGTGTATACTTTCACGAATTGCTTCAGACGGTAGAACTGGATTTCAAAATGGTGTGCCAAGCGCAGACGCTACTCGAGCGTACCGCGCTCGAAACAGAGAAGTAAAATAAAAGATAATTGATAATAAGGAGTACTACCAGCTTGCATAGCATATTTTCTAGCATGTTGAAACTTTGTTTAAAAAAGTAAAAAGATTTGGACTGCTGCATATGGGAATACTGGACAATCCATACTGCATTTGTGTAGCCGTCTACTTTAAATACTCTTTACGGCAAATATGGGGGCCGGTGGATTTTCTTACGCCACTGCAAGGCTGTGTTTCTTCTCATTCCAGTGCCATAAACAGTACTCAAATATCGTTACGGGGTCAATAACAATTTATTTATTTAGATTTCTTCTATAATAACGACTCTTGCCTTGAAAATCGTTCTACTGCTGAGAAAAGTAACCGAAAACATCAGCAACCACTTTTGGAGGGCCCAACACTGGAGACTCCGAGCTCGCCACTGCCCTTGCTAACAACTTTCCTCTCTTCCTGACGGCCTTGCTTCTATTAAAAACGCTCGCCAATATGGACCTTAGCCACATCTAATGTGACGCCGAGGAAGCCCAAAAACCCGATCTACACCAGCCCATTACCTTTGCCCACGAACCGCCAACACGAGACCCTTTAATAGCGGAGAAGACCGCGGACATCCTATCGATGCGACACCATCTACCGACATTGCCGATGAAGAAGCCACAAAAGACTAGCTACCCGCTGCTAAAAGAAAACGCCCTTCAACGTTTACAGCGGTACATTTCGAAGTGTACTTGTACCACGGAGTGCACATTACAGGGCATGCAAAATCTTGCTCTCAGATTCGCAGATATGTGCGTAGCAACCTGAGCAAACACCGTCCGCTTTATGCTTTTCGTTTTCACCGCCCCGGATGGATAGGCCAATCAGCTGGCCGAATGGAATCCAAACTACGCTAAGAATAGAAGAAAAAATTGGCTCTCTAATGAACCCCAAGAGTAGCAGAAACATTGCATTCGTAGCAGTTGTTGCTCTTTCGTAAGATCGAAACCTTTGAAAATCTCGGTTAGCCAAAGCATGTGCTACATTGCTCACAACTTCTAATAGAATTGATGCACTTGGAAAACAAAAGGTGCATTTGATAGAGATGATAAAACTGAGAATCTTTGTCTTTTTCATAAATAAACAGTAAATTTAAAGGTTTATATTTTTCGGCTTGGCGAGATCTTCTATAACGTATAATTACAATACGCGACTACACATATGCAATATAAAATAAATGAGAGTGAATGCGAACGAAGGGAAGTTGAAGCGCTCATTCAACTGCTCCATATCGAGGAAGGGGAAAGGAGAGGTGTTCAATCCAATTTTGGGGCAAGTAAGCACATAGCAGCAGTTATTTCTGCTGCAGAAAGTGATACGCTGGGTTCCCCAGTTTTCATTTTCGCCGTAAAACTAGTCAATTATGACTGGTAGGATCCCTTGATCTGGATATTCAGAGGTATTCCAGAGTTTATTGTCGAAAGATACACGAAGCAAAGCTGGTTTCCAATGAAAGCCGTAATTAAGTTCACAGGGAAAGATAATATGGAGGGCGGTGTACTGCCTGCTTTTGTTAAACACATTATCAATAAAATGAGGAGGATCACTTTCCATAATCAGTACTATTGCTGATTTTGGATTGGCACCCATCCCGTAAGCATACGCAGTTGATTGATGAGTGCATCGAGAAAGGATTGAGGTTCTTATCAATGATGCGATCACGTCACACTTTTTGCAACCATGTGAACAGCACGTCAATAAGAGGTTCCACCATTTCATTTGGGAGCTTCGTCATGGATTTTGCCGTCAAGGTCGGGTTAACACTTGCAAAGTTAACTTCAACCTGGCATGCGCTGTACATGCCTTCATCAATATTACTGCAATGGATGTGATTCGTTCGTTTAATATATCCGGACTTTATCCTTTCAAGCAATAATTTTCCATGCAGTTTCGGAATGACGAAGGCGGTATACAGGATCATCTCGTGAAACTTGAAACGGATCTGGACGGTGAGAGAATTGGCTCCCGACTTGTATCAGAGCGTATGCGCAGTTCCGACAAAATAACTTATTCAAAAGTCATCTAGATTGTATCCAATACTCTAATACTTGTAACGATTCATTTAAGATCAAGAACCTCAGTAATCTTCTCAGAAATCCTAGACAATCACCTCTGTGCTTAATGATACAATGTACTGTGAGCCGCAAAATTCGAGAGCTACACTTGTGAGGTACAAAAAAACGCTTTTTTATCATAAGCAGGTGCGGATGCAGCTTGGATAGCCAACAATGCCGGGCTGACGTCAATTAGGGACCGTCAAGAACCAGAAACTCAGGAGAGAAGAGAGAATTTTGAAAGATTTTGTGGGCTACATGCTGTAAAATGCTAAAGTGGTCCACAGAGAAGCCCGAAAACAGCAGCGAAGTGTGAAAACCTGCCTTCGAGAAGATGTTACACGCCAGAAGAAGGAGAAAGCCGCATACAGTCGTGCGTTGGCTTTGCGCCGGCAAAAAGCATTGTCTATTGCAAAGTCAACATTAGCTCTTGACGCTAGTTCTGCGTTCATGGAAACAGGAAACAGAGGTAGGAAGAAGGGTCGAAGCGTTCGCGTCTTACTATGCTGCGCGGAAATATTTTTGGAAACAATCTAAAATGCTTACGAAGTGGTTTTTGGAAGTGATACGTGATGCACCGAGGGTGTACCCCTTTAGACCATTTTGTACTTCTCGAGTTTTTTAAGGTCTTTACTCATTGCCCCACCATTTGGTAAATATTACACGATGGTTGGTAAAATTGGTATCCCTATGACCGGAAGGGATGGTGTAAAATGGTTCTCGTGTCGCAACAAACGAATTGGGTAGCATTGGTGTTTTGTTTTTTTTTTCCGTAGGTGTACCACAGTTGACCGATGAGAAAAGTAGTGAAATCAAAACACCGGAATATTAAAAAAACATATGATTATGTTTCAAAAAAATTTTGATTTCTGCTACAGAAACATCTAGAAATAAATTAGAACGTGACAACTCAAAAAAATAGCGGTACAATACTTTAATAGGAGAAGGAGCGCTCATTTCCGAAATAACACGATATTACGATTCCCCGCATTTCAGCCGGAAAATCCAAGCCATGCGCTTTTGAATACCTCCACATAGCAAAAAGGATGGGAAATACCCCCAAATCCAGCGACAAATCTATCTCATCCGGCCCACACCGATGTAATTTACTAGATTTCAACCACCAGTAGCTCCTCAACTCCTCGTTGATCAAGCTGCCGCAAGATAACATGCGATACAA
Organism: Kappaphycus alvarezii; assembly: GCA_002205965.3. NCBI lineage: Eukaryota > Rhodophyta > Florideophyceae > Gigartinales > Solieriaceae > Kappaphycus > Kappaphycus alvarezii. The sequence goes on from NADL03000009.1 coordinate 31,603, forward strand.
AATCAATACTCCCTCCCTATCCGGGAGGACACTGAAGATGACAATGAGAGCCTTTCACGAGTTTAAATTTTTAAACGAGAAGGGAGGCAGCAGGGCAATCGCTTAGACGGCCAACTTTAGTTTACAGCAATTCAAGGCAATATGGAAAGGATTCCAATTCGTATAGCGAGATTTTTGCTCTAGAAGAGGGCAAAAAAAGCACACATGTGCAAAAGGGTGCCCTTTTTATGACTCTCTGTGTCATGAAACGTGACAGGCAGCGATATTTAATTACCAAGATTTCAACCTGAAAATTTAATCGTTCGGCAGACAAGTTGTTTATTTCATTTTACTTCTATCTGATGGCTCGTATGAGTAGTACGTCGGGTTCCGTGAGAAAAAGAAACTTTTGAAATACTCAGGGGGGAGAAGAATTTTCTTCTAATCATTCCGTGTCGCGGTACGATACAGATGGCACTTTTCAAACCGTCTTATCGCCCTTCTGGTGCGCTTAGTGAGGGCAAAAAATATTTCAGTAAGAAGCATGACCAATAAGGATTTATAGTCACGGTTTCGGTACTTCATAGCGTAGTGAGCACGAAATGGGGCTTTCATGAGACTCATTCGGTTTCCGATTTTGCTATATTTTAGACTTTGCATTAGTTTTATTGGAAGATGCTCAGGAAGTTTCAGGATGAGAGAGAGTAACAAAAAATTTGTCCAATTTCTATTAAGTTTCCAGATAAATGGGCTCATTTAGTTGAAAAAATGTACCAAGGTAGTCAGAAGTTCATTCGTTGTATTCATCCGGCAAGAAGTGTACAAATGGAATTTTTTTCCTGCGAACCAGCTGCAGAGGATCTCCACATTTCTAGTGACCGATTTATTGTCGAGAACTACTTTGCGAGAAGTTGTTTTTGTAATGTGTTTGAATCGAAATCAAAATAGTCCAAGGCCTATTTTTATATTATTTTTCTTTTTTTCCTGGGGATTTTTCAGTTTCATATATTTCGCAATCCGTTACGGGCTTATGGCGGCAAGAAGTACCAAAAGAATCAAAATTAATGGTAAAATATTGGAATGACGCAGACTGGGAAGCGACTCTTCGTGTAATCAAAGCACCAAGAGAAGCACCGCTGTCGAATGGAGATGTTCTTTCGTGCTATGCTAGTGTAATTGGCTGAGAATTCGAAATCTCGGCGTTTTTTGAGTTATTTGTATATCATTTCCGTTTGTCTGTAGTTGATTGCTTGTTTATTTCGAAGTTTATTTACATTAAATATAACTGCATATGGACATGTCGGTAGATTGATACATTATTTTGTCTTTTCCTGGTTTCCAAATTATTCAGCTCTTTCCTGCTACAACTAATAGAGACCTAGTGGGCTCAATTGAATACAATATTCTGCAGTACTGGAACAGTACTTATGTGGTATAATAGATATCATACAATTAGTAAATGCCACATTATACTGCAGACTTTATGTATACCCGCGGAAGCCATCACTGCTGTTCCCACGTTTCTAACCGGCAATGAAGGAAAAGAAGTAACCGTATATTTCGAGAGAAAATCAAAATACAGCATAATGCTTCCTGGTGCTCTTGTCATAGGTAGTTTCATCAGAAATGGGTAAAAAGAGCGCGGGAATCGATTTAAAAGGACAAATTGAGGATAGTTTGGATGTTACATGCGTTCTGGAAAAAGGGTAATTTTGCTGTGCTCGAAATAGTGCAAAGTTTTAAATCAACAAATGTATCAAATACTTGTTCCTGATCAGTGAATGAGTGACCATTTGATATCTTCTAGGTAATATTGTAATATCAATAATTCATTTTTTGAATAACATGTTAATGTTAAAGCTGGAGAACCCCGACCTAATCACCATACCTACCCTATACTCACCTTGCTGTAAAAGCTAACACAGCTCATTAATTCTAACAGTATTGTGTTCTGTGCGAATATTTCTAATTATATTGTATTTTTTGTAATCATTTTCCAGTTTCATGTAGTAGCAATTAATACCCCATTTATAAAGTTATCTTTTGTAGAGATATTCTTACCAGCTATGATAAATTTTATGATCATTCTGACTTTTGCTTCACATAATACTCTTGAAAGACGGATAAGATCTCTATATAAACTGAAAAAACACCTGTTAGGTGTCCTCCTTGCGCTCCTTCCCCCTCTTTATTTCATTGACCTTCGCGTCCTTTTTCTTCGATTTCAACTCTTAGTTTTCCTTGATAGGACTTTTTCTTTAATATTAGTGGGGGTGGAACTATAGCTCTGCATAAATGCGTATTAAATTATGACAAAGAACCTCGAATCCTCCATGGGATCTTATTTCTGTGATTAATTCATTGACTTTATATCCGTTCAGTTGAGAAAGCTACTGCAAAAATCTGGAAAAGGTCCTCCTGTGCAATCTTATGGGGTTTTAAAAATTTGCAGATACTAGCGTGCGCATTAAATAATTTAGGGCCAGCATCCCAAGTATCTCTGGGCCGTAAAGAAAATTCGCATCTAATATATGGCTCCTGGCCAGCGCCTAGTCCAAAAAATTGCGCATTTCAGTTCCAACAACTATACTTTAACCTGCGGGCCGCTTACGCGTGGCAACTATGAGTGTGTACGATGTATTCAGGTTTTTCACAGACGCGAAAGAAATGGACGGAGGTCAAGTACCCTTGTTCTCTCTAAGAAGTGCTGCATCAAGATTTATAATGGGGTTTTACTGCCTCCGCCCAATATATTTGTCAGATTAGTCAACCAGTTGCTCATAAGCCATACATATTTATCCATGCTGTAGTGAAAATCTGTGTCACGATGTTTTTCTGCGATATCATGCAGTAAATTCCTGCAGAACCTTGCAGGAAACATTTTTCATACTTCATAGACCTCTCTGAATTTATTCAAGCCGAACTCTTAATCTCGTCATCGATTATAATATCCCGGCTACCATTCCATGTTCGAAAGTGAATCCATGGTCCAGATTCAATGCCCTAATAGCCTCCCTTGGATTCCTGGAGAACGAAACTGCAATACCATCAATGATTGTAAGGAATAAAGTTTATTGAGAAATGTAATCGAAAATCATACTGCTTAAAATTCTAGCAAGAATATTTTGTGCTATTTCAATGGCTTTTGTCATTTTTGGTGCATTACATGCAATATTTCCCCAGGAAAAGTGAAAACGGAACACAAAATTATCGGAGGAGTCATTTGATTCCTTTCATCTTAAAAATATCGGTAGCCCAACATAAAACGTATTTTATTTGGAAATTTCGGTAGTTGGAAAGAATAATTCTTACTGGTTATTCACAAAGAACATCAGAGACGACTAGGACTGTGTGCATAGAAAATTTTGGCTTTTAATTTTCCCCGTTGTATTGAGAACACTTCTAGATCGTATTCTCCGGTTCGTTGCTTCTCATTTACGCCAGGCTGGCATTAGTTATTGACAATTAACGCAAAAAATCCTCCCATTGTATATCTTTATGTGTTTTCTGGGTACTTAAGTTGTTTTTTCTATGCCAACCGGAATTTTTTCAGAGCCTGGAATCAAAACAAACATCGTTGAATGAGGCTTATTCCAGAAAAAAATTGATGTACGGCTTCATCTATCTCAATTTCCTTCCTCATATCCGTCCTTCAACTGCTTCCTCCCAACATTGTTGCAGGGTTCTCCTCACCTCATATCATAGTCGTAAGAACCGGTGTTACTTAGCACCTGTCCAACTACTCCCTCTGAAGGCATTTATAATATCTGAATGCGACAGAGACTTAAATTTTCTCAGCTAGACTGCATAGCGCACTGCTTGGATTAAATTAAATTCCGAACTCTCAATTTTTCCATCTAAATACTGTAAGTAGCGGGAGATAAAATCGTAATGATCCTTGCGCCTTTTCATTTTCCCATGCAAATAGTTCTTGAGCATAAATTTTGAAGTGATATATTATTTAGCGTTTATGATCCCAAAAGAAATTTAAGAAAAGTTCTTTTACATTCAAAAGTTGTTCTTATCTTTAAATTTCTGTTTCTTCGCTCAGTTTCCGATATTGGGCTCCATTAAATCATAAAATTACACAAAATTCATGGAGCAAAACACTCTGTACGCACTTTACATACTTATTAAGTGAGAAAGATATTTAAGCTCCAAATTCCTCGTTTTTCACATCGATTTACTTTCCTTTGGGGCGATCTGAACACTTAAAAATACATGAATCTCGCACATTCCCTTCAAGAAATGTTCAAGCTAAAGTGCAACGAAAAACTTTCTTCGGGATAGCATTGACTCAACTTTTATTTTTTATGTCGACAGTAAAACTACCATTGGGTTTTCAGTAAGAGCTAAAGGGCGTTTCGGGCATATCTCGTCATTTTATCCGCAAATGGAGGAAAAGGACTTTTTATGTATATGTAACCTTTTTTCAACAGAATCAAAATTACTCCCGCAATTAAATAGCATTTTTGAGACCCTCATTTATCTTTTATTGAATTAGATGCTTTCAAAATGTGTCCTTGAATATTTTAAATTCATGTACCTAGACTCATCCTTCCCTTAGCTCTACGTCGCTATAGTCTTTGCGGAAATATTGCACCATTTTTGTACCATTATTAACCTTCCCCAAAACCTTGATGTTATTTTATTCATATTTTAGACCCATGCAACAGCTGCTAAACGATTGAAGACGTGTCATGTTAGGTGCATATTTATGAAACCAAGGCGCCGTCCAACGTTATCAGAATACTTTGGAACCACTATTATACTGTACGAAACATTGAAACAAACTCGATTTAGCCAGGTTGCAGAGCTACTTCCTAATAAATGCAGTATTGACGAGGTACTTACTTGCAATGATATCTCCTTATATTTTTGTTTTTGTTCGTGCATCATGAAAATGTTACATATATTAACGAAGTTCTCTCAGCTTATGCTAGCTGTTGGTCATAAAACATTAAGAACTTCGAAGTAATGAGACATCCGATAGCTCTGCCACATTATTTTCGCTCTTTCAAGTCTTACATCCTCGAACAGGTGTTATGTCATACTTAGCAACGATCTGTCAAGATTTAAATGAAGTTGCAGAGATTTGACCAAATGATAAGGAATATAGCTTTAAATCCGAGCGATGAAGTAAGTCCGAGTGTGAAACGGGGAATTGCTGATGATTTTTTCATTGTTATAAAGAAACTCTACCTGCGATACGAATGCAGAAGATTAATGTTACTAACTTTTTGAATATGAGGTCGACGAAAATAATAAAATAAAGAGTTTCCGTGACTCTTTGGGAGTGTAACGCAATCAAGAGTGTATATAGCATCAATTAAATGATAAGAAACGCAGAATGAATGAAATTGACATATTTTTTTAAAAAATGGCATTTATTGAGGTTCCTACACAGATCTTCTAAGAATAAATAGATGCTACGTAAAATTTTGCCATGAATAGCTCTGCATCAGGAAGTAATTTTTCGTGGAAGTGTTTTAATTATGTTAAGTCGGGGGACAGGGTAATTGAATAGGAATGTTTTAAATAGAGCCAGCACAGCGTACTGCAATAAACAGTGAACATCATGAATTTAAAAATAGATAGAATAGGCCTAGATCTACTTTCATCGGAAAGGGCTATGAAAACATTATTACATGAAATTCTAATTTCTGCGATTAATACACTATATTAGGAGTTCCTATACTTCCCCGTCGAGATTGATATCTATGGCGCCTTGGCCGACGACAGCAAGGGTTTTTCCGCCGCCCTGCTTCCTTCGCTGCTTCCCGTCGCGGTTCCTCCCCTCAACAGGAGCTCCGCGACTTCGTTACCCGTTTTTCATTTAGTCTCCAAATAATGCAGGGGCGAAAGGTTTCTACCCACCGCCCGCATCCGTAGTTAATTTATGAATACCCTCCGCACGCTTCTGTGCGACATTGTACAATCAATATAGATTTACCACCACCATACTTGATTACCCCGTGTAGTTATTTAAGAGGCGTTAACGTAACTTCAGAAGATCTCCCAATTGCTTTGACTTTAAGATTATCCCATCCTGATGCAACAGATCCCCATAATATATAGGATACCCAACTTACAACGAGCAGTGACATTCGAATGAAAAATGGATCAATATTATTGATTCATCCTATCGAATCTTTGTAAACGGTACAGATCAATACAGAATCTGATTAAACAGAAGATTCTTACTTTTATCCAATCTGAAAGCCTACCAAAACGTTGCGGGGTAGATCAGAACTTTGCATAGTTTACTTCGCATGATTATTGTTACTGGACGAACTTTAAAGACGTTCGGAGATTTTGAAAGATATAAACAAGTTGATATTTCCCCTATATGTTTTTATACCTTTCGAATCACAAAAAGAGTATTTTAACGACAATATTATGTGTGGTTCCATTCCTGTTGACGGAAAAGTCTTAATATCAATACAATATTTCTTTACTTCTAGGACTACTACTAGACGTGTACCAAAATCCCTCTCATATTCTGGTCAGACTAAATATAAGCTGCAGAATTGGTGGTGAGAAAATATATAAAATTCATACAAACTGAGATAGAAGTTATCATTGACCGCTCCAAAGTTTATTTGAGTACCAAATGAGGGATTCCACAAACATGTTATGCATTTTTGAGGAAGACAGTCTGATGGAAAACCTTAGAATAACTATAAATTAACAGGATGACCGTAGGGAAGTAAGAAGTAACATATCGATGAGATGAACTCGCGAAAGTGCATATGATTTGATGTATAGCTTAAAATCAGCTCAAAAGGTACCATACTTCATTTGGTAACTCCAAATGTGGGTGGAAGCCGAACAAATGCTAAATTCTGGAATGCATAGCCTCTCGCAAAAACATTGGGGTATGAGCTCAACAGGTAATATATTGCGCAAGCAGTTGCTTGGGAATTTTTTTTGAGTGCGTGAAGCTCATCCTTGATGATTATAGAGCAGAGAGATAGTAATAGGAGAGAGCGATGAAATAGGTAGAGGAAGGAAATGATGAAACTGGCATGGTATTATATCGTCAGAAAAATGTCGTTACCACGTGTTTGATTAAAAAACTATTCAGCGCTGCCGAGCTCACAGATCTGACCTCTCATTTTAAAAATATGATTAATGCAATCAGGTTTACAACAATTCCTGTAAGAAAAACTTATCCTCTCTCCAAAACTGAAGTGAAACCGTTAGGGCCAGCTAGGCGGCTAAGGAACAAAGAAATTCTCAAAGCTGTTCTATTAGGAAGCAAATGTGGAATAATATATTTTTGGCCCGTAGTTCTGTATCCGGTAGCAAAAAGCGCACGACGCTGTTGTGTTTACAGTACTCACCAGCGGGCCGAACTACGTCGTCTACATGATTCCAACTACTCAAATCGAACAACGGAATACGGAACGGGGTCCGAGCGGACTATGGGATACTGGGCGAGAGAACGGGGGATTCATCGCGTAGCAGATCTCTTTCCACGCATGCTCTTTTGCGTTGCAGCCGGGACATACAAATATAACGGGAAAGAGGAGGGAGCAGTAGTTGGCGTATTACAGATGGGAATCATTGACAAAGTAAAACGTATCTTAAGAGGAAACCTCCAAGCAAGTTAGCATTTAAGATTAAAATCTGATGACACATTACGTTGGCTGGGATCCCCTACTATATGTATGTCTTATATATGCGTTCGTCCCCGATCTCTTCTAATTAGTATTCCGTAATGTAACGCATCTTGTAGTGCACGCAAATAATGAATCCGAAGCACTGAAGAAGTCCTTCCAATCTGTGTTCCTTCATGGTGAATGACCGTGCGCCGTATCTCCATGCATGCTGCGTGATCTTTTTTTATAATGCACCAATTGTGTGACGTTTTAGTGAATATTCGTGATTCACGAAAAAAAGAGAGAATTACACGCTATTTTGCTTGATTCACGCTCGATGCGTGCATTTCACCCAGTTCCTGGGTGATAAACACGATATTAGTGTGTAAATAACGCAGTCGTTTTGCAAATGAGCGTAATGAACCCCCCGAGAGCTTGTTTATACACGCACCAGAAACGTGATTCATCAAGACTATCCCCTTCAGCTTCGACCTCAGTACTTTATCGTCACCTTTTGAAACATATGCAACTTATCTTCGATGATCTCCCGAACGCCCCCCCTCTCAGTACATTCAGACCATCTCCAGAACGAAACGTTTTCAGAACAAACCTGACACCAGATTCTGCATTCAATACTTCACAGAGTGAGCTCTCTAATGATAATCATATCGATTCGGCACAACACCCCGTCGCGGCACATGTCTTGAGATTGAAGACAAAAACACCGACTTCATCCCGTCTTGATCAACTACTATGGGATACTACGCGTTTTGGCAGTAATTTCAATCAAATCAGACGCAGATTGGACTTTACAGTGAAGCAAGTAGATAGTAGTGACAGTATCAACACACGCCTCCAAAGCTAACATTGACCGCACCCTCAAAATCTGATTTGTCATAAATTCCTTCTGAGGCGCCCCATGATGATGAAGCCGGCCTGTTAGAAATCGAGAAACACTCTGACGACTCTATTTCCTCCGCTGAAGGCGTAATTGAAGACAATGAAACAGCTTTACGCGTCAAAGATGCTCGTAACGCTGAGTTCTTGCGATTGAGGAATAGAGTAAGGCGTCAAAACAATGAGTTGGAAACAAGGGATACAATGACCGAGGACTGGTGGTATGGGGTGTTTTTTGATCCTATTTCATCATTTTTAGATCAAGATTATGAGTCTTCGAGGGGATATCAAAATGATGAAGAGCTGAGATGTAATTCTGTATTTGATTCTAGCATTGAAAGTCAAATACGAGGAAGATTGACGGGATGGAACTGCTCATCTTCATTTCAGAAGTTAGAGATGGAGTAGACGAGCTGATTTTGTTTTGGGAAAAAGATTTGTTTACGAGGCGAACGAAATCTTTGAAAATGTCGTTCAGGAGGTCCGAACTGGTATTCCTTTCCGTTATGTTGTAACTGCTCCTTCAATGACTAGGGCGGACATTCTAGATGTATTTTTACCTGCCAGTATTCTGGAAAAGCTATGCATACACATGAACTGGGTGCTCAAAGCAAAGTGGCTAGCGGCTACAACCGATGTTGAAAGTAAGGGCGTCATCGTCATAAATTTGCCCTCTGCGTCCTATAACGCAAGCGTTGGTGTCATGATAGACCCTGCCAATTGTGAGTTCTTTTTCAGACGGGCATTTCTGGGGAGATGAATAAACAGATCCGGTCCGCTATGAGCTGTATACAGGAGAGAAGACAGAAAGCAATGAAATGTGGCGACAGTTGGTTCAATAAACCGTTGGAAGGAAACGCACTTATTACGGAATTGTAACAGGAGCTGGCAGCTGTTAACAGGAGATATGTTTACGTTCCAAAGTATACCGTATTTAGCCTTGATGATGACCACAGTCTCTTACGTTCAAGAGCCGTTGCAGATTTGACCAATTTTGTCACACGTCAACAACCCACAGAAGGCCTTTGGACTGGTAAGCAATGCTGTGTGCTCAGCGTTGACTGCTGCTATCGTGGCGAGTCATTTTTCTAGGCCTGGCGAAAGATTTTTTCACGCTTGGGAGCGCCTAGTTCAACTGATTCAAGAAGCAGCAACGCCTGGATGTATAAAGCCAATGGCAGATGCAATATTTGCTGCAGAACGTGGCCATAAATCAAGGGAAACCATTAACTTTATTAATGATAAGATTACTGCCACAGGGATTGGAACGCACAAACGAAGCCTAGACTATCCATTTGTTTGGGTGATGTACCTGTCCGGAAAAAGCACAAGGGTATGTGTGTTACTGAAAAAGAATGTCGTGATGTGTACAGTGCGACCCGGTGGCCTAGTGGTAGTACAGGGAGGAAATTTGAGGCTTACATATACCAAGAAAGCTTCTCCGGTCGAATTACGTCTATTTCACAACGGCGAGGGAATGTTTGGTTCCAACACATTCGCTCTTATCCAAAGCATTACTTCCGCCGCTCTTTCTCAGATCAAGATATCGATAACCTGCAACATGTATACAGTATGGATGGCGATAGTCGCAACACAACAAACCGAAGCAAATCAGAGAAATGCTTTCTTCCAAAAGCAAATGTGGCACAGGCCTTGCTTGATGTTTCTCACTTTTCTTTTCTCCAGGCATAGGACCCTTTATGTTTCTTGGCAAGAGCCTTCCAACTAACTTCACGAACCACTCAGGAGTTTCTTCTTCTGTTGCAAAGGGCAATGATAAGAATGTTAAAACACTGGGGGATAAATTAAGAGAAATGGTATTAGTAAGAAGATCTAATGCTGTCCCTTGCGATGCGTTTGACGCCAAAGCACATCTTCGAATGGAGTGAGACACGGTGCTGGAAGCGATCAGTTTAAAGGCATGCTCAGTGTCGTCTGATGTGGTCTGAGAACTTCACTGAGCAATCTGTTTCACAACTAATGAATTGCTCCCAATCATCTCTCACCGCGATGAGAGTTCAGGATCTTAAATCTATTCTAGTCAGTGTGTGACACAGTGAGCCGTCATCGCTTCGGAAACAACAGCTAGTCGCTAAAATTCTTCAACAGAAGAAAGATGTTGAAGAAAGAGTTGAACAGCTTGACGTTGTACAGAACTAAGATGAATAATCAATGCTTTTCCAAAATGAGACTCGACTGCGAACATCATTATACCAAGCATTGCTTAAAGCATGGTGTATGAATCCTTTCATAACGACTCCTGGTATGAAAAAGGGATCTTTGAACGAGACCTAGTTCCTGAAAAACTTACCAGAGTTTGTAAATGCTCACAAAATGAGAACAATTCTATCATTTGGGCAAGCTTCCGAATATGATTCATGTTTAGAGAGAAAGTTTCGTGTAGAATATATAAGAACTGTTGGATTATCGACTCTAACGAACTGAGGGTCTTATCAGGTAGCCCTGATGGCATTGCAGCTGTCTCAACTGAAGATAGTCATTTAATTCTCGCCGCAATCGAAGTGGAGACCATGGCATCCATAAATACCATAGATGATGCTACTAAGATACTAAAGAAGTTTGGAGCGTTTGCTTCAATAGAAACAATTGGAAATTATGCACAAACAAACTCCTCCTTTCAGTAGATTGTGCCAACTACCCCATATCGACTTCAATTTCTGCATTATAGTGCTGTACTTGGATAACAGCAAATTCTTTTGTGGTTGCGAAAGGAAGCAACACGGGAGTTGGAGAGGTAATTTATGGTGTGCTGCTAGGGTTTTCAACGCAGCTTACATTCTTCTATGTTTACGTGCGTTAATCCATTCAAAGGGGCCATTTTGGATGGGTAGGAGATGTATCTAATGAGATTCCGAAGGAGTACGATTCTCTGTTGTCTTCGAGTTACGCCTCAGATCTGGACTCGTATGCTTCATTTTACAATCTCAGCATGGAATACAAGAAATTAGCTACAGATAGAGGCCCACTACTACCTGTCCAAACGATCAGGACTGCTGGCCTTGTTTACTGGAACCACCTCAAGGGTCGTGTCGATAAATTTTCAAGAGCCTTGCAAAGCTTGTGTTACACTAACTCCACTGAGAACCCAATTTTGAGCATTTTAGGTCGTCCGCTTTTCTCCCAAGTGAACAATTCAGAAATTTTTACCGTTTATTCTGCAATTTTCTACCGTTTATCTATAGCAAAGCAGAAAGGAATTTTGAAAGTTCTCTCAGACTTAGATTCTGAAAACCCTATGTACCACAAAATAAGCCATGATGTTTCTCGTGGTTTAACCTTTGCTTGTTTTTGCAAGAGGTATTGCAAATCATTTTAAGGAATAAATATTAAATTTGTAGAATTCGAATAGTACAACAGAGGCAAAAGTGAAGGTACCGCTAAAACCCATGTCTACAAAGAATGCTGTCTCTAAGTATAATCGTCCTTCCTACAGAGAAAGAAGACTTTCAAACATAACTGAGCATGTCAAGGTCATTGGAAAATTTGCATACTGTTCCTTATGTTCATTCAGTTATGCCATCTGAGTAGAAAATAAGAACATGAAGCGGAAGCGGGTAGAGCGTAAAACAGTGGTGTTTGTAGTGCAACAGGCACGACGGGAGTGTTCTAAAAGCGAACAGGGAAAAGCGATCCGTATTTGATCGAGGGCAACCTGACTATTAGAGTCAAAAAGGTTCCCGAAAAGGGAATGGGGAAATACGCGCACAAGCGCAAGGGAAAAGGGCAACGCAAAGAGCCAAAGAAAGAACACACAACGCGTGAATGTAACGCAGCGCAAAGTGCAATGTAAAAGGGCAGTAGCCACGGATACACGTCCTCCGCGCAAAGGACGAGGGATACAGTCCTTCCAATAGGACAAAGACAAAAGGAATAGGTATAAACCTGACGCAGCGCGACGGGCTCAAATAGCCAAGCTGACGGGCGGGGCCGAAGGGATAGTAGCTACTATAGCTGCACGCGCGGCGCCTTAACGAAAAGGGAACGCGGGATGCAGGAGCAACAACTAGAGCCGAAACCGAACAACGGTGAAGAAGACGGTACCTCCGGTACCTTTACTAGTGGTGGTGCGACCTTGCACCAGAATAAATACTAAGTAAAGTTACTAGCTAGTAGTTAGGACAAGTGTCACTCTGTTAGTTGATTAGCCCAAAATAAATATCAGGTCCAGGTATTGGACCGCCCATCCCGATAGGGTCTCGACCATGGGCCTAGAGGGCCACTGTAAATAAACTGTAAATAACGTAGTACAGTAACAGTGTGGCACGCGCCACCTACTATAAAATACACATTGACTTTTCAAATCAATAAAAGTGCTATTGCACTACATCTCCCCTTCTGAGCGCACAGGCGCAGGGTTTGATTCGAATTCTAAAAAGCAAAATACCGGGAATCAGTTTCCCACGTCGGGCGGCAACGCCACGTTTCTTTCAAAAACCCGTCGTCGTAGCAACAAAAATGACCTCGCCTGGGCAAGAAAATTTCCAAAGGCTTTGGCACAAAGCTTACTTATCCCAAGATCGTCATCGATCATCCTCTTCCTCATCAGGAAGTTCATCTTGCTGCACACATCCATTAAGGATAACGGTTTACCCATATGCGCCCGAGGCAGTCCAAAACTTCTCCAGTCACACATGACCTGTCTGCCCTCAAGGGTGATTCCCCTTCGGCGCGTACGCCTTTGCGTCAAAAGTCGGGGTCCTCTGTAGTTCGTGTTGCACAACGAGTTCGTGTTTCTGCTGAGGTAAAACCCTTTCATCAGACCCAACGGTTACTGGGCCGTAACTAAGGAGGTGTCGCCCACTGTACGCGAGTCGAGTGACGACAACATCCTCCGGCCTGCAAGGCCGTCATGGTACTCACCGAAAAGTTGGAGTATTTCAATCAGCGTTTGCGCTCGTCCAACTTTCCCTCTTTCAGGGTGCCAAACCGTAATCGCAAACTGCTTTAGGTTCTTTCCACAATCCTTACTTCATAAGATCTGGTCCTCTGGACACGGCAAACAAAAACAACCGCCTCATGGCGTCTTATCATTCCTATGACGAAACTCCTGTTGAGGAGATGGCTGGCCGTACTCCTCAGTTTCGGAGCTCATGCGCTGTGACCCACGTCACGATATCGATGCGTACGTTTACGCTCCTTGGTTTTGCCCTAGAGGTCTGGAAACAACGCGTATTGAACGCGAGTATTGCGACGGGAATGGGTTCCTCCCTGTAAATGTGCCTTTGGAGGCAATTACGACTCGAGATGGCTCGATCACCTCGCCTTGCCTGTTGAGGCATTTGCTGTTGGACCCACGGAGTCACTTATGCGTGCGCGTAGGCGCTTCACACGTGCGTAATGGACCGCTTGCTCTGTTTCCAGGAGGATTCCAATTTCCCGAAGCCGGGGCTTCGATACGTGGTCCTACAGGACTAATGGCGAACGCCAGTATGGCGAAAATCTTGGCATCTTGCCTCTGGAAGCACACCACCTGCTCAGGTGATTAATGATCGTTGGCGCGGAGTGCGCGCGTGTTCGTAACGCAGCCATGTTTGGCTTTACTTCATCATTCCGATGCATTTCCGCTTCAGAAGCGCAATCACCGTCAGTTTTTCAACCAAACTGTCAGATTTAGCGTCGTATACGCATGAAAGGATATTTGATCCCTTATCAACAAAAAGAAGCGGAGCATTGCTCCTCAGCATCGACGTCGCTACGTCCCGATTCCAGACTACCGGCTCGTGTAGGTCTGTAGGGATTCTGGTCCGAACTCGGACTGAGCTTAACCTACTTAGGTTCTTATTTTCATGACCCCGCCCATGGGGTCTGGACTGTTTTCCATACGAATATGCCGTAAGGCCGCTGCCTTCTTGCTCTGGGATGTGTACGACACATGGCGACTGTGGTTATTACCATCTAAACTGATCTTCTGGATGAGATCTTTGGATATGCGTGTCCCGCTTGGGGGTAAGGACAATCACGATGAGCTCCTAAAGCTCTTGGACGTTATCGAAAAATCGAATGCTCTGAGGTACCACCTCAGTGGAGTTCTAGTCCTCGTGGCTCCTCGACCGCACCTGTCACCAGGTCGAAACGATCCCAATGCTGGGGACTTTGTTTTCTATAACCCTTGGAGGGTTGTCGTGTCACAGCCCCAGAGGCTCGCGAGGGCGAAGAGCGCCCTTGCAAATGCGAGTTCTCGCTTGTCTAGTGCTCGAACATCGAGCGGTATTGGATCTAATGAGATCCCGATTGCTCCTCTATGCGTCTCGAAGGCGACGATGAGGATGCAGTTACGGCGCCGAATGCGGCTGCGAATGCAAATCCTAATCAGGGTAACTTCGGCGCTGATTACATCGAAGTGGACGAGACTGCTACTTAGTCAGCTGATTTGTCTGGAGACATTGTCATGAAAACGGCTGATAAAGCCAAGGAACAAGCAGGTAGTGCTGCTGGTGATAGGTCTGAATCAGACATGATTAAAACGCTCCTGTCGAGCTTGGAATGTCAGAGGCGGAGCTTGAGGTTCCTTTCTGAGCTGAAAGAGCTCTTGAAAACGCACTGCAGTCGGTGCGTCAAGCCCGTCAATCGGTATTAACAAACCACCGTCTCTTTCGTCGAGTATGTGATCTCGTTCCCGACTGGAACTTCGCTTTTATGGATGAGCCTAGCTGGCTCCCTTACTGTAGTTGACCTAAGGGTCGCGTAGTGGCCTCATCAGGCTGCCTAGCTGCTCCTTTGCGTAAAGAGACTTTGAATGCGTAACACTTCAGTGCCTTGTCGTAGCTTAGAGCTAGAAAATAGCGTAGCCGTGTCGCGTACGTATTCCAGTTGCCTGATGCGACGTAGTTCAGTCACTCACACAGAGTGTTCTCAGTTTTCAATGTCCCATTGGACTCCGTACTGCACTTTGTAGTGTTCTGTGTTCTTGAGGTGCATCTCACCTCTCATCAGTGTCACCACATGCATTGGTGTATTTCTGAGCTCATTAGCTTAGGATTACCTGACATCATAGTGACGTACATGCCACAATAGCATACTCGCCTCAAGAGTGACTTCAGCTCATGCTAAGCTTGCATAACAACAATCATTACCACCCTCATGGTAACCTTGAAAAAAAATAGTTTCCATTACTGTAACCATAAGGTTAACAACATAAGCAAACATGCTTTCATTCCTCCATGACTCGTTTGGGGTCTTGATTACACCTTCTCCTTTTAAGGAGTCGTGAGAAACTATGGATTACCCAATCCAGTACGAATCCAACATGGATTTGACATACCAACGCGTCGGCGCAATGCATACTAAGCTGCACTAGCTTTTTACATTGTTCCTGTTGAACCTCGCGCATGGAAACTCAAGAGGGAATCCTTTGGCTTTCAAAGACTTAAATTGCCACTCAGTAAGCCTCCTGGCTTTGACAAACCCTTACAACGGGTTTATACTTCAATCTTTCAATAAGCCTTTCACCTTGACAATCCTTTTTAAGGATTTTTTTTGTTCCGTCATGTAAGCTGCATAACTTCAAGTCCTTCATGGGCCATTCCATGCATAAACTCTTAAGTTCTTGTCGCACATCATCGTGGGTGCTTTTCATTGACGCGAAACTTCCATAGTTTCTTGCTTTAATCTGACTCTACATTGATTCTTCATTGAAGCTTCCATAGCTTCCTTGAACTATGCTCCTCTGTAGGGCCTCGACACAAAATTCTTCTGCGCATTTGTTCTTGTGCATCAGGACATCCATAACTAATGTAACCCTTCATGGGTCATGCTGAAGATATCTCTTCTCGTAATCCATTATAACTCGTTTCGAGCTTGTTCCGTCTTCACTAAGGACTATTACTGTGTCCTATTGTAGGACTTCCAGGTTGAACGCGTTATCGCGTCCTTCTAAGTCCGCAAGACATCACCGTAATACCGTGGCCCTTCGTGTGACTGTACTGAAGACCTTTCTTCGCACTTTCCACAATAACCATAACTTGGTTACATATCCACAAGCTCTCTAAGCTTTCTTCAAACATGTCCTCCAAGGACTTTCTCTCGTAGCTCATCATGAGCCTCAGTCAATCCTTGACAAGGACAACTTACACATTGAACTTCAATAGTTCTTCGTTCTCTGGCATGGGTACATTACCCTAAGTTCATGAAGCTGCATAGCTTCTCTTTCATTACCAGACTCCGCTCGAGTCAAAGCTGAAGCTGCAATAGCTCTGCTCTTACTGTGTCCTTTCATAGAACTTTGTTACCATCGCGACACCGATTGTCTTGACCCACCATGGGTCTCATACTTAAATAAAAACCCGTTTGGGTATGAACTGATGACCTTTGGTCTCGCTACGCCTTAGCAGTAACTGTTTTTCGTCTACGAAGAGCCCAAAAGCTCTCTAACTTGTTTTTGGAAGAGTTTTCCAATTCATCCCGCTCGTATTGAGCTTGTTTTCATCCTTCAACGGGATTTACTGTATACCTGAACTATACAAGTTCTACGTCCCACCCATTTTTAGTGTTCCTTCACTTCGTTTCCGCAAACCTTTTCTTACACCATGACCTCATGAGGTCCTTTCATTCCGAGACTACATTATATTCCTCATTATATCATGAGCTTAATAGCTCTCGCAATTTAATTCACACTGAGGATTGACAAATCTCCTGGAGGAGCCGTTGTAACACGATCCAACATTGATCTATTGGTGCTGTACACTTCAAAAAGTGTTCACTTCAATCATAACCATACTCATTCAGAGTAAGAACAATGAAATTTGTGTCTCATGACGCGCATAAGTACACCATTCACTGTAACGAGCACCTATGCTCCCAATTGTACGATCACCTCAATGATAACTCCCAAACCTATCAGGTACCTCAATAGCCTGAACCCTCAAAGGAATTCTTCATTACCTCGATGGTACAGTACAATTGTTGACAACAACATAGTCAATCTGAGACCACCCTTGGTATGAATACAATTTCATATTTTGAGTGGGCCACATGGCTTCAGCCAAATTCCCATGTAACCCAAGTTGGGGAATATATGCTGATGCTCTTCATCATGATAAAACCCAAAATGGGTAACTTTCCTCACTGTAGGAGTTGATCTCCTTCTTCCAACTTCGTCTTTATAGACAATAATGGCATAGTCTACCAGACCGCTAACTGTGTGAACAATTACTGTACGTGCTCCCATCTGGGAAACATGTTTCCGTTTTGTGCCACTTGGCACTTCCCTATTTTTTTGCTTCCAAAAAAGCTTTTCGAAGGCCGACTGGAATACTTTTTGGGTCCAACCATAACCTACTATAGGTTATAATAACTCTGGTTCTCGCGATTTTCGAGTCTTCTCCCCATCCTGAAGGGTGTCGTAACATTTCATGGGCGGCAAAGAGCGGATACACTCGCGCGCGCTCTCTTTTCAGAGCTACTCACATCGGTAACCCTCTAGGTAGTGTAGCTACTAGGTCAGTAGCAGTTCAATCAAAAAAAATTTCCGGTTTCCTGCTTCTGGGGCTCTTCGAGCCATGCTAACCTCCTCCATGAGGTTCTCGTCCACCGTATCAAAATCCAAGACTTAATTAGTCTAAAGTTACATGGTGCACTTGCACTCTTCTTCCTATTTCATAGTGAAACTCTGCGTGATGCTTTTAAAGCAACTGTTGAAGACAAAAAACTACCGAAACAACTGCCGACTCCCCTCCTCCTTCTGAAAGTGAAATTCCACGTTGCTTTTCACAACTGAGTTTCACTAGCGAGCTATAGCCGAGTCAATCTCTGCCTGTAGCGGTAGCGGCAACTTTTTCCTCTCGTAGTATTGAACTATTACTCCCAGCCAGTCCCGTAATGGTTTCCATGTTACTTCGTCCTCAGGGTGTCCGTACCAGTGGATCTTGAAAAACAATTCGCCGTCCTTGGCTTCGCCGTGATCAACAATTTGATCAATTACGTATTTGCTTTTGTCCCCTTGGACCTTGTCCATGTCCTTTTGGACCATGAGTTGTTCTTGAATAGAACGTTGTGGTCTTGAGGCTCTTGCCTCGTTACTGGTTTGACTTCTAGTCACTCTTCGCGTTTAATTCTTAGTCATTGTAACTTGCGACTGTGTAGTCAGCGGTTGCGTGAAGGGTTCACCCTCCTTGTCAACATTGGCGTTATCACGTCGTGATATATCCGGTGACTGCGCCTCAGTCTTTTTTTTTCGTCCTCTGAGTAACTTCCTTCTTCGTTGTCAACCTGTTGATCTTGGTGGCTAGTAGGCTGAAACGTGGGGTCTACTACCCTCTTGATTGATGGAACTTTCATCCACTGTAGGGAGGTCAACAAGACCTCGTGACATTGTGTTCCCTTGTGGAACCCCTGCAAATTTCGTTCTACTTTGTATAGTCGATTGGTCCGTGGTCTCTTGAAGGACATATTGGCTTTGCGAGTTATCTAGCGGTTCTGTTGCTCTGTCGAAGGGACTTGAAGCTAACTCCACGCTGTCTCTTGAGACTCTTTCAATCACATCTCTATCTGAGATAACGAAGGTGTCATCATTGACTTGCTTGCGGTCTTGCTTGCCAAAATATTCCTTTCTGAGGAACACATATGATCCAACTGATATCTCGTACTTCGGCTTTCTTAGCCTTGCGTCGAAGTTGCGTTTGTAACGCGCTTGCTACTTCTTAATAGAAGTCTAGGCTGAACGCATAAGTCGTTGTAACCATGACTGCCACTTAAGGTGGTACTGTCGTTCCGTCCCAAAATCTTCCAACGAAGGTTGGGCTTGGATAGCCAAACTTTTTGGCCGCGTGACAACACTAGCTCAAAGGGAGCTAAGCTCGTAGTCCTGTAGACTTGAGTATTGTATGCGTAAGTTAAAGAGTCAATGAACAAATCCCAATCCTTGGGATGATCAGCCACATAATGCCTCAAGGCAGCGATAATTGTTCAATTGAACCTCTCTGCTTGGACGTGGGCCTGCGCGTGGTACGTGGTCGTGAAGACTTGGTTGATCCCTAGGATCTTTGAAACGTTCTGAAAGAACTTTGAGGTAAACTGTGTCCCATTATCGGACAACAACTTGGCCGGGGGGCGTACACAAATACCCAATTGTGCACAAATGCATAAGCAACTGCTGCTGCTGATATCCTCCTGAGAGGTACCGTTCGAACTGATTCGAATACCGATCCGTTATTACCAAAAGGTAACGATGACCACGTTTGGTCTTGATAACTCATCTAAAAGGTCGATTGCAACAAACTACAATGGAGCATCGGGCGGGAAGAGTTTCAACTCTTTGCGGTTCTTCCGCAACATGACCCGGTTGCGGGAAACTGATGCGATGCCGTACTACGGCATAGCAATCCATGGCCATGGAGGGCCAGTAGTAATCTCTTGAAAGAGACTTGTACATCCGTCCCCTCCTGGGTGACCTGCGGTCTGGCGTAATGCCTTATTCTTAACACTCTGTCTTGTAAAGACTTTGGAATAACAATCCGTATCCTGTTTGAGGATAAGCGACAAAGTTAACCTTCATAAGGTGTTGCTGTCATGGAGAACGGGACAAGTTCTCCTTATCCAATTTTGCCATGATGGCTTTGCAAAAAGGATCTGAATCCTGTTCACGCACTAACTTTTCGGGATTTATCGCGACGAACTCATCAAGTTCTGTAACTGGGCTCTGGAGAGCGAACGATTCATCTACGAATTCATCTTAATTGTCCATGTCCTCATTAGGATCATGATTTTCTTCTTTCTCCTTGTATAGAGACATGAAAACGTTTCTTCACATAAGAAACATGGAATATCTTCGTTTATGTCAACGTTTGTGGCTCCTGTTGTCTCAAGACGTGAGGCGCATCCGCTTGGGTATTAGCACGCCCTTTCTTATATCTGACTTCGAAGTCAAACTCACTTAGGCGAAGACTTCATATTTTAATCGTCCTGATGGATCATTAATATTCATGAGCCATCTTAAAGATGATTATCGGTGTTCACAATGAACTTTTCCATTAGTAAGGCCTTAATAGGTCTAGTGCCCACACCGCTATAGGCACTCCAACTCTGAAACAGAGTATCTGGTTTCTGTATCTAGTAATGTTCTCGAAAAGAGCCTTACGTTTCCTTTCACCATCAGGGTGAGTCTGGAATAACACAGCTCCAAGTGAATCTTGGATGCATCCGTATCAACGGAGTATGGCAACCCTGGCTAGTAAAGCCATACCGTGGCGAAAAATCGCCTTTTTCAATGCATGGAACGCTTGTTCCTCTTCATGACCAAAAGGTCGCAATATATCGGTTCTCCTTTTCGTAGGAGCTTGAAAAAGGGATGCGCTATACTCGTAAAATCCCGAATGAAACGTCTGTAGACGTTACACAAACCCAAAAAGCTTCTTAGCTGAGCTCGATTCTTAGGCATCTTTCCTCCTTCAATGCCGCTAAACGGACATGATCGATCTCAAGCCTTTGGCTTAATAACATGACCAAGATATTTGATCTTATCGGTGAAAAATTCACATTTTCAACTTGATAGTAACACCTGCCCTTTGAAGGTCTTTAAGATTTCATCCCATGATGAATATGTTCCTCGCCATTGTGAGAGAAGATGATTATGTCATCTAAATACACGAGACATGTTTCCACTTGTACGGCGACAAAAGAATGTCGATAGACGTTAAACGTGGTGGCGCGTTGGTTAAACCAAAGGGCATCCGTAGAAAACGGAACAGACCACTGAGCATGTGAATGCCGTTTTGTCCCGATCTTCTTTGGCGACGGGGATCTGCCAGTATCCCCAATTAGCGTCGAGCGCTGTGAAGATCTTTGCTCTCCTAAAGAGTCTATGCACTCGTCCATACGAGGAATGGATAAGTATCCCTTACCGTAACTGCATTCAGTTTCCTAAAGTCGATACAAAATCGCATGGAACCATCTGGTTTTGGAACCACAAAACGGGCGATGCCCACTCTGACTGTGCCGGCTCGATTATTCCGGCTTCAACATCTTTGGACCTCTTTTCCTTCTATTTCTCTGGCCTTCTGGCCTCCGATACGGTACCTGTCTATAGGCCTAGTCCCGGGGACTAACTCAATACGATGTTTCGTAGTCTTGATTTCCCCAAGGGAACCGTCCCACATTGAGGAATATTCCTCAGCATTTCACGAAAACGCTCTCTTAGAGCTTCGGGCACATGACTAAGGTCAAGGTCATCCACTCCCAAGAGTGCAGTATTATCTGCTACAGCCTTTGTGGCTTCTTTTTCCTGTGAATCATCATGATTCTTTTCCACTTTTCCCTCCTCAAGGGATTGTTCAACTTGTACCTTTGGGGTACTTAACTGGGATGCATGAGCATCATCTTTTCTCGTTGACTCATGAGAGTCTTTGCTCTCTCTCCTCGTAACTCCGGTACCTCTCCCAACATGATGGGGCTGTCGACTATTGCAGTCGGATGCGGCAATGTGGTAGCAACCACTTGATTTTGAATACCCGTTTGATTTTAGTAAGTTTGCTATAAGCAACTTGAATGGTTGGTCGCGTTCGACCTGTACAGCCATTAGCAATGGCTAGTCTATGAAGTTCATATAACTTCGGTACTGGTTGGACAACCAATAATCCGTACCTTTTACAGGTAACTTGAATTACCATCTGAGAGTCCGGGAATCACGAACGATTGTGCACAACGCACCTTGTTTGATATTCGCTTTTGCGAACTTGCTTTCTGCTCCGGAACCGGAAAGTTGAACCCTGCCTTCAACAAAGGCTTTCTTTTATCGGAACGGTAGATCCGTCCTCTAATTCCACAACCTCTTTCTAGGATTTATCGTTTCGACAAATCTGTCACAGTAATCTGCACCGATATTACGGGTGCTGCTAGTCTATCACAGACTATGAAGGCTACTTCTACAAGAAGTCTTCCAAGCCTAACAGGCAACGAAATTGTTCCTCTCATTGCGAGTGGATTATTATTTCATCGCAAATATCGGGCAATGGTCCTGAATGGATCCTGTGTTCCAACTCCGGGGGAGTTCACTTCTTCTTATGAAGTTTGGTCCTGCGCCAGTGTCTAACACTGCTAACGAACGTCTCATAAGAGACACTGAAATACCAATGTCACATAGACCTTGTAATTTCTCTTGGCGAGAATGAGTATCTACCTGGGCACTTCGGGTTATGGTACCTGACCCATGGTGTCGGGTGAGTAATAACGTTGAGGATGTTTTCGTGACAATAATCCTCTTGGATTCGATAACCACTTTGTCCTCTTGGACTTTTGAAACCAATAACTGGGTTGGGAGCGGGGTAGCGACACCTCGAATGAGGCGTAGCCTTTCCTCTTCCCCAATGGGAACTCCCTCTTCTAGTTTTTCGACTTGTTCATGATGACCTTTTGTTCACCATGCTTTGTGAGCTATGTTGAGGTGAAGACATCTCTTGCACAAATTGGGCCTGGCCCACCTGTCTATTTCCGTCAGACACGGACATGCTTGCCGGTGTGCGGTCTCTTGCTGAGCCATGAATTGGCGTATTCTTTCATAATTGTGCTAGGCACACTTGATTTCTCCATGGGAGACAACGATTCGTAGTTCCTAAGAACTGTCACCATATCCTTCAAAGATGAACACAGTCTGTTGAGACGTGACCGTGCTTTGTAACACTCATAACAAATAATTTATACCGACGCTGAACCTGTTGAGGTTGCTGCTGCGTGGGTTTGCTAACCCAACCTGACGACCAGATTTGGTTCTGTTGTCCTGATAAGGAAGTTCTTTGCATTATGCACTCTACTGGGGCCTTCCAAGGCCAATGTTTGTTCGATCGACATCGAATGTTGAACTGTTTCTTGTGAAACACTTAGTTCTTCCGAAAAGGAAGGTTGTTCTGAGGTACCCTTTGCAAGAGGTGAACCTCCTCGTACGGTTGACCATGATGGTCTATTGTATGGGACTCTCGTGATCCGAAGGGGATTGAATAAGGTTTTTGAACCTCGTGATGTCCACCTTGGGTGGAGTGTTCCTGTGGGCGACGACGCCTTCTTGTCGTCGTTGGTTTGACCAACTTGTTATAAACGAAACTTTTCGTGAAACATGAGCTCTTGCTCTAACTGCTTCGCCTCTGCCTGGGCATAGTCTACCAGTTCCAAAAAGTAAATCTTACGATGCGATTCGCGATATCTCGAACTACTCTCTTCGTGGTCTTGTCGAGACCGTCGACAAAAATGGTCATTAACTCCTGGGAGGAGTGTAATTCCCACAATTGTTTGAACCGTCCGTCAAACGCATTTAATATGCCTTCACTTCCTCATTAGGAAGCTTTTGGATATATCTAAGCTGCATAACAGCATTTTGAATGGAGTCATTCGTTGCAAAGCTTCTAAGAAGCCATTGAACCGCCTCTGGCCAAGAGGTTATCCTCCCTGATCAGGGCTTTCGTTTCCGAAACCGATCGGAACATTCGCCGAGCTATTCCCCAAGGAAATCCGGCACACTCTGAAAGCTTGTGCCTCCGTCATACCTTGTAGGTTGAACTCGGGCACTAACTTCTGCAAGAAGTCGAGAATAACAATGGGGTCGTCCCCTGTGAAATGGTTTCTCCTTGTGGAGTTTAGGTACTGATACGCCGCGTAATCGCGAACCTTTCCCGATTCAAGGGACGATAAACGCTTGGGATGTATTATCCAGTCGATACGTCCTATAGGACACAATCATTTCAAAAAGGTGTTTGGTTGGCTTGAGCTCTCGTAGTCCTTCCCATGAGGGACTGCGACGACCTCTTCTCGTCAACCTAGAAGTTGAACTTCTATGCGAACTAGTCTTCTTAGACTTTCCTGTTCTCTTGGATCCTCTGGATCGCTTACTCTTGGAGGTCCTACCTCTCTCATCAACCGATTGTTCCGTAGTGGAACTACTTTCACTGGCGAATAATCGCTATCTTCACTATCCTCACCATCTGAGGTTTCCGACGAGCTGGAGCTCGAACTTGAACTTGGATCCGACGGATCCTGATACCTACTCTTCCTAGAATTTCTTACTTTCTGTTCCTGCTGGAACTTTTCCGTGACTTTCTCGAAGTCCTTTCTTTCCTCGTCCCATCATGGGACTTTTCCCGCGTGGATCCCTGTGGATCTTCTTGAATACATGAAGCCCTTGCTTCCTTAATATTGCTTGAGCAACCGTTACCTCGGGGTGATCACCCCTAATTCACTTGAATTACTTCAAGTATCCTAACCTGCGCGCAATGCGCTCGAACATATCATCATTATGATGCTTTTCCTTTCATGCCTTCTAAGGCTTGATTCACATCCATCCGGGTGACGAACAACTATTCCGTAAGGAATCTAACATATCCTTGGACTCAGGAAAGATCTCAAACTGCACTTCAATCGCGGAGACACGAGTCTCTAGTTTCTCAACCTTTTCAAAGGTCTATTTCTCCAATTGGTCAAACGCCCATTTAAATACATTCACTTCAGTAGTGATCATTTCTTTGCACTGCTCTTAAATAGAGCGTGTTCCGATGACTCTTGTGGAGCATCTTCACCACGAGCTGTAGAAGCTCTTGCAGGGTTCCGTCCTCACGTGAGGATTTGGATCCTGTTCGCTTGACTCGATGAGTCGTAGACTTTATCGACAAATCCGATTAGTAAACAATGGGTTGCAATCGTAGTGCAATTGGCACTCACACTGTACTGCCATCGGCAGAGCTGATTTTGGTGATCTTTTTTTGATCTGATTCACTGATAACTAGCAGGCACTGTACTGTACAGTAAGGGCAATTTTCTTTTGTCGTGCACTATTATTTGTGGTACTGTATACTCACCCGATGGGGCTTGAGTGCTTGTAATCTGGACCACTGGGCCCCCAAATTGGACCTGATATTTGCGCAGGTTAAATGCACCTATTGGGCCAAGTGTCGAATTTACTTATCTCTAACTTGGGTCTCCCTAAATTGGCTGACCCTAACTTCACTCACCCCGCCGTCGTAGATAACCCTAACCTAGTTAACTAGTATTCATATCTACCTGGCCACTAGGGCCCAGATTAAACAGCTACCCTGGTGTTGGCTGTGAACTTGACTCCCAACTTCCGCCTTTCCAGAAACCTTGCCGGCGGCAACTTTGGCTATAGCCACGTTTATCCGCCCAGGTCCCCCTTTCTATTTCCCCTCTCTATCCAATATTACAATACCCCTTTTGTTGTTTGTTGTGATATTCACTCTTGGCGCCCCGGACTCCGGTGTCTATATACAAATAGGAACTTCAAGTTGTCGTTGGTGACAAAATCCTTATCTCCAAAGGAGATATTCAGCGCAGCTGACCCACTACTACCTCTTTATTGTCCAGTGTTACACCCCTGGTGTCTACGGTTCTTTGGAATCGACCCATACCAAGTTCCTAGCATTCCGCGGACCACGGTCCGGCCTTACAACCCGGAGGACAAGTATACCGTCCAGACGTCCAAGGAATTACCCCCGCTATTCCAACCATTTCTCCTCGCCGTCGGCGAGCTGTGCTACTGCATCCCAGGATGCTTAAAGAAAAGAGGGAAATCGAACACCTGTGGGTCTTCGTGTTTGTGTATTGGGTTTCTCGTTGTCTGAAGTTGTTTCGTTCCGAGACGAGTAGAACTGCGCACCGGGTATTGCACTACAGCAATAACCTTTTTTCACAAACACAAAGGCTAGTAAGACCAAGAAAACTCTTCCAAACGAAGAACGCTTCTAGGTCAGGAGACCAGAATTTTGTAGTGTGACAGGCACAACGGTGGTGTTCTTGAAGCGAACCGGGAAAAGCGATCCGTATTGGATCGAGGACAAACTGACTATTAGAGTCAAAAAGGTTCTCGAAGAGAGAATGGGAAAGACGCGCACGAGCGCAACGGAAAAGGGCTACGCAAGGAGCCAAAGAAAGAACACGCACCACGCGTGAATGTAACGCAGCGCAAAGCGCAACGTAAAAGGGCAGTAGCTACGGATACATGTCCTCTGCTCAAAGTGACGAGGGATGCAGTCATTCCAATAGGACAAAGACAAAAGGAATAGGTATGAACTGATGCAGCGCGACGTGCTCAAATAGCCAAGCTGGCGGGCGGGGGTCGAAGGTGATGGTAGCTAATATAGTTGCACGCGCGGCCCTTAACGAAAAGTGAACGCGGCATGCAGGAGCAACAACTAGAGCCGAAACCGAACAACGGTGAAGAAGATGGTACCTCCGATACCTTTACTAGTGGTGGTGCGACCTTGCACGAGAATAAATACTAAGTTAAAGTTACTAGCTAGTAGTCAGGACAAGTGTCACTCTGTTAGTTGATTAGCCCAAAATAAATATCAGGTCCAGCTATTGGAGCGCCACCATCCCGATAGGGTCTCGACCGTGGGCCTAGAGGGCCATTGTAAATAAACTGTAAATATCGCAGTACAGTAACAGTGCGGCACGCGCCACCTACTATAAAATACATATTGACTTTTCAAATCAATAAAAGTGCTATTGCACTACAGTGTGCAGTGTGTCAGCAGCCATTATGCCCAAAGTGTTGGGATACCTGGCATAACGAGGAAACCCCGCAACGCAGCACCGAAGGTGGTTATCTCTAGCTAGGCAGTCAGCAGGCAACCCGCGTTGGAGGTCATTGCGAACGCATAGTTTCGCTGTAAATAATGTATCGAAACTGCGGAAACCTTAACCGACTGGCCATCGTTCTTGCGAGCACCGCTACGTCAGAAAACCCTGCCGGGTGCCAATCGCCTAGCGCAGAGATGCGGACAGGAACCAGCCTGCATCTCTCAACCAAACTACCATGGACGCTTGTTATTTCTGTTGCTTTTACGCCCTTGCGGCGTTGATAGTGTCCAATGGGTTGAACAATCGGACTCTGGAAAGAGAAGGGGCAGGTATATTGACGAATGCAATTTCCAAATATTTGGATCCATGTGCGGCTCCCACAGTTCTGATGTTCGGTCTTGTTCAATGTTGGCTGTACTCCTAAATGGTCTCAGATTTCAAGGTTTTTACTAGACTCTCGTTTGGTTTCAAATTTTCTAAGACCAGAAAAATTAGCCAAAGCTTCTCATAACAAACACCATAATTCTAACTCTAGTTCTGGCTTCATTGCAGATTGTACCAGTGGGTTGCCTTCATTCTTGAACAAGTTCTCTTTGTTTGAAAAAAGGAAAATTGTAAACTTTATTCATTTTTAAAATTTCATTCCATCCACAGGATCCCTTTATAGGGGGCTCCAAAGCCACTTTGTAGAAAGTATAAAGCAATAAATGCATTTTTGCGCCAAAAGGTAAACAGAGCGCACTGCCTGCGACAACTGGCCTAAAATTTCGATGCAAATCCATGCAAACTGAGCAAATACTGTGAGTTTGAGGGTTCCGAATCCAAACACTGCACCTATGGGCATCCAAAGAATTGACAACAGTTCTCAGGAAACAAAGCATCAAGCCCGTTTCCCTTTCCCCCATCAGTGACCAAATCAACCAAACAATTGCTGAAGCCTTCGCCTCACCATGCTGTCATACAAAGGACAAAAAATGCTTCACAAGTGCCATTGTCGCAATCGACCGAGGCGCAACCGTGCGAGATGCCGCAGCAATTGCGCGGCTGCCCCTCTCCACATTCCACTATAGGCTCAAGCACTCACATCAGGAGCCCAAACGCAGATGCGCTTTGTCGTTGAGGAAAGAAAAAACCGTTGTCCTCACTCATAAACCACTATAATTGAATGGGTTACGTTGGGACGTAACTATGTTGCTGACGCCATTCAATACATCGTCGAAGCAATGCCTGCTGAACGCCGATCCAAGTTGCCGTTTGTTAACAACAAGCCGGGTCCGAAGTTTGTGCGAAATTTCTTAGAGAGTAACAAAGAAGAAATTCGATTCGGGAAACCATCGAAGAGGAGGAAACAAAGATGGAGAGCATGCAATGCTGAGACGCTAACAACGCATTTTGCCGCCCAGTAAAAGGTCATAACTGAGAATGAAATCGATGAATCGCGAATTGCAAACATTGACAAAAGCGTGCTTTGTCCAAATGATCGACGTGGTTGGGTAAGAAAGAAAGCATACATGACTAGAGGGAGTGCTGATGTTCTACCTGCCCCCAAATTTCGAAATATTGACCATATTACAATGCTACCCGTTATTTTTGCAAATGGTGAAATTGGACACCTTTTTTTGTGTTTCAAAGGATGCTCAATCAAGCATCGTGTCATCAAGTGCATTGGGGTGGATTCAATTGAAACAATTCTGGATTGTCTACGGTATGGAGCTAAAGCAGTTACTCGAGCTTATATTGCTGGTGTCAATGGAAACGTTTTTTTACAAGTGGGCGCAACATTTTTTTGTTTCAGACGAGAGCTCAGAGCTAGTGATCGTAAGTTACTACTTTTGCTTGATGGTTATAGAAGTCATATGGTTTTTACCGTTTTGCAACTGTTACGTGAAAATGGTGTTATTGTGTATGCTCTCCCCTCACATACAACTGGCGTGACACAGCCTTTTAGATGTTGGTGTATTCAACCCGTTTAAGGAATATATTCGGCAAGGGGTTCAGGCTATCGTAAGCATCAACTGTGAAAACGTTTATGATGTGTTTGACTACCTTAAGATTGTACGAGAGGCGTACGGAAAAGCTTTCGAAAGAAGCACTGTTATCAGTGCGTTTGCGAAAGCTGGATACATCCTCTCAATCCGTCTGCATTGCTTTCTGTTTCCGCCCTTCAGATGATTCCAATAGCTACAGCATGTTAACGGTTCAACAGTTGGTTGAATTGTTACAAACTAAGCGACAAATGGCTAGGGAAAGGAGAGGCATACAGCCAGTGGTTTTAAGGTGGTTTTGTAGATACTCGTTTAGGGCTTGTTCTGACGTCAGATTGCCTTCAGCTCGCGCAGAAGCGTGATCTTGAGTTGACTGTTCGAACTCAGGAGCGCAATGCGCGGAATGCGGTTGTGGCTGCAAGAGTTGCGATACAGAGAGAAACAACTCGTGCTGAGAGGCTTTTGTTTGAGTCTCGAGCATTGAATTATCGTGTGCGAATTGTATGGTGATGTGGCGATTCTTCCTCGCAGTTTGGCAGTGGGCAGATTGCAAAAGAAAGAGTTGCTATTCGTCGTGCACAAGCAGCACTTGCCTATAAGAGGAATTCATTTTGAGCTCCGAAGGGTGCGGTCATTAACGGCTATATGTGAGCTATGGTTTGTTGTCGCCCCACAAAACGATTAAAAATTGCATGTTTTTTTGGATTAACCAATCATATGTTTGTCCAAGGCTGAGGGCACTTTTGGGCAAAACAAAGCCTGTTTTGTTTTTACTATATGTTCACAGATATTGCGCTTTTATTCTCCTCGAAGCTGTCATGGTCTTCAATACTGTAAGCTTTTTATTGATATGAAGAACTTTGAAATTGATGAACGTTAAGCACTTTTTTCATATATTTTTTTCTTTTGTTCAAGAATGATGGCAAACTACTGGTACGCATCCAATTTTATGAAAATTATGAAGCTAAATTTTCTTTCATTCTTAGCATTCAAAATCACATCTAAATGTTTTGATAGGCATTTATACATCTTCACCATCTTATGATAATCTATCCGATAGACAAACCTTCATGTAAAATCTCACCTATAAATTCTTTTACACAACTTTTAGTTCAATTTCTCGCAAATTACTTTTACTTTTGAACCCTTTTTTTCGGACCTATCCACTGGAGACTTTCTGAATATGTCGGTAGTATCAACTCTAGTTAATCTCTATCTACGTCTGAGAACTTTTTTCTCGTTAATTTATTATTTCTTTGTGCTCAGATATCAATATTCTGGGCTTTATTGAGGTATGTGTAGTACAATTATTAAGAAATTCCCTACTTGATAGTCATAACATTCCGATTAACGAAATATTGCTATAATTGGATCTTTATTAATTACTGCGATGAAAAAGAGGACTTTTTGTAAGAAAAATTATTATTAGTAGTGTACGTTTAGGATATCTAAAGATAGATGTATATTCAATAAATACAAAAATACCTCAGGTAGATATTTACGAAAAGATGTTTTGATGGAGAAGTGGAAACTATTGTTTGGTAGCAATTTGATCATCATTGTTAGACGTTACTATTCGAAAATAGTTACTCGATTTATTTTAAAGTACTAAAATAAGGAGGAGACTGTTTTAAAATATTTCTTCATTACCACAGATTTCAGATCCGTTTGCATTTCAATAACTTTCGTCGTCG
Organism: Kappaphycus alvarezii; assembly: GCA_002205965.3. Taxonomy (NCBI): domain Eukaryota; phylum Rhodophyta; class Florideophyceae; order Gigartinales; family Solieriaceae; genus Kappaphycus; species Kappaphycus alvarezii. Next base: position 62,296 of record NADL03000009.1, read on the forward strand.
AAAAAAAATTTCCAGGTCGCAATTCCAGTTGCTCGAACTACTTTTTCACTCCACCAGGAATGGAGGGGCTCAAATTTAATGAACATGTATTACAATTTTAGGACCTTTAATATTTATAATGCAGCTGTTTTTAGTTATGTGAATGCAAAGTTTTTCTGGATCCCATTGTGAAGAATTTCATTTTACTCTTGATTTTTTTCATGTCATCCTTGCACTAGCCACTTAAGCCTCATGCGTGCTACCAATTTCAAAATTATTCTCTTATTCATTCTTTTTGATATTTCTGATTGTACTAACTTTGAAGTATGTGCAATGGTCGAGTATTTGCAGGCTCACAGATGAGTACGCGCGGCACATAATAGTTGTAACTTTGTGCAGGATAACCTCAAAACTACTTCTTATGGTTCTACAGAAGTGTAAAGATCCCTTCGAAATGGAACTCAGTAACGAACTTCACAGCAAAGCTGTAAAATACACCACACGTAGTTCAGAGAGAGGAAAACTGAGCAAATCGCTGCTCAATACTAGGACATTATTTAATTTTTATCCTTTTCTCTCAATTTATCAGTCTCTAATGACTCGAAAAAGCCCGCTACAGAACAGAAACAGTTAAAACGGACCGAAATCCCCAATATTTTGTTCTATTATCATCGTTTCGCTCCAATCTTGGCTTTATTTTACAGTTGTAATATGTTTTTCGTTTAATATGGGAGCTCAGAAGGCTAAGAACCAGTGAAGTTAATGAGAAAGCCCGTGAGGTGCAGTGAAGTAGGCATACCATGACGCTTGACAACAGTCACAATATCTTTCAAAATTAAATCACTCTACACATTCCCCATTTTATAGCAGATAGTCCTGCATTTTTTTGAAACTACTAGTGTTGGATTCATTGCTACATATGCAAAAATCATTGTATATGCACAATGACTTACCGTAGTCGTCGCCACTGCACTTCACCTTTCATGAGGCAACAATTCTACTCTATCTACACAGTAGATATTATGTTGATACAAGACCCGAAAACCTCGACCCGCTTCGCGGGGTCTCGCTTTTCTATGCGATAGAAACGCTTCAGCGTGGAGTAAATATCAGCGGGAACTGGTAACGCTATGGCCCTGGATTCATAAATTAGGTAGTGTGGCCAGATGCACTTAAAAGTAAAGTCAGGCATACCTTAGAATCGGGGCCAATGGGCGGAGTACCGTGCCAGCTTGGCACCAGCCCATTGGCCCAAGTCGCTAGACCTACAGCCAGCGAGCGTAAAGTATTAAAAATTTTTTAAGAGCCAGTCGCAGCAGAGTGCACGCGTGCACTCGGTGCGCATTGGTCGGGAAAAAATTAAAATTCGCTAATTTTTGAAAATTCAACAGCCAATGAGAATTACGCTTTGTTGCTGATGCTGGATTTTTTTCATTGGCTCTCATTTTGTGGATTTTCGACGGTTTTTCTGCAGGTCGTACTTGAAACGGCTCAAATTTGGCGGGAGTTCCGTGCCACAGTAGGGAATGTGCGATTTTGGATATTTTTTCCTACATTTACTGTACACTTTAACCTGTCTAGTTTGGTAAGCTACCTGCGATTTTGCCTACTTTTTCAACACTTCCCCTAATACAGCCCTCCTACTACCCCCTCTAAAAACTAATACTTCAACTAAAAATTATTATATGGAGAATTTTATGTTCTGTTCGGTATATATAGGCCATAGAACGTATAGATATTTACTACTGTAGATATTTATGGATACTCTAGGAAGATCATAATGTAGTAAGCACAACCTGGAAATAGTTGGAACAGAGAACTCACAATCCTGAAGCAGAGGTTCTAAACCCATCAAGATCATTCAGGAGGAAGAATTTCTACTGGGATTGAAATAGAATCATAACAAGCTATGAAGCAATGTAATGACTATTTGGAGGTATTTGCAAGGGTGAAGGTCCTTATGATGGCTGTAGCTCATGACTTACAGAGCCAATAGTCGCTTCTTTGCAGTCTTGATAGAATTTTTTGTAAGTCTGTTAGGGAAAACTTCCGCAAGATCTTGTCACTCAGAGGCCACAATGAAATGCCCAAGATAAATTCTGGAAACGGACAACCTGAGTTGCAAACAATGACTTAAATGCTTACTCATCGAAAAGAAGATAGATAGTAGTACATGGCAAAGGATTATTTAGCATTAGGCTGTGGAGAGAAAAGGGACACGAAACCTTGCTTCATCCTTGCCTTAGCAGAGATCTTTTGCAATCCTCTTCGCGTCATGAACGTAATCGATGTGTTTCAGGACGAAAGGAAGAGGCTAGCACGTTGCGCTCCTGTTCCGGTACTTACGTGATGAATTGAAAGATATCGTTGGAAAATAGACGAGGAACAAATTGAATAGTTAAGAACGTGGGATGGAAACCCTGTTTATTGAAAGCGCTCTATTAAAACTTTTTCACTATCGTGGACCAATATTCCATGCTAAATTTTAGTAGACCTCCTCCTATCCAGGCTTCCCTTTTTCTTGGTAAAGAGGTGAGGGATATTCGTTTGGTAACAGAAGATTTCTGAGAATTGCTTCTCTCGAGCTGCAACAGTGGGCTTTCTCCTTCATTCTGTAGACCCCAGGTAATAACCACTGACATACCTATGTCCCTCTCAATGGACAAAATCATAGAGCCGCATGCACTAACCTCTCCCTCCCCATGAGCTACCTCTTCCATTCTCCCACCCTCACTCAACGACGCTGCACTCTTGCAATGTGCCGATCCCTCTAGCTCTACTTCTATTGCATCAGCTTAGCCTCCACAAATTTTCAATATCCCAGCACTCCTGCAATTCGACACAGCAGCATTGACAGTAGTATTGACAAAGTATCGTTCATTAGTCGCTTCGTCCGTGCTCCCTACTGTACATTTCTCTGAATATATCGCTAGATCTTCGGCAAAGTCTAGGGTTTATTTCTTGCTCCCGATCACCTGCAGTTCTTCTTCCATTTCAAGGGGCGAATTTTTTGTATTTTTCGAGTAAACTGCTCTTTGAGCATTGTTTCTTTGCTTTCAATTGAAAACGCGTCCATCCAGCAACTTATTTTGCTATGCCACGCAATGGTCTCCTGAGCAGCAGCCACGGACTTCACTTTGTTTCGTTCCGCTCAAATCTTCACTAGCTCTGTTATTTATCTTGAGCTCTTGATGACTGCGTCATATTTTTTATCCTCATCAGTTCTCCCTTGGCTCCTTCGTCCTTTTCAGCTCAAAAAGGGAGTATAATTTGCCCTTTTCAGTTCTCGGCGGTTGCCCAGTGTTTTTAGACGTCGATTCCACTGTAATAATGTCACCTGATGTTTGCTCTGCATACGAAATCTCAGCTCAGCTCTTGCTTTTCCTTTATGCGTCTGCGGACTCCGTAGCTGACTTGTTTGTATCAATTGCTGCCATTTAATTCTCCCAAAGGCTTGAAGAGCGAAGAAATCTGTGGCACTCTTTATAAGGTAATTATTTCCCACTGTATACTAGATAATACTCTAGAGCACAATAGAAGACCCTAACTTCAGCCTTCTTATTGTATAATAAAGAAGCCGCATTGAGTATTTCTCCGTCATTTGGACTCCCTGTAAAGCGAAGCGCGAGTACTCTTGGCGAAACCCTTCGAAAAACGAGTAAGCCTTCGTTATTTTGCTTTATCCTTCAAATAATTCAGAACCCGTGCTGTCGCACCGAATTTCCCGACAATTTTTTCCTTCTGCCTTATCAGGAACCATTTGTAAACTAGGTCTTGAAACAGCAACACCTTTTGCTCAACTCCTTTCAAAGCATTATAATACCCCTTGATGAATTCTTGCCAGCATAAGACGTTTTCCTCAGTAAACAAGGCCTTACCACTGCCGTTTCAAGAAATTTAACACCGCTGAGGGCCAATTGCAGCGAGTAGGTTGATTTCTTGCTTAATATCTAGAAGTTTGCAGGAATTCTGGCTTTTTTGGATATCGCACAGTTTTTGTTTCCCACTATCTGAGATTATTCCTGCATTTTGGATCCGAAAGCCGTTTGGGTGCCCAAAACCCGTTTGGGTGCCCAAACGGCTCTTTCCAAGTACTTACTACGGCTGGGGACAAAGATAGAGGGGATGAATAGGGGATATTTTTTCAGTGCAGAAATGCGGATAATGATTCCGTACTATAGGAAGCTGGGCTGCTGGGAGCAATCGGGTGCCGTAGCCAGCAGTTTACGACATTGGGAACAAAAAACGCGCAATAACTGTACTGTGCTCCACACTTTGACGTGCAGTGGCAATGTTTTTTGCATACAATTCTGTAGTAACATGGGTGTCCATATATTACACTTGGCAGGTGCCAAGACACGTTAGTGACACGATAGTGACTAATTAATTTGTAATTAGATATAATTTTCGGTAGCTCCTTACAGTAATTAGGAACCGTCGGCGGCCACTGGGCAGGTGCCTAGATTAGTTAGATATACACCGGCCGCCCGAACCGGATTCCGTTAGTAGATGTAAAAGGTAAGAAGAACTTCGGGCACAACACTACTTGCGCTTCTGAGTTAGTTCCAGCTTCCTTTGCTCCCTGTCCTTTCTCGTGCGGAGTATACGAGTGGATACCAGCCAGGCGCCTGGTGACTTTCGGGGTAACCCGGCTTCTTCACCGTTCTCTACGGGACTTCTGTGTTCACCGGAAGGTAAGAACCGACTCTATCTTTCCCGGATACGAACCGGTCCTCATCCTTACCTCCCTTTCTACGTCTGGTCCGGAGTAGACCAGTCTTTCTGTTGTTCAGCCGGGTGCGGAGTATACCCGTTGCTCCTTTACTTATTTCTTGTTTTCCTAACTACTGCGCTAACTCATCAATCTCCCTTCAGGCTCTCAACTTGTCACCAAGAGAGCTAACATTCCCCGCTCTTTCGTGCACCTCGGTCACTCCAAGTTGTTTCCCTTTCTGACCTCCTTCCAGTGCCTTCCACACTGTATCCTTTTCCTGTGTCCTTCACAGGTGGTCTCCCATTTCCGCCTCTGTTTCGCCAGCAGAGTGACACCGAGTACACGACGTAAGATTTGGCTACTCCCGGAGAACTACGTCCCGTGCGTGCACTACAAATTCTAGATTAATTTTGCCCCCGATCCGATTCAAAAGCTGTTGCTCCTGGGCCAAGAAAGGCTTTCATAGCTCCTAGTCAATGGCGTTTGGCTTTTCCGAGGCCCATGATTGGTTTGCCCCCTTTTCTGAGTGGGTACATGTTTCGGTGTCAACGGGTACAAAAACCGTTGACCCCATGAGTTAGGACGCTCTAATCGAGCCTACAATCGCACCAGCATCTCCTCGAATCCTCAAACTGCCAAGTTTCCTTTCGATCGCCTAACAAACTGCAGTTATGTCTTCTCCGACCAAATATTTGGGAGAGCCAATCAGATTGTAGCGGAGGACTATTGCGAATTTGTTGATGTGCCAAGAGGAAGCCGGAAAACATCTATAGTCAATCCTGTACCGGTGGGCACTCAGAAGCTGCCCGGTGTGTTACATATATCACGTATGACACCTATGGTGTTTACAAGGGTGCTGACAGAGAGTCAGCTGCGGCCGCCTATCCGTCTGTCGTAAGCAATACCGTCGTCTCGCAGATCGAGAGCGGGGTCACTAAACGGACAACCACCCGGAATCCTCAGGTCAATCGCTATTGCAAAATGTGCAACGTGACTTATAAAGCCAAAAAACTTTTTTCCACTGCCGCCTTAGCCACAGTCACATCACTTGCCGTGAGATTAAAAAGGACTTGCTGATCTGAAAGGCTTGCTCAGTACCCTTGGGGAGCCACCCTCACTTACAGCGTCATCTTAGGGCCGTACCCCATAGGGCTAAGTTGGCTGATATGCAGTAGTGTAAGACTACTTGCGCAGCTAGATCTAGTGAAGTAAATTTCAATTGAGATTTTAAACCCCGTACAATTTACCTTTGCTTGAAGTTTTTAAAAATCAAAAAAGAGAGAAATTCCAAAGTACGGTACTGAAATGACAAACAAGGTGACTTTGTGAACAGAAGATGCGGCTTTGAATTGATTCCAAGTCTAGAAGAGGTGAGGGTGGTTGCGGGGAGGCGCAAGTGAGGAAAATTAAAGCTTGAGTAAATGTAGTCAGTATGAAGGGAATGGTTTGGAATGGGACGGAAAGAAGGGAACGGGTAGGTGCGCCTTTCGGTAGTTTTTTTATGAGAATATTTTTTTCTAATTAGGTAAGTGAGAAAATGGGAATGAGCATTGAAGGAGGGCTGTAGCTGCGAGAATGGGTTCCTACAGAGGCAGCGGGAATGCAAAAGTGTGTTAGGGGAGCAACTAGGGGTGCTAACAAAGCGAAATGTACAACAAACTACAAGGCGGTCAAGTGAGGCTTTACAATGCCCTTTTGTTTTTCTTTCAGTACTGGAAGCGGTGAGAAACTACTATGTTGGTGAATAAAGCACCACGAAAACTGAAGACTCAGAGAAAGTAGAAAAATCTGCTCGAGACGTGTTGGCAGGAGCGGAAAGAGCTTTTGAGGAGGCGCTGAGTCTTGCAGAGGTTCCGTTTGAGAACCGAGATCTCTGTTGGGAGATAATGAGTCGACTGGAGGACAAGGAGGAGTTTTTGTTTATCAAGGAGGTGATGGGAGGCCAAGGGGTTAGACAGCAAGTCAGGTGGGGCTGGATGACCTCCAGTGCGCAAATTTGGCTCTGAAAATGAGAAGAAGCAACAGGAGCGGCGAGGATGTACATGGTGGAAGTCATCATTCATCAGTAGCAGGAATTTACCACAATGCAGTCGAGAAGATATGGGAAGGTGCCTCTTATTGAATTTTTTATTGGTGTGTAGATTTCTTTTATTTTAGATTTTTTAATATTTTTTACCGCGAGGAGTGCACAAGGGACGATTATTGAGTTTCAATTAGTACGTTTAATATACACGTGCATGTATCACGCACAGTGATAGCAGAATACTCGTGACCAATCCTCTTCTTCGGTCTATCCATACTGAAGAACACGTCACTGGGAATAATATTCCTTACATTTTGAATACCTAAATGGATTAATGACGGGTCTCAGTCTGTGATTCTGTCCAAAACCATAGACTCGACTTTTACTTCAATGAAGGTCTAATTGCTGCCTTTCGTTGCATGTATTGCCATCTACCAGAGAGTTCTGCACGGTCAATAAGCATTCCGTCTGATCATGGTTTATCTAGCGTTATTCCTTCTACAACTGGAGGTTGGTCTGAGGAAACTTTTCCCATTACATATGAAAAAGGTTTAGGGATGAAAATAAGAAGTTCTCAGGTGCCTTAGGCAAGTATTAGAATGAATATCTCTCGGAGTATGTCTACACTTTGCAGTATTTTTCCTTTAATTATACGCATGTTTTGAAGTATTTTCACCATTTCCTTACCGGAAGTGCCAAGCGTTTCTACACCCGAAACGTGGGAGGTAGAATCCAATATTTCCGCCAGGCTATAAAGAAGGTCGATGAGGAGTAAAATTCTGCCTCTTGTCAGAATCGTATAGCCGCCCGTTTTCTTACAATAAGACCGCTCTGTGGGCGACTTGACTGAGAAAATATACGAAGAAATCTCGAAACTATCTCCCAAAGCTCCGTAACGCGCTAGATCTGAAATACATAAAGTGGAGTATCTCCAGTCTGCGGTGATTGGTTACTCCTGAGCCAACGAGGCCCGTATTTGGGAAAATTCAGAAACGTTGACAGTAACACTCCCGTGTTAATCTCAGCACTGCGGTTTAGTCCGAAAATGGGGATAAATTTGGACATCTGAGAGATCATAAAAGCCTAAGATTCTCTACCCCAACGAAAGTTGATCCTTTTCTAAGTATCATAATGTTCGACTGCCTCTTCAAAGGACAGTAAAGATACGCCCAGGATCCCAAAATCATCTGTAGGGTCCACAGGTACGGTAAATTCAATAGAAATAACCATAGTTACCAGTGAAAGCCAACCAAACCCCGGAAAATTACTGCAGCGTCTGTATATCCTGTAAATTTCCGTTGCTGGGGCTGCAACCGTCTCGGGCACAAAATATCTGAATGCCCAAATCTCTTTCTCAAAATGTCTCACGTACGGTACAGTAATATCAGAAAGAATTCTTCAAGGATCCCGATATGGCTCCGAAATGTGTGTATTACGAGCTTTTGGTTGAGCTAGAGAAGTATTAAACGGGCACTGTGAAATCTTAAACTGATGAATTCCGGTCGGCCAAGGACTCTTGCGATTTCATGGATAGTGTTAATGAATCTCATATGTGTAAAATTCCTTAGGATGACGTGTCTCATTAATCTACTGAAATAAAAGAGCAATTTTTCTCACGCCTCGCCCATGGTGAATCTTCTGATTCTTCACCTGAAAATTCACTCGAAAAGTTTCAGGACGGAGTACTCAAGTAGGCATAAATATTTCTAGTTCACGGAAAATGAAAGATACACGTGCCTCCCCTTGTTCAGGAGATATTTTACGTACAAATACTTGCAAAAAGAGAGCTAATAATACATCTTGTGCAGTACCAGAATCAATATCTTCGGTTTATGAGATTCCGCATGATAATTCCAATGAACTCAGAATGAACAAACCGGTTGAGAAATTCCACATCATTTATCTCGATACGGGAGCTCGGAATTCATTTATTGGAAATTATTGGGCTATAACTTTCTGCACGTCAGTCGGAATCAATTTCAGACGCCAGAAACTCAATACGTGCTTCAAGTTTAAATACTTGGTGTTCGAAAGCATCAGAAAAGTACCAATTCGAATACCGGTCCCAGATGACGGTTTCACATGTATTATAGTGGACGTAGTCTGTACCAACACACCCCTTCCTGTTGGCCTAGATATACTCAACTCTCTTGGCATGATTTTTTACATGGTCGATAAAATTTTTTTCAAAGTAAGCAAATTTAAAACGCCAATTGTTCCGAAAGGAGGTGACTTCTACTCTGAATGTAATTCCAGTGAAAAACTGGTGGCTATCTCGCATATGAAGCGGCTCCATATTCATTTATTCCACTATTCAGCGAATAAACTGTTTAATATGATATCTACATCCAGAGCAGCAAATTCCGGATACTCAAGAAATAATCGGGGAAATTAGCGAGTCTTACAAAAAATGTCAACCCTTTGAGCCCAGGCCAAGATCTTTCCAGATTAAAACCGAGCGGTTCATTACCAAACCGTAATTTTCCTTGTTTATCATTTATCTACACAAATTGCCTGTAGTGCATGTAGCTGGCACACAAGCGCATTTTTCTAACGTAATTTTTCTACATAGATTTTAACACAGGCATTCTAGAACTCTTTCCAAGCTTTTTGGACGAAAATATAGACAGGTTCTTCCAAATTTATGCGGGGTGATAAATAAATTCGATTCTTCTCGAAGGTATGGAAGGAAGTCACCAAAGAAGGCGAGGTTAAAATATCATTATCAGGTGTCGAGAAACGTAATTCTATTGGTCTTTGAGAGCTTTTTCATGTTCCCCTGCGCCGTATATACCCGAAGGTCAGCTACGCAACGCCAGTAGTTGAACTTGAATTGGCCCTAGGGTGTGCAATCAAAGCAATGAACGATGCAATGAACCAACACGTATTAGTTCCGTCCCTCCTTGTTTTCGGTACAATACCAATTTTTTCTGCCATCAGAAGCCTGATTTAAACCAAGCTTAGTGGATGATAGCCCTACAGTTGGCCCGGGAAGAAAAGGAAACGATAATATCAGAGTTTAGGGTCGAGACTGTAGAAGAATGGGTTTCCGGTCTGTGTCGTGTCTCTATACACACCCTCATAGACCTTCTCACCTCTGTATTTATTGGTCTTATGCGGTCCAATTCCTACAGACCAGTGCGTTCTACAGCAACACCTCAGTGGCAACCCTTCGGGACTGTTCCCCAATGTCCGACCGATACTATAGTCTCTTTCTCATTAAGTAACAGTAGCACAAGTCCAGTAAGGTAATTCACGGTCCCTTCAGCAAGGCTCGCTCTGCTCTGCACGGGCCACAACTGAACAGTCCCTAATGCCGTACAAGATTGGCCTCCAACAGAAACTGCGTTAAGGTCCCAGATTTGAAATACATTTAAGCGCGAGCTATCTGAAAATAAGAAAGTGCTCGTATCTCGCTAGAACGCTAATCTATACAAGAGTTCCGAGCATAACGAGATTTTTCGTATTTTAGGTAAGAAATTATTCTGAAATCCCGATAGATCAGAGTTTAAGTACTCTAGGGTGCAATTAAAGCCTATTTTTGAGTATTAATCATATGATTTGATTGGGACTCGTACTACGAAATTTCTTCATTCAAAAGACCATTTAGGGAAGCCAAGATATTGAGATGAAGGGTTAATCGTAAAATGAACTTGGAAAGAAGTTCTGAAAAAGGATACATTCGCAGACCCAAATGTAATAGCTGGGAGTTTCGTACTTTCTGTAAGGAGTCTAGGCACCGAGGAGGAATATCCGAAGAATTTATTTGTATTTTAGGGTTATAAGGACAGTGAAAAAAAGTATAGTCTATTATGCTACAATTATGGGTCAAGGTTCGACTAGAAATCCGGTAGAGGTAGCAGTGCTGCTTGAATTCGATACTTGGTCGCAGGATGTCAAGCAAGCGTTCTTAACGTGTAACGGAATCATTCTGAGGAATTTTCCTGAATCCTACCAAGGAGCTTAGACTCCCCTGCGCATAGCTGCTCGACATGGGTAAGTCCTTTCACGGATTTGCAGACTCCGATGACTACTGAAACAGGTCGATGAATCTCCACCTAAGACAATACTTGGGATTAAATCCGACCAATGGTAATCTTTCGGTATTTACCAAACACGAAAGTCCTGGTCTACTAGTAATGATTGGGTTGTATGCAGATAATTCATGATCATGCTTAAATGGTATGTTTAATAAATTAACTGAGAATACGCAATAAAAGTACGTGTCCAGACAGAAGGATTATGATGATACCATACTCGCCTTTGTAAGAGTCAAAAGACGTATTATAGCTTCGAACTCAGTCAATTCGCAAAGAGTCTCAAAACGATTCCATCCGATGGATATTTCTCTAATTTTATTTCACTGAGACACAAGTCGGCTTGATTACAAATACGAGGCCAGAAATTGGTTGCAGTATCAGGTGACTAAAATCAAGTTCTCTGAGGATTATACCAGCCCCATCAACAAGATCATCTGACATGTAAAGTAAGACCAATTAGTCCCTCTCAAGTACGGTTTGTTAGGCTTCAATAATCTGATGTTAAAGGTCTACGTAAAACTCTTTTTCCCAGTAATGCTGAAACCCGTCGAAACTAGAATTAAATTTCCTCTTTACAGACGATTCTAACAGGTGCAACCTCATAAAAACGACTGATTTTTGAAATAAGTTTTTTTCGTCATTCCTATCAAAGGAAGGAGAAACCCGAAGTTTCTTTTGTGATTCCTTCAAAAATCCTTATAAATTTACTAGGTTGGGATATTCGAAGCACTCACCAAAGTTTTATCCCAAAATTTGTTTTATTTACCAGTTAAGCGATAGGTTTTAATATCTGCCATATAACAGAGAAATAATATTGACGATAGAGGAGTGTAGAATAAAAGTCTTTGCCTAGGCACTGTAGCTTACTGTAGTCGTCGCTGCTGCACCCTTTCATGATTATTTAATTCTATTCTATTATACAGTAGATATTCTACTGATATTTTATTTTTTGCTCAATCCACCTCGACCTTAGAATTTTTGGATGCTTTGTACTGTACATATTTGTAGATACTCTAGGAATATCTGACTTGCAGTAGGCACAACCTACCGCGCATGCTACAGCTAGGGTATGGTGCTTGACTTGTGTGTGAGTAATGGGACGACCACGCCCGAATTGGTAAAGGGAAGACCTGGCTCAACAATTTTATGAACACGCAACCAAACCTACCAAAGCAAAATCCTTCGTATTTTTCAGAATCGCCCGCATGCACCACTCTGCTTTCGTTATCTTAAAATTCAAAACACTATCTTTTAGAATTGTTACGTCGTTCCTTTTATTTTTTAACCCTGATTTCTGCCACAAAACCACCCCAAGGTTCGTTTGGTCCCTCTCCAAAGGCATATTGAAGCCATTGTAACGTCAAATGCCGATTTCCTTCTAGCTGGTCTCACTCCAGTGGCCGTTAGGGCGATGGAGGCATATGGTAAGGTCCGTGCGGTACTCACTCAGAGACACGCTGCCGCGGCCGTAATGTCCAACGCAGCCTGTCTGCTGGGGGGCCTTCAGCCAGCTTTTTAGAGTAATTTAAGAGGTATTGCTCGGCACCCTGTAGGATATTCCGGGCCACAACCGACCATATTTTTCAAATATTAAATCACCCCACATTTCCCCTCCAGTCTTTTGAGGGACTCTGTGAGCGTCCCTTGTGGCTTTCCGTAAGTCAGGCTCCGCTGTACATTACTATATTGTATAGTAACCACAATGTCTTTCAAAACTAAACCACCCCACACTTTCCCCTCCAAGTGAGCACTTCTGAATTTTCCTATATTCTTCGATAATTTTTCAATGTTGGACCTAATAATCAACACGTTATTTTCTATTCCAGAAGCGTGACACTGTATTATATTAAATCGCTTAAAATAGTACTCGGATGCGCTTAAGCATCGCTCCTTCGCTTTATACATACGCTAGTACAACTACAGTTTATTCTAAACGGAAATAAAGTAGCCATTGGGGAATGAGGGAAATTACAAGGTATCAAGAGAGAAAAGAATGAATTAAATTCCAATGAACAGTAAGTATTCGTATCAAATGAGCACGATTTGCAGAGAATCTACCCGGCGAAACTGCCTACCTACTGAGTTAGAGGCATGTTGAACTGCTGAAAGAGAGCTACTTTTTTGCTTTTCCAGTATTGTAAACTGAAATTTATTTACCTCAGGGATACCTTGGAAGCTCTGTAGAGGTTCTTGCTTTTGGTGATCTAGATTCTGTTTCATATTAGCAAGATGAGAATGCAGTTTCATATCGGAGCCTTCCAATAGCAGACCAAACAGTGTATGATTTTTTGGTCTTATACCCTCTCACTAAATTGTATCAGAAACCCATACCAGAAAATGAAGTCTACTTACTGTTATTCTTCGTTTTGGGGGGACATTTGCTTATGTTTGATCCTTCTTATCCAGCAGTTCCACATGGATATCTTGACATAACGCCTTACGGGCGCTCTAGGCGCATAAGTGCAACCGTGATCGCTTGATTGTTGGTGCCTCCCCACATTGCGGAATCATGCATGAATGTGTTTTATGATTGTCTGCTCCTGTGTTTCTCTTTTTGGTTTATCGCTTCTCTTGCTGGAATTATCGACTTATTAAAACCACTCCATTCTATGTGGTCTTCAACCCAATGTCCTCTCTGAATGCGGCGCGAAATGCAAAGCAGAGAAGATATCAATCCTTTATCGCGACCTCCACCAGAGGCAGGCTCGTGCCTGTGCCAATCTCCACTCTTGGAGGTTGGCACCCGGATGCATGTGCAGTGCTAAATGACGTGGCAAGAAACGTGGCTGTGAGGGCACTGGAGACGTACGGAAAGGTTCGGGGGGTTTTGATGCAAAGGCACGCTGCAGCAGCCGTCATGTCCAATGCGGCCTGCTTGATGGCTGGCCTGAAGGTAGCATTTTAGGAAGCGTAGTTCCTTCCCCATTACGCTGTAGGTATACCCTTTTTGAGTCGATTGCGGTTGTCTGGAAAACCATGGGATAGGTCGGAAATATCTTCCAACAGTAAAACACCCAAACGTTTCCCCTTCTATGTGGTTCACTCTGTTATATTTTTAAATGGCTCTCTTCGGGTGATCATCTGAAGGCATCACTGATCTCTTTATCCACCATGATCAGCAGACAACTGGAAACCACCGAAACAGTATCTATCTCGGCATCTTTACTCGTAATGGTTCCTTAGTTACTAGTGTATGGCGAACTTTCTGCAATGGCCCCATTCGATATGGTGCGGACAGTACTTGTCTGAAGCAAGGAAATCGTAAGGAACACCTCAATGGTTACATCATTACGGGAAAGTTTGGGGGGTGTTCTTAGATAGATAGATATATAAGAGACTGTCAATCCTCTGTAAATAGAGAAAAGAAAGGGAAAAGCACACAACAAACCAAGTGGATACCTGCAGGTATTTTGGAAGAAAATTCTGACGCAACCATGCTCAAACTCAGCTGACGTGCTAGGCTTGTGAATAATGTGGCCGCTCAACCCTAGTTGGTAAACGCACCCGACTCCTCATTTACCTACGGGGCATCACCTTGCAAATCACGTTACTTCAGGGTCGCTCGCAGGCACCATTTTTCCCGTTACCATTCCAATTTACGGCAAAATTGTAACTACTGGGCGCGGTCCACATTTATACAACAGAATGGAGTAACAGCTTATACGACCAATGCAGGGCGTCCTCAAACTGCCTCTTGCCTTTATCCTCATGCGGTAAGTTTAAAGAACCGAATTGCAAACGCCATCTAGTCGGTCGAAAATCCCACAGATTCTTTCCGAGCAGTGAACTATTCAACATGGATCTGTCATTCCTATCGACTAGAACTCTGAGTGTGAGGTATCTAGTCCCCCCTTCCCCCGTTTCTGCTCCCATTAACATTTTCGATGCACCCTCAGACGGCTATCATGATATTTGCAGCTTCTATTCTTTCATAGACTTCTTTCTGTAGTTTTTGGACTGCTAGTGCTGAGAGAATGCAACCTTTCCGCTGCAATAGTAGTGGTAGTAATCATGAACACAAAAATTTCCTCACTAGTTGGCTTTTCTAGAGGAAGATATGTAGGGTTGGTTTACTGTGAGTGGTGCGAGGGTTGGGAGTCTTAGGGGCTTGCGTTCAAACCATGATTCAGGATCAGCAAAGCGAGTAGTGGAGTATTTCTACCAACCAAAAGTTAGCTGGTAGCCTAGCCACTGCAATTATATGTACGGTTCGATTCGTCAATCCGAAAATGCTTTCGGGTCCGGGACTGGGTTGAGTGGATATCCGTGAAAGGGTTCAGAACGTTTTCGGCAAAGAAGCAATTTAAGGCCGGCGATTCAGACCCCTCATATGTGTGACTGAGGGCATCGGTCCAGCAGTCCTTGCTCAAAAAGGAGAGAGAGAGATTTACTCATTACTCATCTAGAGTGTGCACCGACTGACCGACTATTCAGTTAAGAAGCGTTAACTGGATGGACACTGCTCTCCACATCTGTTTGATTTTACAGAAGGCCTCGTCGCTTACAGCTACGGCTCTTTTCGAGCGTTGTTCATCGCCGGTCCCCGGCGAAAGGCTCCAGTCTGCGATCACAACTGAACTCATGCTATCGAAGTCCGATAGGTTGTTCTCGTCCGCGGCAGCCCACGACCGACCACGGCTCCTCTCCGTGCGCACGTCCTCCGCCTCGTCTGTTTTCTCTTCGCTTCCTCACCCCCACCGGTACGTAATGTCCTCTTCTACGTGGAAAGTCGCTCTGGCTCTACGTCTCGGCATCGCGCTATTCCCTGGATCTACTCGCTGTCCGGTCTGCTCCCGCCGCTCGGCCGACATCGCACCCGTCTTAGATCCAAGTGGTCAACACGCGTTGACCTGCAAATACGAAGACGGAATGACTCGTCATCACATCCTCCGCAACGTTCTTGCCCGCTACTGCAAGGAAGTTGGGATCGTCGCCCTCGTCGAACATCCGCTCCTCTACCAGGTTCCCAACCCATCTGGGCATTCGGAGTCCCCGCGCTACGAATGGACATTTACATACCCGCTGCATACGGGCTTCACAGTACCGATATCGCCGTCGACGTTACTGTTGCCCACCCCTCCGCACGCCGCCACATTTCGCCAAGTACGGTTACCGCAGGCGCTGCCGCAACACTCGCAGAGCGCGAGAAACATCGTCATTACGGCACTTACTGCAACCAAAACGATATCCTCCTCTCCCCCGTCGGGATTGATATCTATGGCGCCTTGGGCGACGACGGCAAGGGTTTTTTCCGCCGCCTTGCTTCCTTCGCTGCTTCCCGTCGCGGTTCCTCCCCTCAACAGGAGCTCCGCTACTTCGTTACCCGTTTTGCATTTAGTATCCAAATAATGCAGGCGCGACAGGTTTCTACCCGCCGCCCGCATCCGTAGTTAATTTATGATACCCTCCGGACGCTTCTGTGCGACATTGTACAACCAATAAAGATTTACCACCACGGTAGGTTGCATATGAATCAGAAGTTCTGGCATTACATACTTTAACCGTTGGAAAAATCAAGTTTGCACGGCAGCTAACATTGCTGGCAAACAGGACTTTCCATCACTGGTAACATTGCTGGCACTAACATAAGAATTCTCGTTTAACGAATCCGCCTTTCAGTGACTGTTTGTTGGCAGTGGATGGTCACTGCGGGCTATAATAACGAAGACAGTCGGTTGGCTATCTGCTTAGGAGGTATAGTCATTTGCAGTCCGATCAGAGAGGAAAAGCAGTAATTAATCGCGGAAAGTTGGCGGAAGAGCAGTTTTTAATCGCTAGCGTGGCTCAGGTTGTCCTGGAGCACATACCTTTGCAGGTCGCTACAATACACCCGTACCGATTTCAGATGACCCAGCTCCCACAGCTCTAAACTAGATGCCCAACATCGCATCACAGAACCCCGATCTTTGTGAACAGTCTCTGCCTCTCTAAAAGAATTCTTACAACCCACACCCCAGTCATGTCGCATATACCGACAAGTTCCGCGGTTGTCTAGCAGAGACGTATGCAAAGTCGATGGACGATGCAGTGAACGCTTGTCTTGCTGATTCACGAGCAACTCAGGCGCTCACAAAAATATTTCTGTTCCCAGCAGTTATGCTTACGAACATTCACTCGTCAGATTCCTGCTCCAGTGAATACCGGTGGCACTCTATTACGGACAAAATGAGGGAAAGAATAGATTTATGGAACGCGGGGCACTTCAAACACTGGGCGCAAGCACTCGACCAGCCCAAACACCGCACGGCACGAGCTCGTTCCACTTCGGACCAGCAACAGGTCAATGTAAAACGGGCGACAAAACTGGCCAAAGAAGGTGCGTATGGAAAGGCTGCACAAGCTTTGCGCTCGCTAGGCGTTCTACCAGCTACCAGTGATGTAATCGATGCCCTTATCGATAAACATCCCCAGCAGGCCCCCGATGAAACAACTAGTCAGGGAACATTTCTACCAACTACAGTTTCCGACCGATCACTGAAGACGAAGTCCTTGGCGCTATCAGGGCTTTTAAACCAGGATCCTCTCCCGGAGGCTAAAGGTCTAAAGCTAAGATGTCCATCCTCATCGGGGAATTCGGCTTTTTGGCAGCTCTTACGAGACTTGTTAATGTTTTAGCAACTGGAAAAGCACCAGCCGTTCTCGCTCCTTGGATCGCTGGTGCTCCACTAACCCCGTTGGCGAAGAAGGACATGTCGCCAGGCCCGGGGAGACGCTGCGCAGGGTCGGTAGCTGCTTAATGAAGCGAGTGTCCAGAAGGCGGCAGACTACCTCCAACCTCTCCAAGTGGGTATCGCCACAAAGTCGGGTACCGACACAGTCGTGCACGGAATCCGACGAGTCGTTCAGGAGTACGGCAGTGACCCAGCATATGGGTTATTGACTGTCGATCTCAAGAACGCTTTTAATATGTGCAGCAGACCCGCTTTTCTGACCGCGGTGAGACAGCTATTCCCAGAGTTACAGCCTTGGGTCTCATATTGCTATGCAAACGAGCCCGCATTCCTGTGGATAGGTAGTCACACAATAAGAAGCGTCTGCGGGACCCAACAGGGAGACAATCGGAGGCCTCCTCTTCGACCTGGTGCTGCACCCTTTATCCTCAAAATACAAGAACTCTTCAGTTCAGGGAAGGGGAGAACAGAGATTTGGCAAAGTTGTTACTTCAACTGTGGTACCACGATGACGGGTACATTATCGGGCGCCACGACCAACTCGTCAAAGCCATCGAAGTACTTCGCTCCGTGGATGCTGAAAGCCGAGGACTGCACTTGTCGCTGCCGAAGTGCACCGTCTGGTGGCCTACAGCCCCTCCAGGTCAGTACAGAGTCTCTACCCAGACGGGATTAAGCAAGAGTACAGCGAGGGTACTTCCGTCCTGAACGCCCCCGTCGGTACTAAGGAATACACCACACGGTCTTTACGAACCATGTCTTATCCCTCAGACCGTTCCCCGAGATCATTGTTGACCTTGGAACAGTTCGACAGGATGATGGAGGACTGTGTCCGAAAATTGGCAGGGGGAGTACTGGACTCGGAAGTATTCCGAGAACTCCAGTTGCCGGTCAAACCAAAGGACACGAAAAAACGATCTTTTGGGATCGGGCTCACCTCCGCGAACAACATCGCGGCTGCGGCTTCTTCAAGCTCATAATCCAGCAAGCTTTGCAAGACCTTGCTCCCAACTCCTATTAAGGAGTTGGGAACATACGAAGCAGCTGCAGACGCCCATCGGAGGTGGTCGACCTCTTGCCTGCCGTCTAGGATTATCCCGTTCAGTGTAATTTGCTCGCAAAAAACACCATCGCAAAAGACGTTGACGGACGCAATCTATGAGGCAGTGCAAGAACGAATTCCTCTAGGGGATTCCAGGAGGCAGGCTTTTCGCGCATATATGGCCCTCCCGGGAGCTAAGGAATGGGTGTATTGTCCCCCATGCCTCGGACTCAAGACAAGCATTGAACCTCGAGAATTCTTGGTGTGGCTTCAATACTACTGTTAAGTACTACTTTTTCACCCTGGGACGCCATGCCCGAGAAGGTGTTGCCCGGAAACACTCGATGTACATGGCGATCATCTCATGCACTGCTTGCATGGAGCCCACAGGATCAACCGACATGATCGCCAAGTAACCCTTCTCGCCAAAGGCCTCGCAAGAGCTGCTCGTCATCTTGTCGTAGAGCCACGCCATGGTCTCCACCGCACGAGACCCGACATCCAGGCAATGGGAAGCAGCGGAGGGACCGACTTGTTTGATGTTACCTTCGTGAATCCCCTCGCTCCATCCTACAGGAGAGTGAGGGCCTTGAACCCGATGTCCTATCTGAATGCCGCGCGAAATGCAAAACAGAGAAGATATCAATCTTTTATCGCGACCTCCACCAGAGGTAGGCTTGTGCCAGTGCCAATCTCCAAGAGTGGAGATTGGCACCCGGATGCATGTACAGTGCTAAATGACGTGGCAAGGAACGTGGCCGTGAAGGCATTGGAGACGTACGGAAAGGTTCCGGGGGGTTTTGATGCAAGGGCACGCTGCAGCAGCCGTCATGTCCAATGCGGCCTGCTTGATGGCTGGCCTGAAGGTAACCTTTAGGGAGCTTAGTTTCTCCCCCATTACTATGTCGGCATACCTTTTTGAGTCGATTGCGGTTGTCTGGAAAACTATGAGATAGATCGGATATATCTTCCTAGCGTAAAACACCCAAACCATTCCCTTGTAGGCACGGCTTTTTGAAAGTCGAAACTGGTTTCAGGTTGCAACTGCCGAGAACCGGAGGGAAGAGTTTCGCAGTCAGAGCACAATTACTTTACAGCGCAGCCATGCAAATGTAGTAAAGATTAGATCTTGAGGTTGTCTGAAGTACGAAACCAGTCCCGCTTCAGAGCTCCTTAACATTGCGATTGATGCCTATAGCGAATCAATAGCAAATCCCTTGCCATCGAAATCCCTGCTCCTCTTGAGTCATTGATTAGACCCTGTCAGAAGTGTACCAATGGAATTTGGCGATGCATGCCCGGTCGCAGTGGGCTCAGAATTTGCAATGCAAAGATGCCTGTTTAAGTAGTCTGGATAGCGTCGCAGCTTGGCGTTGTGAACACACTCTAATCGATCGAGTTTGCAGCGACGTTTTCCGTCTCCTATTATAAATTCAGCTTTCTTAACATATTCGCCATTTGGTCTGCGCTACAAGTAAGAGTGATTATTGGATAGTTTAGCGGATTATCATTGATTTGCGGTCTCAGCGGACTGCGATGATGCATGCCCTTTTCAAATGTAGCTTGGAGCATAGAGGTATCTGTCAGCGGAGAATCATATCGGCCTCTGCGCTTCTAGTTTTCTTTAAAGTTTGCCGAAAAGAGGCAGTATTAGACTACAATGCAGTACACGGGGGGGAATTTGGAGTGTTTTATGGTAAGAGATGTAAAAACGGCTATTCCCGAGAGGGGAGCGCAGGCCTGTGTATTGGAGGGTCTGAAGAGGAGACAGAGTCAGGCGGGACTATCTCACAAGTCTGGTGTAAGACCAGCCGTAAGAAATGCTGCGTTGGACGAAACCGTCGCCGCAGCTTGTCTTTGCATAAGGACGGATTGCACACGCCCGAAGGTCTCCATGGCTCGCAAGGCGACGTGCCTAGCCACGTCCATCAGCACCGCGAATGCGTCGGGGTGCCACCCGCCAAGAGCGGATATTGGCTCTGGGATCAGTAGGGACCTGGCAATACAGTACTGCAGTTATTTCTTGTGAAAAGGAAACTTGGCCAGCTGTTATTGAACAAGAGTTCTGCTGTACATTCGCATCTTGTTAACGCAACGGACGAAAACTTCTCGTCCTAAAGATGCAAAGAAGCTGCAGAACTGCACAAGGTTACCCTTTAGAAGCCGACACGGATTGAACGTTAGAAAGACTCGCAAAGTATACTCCCTTCGCAGTGAACCACCTCATTTTTGCAGCTCAGAAAGGGCAAATGAGGTTGATGTGGTGCAAAGGTTTCCGGAAGAATAGCTTTCAGCCTAGTACAAACGGCTGTCAGTTTTGTCAATCCCCTCCGCGACCTGCGCTAAGCCTCTGCAGTCCACGGGAAAGTGCGGAGGGGCTACCAGGTATCCTGAAAATTTGATCATTGAGAAACCAGATACAGTTCTGGTTATAGAAGAGGATAGGCTATCATTACTACCCGCATATTTCGGTACTAGCTTCCGAAGTGACTCTCTCTGTCAAGCTATGCTATACAATCTTTGCCAGACGACTGCCGTTGTTGGCTCCAACTAATCACCGGCGCTCAGGTCCTGCGCTTCAACGTCCCAGGATCATAGTAAGAAAACATTTTGCCTTCTCATATCTATACAGTACCAATATCATGCCCATAGTGAGGATTTGGAGCGAAAAAAGAAGTCAGTTGTATTTTTTCTCTCGCAAACTGCGATGCATCCCATTACAACTGTCCACTTTAGAATTAGACGAGAACCAGACTAATATCTGATGCTCATGCACATCACCCTCTTCAAGGCCTTATTCTAAAAAAGGACATTACCATTCTTTCCCCAACGGCCTACAAATTGCAAATATTCAGTGCCAGTTGCAAGTTCGTTAGCAAGCTCTCCGGTGGTCTCTGGAATTTTATCGAGGGTTGGTGGCCATTGTCGTGGGGTTTGACAGTGAGTTGCACCGAAAACCTACTTCAAGTGTTGGAATGCATTCTAGCACTAGCAGTAAAGTTTTCTTGGCTGTGAATGGCCAATTCTTTAACGCCATAAGAAGTTTATGTGCTTGTTTTGCAATCACGGAAGTCATATCACGAATGCCTGACAATGGGAACATGTGTTTTAATGTTACAGCATCATTTTCTAGTCAGATCATTGTGATCTAAACTGAAACTGCTGAAGCCAGAAGTTCGTTTTGTTCTATTTAGGCATAGTATGTTCCCGTCTTCTCGTATACTCTCTATGGTCAGCAGATCTGTTGGATCAGTCATTGCACTGGAAGATGCCATATGCAATTTCAGTGCGGAAACTTTGCTCTGTGCTGTCAAGACCATGAAGCCAGTTTTGATTTAGCGGTGGGTGGCAAAGGGTGGCTTTTCTTTGTGACTCGAAAGAACAACCGCTTGGTCAACTTGAAAAGTATTGACAGTTGACATCAACTGTAATCAGGTGTGGCCGGAGAATACTGTACAAATGACAATTTTTTGTTTCCTTGACGTTATTCATTATATATTGTCAAGTAAAGGACCTTGAAGTACATATGTACATCTCTTGAAAGCTAAGAGCAATCCCTTATATCCTCATTTCTTTACTCTTTAATTACAGACTGTGCTAGTCTCAGGTTTTCGATCCTTTTTACGCCGCCCTTCAAAAATTTGTAAGGAGCTAAGCATATATTGAGGAGAAAGGGTAAATAAAGCATAGCGTAGCCATCAATAGCAACCAAAGCAATAAAAGTAAAGTGAGGTTTTCTGACAAAGAAGCATCGCTCTCCCTCTAACACGATTTGAGTGATCACATATCCAGAATTATGACTGGTTATGGGGCTAAGTTTGCTTCCTGCGTTTGCTCTTTTATCTTATTGCACAACAACAATAGATATATTCATGCAGATTTTGGTGACATCTCCAGGCTCTACTGTATTCTTCCCTATAGATTCAGACGTCTGCAAGAAACGTTAGAAGAGTCTTTGTCGCGGATCTTTTCAGGAGTGTGCAGAGGGCACGTAGAAACTGGGTCAGTAGAGACGTGTTCGACGGATATGAGCGTAAGCAATGCCCCCCAAATTTTATAGGACATAGAGTGAATTTTGATGGAAGCGACCCAAAAACGAAGTTGTAAGAATAAAACGACATTCATTTAGGCAGTTTGATTAAATCGAGTCCTGGTTACATGACAGATTGTCTCGATAAACAACAAACAAACATACGCTTTTATTAAAGGGTCACTACTCAAGATATTACGGTCCTTAGGACAGAAAAGGCCTCCTTCCATATAGACTCTTGATGCCTGAGTGTCACACCCCTGTTACAGCATCCCAACGGCATTTCCCTCCTCTCGAATCTGTGGAACGATGTCCGAGCACGTCTGTACTTGCAGCAGTGTTTTCTCCGCCACCGCCAAAGGCTAATGGGAATTTCACCCTATGTTCCACTCGCAGCAAACTAACCAAAACGTTCCGTCTACGATTGCTGTTCTCGGGAAAATTTTAAGCAAACCACCATTATCCCAAACAGGCCCCCTTGCAGGAGTACAGGTGGTACTTCAGTACAGCTCCTGGGCTCTTTTTATTAAATAATGCCCTGCTAGAAGAAGCAAAAATGCTATGGATATTTTTTTCTAAAGTAAATCAAATGGAATACCTCTTTCAAGTAATGGCTATCTCTTATCGAATATCCATCGTTAAACATCGTATATTGCGCATTTCCTTTTCTTGCTTCGAGTGTGGAAAATACAAATTGCCCAAAAAGATTATGAAACTAAATTGTGGATATTGTAGGCAAGGGGCACTTCGGAAAGGCTGAGCATGGCACTAGAAAATGAGAAATAAAAATATGAAATTCGAACAATAAACTGTTTTGAACAGACCTAACTAATTTTCAGCTCTTCATTGGTACCCGTGACAGGCTTTCGAGGACAAGTGAGATAGCCTGGGACGCTCATTACTAAAAAGGGCAGTCCAATGGAATGAATATACGGCGCTGCAATTGAATGATGATTTCCGCTGGCCCACTGGTGAAATTGCGTCGCTTAAAGTCCACGGAAGGATTGAACACCAGTTCACCATTGACAACATAGCCCTCTCGGCGGCCTTTAGTCAGGAGAATAAATAAATGTTCACCTCAACATTACCGTGCCATTGCACCGTTGCAGTACTTGGCAACTACAGGTAGCATTGGCATGTGAACGTTATAACAATATCTAAGGAGTTTGTATTAGCCGCACGGAGGATAAATTGTGAGAGCTCCTAATTTTACCACGAGTGGTAGTTCCCAGCGCTCAGGGAGGAGGAAAACGTCGAAAACGGACCACAATGTAGGACAGTACCACAAATTACCAAAAAGCCAAGAAAGTCGTCTTTATAGTACATCACTCGAGAGATATATCGGGGGCCCTACCAGTCCTTACATGATTCTACAGTCTCAAATCTACGTTGCAATGTTTGGGGAATAATGAATTCGAATCATCCGCATGAAAAAAGAAAGCTGTTTAATGCATTCAGTAAAAAATTCCAGAAAACAAAAAAGCCTTCTGTTTATGTAAGTGGGAGGATGATTGAGTTAGTAAGTTGAATTGAGGAAGACCTATCGTATGAGGGCGACACGCATATTCCACAGCCAAGGCAAGCGTATCCTCACCTCCTGTAGCATCAGTACTGGGAATGTTTACTAGCTCCAGATGAACGCGAACAAAGCGCAAGTTCGAGGACAGGAGATTTGGTTGACCGGTATTTCCTTATTGATATGTTAAATGTGGGCAGGACGCGGAGTGGTGCGGTAGAATGAGGTAGTGTGGTATTTGAAATGATGGACACAGTCAAAAATGGCAAGTTGAGTGGCATTGGTGGAGAGGTTGCTTTTATTTGCAGAGGTGGAATTTCAAAATGAATTTTAGTTGGTCTCAAGAGCTTAAGTCGTTTTGGTCATTAAATGCGTTTTCTTTTTTCTTGTTTTTGATGATGGGATACCGGGGAGAAAACTCTGGCTATGATGTCCAAAGTTGTGGCAACATGTGGGACATGACGAGAAGGGATGTTGGGTGGCACTAATTTAATTTTTTATCATTCCAGTATGTTTGTCATTGAAATCGATGGGTTGGAAGTGGAAGGGTATCAAAGGTTGGGGCAATTTAGGCGGAATGACGTGGGGGAAGGGAGGCGGAGCAGGGAAGGAAGTGGGTGAAGTGGAAATGGACTCCGGAGTGGGGTAAGAATAGAACAGGGAGTTGTTGGGAAACATGGAAGGAGTCTTTTCTGGATTCGATGTGTATGAGGGTGGATAATTTGTGCAGTGAAGGAGCCGGATTTATCCTAGAATATGAATTGCGTTTTTGATTTTTAAGAAGCAAAAGAGTTGAGAGAAACTTTACTTCAATGAGTATCTTGGGTCTAAGAATTTTGTGAAGATTTATTCTATCGCGAGTGGAGCGGCGTGAAGGGAATTCTCTGCCGTGCAAGTCGAGGAAGAATGAGTATGGTCGGAAAAAGAGCATGTTACGAGAATCAAAGGGGCCAGGCGATAGAAGCCTCTCGATACGTACATGTACATATGTATAGAGCAGTTGCTGACAAAAACATGGTGCGGCTGGGTGGGTGCGTGTTCTCTTTCTTTCTTTGCAATTGGTCTGCAGGAGCGACAGAGTGGTGTTTCCTGGAACATCCGGGGTGGGTAATCTTGGGGAAGAGAAGAGAGACTAAGGAGGGTAGGGCAGACGTGAATGGTGGACTTGCTTGGTTGCTCGGTAACGCTCCTCAGGACAGAGAGTGGAGTCGAATAAGTTGAATTGTGGCTCTGGCGCAGTAATTTCAAAAACTTCCGGTATAGCACCACAGTACTCGAGAGGCTTCGACTTCGATCAAGTGGCGTGGATCTTGCAAGTAAAGCACAACACAGTGCAGTGCAAGACGGTAAAAACTGAGGTCAGTCAACAGGACTGTGGCAGTAGTTGGATAGTTGATCAACGGCTGGAATTTTGTACTGCATGGTACAAAACATATCAATAAACTGGTAAGACTTGAAAAGTTATTGAATGGCTAATTTGATTGGAATTATTTAAACCTAATCAAATCAATTAGGTACAGTATCGATGATGGATGATTGTTTTGATTGGGATTTATTGCAATTTTGGCGGAAAGGTGGCATTACAGTAACTTTTTGACTTCTGCAACTCTTGTGGACACATGAGAAACTCGTTTGAAAGTATATAAAATTTTTTGATTGGAAAATGTTTTATTTTCTTAACAAGTGTACAGTACCGTAGTGACCTCGTAAGTAGTCTTTGATCTCTCGATAATGCTACAGTAAGATCAAAGAAAAAGATGATCTGTTCTACACTGAGCACAAGTACTGTACTACAGCGTGTACTGTACTTGGTACAGTACCGCGCATCAAATAAACGTTCACGGTGATGCGGTGAACGGTTCACCGCATCAAATGGTTTCGGCCTTCCATTCTTGACAACAAGTAACGTTTTTATCAACTGAAGAGAGGATACAAAGCCAGTGTACAATACTGTACTAGGTACCATTACAAAGTGCTGAAAGGGGAATTTTTGGGTTATTTTAATGTATGGAAGATGTGGTCAGCGTACTAATAGTGCCTTTTGTACAGTACAGTACAGTACTATAGTACTGTAAATGCCATACCCCAACTACCCACGGTACACGTAGCTACGCACTACTGTACTACAGTACAGTTGTAGCAAGTAACCACTCATTTTGCGCCAAGTCACTTCTCGTTGTTCCGGTAGGCTACCACAGCACATTACAGGTGAACCTAATCCAGTTGCACTATCTGGTCGTCAGTTCGGCAAGCTATTTTTTCGGGCATGTCGTTGCACGTGGACGACGTGGACCATCCTGTTCTTAGCTAGCAATATAGTCAAATCCTGCAGCGGACACCTGTTATACTAATGCCATAAAGTATCACATCCACGTACGTATGCCGAGGCGGATTTGAACAGAGTACAGACAAGTTTACTGCATAGAACGTCAGGATTGCAAGCAGTCCGCAGCTAGAGCAACATACTGTAGGATAATGTCCTTGTCAGTTTCAAATGATGACCTTGTTTACATTAGCACCGTTACAAAGACGGTGAACCTATTGAAACAATTCATGTTACCTTTGCTATACTGTATGGTTGCTCTAGCCACCACGCAGTATCACGTAGGTGTTTTTTCTTTCTTTGAAAAACACTTGTTTCAAGACGTAGGGCAAGGCTAGTTTATTTGAAAAAGCTGCTGTATGTCGGGTGTAGGTAAGCTGAAATTGGTGCAAAATATTCATTGGTTGAAATTTCAAAGAAAAAATTCTTTGTTGTTTGGATCCTCTCAACCGAAGAGACATATCTCCGGTATAAACCCGTAGGGAAAGAAATACTTTACTCCTCGGTTGTCATACGAGAGCGGAGCAACAAGTGGTCAGAACAGAAACGAGGGTATTTCTCTACGGAAGGTTTGTGCGGCACTTTGTTGGACACACTGTACCGCAGTACAACACAGTAATGCACAGTACAGTACATGACCAGTACTGTACACTGCACAATACTGATAAGGTGCAGTGCAGTACAGAACAGCTGCATAGCGAAACGTGTTGCGCAGCCTTGTCGGAACGGGTGGGGAAGCAACAATGGGCTGTCAAGACAAGTGGCAGTCTACGTAGACAGCATCATTTATGAAGACTTGATTGCCTTTCGCAAACCACAGGTGGAGATGCTTTACACGAGCGATTGATGGCGCGGATTCGTAGATTTGAGGATGGGCGGTACGGACGCGGAGACGCGGGATTGCCTGTGGACGCAGGGCAAAGGGCGACTGGAGGGTGGCACAATGCAGTGCAGTGGTAAGGTGAGGGGTACCGTAGGTTGACGGCGTTTTGGCCGTTTGGAGGGCAATTGGAAAGCGTACTGTATATTTGCTGGCAGCAAGCGCTGTGCGGGCTTGCGAGATTGCTAGTATCTTGGTGGGCGGGAGTGTCATTTTGGATAGCAGTTTTTTACAAGTGACAGTGTAAGGAAAACGTCAGAATAGGGTGCGCTTGTTTCGTCTGGTTTGGCAGGAGTTCGGGGTGGGGACCAGGAACACCTTGCGGGAACTGCAGAAGAAAGCGCGCCAAACTGAATATGTGAATGGTGACTTGGTCTTTTCCAACGATTGCTGCACAGCAGTGTACAGTAAAGTACACTGGCATTGCAGTGCAGTGACACTGGTACGTATTTTGAGCACAAAATTGGTTCTTTACAGTACAGTAGTGTACAGTACACTATTGTACTGTACAGTACTTCAGTCGTCACAGCAGTGTACAACATCGGCGAGGGTTTCCGAAAGGGTGTTGTGTCTTGCGTGCTTAACTGTACTGTACAATACAGTAGTGGATTGTATGAGACCATGGTACACTAGGTTAGGCATTTCAGATAAGGACAGGGCGGTTTTTTTGTGAGTTCTAAAGGTATTCTTCCAGGGGCAGCCCTTCAAAAAAGGAATCTGCGTGGTTATTTTTTACACCTACTTTTGTGTTGTTTATATTTATTAATGAATAAAACAAAGTGATACACTATAAATTTTGTATTACCATACGCAGCTCTCATTGGAGAGAACTGTACAGCACACTGTACCATTTGGAAATTCTTTGTGTCAAAAACAACTTTAGAGGAAACTTTTGCGCGAGTGTCTCTGGTAGGGGCCGTTGGCTCTGCATTGGTGACTTGTTGCAGGTTTGAAAACTCAAAAGTCAGTTGAAATTGCAAGATATTTGGCACCCCACCTGTTCCGTTGGAGACGGACTGCTCTGTGTTTCAGTTAAGCCTAGGGTTGAGTCAGACTCCATTCAAAAATGAAATTTCAAATTAAATTCTGCAATAACAACCACTTGGAGCGTAGTTATTGGTGCAAAAGAAATGAGTTCGAAAATGTGCTAGAAAAATGGCTGGTGGTGTTGGAGGAGGTCCCTATTCGACAGCTCGGAGGGGAGGGATTCGATTTGGGGTTGAAAATGGTGCGTTGCAAATGGATTAGGCCATAGCTGCCATTGTTGTGATGGACCACCATTACCAGTGGTCCTGGGACCTTTCTACAATAGAGCAGGTGAGTGTGTGGCAAAGGAGTCGTAAGTAGTTTTGACGGGTAATGTACTGTATGTAGGAAGTATGCAGTGCTGTGCACTATATTATATAAAAATATTCTACACAATACTACTCGATTTGGTAATGTTTTTGAATATTAATGTAAGCGTTAATGAATTCGCTGATAATTGCTTCAATATTGTGAGAACAAAAGAAGTTTAAAAAATTAACTGACACAATTTTGCCGATGCGGAAGGATAATATATCATAACCGGGTTGGGATAGATTGTTTAAAAAATATTCAACAAATACAAACTTTGTGGGGCCAGAAAGGATGATAGAATTTTTCCATTAGAAATATTTTATAATTTAAGTAAGTAAGGGTAATGAAATGCTTACGGTGATGTGAGAAATGTAACTAGACTGGATAGGTGAGGGGACGGGATTTGTAGGCGGTTCAGTACAGTAAACAGTAGTAAGTAGATGAGGGGGGTGGGGGGGGGGGGGAATGTGTGCTGAAAAGGGCGCGAGACGCAAAATTTGGTTCCATAGCCCTGCGGCACGGGCACAAGTGATGGGCTTTTCTTTTCAGTGTGGCCAGGCCTTGATAATACAGTAGTTTGATCACCAAGCGTAAACCCCCAGTTGTGCCCTCTGCACACCCGCGTCCAACTTTGCCTCACCCCCTACCACATTTCTTCGGTACCAATCTACATCAGAACAAATCTTGTGACACCCACCAACGCCCGCCTTTTGTCTATCTCCTTTGACATCACTGACCCTCATCCAATCCCCCCCCCCACCCGCTTCCATATCCACCCCCCGCACAACCACCATATTGGCATAGCCCCTTTGTCGCTACTCACCAAATAAGTCCTCATTTCTCCCCCGTTCCTGCCTTCTCTGTCCCCGTCCAACCATCTCGTTCGCCACGCCACCTCTGCCCCTACCTAGGCCACACTACACTTATACTTCAACCGTACTCCCTTTCCTCAACCCGCCGCCCAACGCTTTTCAGCCTTTCTGGCACCTCTCGCTACACCTCCCCATTCGCCGCATATCTCACCACATCCATCCTTACACATAATATTAATATTCATTCCTCGCTTTCATCTCCGCCCGCCTTTGAACAACCTTTCCCCGTCCCCATTTTCTCTCGCAACTTCCACCCAAACCCCTCCAATCGCCTTCCACCCTGGTCTCGCAGCCCCACTCGCCACCACACTCCCCCGTTCCCTGTTCCGCTCAACACCCTTCCTTTCGCACCAACGCCCCCTCCCTCCTGCCCACTCTTTTGCCGCTCACATTTCGTCCACTAAAACGTCAAACACTCCTCTCTCACCTTTCTCAACTCCCTGTCCCAAATTTTCCCTCAATCTTAACCAATTTTCTTTGCTTCCTTGCGTACCTCTGCATTCCGTCTTCACTTTTCCCACTAGGACTCCATTCGGTTACCTTTTCCCCACAACTTATCGCCATGCGACGCGGCAAAACTCAGTTGTTCAACCGTCGTAGCAACGCCGCCCTCAACCACTCGCAAAACCATCGTCACAACCCTAACTACTCACCGATGCACGCCCATGACCCAGATCCCGTCGAGAAGAATCACAGTAACAAGCAACGTGATCGTGAAGAACACCGTCATCCACCCATCGATGGGTCCCGTTCTCGTATCGGTCTTCCATGGGTCTGAAAGGAATTTTGGCCGGTTCTGCAGCCCGACGTGCCGCAGATCCGCACTCTCATATTCCCCGCCGTCCTGACGAGATGTCTTCAAATGGGGGCGTCGAAGGAGGGAAGTTTTTGGGGCTCGTGCAGCCAATTTTCAGGATGGCATGTCGAACAGTGTCAATTCTACCGATGCACCACCGCTAAGATATTCTAACTCTAATGTACGCGTGTCAGGGTGGTTGTCGAAGAAGGGCAGGCGTTTGGGTTCGAGGATTGACCGCTTTTTTCGAATTGAATGGCAGTATCCTGAGCAACGCGCGCAGCGAGACTTCCAAGCCAACATGGTTGGTTAATGTCAGGGGAAGTAAGGTCTCGTCTGGTCAGGAACGGCAAATTGTTTTCAAGATGAATAAGACTTTTTCGAGCTTTTATGCACCGACGGATGAGCTTCATGAAAAGTGGATTAAGGCATTGCAGGCGGTGTCGGGAAGTGTGACGGACTTTTACGATTTTGGAAAGCTGATTGGAAGAGGTGCTTATTCTGAGGTGTTCCTTGCCAGAGATAAGCTGAGGAACGAGCTGTGCGCCGTGAAAGTACTGGAGAGGTCCAATACGGAGCATGCAAAGCTGATTGATCGCGAGCTCGCGGTCTTGGGGATGCTAATCATCAAAACGTAGTGCAGATTTACGATATCTTTGACTCGGCTAAGGAGAGACGTACGTGGTGATGGAGTATTTGGCGGGAGGTGAACTGCTGGATATGATCACAGAAAATGATCACTTGTCCGAGAAAAATTCAAAGCAAGTGATCCGCGAGGTTTTGCAAGCAGTGCAGTACTTACATTCCCGTGGTATCGTGCATAGGGATGTGAAACCGGAGAATATTCTGTGTGTGAACCAGAATTGGCCGTTAAGGGTGAAACTGACGGACTTTGGACTGTCCAAGTTTGTCGGACGCTCCGACGATGGGTCAGATCGAGTGATGCGTTCGCAATGTGGCACAGCGTACTATCTCGCCCCGGAAATTGCAAATAATGTTGCATACTCCAAGCCAGTGGATTTGTGGGCGTGCGGAGTCGTTACATATGTGATGCTAGCTGGAAAGTTTCCATTTTATGGAGATACGGACGGAAAGTTTATGAGGAGATTGAGAGCGGGCGTGAAGTTCCCGGACAAAGAGTGGAAGGGAATTTCCGGGGATGCGAAAGCACTCGTGAGAGGATTGCTGGATCCCAGCCGGCATCGCGACTTACTGCGTCACAAGCGTTACAGCACAGGTGGTTGGTAGATGAGAGTGATGTGACTGCCAGTTCCATGCCCAATCAAGCAGTGGGTGATGCGCGGGGAGAGGCGGCGGATGCAGTACGATGCTGCCACCGAACCATTAGCTTACAGCTTGCGCAATTCTCGACGAGAGGGAGGGCTAGGGTGCCAAATGGTAGCCGAGATATGGAAAGGGGATGTGTTAAGGACGGATGATTTGAGAGGATGGAGAGTTTGGAGCAGTGCCGATGGCTCCAGTCCGCGGTAGGAATGGCTGTGTATGGAGCGAATAGTTTGAGTGCGGACGGATTCGGGGAGTTTTCTGTGGGTAGATTGGAGGTTTGAGCTTGTGGAACGTGTTTGTGTACGTGTTTGTGTTTGTTTGTTTGTTACCATATAATGTTTTGTCTTTTCATTGCGTTGCCTGACACTTGCAGAGGGGGGTTGAAGGAAGTTTGTTTTGTTTCCTGGATGGGTAGGATTGCATAGGTTTAGTGCGTAGAGTGTGAAAAGCGCCAGTGGTTTGAGTCAGTGTAACAGAGCGTGTAAAGCAAGCAAGAAACGACGAACGGAAGCATGGAGCTTGTACACGCGGTGTAAGGGGTTGGCTTGTAACCGGGTAAGACAATGCTTGACCAGTGGTTGATTAGCGGGGCGAGTGCGTCAACATGGGGATTGAATGCAACAGTAATGTACAAAGCGTGGGCCTGAGATCGTGACACGAGTGAGGACGCGCAAGTGCGGCACTGAGATTCTGAGCACCGAGTCGGAGGGGTTGGGCTGGTGAGAGCTGGTCGGGATGCAAGTGCATGTAGTGACCAGTTTTGAACGCGGTTGGCGGATTGGGGAGAAGCGTTATGGACCGCCGTTAATTAACATACGTCGGGCGTAAGGAAGGAAAAAACTGGTTCCAAAAGCAAGTACCTCAACACCGGCATTCAAAAGGCTCACTCGAAATAACGTCATGATGATGCAGAACTTGGGAGTAGGTGCCGGGGAGCATATGATTACTTCGTTGATGTGATGGTCAAGAGATGATCTGGCGGTGTCATGAATGGAAGTTTTGTTTCCTCTCCATTAATTCCGACAGGTTGATGTTTAGCCACGGTTCTTGCGCATGGGATGTCTGTCGGGATACGGTAAATATGGGATAATCTCGCATGATTTTTTTCACCTTGATTTGAGTGTGGTGCGTAGACAGTTTTAAAAGGTGGAGGTTGTTTTCTATAGTTGTTTTGCCAACAATGCTGGCATTGTCATGAATGCGTTTCATTGCTTCTGAGTTTGTGGGCGCAACGGGTTATGAGGCGGTTCGATGGTGCAGTTGATGGTAGAGAATGCTGCAATGGGGTTAAAGCGGAGCGAAAATGATACCGAACATGTGAGTGCTTTTATTTTTTCATGAGGCTTGGCATTGGGAAGTGGAATTGCGGAGGGTGAATGCGTGCGTGTGAGGGACAAGCAAGCAAAAAGAAGACAGGGAACAATAAAACCAGAAAGGGTAAAAATTTGCCTGGTGAGGGGA
Organism: Kappaphycus alvarezii; assembly: GCA_002205965.3. Lineage (NCBI taxonomy): Eukaryota > Rhodophyta > Florideophyceae > Gigartinales > Solieriaceae > Kappaphycus > Kappaphycus alvarezii. The sequence goes on from NADL03000009.1 coordinate 95,268, forward strand.
AAAGCGTCGGGCGGATGATCCGGTTGGCGTAGCATGGCCAATCGATGGAGGCGGTTAACTGAGGGTAGAGGTAGCAGAAGAGTGAATGTAAGAGGCAAGGCAAGAGGAGAGGCTGGGTATTTTGAATGGGACAGAGGTGTTTGCATGTAGATGGCGCGACACATAAAGTCAGCTGCATGACGTCAGGTTTGCCGAGCGGAGATGTATTTGATGAGCCCGCCGGTTGAACGGAGGAATCTGAAAAAAATACAGCTTCCACAAACTCATCGTTGGTGTGGAACGCAAGACGCGTCGCCCACACATTTGACAACACACATTTGCGCGTTGTCCATGTCTAAACTTTATGTACAGTACTGTTCAGTACAGTAAAGTAGACTCCTATTGACATACTGTACAGTATGTTCATTACAGAAAGAACCGGGAAAATCTTCACAGCAGTCCTGTAATGCTGCGCGAACAGTACCTTCTCGGCGTTACCAGCAACCAGCAATCACCCGACATAGCACATGCAAACAAACTGTAATACAGTACTGTACAGTCCGTTCTGGTGTCACTGCATCCACAAGGATGGAATGTCAGGCATGTCTTGTCAAGCTGTTTTGAATCAGAACAGCCTCACAGGACAGGACCCGAATATGTACGCAGACGGAAGAAACAATTCGGAATTGCTTCTTGGAATCCGTAACACGGAAGCAAAAAAACTGCCACTTACAATATTACTGTAAGCTCCACGGAACCTCAACTCTGCGCCACAACTTCCGTGCACTACCCGCAGCAAAAAGAACTCGAAGAAATCAGAAGATGTTGAAACAGTGCTTGGCACACCGTTTCTTCAGTAACCTACTGTACAGTACAGTAGTTCCAATTGATTAACAACCTGGTACAGTATTGGTTGTTCAATCTAAGGTGCAGAGTGATGTGGCCTCTGAGAGGTAAGAGGGCCGAGGCGCCGCACTCAGTAACGCATCAGTCAGATGCATGGTGGGGGTATCAACGACCGAAGATGGGCGGTTCTCAGGAACTTGATTCTGGGACGGAGCGGAGGAGATGATTACAGTGAAGAGAGAATGTGTAGGGAGGGACAGAAAAACCGGGTTGGCGGAGCACACCAGTACTGCTCTCAATTGCACCTCGAACCGTACACAAATCCTCCTTCTACCTTCCAGTCACACACGTGGCCTCAAGACGCTTCGGAGCGACTGGGGTTTGCACTGTAGTGTAGACTACTCGTGGTTATTAATTGACCCACTAGGGGTGGCAGAGCTCAGAAAGAAAACGCTGCGATACCTACCAAATAGCCAGCGAAACTTCTCCGTCCATGGATCCCTGTCCAACCGCTCTCTGGCCAACCATTTAATAATTCACTTCCTCCCTCCTTTGGCGCCCATCCTCCCAGCTCGCTAGCGAAACAATAACCCCTTTCGCTCCCTCATAATAACGCTCCCTCATCATGGTACTTCTGTCCGGGAGTTTCGAAGCGTCCACATCTGTATCGGCCCAAGAATTCCACGGAGACTCCTACGACAAGAGAATTTACTTCGTCTGGGAAATCGCCTCGATTGGCCGTAAAAAAATAATTGGACATATATCGTTCAAGCTTCTGTCGCATATAGACGGCGAAGCGCTCGAATTTTTCTTATAAAAGTTCACGAATGATTACTGATCTTTTATCAGAAGGCCGGAACTACAAGATTTTCAGAGCGGCAATTCTGGATAATTTTTGAGACAAGGACAAGCCGCCCGAGAATATTTGTCACGCGATGGACACGAGAATCGATCTGAATCGCCTTACTGAATCCATAACAAAGATGGATTATCCTTTCGCCAAGACGAAGTTCAAGCTGGAAGCTAAGTTTTGATTCCTGCGTGACGGCCGAGATGGAGAACCTCGACCCAGTCCAATGCCTCATCTATTGCAGCCCGAGAAACTGTCAAGCAACGAAGTCTACTATCGCTGATTTCGGTGAAGGCACCACGGTTGCTGGTTCGTGCTGACTTTCGTGTGTCGGAGGTCAAAGGATAGATGAATAGCTTGTTCACCTCCTTTCAGGACCTCTCTTTGATGATTAAGAAGCAGTTAAATCAGCTTGAATCGATGAAAGGAGCTCCACCAGGAGCTAATAAATCCATAAAGTAGACCAAAATTGAGTGTCTTAATTTTTTCACAAGCTGGGCCACTGGGCAAACCGTTTGCAGGAGAATCCGCATCACGATATGAGGTGCTCCAAGTGTGGTAAGAAGTAGAACTCTGAAACGACGTGATGGAATCGCGGCAAGAAGGAGCACGTTGGAGAGAAAGTGTCTGTGGCGATAGAAGTCTGTAGTAACGAAAGCTATGATAGTAAGGACGACAAGGAGACAGCCTCCTTGGTTGAAACTTCGGTCACTAACGAGTTCCTCGCATTCAAGCGTAATACAAGATGGAGAACACCGCAACAAACTATATCCCATGGGTTTTGTCCTCATAAAAGCTCCATCGACGTTTCAGCGAATGATAGAACATTTATAGTGCATATGAACTTCGCCTGTGGTTATTTGGATGACTTTGTGGTTTTCTCTACCAACTTAGATGAGCACCTGGAGCACTTTTCGGCAGTTATAAGCGCCATTGTACGTCATTGTAAAGTACGTGTTGAAGTTCAAGCTGTCAAAATGCAAGCCTGCACAAGGACACATAGGTCCCTTGGTCATCCTGAATTTCCTCCACGACAATGTGGACCATTGAGAAGCTCTAACTACTATCGAGTTTGTGCAGGACCGATTCTAGTGTCCGAGGATGAACTCCGATACTCACGAGTATTTTCGATAATTTTCCTCATGCCAGAGGATGAGTTGACTTCTAAAGTAGACACCGATGTGGAGCGCCACAGCGAGGACTATTTTCGACTTTTTTCTTGATTGCGGGGTTTCTTGCAGGGCTCCAGGGACGGTCACGGATACATCGTAATTTGTGTCAAAAACCTCACCGGTTGGTCAATAGACATGCCCATGCCGGACGCAACGGTGCCTACCGTTAAAAATTTTCTTTCAAGAAGAAGAAGTAGTCCGTCCATTTGACCCACTCCGAGAGATCATCAGTGAAATCAGGAGATACTTCAAGGCCCCCGCGCTTGGAGAAGCATGGTATTAAGAGGCGTACCGTTACGGTGTACGCGTCGATTTAAAATGAAATGGAGGAGAGGTCTGTTCGCACACTGAAATTAGGGATTGGGAAGGTTATCCGCGATGGTCCGGATCGGGCTGAGAAACTCCTTAAATAAATGTTCGGGTACAGTCAAAACCTTGGGCCGAGTTTAGGAGCCCCATCTGCGCTTCAATATAGAGTAAAAATACATATGCAGGGTAGTAATCTCTCCCCTGCAGTCGCAGGACGCTGGAAACGATCGGTCGAGACTCAAGCTATAGTAGTCCATCGCGGAGAAAGAGCCTTGGGGCGGAGAAGGCCAGAAAGGGTGCCCCACAGGGTCAAAAGTTTGCTAGAGGAGACTATACCCTATTGGTGCGTGGAAAGGCCTCTCAAAGACCCAAGTGGCCAGCCCTTTATTCAAAATATTTTGGCCAATGCGAGGTGGAGCGAGCATTGCACCCTCGCTATATCCCGGGCTTCCCCATGGGGTATTTTATAGAGAAGACATCTCCGCTCGACGTTTAGGCAATTACTACGCCCATACGGACTACTGTTGGCATCACCAGAACTAAGAACAGGGTATGTTATGCAATAATATCATCTCCTTTACTAATATCTACTTCTCCGCCCTAGGAGCGAAGGGTAACAGATTGAAGGAATGATTGTGGATTAAATGTCAAGATGTAGCTTCTGAGTGGTATTGGGGCCTCCACAAGGTCCCGGCTCGCCTCGAGCGCGCTGATAAGAAGCTCTGAGCTGTGTACGATGATCCCTGTTTCGGTCCTTCCGAGCTGCTTTCACAGCCTCGTATTTACCAACCAACGTCGCCCTCCGCACACCTTAAATCCTCTCGTAATCTGGAGGAGTCTCTCCAAAGGAACAGATCCTGAGAGATCCCTGACAAAACTGTATTGCAAATATCTCGGCTCAATCTACCAAAGCGGGTTCAAGGTCCTGAGGTCAACGCCAACCGCATGTTGAGTCCGTAGATGGAGTGAAATAGAAGGACATAAACCAAAGAAGTCACTGAGTGAAGGTGCAGCTGAGAAATACACTCGAAATGAAAGTCGTTCACAATCTTCCTGGTAACCGTACTTCCTTCCAACTCCCCTGCGGTTCCAAAGAGAATGAAACAGACGGAATAGAACGAATTAGCTCCCCAAGGTAACTGAACCACCTGATAGATCAAGGGTGCACCACAGTTTCCTGGCACTCTTGACGAATTTTTCCTGCCGCTTTCAGGAACAAGCGCCCCACTCGGTTCCCAGAAATAGACCAACGCCTTGCGCCACGGATGCAACATAGAATGGTCTCTCCATTCGTTGAAGGTAACAAAGCGGTCACAGAGGAAGTAATGAAAGGCGTGCAGAGAAGACTATCGGGACATGGTCACATTGACCTCCTCTTTTCCCTGGAGTGCTTTAGATACCATGCGTCAATTTACAAGAGATGAAGCGCTCGCGATTAATCTCAATTGCTTCAAATGAATCTTTTGGTACCTAATCGGAGCACACGAGGGGTGTCACTCAGTTTTATCGAGAAGGATAGCATATGGAGTCCCTTCTCCGTTGGAACGGGCAAAATAATAATAAGCCCCAGCTTCTTCGGCAAATTAACCCCGTTGAGAGTACTCTGGAGATAATCCAGTCCGGGTCTGAGTCCAACGGTTCGTATTCTATTCTTTCGCTGATATATTCAGCTAACCAGATTGTCTTCGCGTTAGAAAAGTATGAAGCCGCCATGGTCAAGTGAAATTCACTTCAGGCTATTTTGGTCGGCGTATATGGACAACGACTCAAGGAATAAAGTTTTGTGGTCTGTTACAAAAACAGGTCTGTAATATTCTGGAATCATCCACCAAAGAGGTCTTTGTTATCACTTTGATGAAGTAGTGTTTGATATAATGACCAATTTTCAAAGCGATTTTGTCCAAAGAGGTTCATTACAACTTGCTAGGTAGAATAGTCGGGAACTGAATCGCTGTAGATGACTTAACCGAAGAAGAGTACATCAAGGTACGCAATTAAAAAGAAAAGAAATTCTAAAAAACTCTGGATTTAATCTGAATGCATACGCGTGATTGAAGTACTGATCGAATATTACGAAAGATTCGAGCGATCAAGCTTTTTCTATGGATCGCCTCCAGGCTGTCGCGAACTGCACGGCAGGCTTACAATATACGGTCTAAATTTCTTCTTTCGATCGTTTGTAGGAACTTCCGCCTAGGAAAGCTACGAAAATATTCTCATACTGCCTAGCCGTAAGCATACAGAGTTCAATACGACAGAATAGAGGCCAGAATAGTTCAGCTAGGCTGCTATGTATTCGGAGGCCGAAGTTTATATCTCTATTGGATAGCAACTTGTTACTAGAAGATACAAAGGACGTCAAAACACTCTTACTACGCCGTTCCACCCTCCGCGATCACACAGAAACCCTACCCGAGAGTGACTGCATCCGTAGCCGCAGCGCACCATCCCCAGTCGACTCGTTCGCTATTTACTTTTTCAGCTCCATCTACGATTAACCCACCTGCCCAGACCGAGCCGACACTACGAGAGGATCACGACTGGTGAAGTAGCCAAATAAAAAAGCGGGATGCCTTATGGGATAAGACACACGAGATCGAAGGAAGAATGGTGTTTGGAGCTGTAGTCACCCCGTGTTGTGTCGTGGATATAGAGTGGTGTTGTGGCCACTGAGGGATTTTGGGGTGTTGAGCGCACAAAAGGTAATCGATGGTTGAACTGTTGGTTGATGCTTCCGGTAATCAGGCCGGACATCAGACCAGGGTTTATATAGAAAAAGTACTCAACACCAGCAGAGATAAATTGTAACTAAACGGTACTGAATTCAAAGGTATTCTAGAAAATGCGACCCAGAGGTATCGAACTACAAGGTTCTGAAGGTCCATCAGTATAACAGACAGCAACAAACATCATGGCAAAGTACCATTGATCCAATTGGCAAGGAGGCATAAAGTGGTTGCTGATTGGTGGGTGCGAAATGTTTCGAGAACCACGCGAGATAGCCATGATGGATCCATGTCATTGGCTGGGTATAAAGAGGTATGATATTTTGCTTTTACAGTGGTGCGTGAGTACAGTGCACAAGTTGCAATGATGTCTTCTTACAGTGTAAATCCTTGGTACAGGTTACCGGAGGGATACTGTCAGGGTATTTGGTGATTTATGGGCATAATCGCAACAGGGATAAAGCGCGTAGGTTAGATGAGAGGTAGGATATCAACGAGCAGAGATAGGCGATGCTTGGGAACGTGGTTCCAGGACGGAGCAGAGTAGATAATTACAGCAAAGAGAGAATTTGTGGGGAGGGGAAGACACATAGGGGTGATGAGGGACAAAAAGACTGCGCTCAAATGCACTTCGAACCGAACTGCAATCCCACTTCTACCCTTCACCCATACAAGTGGCTTCTAGACGTTTTGGAACGAGTATTGATTACCTTACTCTAGACAATTCGCGGTTACTTAATGACTCTATAGGGATAGCGCAGCCCAGAAAGAAAACGCTACGCTACCTACTAAATAGCCAGCAGAACTTCTTCGTCCATGGATCCCAGTCCCACCGCTCTTGGCCAGCTACTTCATCCTTCACTTCCTCCCTCCCTCGACGCATCATACTGCCAAAGTCGCGCGCGAAACAATAACGCCTTCCACGACCTCATCAAACGGTTAGCCATGTAAATGTAGATGCAGGACAGGTACTTGCCAATTAAGCAGCGAAGCTATGAATGGACTGTCGAATGACCAGAACTGGTGGTGGGGTTTGAAAGTTGGAGCTAAAATATAGCACGAGGTAGCAAAGAGATTATAATCTGAAAAGAACGTAAAAAAATGCGACGAAGGAGAGTTATTGGGAAAATGAGGTTGGGAGAATTAATTTCGGCGAAAACGAGTTAACGTAAGGAGTTTGATGCAAGAAGCTACAGATATTCGTGATCAAAATAGCAAAACTGAAAGGCGCAGATGCTCTGCAGAAAATATTTTCCCAATGCTCTTCTTCGAGGGTACATTGAGATTTTTGTCCCTGTAATAAAGCCCTTTAGTGATTCTAGGAGGGTATCCGAGGTTCAATTCGACTTACATTCAACGTATTGATTGAAGCAGATATGTAGTGAATGGAAACAAGCCCAAATAGAAGAATTTTAATCTTATTGAATGACTTAGGCCAAGTGCCATACCATGTCGTGCCGAATGTATGACCTTGTACCCATCTCCATCGATGTACGTGGAAAATTCTGCTCAACGGCCTTCAGGCTCTCCATGACCTAATAAATGTTCAGCTGATCGTCGACGGAAACACACTTGCTCTAAATTCCGGATTCTTGTGACACGTATCTCGGCGTTTGATCTACAATACACCGCGGTTATGCTTAGTCACCGAAAAGTGCACACTCAACCGACCTGTTGATTTCCATATAGGGCTCATTAATCATCTCTACCCTGAAATATATCAAATAAAAGGTCTCTTTTTATCAAGCAAAGGAAAAATAATAGTTAATATTTTCATATTGGACAAAATTTTCATATGAATTGGGCGTCAGTGTCTGAGGGTGAAGTCCCCGGACATCTAGGCGGGACCCATGAACTTATTTGCGATGTGTCGAGGTGCAATTCGACTGTCCGATTGTTACTGTTTGACTATGCTGCGGGCTTTATTCCTCGATTTATCGCCCTCTGATTAGTGAGAAATAAATATTTACTTGGAGTTGGGAAACTACTACAAAATTGCGGATTTGAAAATTGAAGTATTTGGAAGTTTAGTCACAGTAAACCCAATTTAAAACCTTGCACACCGATATGATCAAAAAAGAAGGGCAAATGTTGTCCCTCGGAGGATAGAATCCAGAGGCGTATGCAGTGCTAACTGATGTCGCGCGGAACGTGGCCGTTTGAATTATGGAGACTTATGAAAGGATTAGAGCTGGGTGCTAACCCCAAGGCACGCTGACGCGGCCGTTATGCTCAACGCGGCATGTATGCATTCTGAAATTGAGACGGCAATTTAGGGAAAATTATTTTTCGTTCTACAGTGATGACTTGCCCAACATTTCACACTTCCAGCAGCGTATACGTAATCAATTTCATCTTAAAAATATTAGAATAACTCCAAACCCCGCAATTATATTATTCCACCCAATTTTTATATTTTGTTCCCAAAGAAGACCAGATTTGAAAGGAGTAGAATGCTATTTATAGGTTTAACAACATTTTATTCGGTTTCAGATGTATGATTTTAGATTTTGTAGATATTTTCGTGATCAATTCATGTTTCTCATGTTTGAAGTTCTTAATTCTTACTCCTTTAACAATATTGAATACATTTGAAGCAAAAAGGTGGAAGAAAAGAATGTGAATGAGCTCCAATTGAGATTTTATGAAAAAATATTAATAATTAATTCATACAACATAGAGAATCTCATGATTTCCTGTGATTGGCACAGGAAAATCAAGTGTCTGTGAGCAGAGAAAATTTTAAACATTTACAGCTAATTAAATTAAACCTTTACATAACTTCTAAAGCAATGAAGATATAGAAATTGGGTGTCAAAATTATCAAAAATGGTTTAAAGCTCCATCTGATACCTGAAAGTGGATTCGAAATTTACTACTGCTGAGAAATATTCCTTCATCAAATCGCTTATAGTTTACCAACTCATAACTAATAACCACCACCATTAAGACATTTAACTCGACTTTTTTTTCAGAATTGTAACATTTGGGCTAATGATTGGTCTTAACGCTTGAATCATCACGTATTTTTTAAGTTGTCGTTTTGGATTATCTTCTAATCCGTCGAAAAGCAAGGATATTTATCCTGAGCTTGGTGGGCTTTCAGATATACATTATTCTGTAAATTTTTTCAGAGTTGATCAAGTGTATCAGAGTAATCAAAGTTTAGGTGATTGTTTGATGAAGAAAGTTTTTCAAGAGAACGAAAATAATTACTCAGGAACATAAATTGGCTCACCTTCATCATGTTTATCAGTTGACTTCATGACTGCCATGAATAGAGTTTAGATTTCTAAAAAGTATTCATCAAGAAGGAATTAATCTCCCGTATACAGATCTTCACTATTAAGTTCCATTAAAAGCCAAAAAATACACGATATTCGGCTTTAGCGGGGCTCTTGGGAGCACATTAATGATCGTAAAGGTCTTCTCTAGACATTTTTCCGCCATTGATTGGCGTTATTTCGACAATATTTGGCCCTATTTATCGCAACGCTACGAAACATACCGTCCCCGGGCTCAAATTTAACAAAGTTTTTGATGCGGTTGATCCGTAACATGTCGATGTGATAAAAAATTTGTTTAGAAATGGGTAATGAATGTATTGACGTAGTAGAGAATAAAAGTTTTGAAAATCAGATCGGAAAGAGGGGTTGAAAGCAATTTATACTCTAAAAACTGCTGAAGCCTCAAAAGAACTGCAGTCTGTATCATTTTTCAAACATAATACAATTTTCACTATTATGTAGAACTTTTAACGAAAACATTTTGTTTATACCAACGGATTTGAGAAGAAAGAAGGAAAAAGTATGTCAGAAAAGAAGTGGAATACTGCTGCATGTAGCGAAAGTGTTTCGAAATATTTATGGTAAGATGAGCATAAGGATAGCAAATCCGACGAGGTGTGGGACATTGAAGTTATCGCTAGTGGTAACTGTTTCCGAGGCTTATCAGTGCCTTTTCAAGCTATTATAAGTATTATAAATACACCTAAGGCATCGTTTATTTCAACTATTACAAGTATCGACTAGCGTTGATTTAAAATTTCGAAATTTTGGCATTTTTATGTGAGATTCGTTTTATTCGTCCTTAATTCTGTCTCCTCTCAAGAGTTCCGTTATAATTTTTCCCTCCCTTCTCGTTACTTATGTGAAAAATACCGTTTTTAAATTACAAATGCTTTATTATTTTAAATTCCTTTCAAGATTTCAAAACTTAAAAATTAAATTTTAATTTCGTAAGCATACGTTCTGTTTACTTCGAATTGGATTTAGGTCTACCTCGATCAAGATCAAATTCTAAAAAAGTCTCTTATTTCTGTTTCAACATTACTATAAAGTAGTTTCTATGTTTTTTGTTTTGAGTGGCAGATAGCTCTCAAAAATGCGCTCTCTTTGTTCTAAGTACGGCTGTATGTTTATCAAGAAGAAGAAGGAAGAATGAAGCTTTACTGTTTGCCGACAAGTCCGCACTATACAGGACCTCGGGTTCTGCTAGACGGACGACTCCGGGCAATGGCTGAGCCAATTGCCCACTCATGCGAGAAATGGACCGGAAGAAAACTCCACCACCTGCACCGAGGATTCAAGAGGCTTAAAAAACTCCCGATGTAAGCACATAGGCTTACAGATAGAGAAGGCGACGATGTTTATCAAGTGACTGAAGTTTGCGAGAATCATTTCTTCAGAAAATAGAGTTTCACTTTTCCACATAAAAATTTTTGCGCAGAGGGCACGCTAGATCCACTATTGACGGAAAGCAGCGCATTTCACATACCGAAATTGAATTTGAAACTTTTTTGATTCCGAGGGCTCACATCCAGATCCTGAATGTTACACTCAAGAGTAAACCGAGAGGATTGCTGTCGTGATGTAATTTGTCGGCGTTGGTAAGCTTAGATTGATCCCGAGTGAAGATTTCTAATTACCGGTTGTAGGTTTGATTTGTTATGGAGATCGGAGAAAAGCTCTTCTTGGCTGTCATACTATAAGCTTAGCAAGATAAAAACGAACGAGGTGTTTTCAGTTTTGACAGATGGGTCGGATCGAGCTGTGTTAGAGGAGGGAGCTTATGCGGGCAGGTCTTGATTCTTGTTCTACTCTGGATCAGGTGGGCCAGATTTTCTATGTGGTAAGGCTAGCCAATCTCAGGTTTTATTGAATAGTTCCTCTAGTGCTCGAAAGAAATCGGAATGAAAATATCTGCCAGCTATAAATTCTAGGGTTATGATTTAAAACTGCGAAAAACTAGTACAAAGTAGGCTCATTTTCAAAATTAGAAAGCAAAAAGATTTAATTCTGGAAATAGTTTTTAGATCACAGAATATTCAGGGTAGAAGAGAGAAGAATTACGGAAAACAAGACAATAGGAAGACCTTTCCACTTAGCGTAAACGATATCGACATATTTAAATGGCATTGTTGGTTGCCCATTTCACTTCGAAGTCAAATTTGGTAGATATTGCGCTAAGAACATAGCAGATACATAATATAATTCCTATTAAACTTAATTGTATAGTCCTGCGAACAGTTGTACAGTCTCTGTCTTTAATAAAAATAATGAACTTTCCTGAAAATAAACAGAATAGCACATCATTGTAGATACAATATAGAAAAGTAGACTCAAATAGAAAAAAAGCATTGAATATGAAATTATGTAAATCAGAAGAGCAGTTCAACAAAAATAATGAATTAATCCTGGCAACGCTTTCCTCGCAGTTCCGACTGGATGAAAAAAACAATATATTCATCTTCTATAGTTGTATTATTGTAATGTAACGTAAATAAAGTTATAGATCATTGAATAGTAATATATACATGTAAAGTAACATAAAATTGGATTGAACAGGTCTCTTGACCATGGGTAGGCACTATCTCAATTAGTTGGTAAATGAATATTGGATTTCTTTAATCATATATCTTCGAATAAGAAAAGATCGATATGAAACCCCGAGGATATTACTTCGTTCTCTCGCTGTAAATTCATGTGCATTTTTTTTTTAAAAAAGTCATTTAAATTTAACCAAAAATACTGATCAGACGCCTATTCTCTGCTTTTAAATTAAAAACCACGAAACAGAAATTAAATTCGCCGGCACCGCTTTTTAAGGTGGCTCTCCTGTCTAATATGAAGAATTTTGGCACTATCCTCGTCAACGAATACAGGCGCATCTTAAACAGCTTATAATGAACAATTTCGTACTGACAAGGAGCGTTCATTTCAATATGAGTGTTTGACAGATCGGTGTAAGTGAGATTGAAGAGATCATAGAGGTACTCTATTCAGCACCGGATACGGCTAATCATCGTCCATAGTGAGCAGAAACTTCCAGGAAAGCTTTCAAAGATAAGGAGGTCAGACGTAATTTTTTTTGTTCATATCATCTTCTCAAGAGTGACATTTCCAGTACGAGGATTCTTAAACGAAATTTCTCGGGTCTAATCTATTGCACATGATCTCACTTATCAGTTGATGCACCAAAATAGTTATGATAAAATCCACAAAGCATATCAATTTCAGCAATTTATCTCTCAATTCTAATCTTCTTATAACAATGTCTTGGAGTAGCTTATATTCCGGTTAAATATTTATATACAAAAAATAGGCCCAAAGTAATGGTAATGGTTTTCAAGGATAAGGGGCTCCAACGTCGATAGAAAAATAATCTAAACATTAAACCTGCAGAGATTATGATTGCAATTAAAAACTTCCTTCAGTTATATCTCCACTGGATCGGTTAGTTTGTTGGGAGTGAAATCATTGGCAAATCATGTTGCTGTATTGCAATTGATCTTTTGTCGTCCTGAATCATCTTAAAAAACGTAAAAAGGGACTCGTTCACTTCTTCAAATTATTGAAAAAGTAAGAATACTGAGTAACTACATAAAGTTTAGGCTCATTCTCTTAAACTTTAGCCCTGCAAGTTGATTTTGAGCGAGGTTACAAATTAAATCTCAAGCGTCGAAATTTGACATCTGATTAACGTATTTATACCTTCTCTTGTCGCGAAAATATCAAATATTGAGAGGAAGAATGATCTCCAGTGCTTTCAAGATCGTTGTAGCGGGCATGGAATGTCCTTAACTCTGCTTCTCGTTCGAAACAATGTATGATAATATCTCAACGGCTCTCAATACTTACAGATGTATAGGGATAGCGCCAGTGTGTTAGATGTTGAATTCGAACGTATGTTTATATTATTAGTGAGGGTCAACTAAATTGCAGAAGAGAAAGGCATTGATGAATTGATAGTTATAGTGATGAGTTCCTGATTTTGGAGATAGGATTTTAATGTATCACAAAACTATAATAGTAATACATGGAACTTTAAATCAAGGATTCAATAATTAATGTAAAAACGATAAGACTTAATATTGAGAATTTAACTCATATGAAATTGACTTAATATTGAGTATTGCTTATAGTAAATGTTCGAAACTTTTCTTACAATCAGGTTGAAAAATGTAAACGCTTGAGGAGTTTTATGAAAAATGTAAACGCTTGAGGAGTTTTATCATGTATATTGACGATAATACGAAGAAAGGGAGGAGCTGGGGTGTGCTTCGGGTGCAGATATCTAAATAAAATCGGACAATGCTCTAATTGCATAACATTAAATGAACGCAATACTTTAATATACTCAGGTGTAAGGTTTTAAATTTCCACTGCAGTCTTTCATTCTCATAGGTTCATCTTTGCGATACCCGTAACCCGTATTAATGATTTTCTTTCAAGTCCACTGCTAAATGATGAACTGTAACTTATGAACTGCATTTCAGTCTGAATGGAGTTTCTATTGCTCTAAACGCAGCTTTCGGCAGCCTTTTGCTTTTAACACACCCGAGAAATATTGAAAACCTTATTTACTTACAAGAGCGTAGAATTAAGGCAATTTAGACTATCAGATGTAATTTGCTAAAAAAATTTATTCGGTGATTAAATTGAGAATGCTCTGGGAGTTTGTGTTTAAGTTCAGCCATGAATCCAAATTCATACTTTAAAGAAGCGTGTTTATATTTATGCCGTGTTTACATCCGTACGTATTTTTCCTAATAAATTAGTATAAAAAGCTTAAAGTAATTTAAAATAATTTTTAACAGATAGAATAAAATATGAATGTTACAGAGAACTAAATATTATAGTAAAATTGTATACAAACAATGACAATAATGAAAGTCTGAAAAAATTGGTTTCTAATATAGGTGAGTATTCTCTCCTCCTGTCGCTTAACCGATGGAAGACACGACTTTTGACACAAATATATACATGACAATTTAATTTTTCTCATCGAGAATGAAGAGAAAGACACAGTGAGCCTGCAAATGGTTATTTCTGAAATTAAGACTGTTCTTAAAGCGCAATATGAAAGTTACCGTGATATTAAACTAGACTGTCGTATATAACGAATTTTCGCGTATTTTCTTTGATGTTCTTATAAAAATTAACGCGAAGACTTACAATCAGAAGTAATAAAGATCCAAAGTAGTATAATGCAAACGACTGTCCTAGATTTCTTTGCGATATAGGATTTTATTGCCCAGGAAAAATATTATTGCGCGATATGCACTCCCTCCGGATCTGAAAATCCTTTAATACATCGGGGAAAATTCCGGGATGGATTTTTTGGCATTGAAAAGAAATTTACCTCGTCTAGTTCGAAAATTTTTGCGCTCAATAGATATCGTAAGTAACTTTCATTTTGAGAATTTTCTCTACTGGACTCAGATCGAAACTGTATGCGTCATTGTTTCCAAACGAGGCCAGTAATCACCGAAGAGGGTTATGTTTCTTTCTCAAGAGGAACGCTTTCGTTACTTAAGCCTCTTCGGTTTAGTATCCGCGGATAATAGAGTTTGGTAATTCGTCACTTTCGAGACCAGCAAGGTAGCCAGGAAGTTCAGCTTAGGATTGATAGAGGAAGCAGGGGTTAAATGGATCGGATATAATGCAAGGTTTGACTTGAAAGACGCAATGTTACGCTACGGAGAAGCAACGGCTGGAATAGACCAGAACATAGTGGAGCAGTTCTATTTTGAAGTAGTAAGTAGGACCAAGTTCGGCTTTGCGCGGTGGTGATGTAAATAAGTCACATTGTCCCTTTCAGATCGATTAGAAGCTTTATTTAAATAGCATATATAGAGATAAATGTTGAAAAATGTTTTCCGCATGGCAAGTATGACCCTGTGACTCATGTGAACTAGAACATTCGAGAATTTTAAAACTGTAGCGGTACTTATAGTTGTGGCCAAGTAGAATCAGGCTAGCTTTGAAGTACCCGGGATTCATGCTGAAGTTCTTGATGCATAAAAATAAAGTTTTCAATAATAATATCGTCTGTGGGGCTTGGGATGCGTCAGCTATCCATACGCCTCCTTTGGCCAAAGTACTTTCGAGATCCTTTTGACTGCTTTCGGTAAATCGCCGATTATCCTCGTCGCGCACCATCTCAGTGAGAAACTTGCAAAGGTACTTACAGTTGAATTCATCAGCAGGATTCAGTAATTAATTTGGGGAAACGTGGGCCAATGAGAAGTCATGAGCATGTTGGAATGGAAGAGGTGCTCTTGCATGTCAACATCATGCACAGCTGCTGTCTCGAAAATGCAGGTATGTAGGAGATGACTTCAAAAGAGTTAGTTTAGTTAGTCACGGCCCATTTTGTGGTGTATTTACGCCAGCTCGACTAAAGAGTACAGGAATTGGTTCATGTTGGCGCATTCATGGTAAATATGTCTGATTTTGAACAAGAAAGGGAGAGAAATGCTAAGAACGAGTACATTGGCCTTACCTTCGTTGGAATTTTTTGTATGTGACAGTAAAAAGCCTTATTTGGGTGGCAAGCCCAAAAATCATCTGCACATAATCCGCAATGATGGGTTCCTTGTAGTTTAAGCAGGAATGGCTGGGAAGTGTAACCCATCTAATAACTAATCAAAAGGAGGAGAATTTCAGTTGTGCTTACATTACCTTCGAAGTTGTTAACAATCTGGAGCCCTCGTATGCTATAGAACTGGTGGGAAAGGTGGTATACACGAGTATAGGCAATCCATTGATTGCAGCGTGATAGGGTTATATCGCGCGCATTCATGTAGGAAAAGCTGTAAAATGGGAAGTGTTGTGATGTACAGCTTCTTGGCAATGACGTACAACTATATCAAATATCAAAGTGTCTCCATGGATGCTGAAAGCCGAGGACTGCACTTGTAGCTGCCGAAGTGCACCGTCTGGTGGCCTACTGCAAAATAATTGGGATAGGTAGGTCCAAATAATAATAAATAGTTCCAACTTGAATAAATAAATAAATGCCACAATCGGACTTAGAATGAATAATGAATAGAAAACCAAATTTAATAATATCTGATCGAGGGGGATATTTCGATAGTCCGAGGATGTAAAAATATTTCTAACAACCTAGACTACTTATACTCTACACCAGGGTGAACCTGCTACAAAAATCAGGTGAGCCGTTCAATAATTTTGGTAGACATAATTTAGGCTCAGCAATAGTTATTGCAGTATTTTCCAGGTAAGCAATCATCCAGATAATAATTTGTTGGTAGCATAAATGTAATAATTATAGCCTGTATAATATAAAAACCCAACTGTAGGACATAAAAATTATTTCACACTGAATTCAGCATAAAATAGTGCCAGTGTAAAATAGATAAAATTATTCCTTGATGATTCATAATAAATATAAATTGTGGGCCTCAATAAAAATATTGCTCCACAATTCAGCATCAATGTAGGACACCGGGATAGAGATTAAAATATTTGGTCAATTTTCACACCTACAGCCCCTCCAGGGTCAGTACAGAGTCTCTACCCAGACGGGATTAAGCAAAGTACAGCGAGGGTACTTCCGTCCTGAACGCCCCTGTCGGTACTAAGGAATACACCACACAGTCCTTTACGAACCATGTCTTATCTCTCAGACCATTCCTCGAGACCATTGCTGACCTTGAGAATAGGCAAGTGGCATTCCAGCTACTGCGTAACTGTTTTGGCGTTTGCAAAGTAGGCTATTTGTTGCGGGTAGTGCCCCCGTCTTGCACCGGAGAAGGAGCGGAAGAGTTCGACAGGATGATGGAGGACTGTGTTCGAAAATTGGCAGGGGAGTACTGGATTCGGAAGTATTCCGAGAACTCCAGCTGCCGGTCACACCAAGGACAAGAAAAACCATCTCTTGGGATCGGACTCACCTCCGCGAAGAACATCGCGGCTGCGGCGTTCTTGGCTTCAAGCTCATCATCTAGCAAGCTTTGCAAGACCTTGCTCCCAACTCCTATTAAGGAGCTGGAACATACGAAGCAGCTGCAGACGCCCATCGGAGGTGGTCGACCTCTTGCCTGCCGTCTAGGATTATCCCGTTCAGTGTAATTTGCTCGCAAAAAACACCATCGCAAAAGACGCTGACGGACGCAATCCATGAAGCAGTGCAAGAACGAATTCCTCTTGGGGATTCGAGGAGGCAGGCGTTTCGCGCGTCTATGGCCCTCCCGGGAGCTAAGGAATGGGTGTATTGTCCCCCATGCCCCGGACTACAGACAAGCATTGATCCTCGAGAATTCTCGGTGTGGCTTCAATACTACTGTCAAGTCCCACTTTTTCACCCTGGCACGCCATGCCCGAGAAGGAATTGCCCGGACACACTCGATGTACATGGCGATCATCTCATGCACTGCTTGCATGGAGCCCACAGGATCAACCGACATGATCGCCAAGTAAACCTTCTTGCGAAAGACCTGGCAAGAGCTGCTCGTCATCCTGTCGTAGAGCCACGCCATGGTCTCCACCGCACGAGACCAGACATCCAGGCAATGGGAAGCAGCGGAGGGACCGACTTTTTTGATGTTACCTTCGTGAATCCCCTCGCTCCCTCCAACAGGAGAGTGAGGGCCTTCAACCCGATGTCCTCTCTGAATGCGGCGCGAAATGCAAAGCAGAGAAGATATCAATCCTTTATCGCGACCTCCACCAGAGGTAGGCTCGTGCCTGTGCCAATCTCCACTCTTGGAGGGGCACCCGGATGCATGTGCAGTGCTAAATGACGTGGCAAGGAACGTGGCCGTGAGGGCACTGGAGACGTACGGAAAGGTTCGGGGGGTTTTGATGCAAAGGCACGCTGCAGCAGCCGTCATGTCCAATGCGGCCTGCTTGATGGCTGGCCTGAAGGTAGCATTATTAGGGAGCGTAGTTACTTCCCCATAACTGTGTCGGTATACCCTTTTTGAGTTGATTGCGGTTGTCTGGAAAACCATGGATAGACCTGATATATCTTCCAAGAGTAAAACACCCAAACCTTTTCCCCACTATATCAAAGGTTGGATATTTGGAATTAGTGTCATCTCAGTGTAGGCCTTTAATTAAATCGTCTAAAGAACCTGATAAATGAAAGAGAAAGCTCAAAGAACAGCTTCCTGAGTAAAGGCCAGGCCTGAGGTCTGAGAAAAAACCTCGGGGCTTTTATGAGAGAGCTGGAAAAGCAAGCGAAGAAATTCGAGGAAGAAAGCAAGTTGGAACGTAGAAGGTGAGGTGAGTCTGATGGTTCATCGGATGAGTCCTCTTCTAAAGGCAACGATGGCCGCAGTTCAAGCCTGGCTAAAAAACAGAAAAAGAAAGGAGAAGGGAAGAAGAGGAATTATGACGACGTTGGAGAGATGGACGGGAAGGATACGGGAAATAAGAAGAAGATTACTGACTGCCTTAATCCAGATTGGGATGGGAAATATTACGTATGTGATTGTCCTAAGACGTCTGAAGGATTGAGAGATAAACTACTGAAAGACCTCAGAGAGCAGATGAAGCGCGACGGTAAGAACAAGAAAAAAGTCGTCCGGAAAAGTCACAAGAATTGGTGCTGCACGTATTGATTCGTAATATTCCCTGTTCAGTGCCTTTTTCTGTGAGGGCGCAGTAGAGGTGGTTGTAATGGGCGATCAGGGCTCCGATATCAACCTTATACCGCTAAAAATCTTCAAGCAGATTCTATCTGCATTCCCAGACCTTAAAGTGACAGAAGTAGATATGCCGCACATGTATCAGGGCGTTGGAAAGGACAGCGACGCAAGTAGCAGCACAGAAAAAGTCACGCTCGATGTACAGCTGCGTGTTCGTCACGGGACTAAGTTATTATTACGCAATATGGTATGGATGGTCTGTGAAGCAGCGGTGGATGAGGTTATCATTGGTAGGAATTGTTAAACTCCATTAGTTTTGACACCAAGGATATTCATGCCGCTGCCTGCGACAAGAATGATGGGGTCATTAACATACCCGATGCACTTTCAGCGGACGCTAAAAGGCGCGAGGTGAAGAGTGACGGACAGATGTACTCTCTAACACAAGTTGGTGTCTACCATAGCGGTGCCACAGAGGGCGACGATGGTTTGGATGAGGCGGAAGTCTACACTGATTTGGGTGATGATGAAACCCACGAAAATAGACGAAGCTTTTCACAAGCTTAGAGAGGAGGCACGCAGCAACGGGATGTCAGAGGCTGAATTAAATGTGCTTTCGGAGCTCCTTCAGGAGTTCCAGCCGATTTTCGATTAAGGCTGGGAAAAGCCGACCCAGCCCGGTTGCCGCCCATGCGGATCAAGTTAGATCCGGAGAAACGACCGGTAAAGGCCAAAGCGCGCAGATACCCGCGGCGCCGAGGGTATTTCTAAAGAAGTATACCAAAAAGCTAGTGGATTTGGGAATCATTGTCCCCAATCCCCATGCCGACTGGCAAGCAGCGCCGCTTTTGGTACCAAACGTGGGCTCAAAGCCCAAGTTTCGGGTGTAATATCGATTTAAGACCGGTGAATACAGCAACAATCAAGCAATCATGGCCGATGCCACATCTTGATTCCGAAGTTCAGGACTTTGCAGGTAGTCGTTGTTTTGCTGTGATCGACTTTGTACATGGGTACTGGCAGCTACCGCTGCATCCCGATTTGTACACTGCGTGTGGTGTAGTGTGTCCATACGGGACTTACTCGTCTAAACGAGCTATAGCGGGACTAACCAACGCAGCTGCGCATTTTCAGCCTACAATCGATCCTTTGTTCAAGAAAATACCCTGCAATATCAAGTCATGGATTGATGATTTTAATCTGCAGGCTAAGGATGAGAAGACGTTGCTTCTGTTGTTGCGCTCTTTTTCCTAAATATGCACTGAATACGGTATGTTTGCATCGGCTAAGAAGAGCCATCTGTTTGCGTGTGAGATTAAGTGGTGTGGCAGGTTTGTCAATGGAAACAGCTACACCATGGATCCAGCGAAGGTGGAGGCCTTGCGTGACATTCACGAGCCGCGCACGGCTGACGATCCTCGCGATTTTATTCATTGTTGTAGGTGAATGGCTACAGCAATTCCTGATTTAGACAGACGCATAACCCCACTAACTAAGGTAGTCGGGGCTGCCTACACAAAGGAAGGTAGGCGCAAGAAGCGTGCTATCAAGTTTACTTCATTTTGAACCCTGTCTCGAGGCCGAGAGGAATCGCAAGCATTCGAGAGCATACAAGAAATTCTCTGTAAGACAGTTTGTTTGTCGTACCCGCGCAAGAGTAATGTCATTTGTATCTTTACTGATGCATCTGACAACTTTTAGTCTGGGGTTGTGACTCAAGCTAATACAGAGGCGCTCCGGAGGCCGTCCTTGGAGCAGCAGAACGAGCCGTTGGCGCTCCTTGGGGGTACCTTAAAGGGGGCCCAATGCAATTGGAGTACGTACGAGCAGGATTTTTTTCCATAGTGAAAACGTTCGAAAAGCTGGACTACTTGTTTATGCATGAGCACTCTGTGCACGTATTTACCGACCACCGTAACCTCCTTTTTATTATTTGCGCCAATCGTGCTTCAAATAATCATAGAACAGCATGTCAATGCTAAAGTGCAGCGGTGGGCGGTTTTATTGTCTAATTTCGAGTATAATATCGAGCAAATCCTGGGGGAAGAGAAAGTATTCGCTGAAATACCGACCCGGGGGACAAGGGGATATCGGAAGAACGGATTGAGTTCGAGGGAGATATTCAGTCTAGTGCGGGCAGATCTGCAGACACCGCCACCGACCGACAAAATAGAATGGCCCGACGTTGATGGGATTTGCCGGGTGCAAGCAAAACACAGCGCCTCGGCTCATCTGAAGAGATGGGAGGATGATTTGCTGCATGATGGAGTCCAGATCTGGATTCCGGCTGTCGCGACTGACCTAAAGTTAAAGGTGTTGATACTGTCCCACTGTGGGAGTGTAGGACATAGAGGTACTGATATTACTGTAAGAATTGTCCGTGAAAACTTCAAGTTGAATGGCATGACCGCTGACATTCGCGACTTCGTACTAGATTGCCTGCACTGCTTAATGAAAAGGTCAGGAGAGGTGGTACCTCGTCCACTCTGATCAGTATTACATGGGGAGAAACCTAATGAAATGGTTCACTTTGACTGTCTTTATATGGGTGAGAGTGTCAATAATCTTTCGTATTTGTTGCTTATATGTGACGATTTGAGTTCGTTCACCTGGTTATGGCCGACTGGTGGAGCGACAAGCGAGGCTGCCGCTGATGCATTGTACACCTGGATCGCTACATTCGTAGCCATGGTGTACATGGTGTCGGACCAGGGTACACATTTACAGAATGAGCAGTTCGACCTGATTGCTTCAGAGCTGAAAATAAGTCAGCACTTCACGACTGCCTACTCGCCGTGGGCAAACAGGTCTTTGGAGCGGATATTTCGAGAAGTCAAGCGAGCTTGCCTCGCAGTACTGCGTAAGCTCAGGCTATCAGCAAAGGATTGGCCGGCAGTGACTGAATGTGTACAGAGCATACTAAAACAAGCTCTGTTGAAACGCTTGGAACTTCTCCTTGGTACTACTGGTGTTTTTCGCTCACTATTGGAGTTTTTTACAGGACACAGGCCGAAAAGACCGTTGCTGCAGGCGTTGCCTATTGAGAAGTACGTGACGCTTCCTTCTTTATCAGAAGTGAGAGCTGCGCAAATAGTTGAGGTTGACCGAACACAGAAAACACTCGAGGAGATGCATCGGGATACCAATGAGAAAGATTCGGCGAGACGTAGGCATGAAATCGTCAAACACAACGCGCGTACTAATGTGAGGCATGCTGCGTTCAGTTTGGGTGACTACGTGCTCGTGCGCAAGGCAAAGAAGCAAGGGCACAAACCCCAGTTCAGATAAAGGGGTCCGAGGCGGTTTGTGGGATCGAAGTGGCACTGGGTGTATAAGGTAAGAGACGTTTTTGGAGGGATAGTGGAGCATGTACATGTCCATCGCATCATTCTGTATCGCGCAGCACTTGACAACGAGGTTGTCGACTCTGAACTGCTTGAGCATGCCAAACACTCAGAGAATACATATCAGAACGTAAAGGCGTTGCGAGGGATCCGCTATCAGAATGGACGAATGGAGATCTTGGTAGATTGGCATGGCTTGCTAGATACAATGGATCAGACATGGGAGCCATTAGACAGTGCATAAAAGGATCTACCTGGGTTATTGAAGGACTTCCTTGCTACTGCTAGTAAGCGAGGGTTGAAGTGGGAAGCCCGCAGAATCTGTAACTTGGTTGAATGAACTTACAGAAAGCTATTCTAATTTCATGAGGCCGTGTTGTGACGTACAGCTTCTTGGAAGTGACGTACAACTAGATAAAAGGTCGGATATTTGGAATTAGTGTCAGTTTAGTGTAGGCCTTTAATTGGATCATCGAAAGGACGTGAGAAATGAAAGAAAAAGCTTAAAAACAGCTTTTTGAGTATAGGCCAGGCCTGAAGTCACGACCGGAAGTCAGAGCCATTGTGCCCATCATCGTCCAGAGCGTGCAAGCGAGGGTATTTCGCGAGTTGCAACAGAAGTTAAGATTATATAAGATCTCCTTATAGCGATGGTGTACGTCTTTAAGTCATGTTTAATTTCATGTTAGTACGCTTAGAATTAATTTCAGCTCGGATCTAGTTGATGATCCAGCTGGTGAGTGAGGGAGATTTATAGGTGCTACCCGTTTCGGTCCACAAGGGTGTTAAACTTGTACTGGTCAAAAGGGCTCTCGGATTCAAAATTCGGTGATTCAGTAAAAGCGTTTCCAATCAACGCTTTATTGATAATATTTTCAGGGATCAATTGCGTTCTAGGCAGTCGCGGATGAGATAGAGCTACAAATAGATAAACATGCGTGACAGGAATTTTCCTGTATTATCCCTTATTTTCATGAGCGTACCGGGAGCGAAAATTAAATCGTAGTGAGGTGTAAGTAGATCGCAGAGCCTTCCACGGTTAAGTTTCTAGTTGCTTCGAAAATCAGATTGCAGGACACGGTACCTTTGAAGTGATAATAAGGAAGATCTTTGGACGATACTTCGTTGCAGGGAACAGCCACTTGAGTGTCTTTACAATAACTTAAGTTGCGACAAAGGCAGAAAATAGGTGTTAACTAAGTTTCGCTCCAGCCTTCGCAGTATAAGTTATGTCCTGCTGTCGGATGTACTGATGAAGCCAGACGTGGAAGATATTTGGGTCTCTTGGTATTGCAAAAGTCATGGGTGGGACACCAAATGGCTCGGATTTAACTGAATTTATGATGTAATCACGTACTAGCAAAGGAAAATGATATGAAATACTGAGTAAGAATTTGGTGTACAAGGCCCTCTGGAAGGTTCTATTTCCGAGAGTTGCCACTTCGGGAGTTTCAACTTTGCCAAAAATTTCGGCTGGTCATAGTTTTGGTAGTCTATTTATTTTCGTCTGTGGATGGGATCCAGATTTTGACAGCTATATGGGCCACATCGGCGATATCCTCCGCCACTTGGCTTCCGAACACGTCCAAGTCGTTCATCATCTCTCTTAATTCTGCATACACTGGCAAAATTTCCAGGCTTACCTCAATAGTAACACGGGCAATTGTCTTAATACCAGCGTATTCGACGGCGACCTTTTTGGCGTGATGTCCATTCGCTATGTACATTAAACCTCCTGACGTGAATATTTTACCCTCATTGACTTTGTCGGAATTAAACATGCTTTCCGTTTCCAACATTTGTGGAAGGCTTATCAAATTGGGTGGGTTGCTTGGATTAGAATTTCGCTTTAATTTGGAGGAGACGACATTTTATAATTCTTCAAATCCTTTATATTTTGAGAATGCGGTGACCGTTTATAGGGGAGCAAAAGAGTATGACAAGGAACAGATGAGCTTACTCACCTTTTCCCTGTTCAAAAATTTTTCTCCGTAGGTTGCAAGTTTGTCACAGAATCTCAAGAAACTAGACACATTTTGTGGGGGGCCGCCGCTTTTCTCGTCAAAGATAGGATTTTCGAGCTTTTGTTTAAGATAATTAATCATTTGAGCTGAAGAAGTTGTGCGGAATCAAGCGATTTATTCCCATAAATCACTAGCTGTATTTCGTCGTCATCGACAACTCTTCGAGTCTGTGGGAGTACAGAAGGGCCGAGGCATTACAAAATGTTTCTTTTGGCCTCTTTTGACCTTTTCAGTCACTCAGTGCGGCGACTTGCGGATGTAGAGCTAAGTAGATTGAAGAGCCCAAACAGAAGGGGATCATCTTGTAGTAAGAACGCGTATTGCTGGAGTTTCCAGTGGAGATAATCAGAGGGTTTATTTCTACAGGAAAAGTATATTTTTTCGCTCGTCTCTGTATAGTGCATAACGGACAAAGTTAAAAGGGCTTACCAAAAAAATGATTCAATTTTAAGTTCTCTCTGGAATGTTACGATGGAAAAAATCGCTGGAATTCCACGATCTCGTCGTCCCCTTTTCACTCTCTACACTTCCGCTGCTTGGCAGCAGCCACCATTATCTGATACAGGAAGGATTTCGGACTCCGACTAATTGGGTTTCATATCAGGCCTTCTCATCGGTGACCTTGCAGAAAATTATGCTTTTCAGGTGCTCGATTGGGCCTCGCAAAAATCTAAGAGACTCGTTAGGTATATTGTGTGGCAGTGAAACTTACCGCTGGCTACGCAATTGATTAAGGAAAAATACTGGTACATGCATACAATGAGCTTCTTGGTATGAAGCTAGACTTCATAACTATTTTCGACTCTAAAGAACTCTATGACTCGCTTTCGACGTACAGGGAGCCCAGCGACAAATTATTTTGTGCTGATTTGAGCCTGATACGGCATGAGTTTGAGACTAAGAATATAGCACGGATGGTTTGGATTCCAGGAGATCTGAACATAGCTGAACCGTTCCCGAACCAGACAGCCCACTTTGTCAGGTTCTGCAAGGTTCTACAATTCACGCTATTTTCCGGTCTGTTACCAATAGATCTAAACGAACTCGATTATTGCGCTAGCGACCGACCCCTGGGTTCAGACGTTCTCCGAGAAGAGAATGGATAGGAAATATTTGACCACTGAGTGCTTCTAGTTGATAATTGACTCTCTATCTAATACAAAATGTACTTTCGACAAACTTGAATGCAAGTGAAATGATTTAGTTTTGTCTCCCCACGCTATTTTATGGAAATAATCTCCCATTGTTGCAATTATTACAACATGACTCCCGAGGGCACTGAAGTCCAGATTTTATGTATTTAAGAGCACTCATTGAACTCAACACTGATAAAAAATAATAAAAATAATAAATAAATAAAACCATGATCAACTTGATCAGCCTACGGAGGCTATATTGCGTACGGACCAGAGAAAAGACCCTAAAAGTCTTTGATTTCTTTGTTTTATGGGCCCAGACCTGCCTAGTGGCCCCAAGTTCACCTGCGACATCAGAAAACTTCGGTGGACAGATGGCAAAGGGGAACAAGAACCCTAACTTGATACCGTGGAAAGCATTCTACGACAAATTGCCGCTTGAGAACAGAAAAAGATACCATGTGACTTGCAAGGCATAATGTTGCAGTCACAACTGTATAGACGAGCTCTTGACCTATTGAGGAAGATCCCGAATGCTACTGTTCAATCATCAGAAGGAGTTGAAGATACCTTCAAGGCCGTGTTCAAGCGTGACCCTCTGGTTGTAGTCAATGATGTGTACAGCATGTTTCAGTAAGTGCTAAGCACAAAGAGAGGATCTACTGCACCCTTCAAAAACTTTGAGTTACGTTTTGAAGCACAAGTATCCAAACTTAACTCAGTATCTAATGAAGCCAAATTATCAACATGAATTGTAACGTTTATTTTCTTGGCCAACACCGACGTTGATATCAACAAAGGTTGCATATTTTAGCTGCTGATGCTCCGAAACAGCAAGAGTGTGGGATTGATGCTTACACTGACACTTGTTTAAAGAGTGTGTCATATGAGTCTGTAGCCGCAGTCATTCGGCAGTGTGATGGCCCGAAAGAAGCGGGCAGCAACGAAACTACTTCC
This sequence comes from Kappaphycus alvarezii, assembly GCA_002205965.3. Classification (NCBI taxonomy): domain Eukaryota; phylum Rhodophyta; class Florideophyceae; order Gigartinales; family Solieriaceae; genus Kappaphycus; species Kappaphycus alvarezii. The sequence continues at coordinate 121,509 of NADL03000009.1, forward strand.
TTAGGTGTCAGTGCAGATAACTCTAACATGAAAAGCAATCGCAACGAAACAGAGCAAGATTATCACCTGAGCAATTGGCCGAGCTGAAACTGCGGTTAGTATGCAAGCTTTGCTCGAAAGATGGCCAATAGGCCTCAGATCATGATAAAGAAGGCAATTAACAGCGAAAATAATTTCTACAAATATGGCAAAGCTATAGATGATGAAAGTATGATAAGAAAAAGAAATCTATTAACTCTATCTCGTTTAATCGGAGAAGTCACTCAAATTCTCTGATTTCCTTGGCCCGTAGCCAGACGACGGTGCTCCATTCAGTGGTATTGGAGAAGAAGAGCTTAAGCTCATAGCTCCGTTCGCTTTTACCTCTTTTGATGGAACATATAAATCGCCTCCCGAATTAGTGGCAGATAGGCCAAACTGGCAATACGGCTCTGGAACACATGACAGCTGCTCGAGGCTGTTGCTTTGCTCTGTCTTTATTACTGCTACCACGTCTAACAATACTCCCGTGCTTATCAGACACCTAGTAATTCAAGGTTCATCGCATTGGACAATTTGTAAGAATGTGACACGTAAGTGTATAATCGAACATTTAACTGACAACGCTCTTATCCTTCCAGACCCATCCTCTGGTGTACTGAATATTTTTGATAAAACTGATCAAAGCTTTATATCATTCGATTATTTCATCAAGTGCAATCAAGTTAGTGCTGATCCGTCTGCCGTCCCGAAGGCATTATGTGCAACTGGTCATATGAACTATGCTGGCTTAAGTCAACGAAAATGGCCCGCGCTAAAAAAGATAGTGGAGAAAGTTAATCACCAAGTTTGGAGCCATGCATCACTCAAAGACATCAAACTAATTTTGCAGCGTAACGCCATTCTCAATCAAGATGTTGAACGATATCTCGCAGAGACTTTGGAAAGATAACCTCATTGTAGAGCTGTTGAGTACCCAAAAGGACAACGCGTTGGTTTCTTAAGCACCATGTACCGAGGTTTTAATGAAATTGTTCTTGTGGGTCATTTTTTCTTGGATCTAAAAGTATTCCACATCATGGACTCTGCATCTAGGTACTCGGTTGAAACAACTATTAACGAATTAACTATGAGTACTTCAATATATGCCTTTGGAGCACTCTGTCTCCCGTCTTTTTGGCAACCTGGATGTATTACCTATGATCCGGCTTTTCCGAACAAAGAATTTGAAGGATATATGTCAGAACTGGGTATCAACTTGCGCCCTCTTTCGCCCAGACGACACAAGAGAAACTCTGGAAATTAAGCACAGATTCATGCGAGACATTTATCTCCGTCTCATTTCAGATGCAAATGGCAACAATTCGTTAGCAACATGACTTTCCATTCTAGCATTGTGAATTTACAGCGACCTTTATGGAAGTGATGTGATGTCCGCCCACGAGCTTGCGAGAGACTTCACTTGCCCTGTTACCGGAAATGGTCCAATTCATGTCACGACTGAAATGAGAACTGCACATGACAAACTAGTAGCCAAAAGAAAGCCAACTTCAATTCTTCGCTCAAAAGGCCGTGAAAGACCCTACTATCAAAATTGGTGACATTTTTCAAATTTTTCTGAAAACGCAAAACGCAAGACGCAAAACGTGGTAAGTGGTCTACTAACAAAACAGTTCTTTAATACGATTTACGGTCCAGTACTATAAATGTCGCTGGTGCAAATGGTAAGACTGTCCGAGGTACTGTCGAAGATATCAGGCCTGCAATGCTCAACAAAGATCTTGCAGTAGCTATACAAGAAGCCATAGACAGCTCGGATGCATCGATTGATGAAGCATGATTCGAGAGTATAGATAATTCAAACACGCACAACTCAACCAATAACAGCACAGATGGTCTTGATACATGTCAATCGGAACCAAATGGTTCATTTATTAAACCCACGGAACTAGAGCCTCCGATTCCGGGTACCACTGATATGACGGAAGCTGAAATCTTAGAAATATTTACACATGTGCCCATGGATGACCCTAATGCTGATGAACAACGCAATGATCAGTTAAATGAAATTGAAGTACTACTTTCTCCTGTTTCTGAATTGCCATCTAAAGAAAAAGAGCCGACAAAACTTTACTTTGAAAAGTTTCGACACAAACAATTCTTTCTCAGCCAAACACAACGACTACCTTCCATCGTTATGCAAAACACCTATCAGAAAGAACAAGATGAGTTCATGCAACAAGTGAAGGAAATTCATGTTCCGGATATTCCGAAAGGTTCCAACATTATCACGGGCCATGTAATATACAAAATCAAGCAATTGGATGACAACTCTTTAATGTGCAAAGCTAGGATTGCATTGACCGTAAATAAGGACGGTGAGAAGGAGATTCTACGAACTGACTCAAAGAGTTGCCCTCCTCTTGGAATAAGTATTCTACTATCGCTCTATGTCTTATTCAAATGGACCTTAGTCAAGGTTGATGTGAAGTCTGCTTTCCTCCAAACGGGAGCTGCTGAGCGATGCATCTATATAAGGCCACCTCGTGAGTGCTCTATGCGCTCATTTTACTGGCTTTTGTTGACTGCGACCTATGGTCTTGCAAAAAGAACGCGAAATGGCAGCACCACAGTGATAATTTCTTTTGATTTGTTTGCATCACTCAGCTTGTTAGTGTGCCGCAGCTATTCTACTTGAAGGAGAAGGATGATGTGAAACTGGTTGCTGTTAAAGTAGTTGATGACATACAAGTGGCAGCATCCAAGGAGCTGCTGAAGACTTTCTCAAGTAAATCTGTAAAAAGCACAAGGGAAGTAAAATTGTCACTGGGCCTGGTAAGTTAAGTTCTTACGGTCTAGCTGTCATTCAAGATACCTACGGTACTATTCATATCTCTGGTGATGAAATGCTTGCTGCCCTTGAGCCTTCCAGCTTTAATTTTCTCCGAGGTAACAACTGGAAGATCGCTTAAGGTCATTTGAGATGTTTACATTTGGATCATTAAACGGCTCACTCAGATTTATAGGAAACTGTGTCAGACCGTTTTGCTCTTTTTCAAACAGCTATCTAAAGCAGAGGCGAGCACTTTCTACAGTGAGTGTCTTGATTTGTCAAAACAACATGATTCGGAAAATCAAATCGCTTGGTTCTACTATAACTTTTAGCATTTAATAGTACCGTTTTGTGCAGGTACTGGAAAGGGTTATTTATTTTACTGTTTCTTGTCTTGATATTTTTCTGTTTTCTTTGTTTCTTTCGGTTATTTTTTTTCTTTTTGTTTCTTTCTTCTTTTACCAATTTTGACTTCGTCTGTTTCCTACCGCCAAAATTAAACCTGCCGATTCTTCCCTCTGACTCAACTCTTAGTAGCCGTGGTGGTCTTGCTGCGTTCTTAGTGGTTCCGCAGGCCACCGAAAATCCCCTTCAAATACCAGGAAGGTTTAAAGTTTAGCAGTCACTGAAGGTATTTCCCCCTTGAACTTCGAGCTAAGCACCGAAAGTCCAAACATACAAAAGACAACTGCAGTATAATGGGTATTTCCCCATTGAATTTCCGTATGCATACCGTAAGTCCAAGGAGACAAGGAAATCCACTGCTTTGAGTACAACAGGAAGAACGATAAAACCTGGTGGTAGTGGTAGTGTTGGATTGTTAGTGTTTGGGGTGTTGTGGTGTTTGGGAAGCTGTGGTTGAGGTGTTCGGCATGTTGCTTGTTTCCCCGGGATCTTTACCGCATCCCTCTTCACCCTTCTTTATATGCAGTACAGTAGACAACTCAGAAATATGAAAATGCGGTAGATAAAACTAAAAACCTAGAATACAGATACAATTTAACCTCCATAGTACCTTTTCGCCCGGTTGTGCTTATCGCGCTGTGTCGTAGAGCAATTTTCCCAATATGTGACTCAGAGCTGTACAAAGTACAGTACTATAGATGGCTCGCGTGATCTAAATTTGAGACCATGTACATAATACAGTGGTGAAAGCAAAGATAGGATACCCCCCCTTACTTAAATACCTGCCACGATTTTCAACCAGCCGGTATAAAACTCTGGGTATTTAAGGACCTCTAGCTGTGAAATCCGAATTTTTTATTTGTTTTATAGAAAAATAAATATTTCCGATTTTATCTTAGTTTTGCCGCCAACTGCATGCAAAAAAATGTTAGTTGCAGTCTTCTTCAAAGCCAATTGGCGCCAAACCGAAAACGTGAGACATTCCATAAGTCCCATGTAAACAGTAATATGACAGTATATAAGATGCCAACCACGCTGTTACAAGTTCAGGATTATCCAATTTTTTTTCAGCATGGGCAAAAGGTGTCAACTGACCGATTTTGAAAAAGGGAAAATCTTGGCCTACCACGCCGAGTACATTTCGAACGCCGCGATTGCGAGAGAGTTAGGAAGGTCGAGAGTGCGCGAATTTAGATTAGCACCACCCATGACTATGAATGCTCCGGAGGACTGAAGAGGCAAATTCAAATGAATTTTATCTGAATTTAAGTGTTGTATAAAAGCATATAAAGGTAGGAAACTCAATCTTATTGGCCTGCTAAAAAAAAGTTAATCGCAAAAATATGATTTCCTGCAGCGAATTTAGGATAGCACCAAATTTAAGTACCATTCACTACAGGAACAAATTTAATTCAAAACTAACTCAATAGTCTGTTTTCGCACCTTGTCTTTCTAACACTTGCGCACAGCGCTTTGGCATGCTGCCAAGGAGCTTTTTGATCAAATTTTGATCCAACTTTGACCACTCCATCAGTACAGCATTTTTCAGCTCTTCAACTGTATTGAATTGCCTATCTTTAGCGTACACTGCGCGAGCAAGGATCCCCAGACATTCTCAATCGGATTTAAGTCAGGGATCTCGCCGGCCACGATAGAGCTCGTCCCAAATTGTTTTGCATCCATTCACGCGACACGTGAGACGTGTGAATGAATGCATTATCTCGCATAAAAGTCCAACGCAGAGGCATGTTTTCATCAGTATACGGCAGTAGATAGTTTTCTAGTGTAGTGCATTACTTGATAGAATCCTGGTTTCCTTGTAAAACAGCCAGTTTCGAAAACCCGAACCCAGAAAAGCAGCCCAAACCATCACTCCTCCGCCTCCAACTCTTCTTTTAGATAAAACCACTTTTTCCTTCCGAATATCGTGCCAATAGTGACGCAAGCCATCTGGTCCGTCCAAATTAAATTTCTTTTCGTCGGACCAGACTACTAAATTCCATTCATGAGGAGACTTGTTGTGGTGAGCCCGGGCCCACTCTACCCTGGCTTTTCTGTGATCTTTTGTGAGGGGGGTTTCTTTTTTAACCTTACTAAAAACAAGGTGGTCTGAAGCCGATAGAATTTGCTGCACTCGCCGTTTTCCAATTTGTAAATTAAGGTCGCTTTTCAATTCTGAGGCTGAGGCACCCGTCTTCGAAGCGGTCCTCACCAAAGCCCGAAGCCCGGCTGGAGAAATTTTCGAGTTGTTTTTCGTGTTGTAGTTGCTGCCATATGCTTCCTGATCTTTAAGGAACCTCGAAATAGCATTTTTGTCCCTGCCAATCCTCTTCGAGATGGCTCGATTGCTGAGTCCCTCCCCCTTCAATGCAATAATTGAACCTTCTCCTTTTCTGTCAACTGCTTGCCCTTTCCCATTTTTTCTACCTTCAGCTGCTGTGGTTGTGTGCTGCGGTTCTGTTAGAGATAAGTTGAACATTTTATTTAGATTCAGGGACTATAGTTTCTATGTTATGTACTAATAAAACTACTGGTGTTATTCTAATTTCGCATGCTTAAAACTGTTTTTATTCATAACAGCTATTCTTTCAGGCCAATTGCTGTGAAATTGTATTTACTTTAAATGAATTCGGATTGCGGTCCGTGTACCATGCGAATTATCGAGAACGGTCATCTCTTGGTCACCAAACGGTAATTTTTGGTGGTGGTGCTAATCTAAATTCGCGCACTTGTACCACGCCGAGTACATTTCGACCGCTGCGATTGCGAGAGAGTAAGGAAGGTCGAGGAAGGTTATTGGAGACTTCCAGAAAAACCCCGCTCGGTACGGAACTAAAGAACACAGAGGGAAGCCAAATACATTGCCAGAAGCTAAAAAAAACGCATTTTTCGAGAGGCTGCTGAAGGAAAACTCGGTTCATCCGGAATTGTTAAGGCCTCGCAATTGCCTGTTTCTGCAAGGCATGTCCGGCAGACACTACAAAGAGCTCCACATTTGAGCTACAAAAGAATTGCGCGTACACCGGCCATGCAACCTCATCATGAGAAAAAGCGACTGGAATGGGCCATTGATAAAATGACCTGGCCGCAGAATAAATGGGACTGTATCGACTGGTCCGACAAAAAAATTTGGACGGACCGGATGGATTTGCATACAAATGGCACGACCTACGCAAGGAAAAGTAATGGTTTTCGAAACGCCACAGTGGGACAGCAAGTGTTATGATCTGGGCATTTTGCTGGCGCCAGAAAGTCTACTTTGGGTATATCATTGGACCGGAATAATAGCTTTAAGTATGTGAAGACGTTAGAAGAATATTTGCTGCAATTCTCTGAGGATTTACCGCTTCGTTAGGTTTTATGCAGGATGGTGCACCCTTTCACAGATAAAATGTGGCGATGAAATGGTTGTATGGTCAAGGAATATCAACTTTGGACTGGCCTGCTTATTCCCCAGATCTCAATCCAATTGAGAACCTTTGGGGAATACTGGTTAGACGGGTTTTCGCTAACCAAAGACAGTTTGAAAATGAAGAATCTTCGACAGACTGCATTGCTGACACTTGGAATAGTATTGAGCCAGGTGTCTTAGAATCGCTCTTCAAATCTATTGAAAAACGCTGCGTAGAAGTAGTAATGGCTCGTGGTAAGAAGATGGACTACTGAGGAGATTACTTTTTGCTTTCACAAGTTCGTAAAGTTGTACTGTATTCCAGTGTAACTAACATTTTTTCCTGGGGCTTTGATATAAAAGTTTGATAAAATCTGACATATTTGTTTTTGTATAAAATAAGTTGCAGATTCTGATTTCGAGCCTTCAGAGCAGTACACACACAGAACCTTTTTATGATTGCTTTAAAATTGGGGGAGCCATTTAAATAAAGGGGGGTGTTCTATCTTTATTTCCACTACTGTAGTATGGCTCTTGTTAGCCAAATTTGTAGCCGAATATTGTACGCCCTGTTGGCGGTACAACAGTATTCTAGAGCAGAAGGGAACGGTATGAGTATCATCTAGTAAAACCTAGGATAGTTGCAGCAACCTCTCGCGATCATAGCAGGTTCAGCGGCAGCGACGTCATTACAGTGTAAAAGGGTGGCCACACCGAAGCCATATTTAGCGCCATCTTATCATGTATCTCTCAGAATTTCCGCTCCCGCTGTGCGACCCAGGTCAGTGCCGAAAGACCTCCACCTTCCCGGTTGCGAGATGGAGCGGAGTGAGAGCGGACTATCGTTACATCTAGTCCCTGTGCGGTGGGCTCGAAAAAAGGGTCGTCGATGAAGAGGTCCAGTGCGCGCCGCTCGGCAGGGCTATTGTGGAGCTCAGTGGCGAAGACCCGCTCCCGAAGTATGATGAGGGAAATGGCCGGGCTTGTAAGTTCGTGGTATACAATATCCCGAAGACGGTTGTGGCGGCGCGCTGCACCCACACCACCTTTGTAAGTTGTTGCGTGATGGCCCATGGTGTCGAGGAGAGGGGGAACAGTACAGTTACCTTAAATGCAGGTCGGGCAGCGCTGGAGGCCGCAGAATGTTGGGTTGCCTAAGCGAAGGTCGCCCATCGTGCGCCATTTCTCCCCGCAGGTCGGTGGAAGGCAGCGGGAGTGTTGATAAGGAGCGGAAGCCGTTGAGAAGGCAGTAGAGGCCAGACGAGTAAAAAGGTGCGCAGAAGAGGCGGTAGAGACCAATGAGTGTAGCACGGCGAGGCGGGAGAGGTGCAAGTGATGGTGATTTCTTCCTGAAGTGAACAGGCGGTGTTGTGGTCGAGGTGATGGGAGAGCGATAAGAATGTCCTAGTCTTAGTTCTGCAGGGAGGTCCAAACTCATGGCCATGGTGTAATAGGATGTGCCCTGAAGCGTGGCGATATGCGTATTTGTGGGGGCTGTGTGCGGAAATCATCGAATGAGGGGCATGTTTGTAACTTTGAGACTGTGTACCCATGATGTTGATGGGAGTGCATTGCGTGAGGCCGAGGCGCCCATGGCGGAAAGGCAACTTAGCTTGAAGCCACGCGATATCAGACATCTTCCGGTGAACTTGCTCGAAACCCTTCGCAGCCCCTTGTCAAAAGCTTTAGCCAGTGATGAGTTAATGTGCGGCCGGGTTGAGCCGGACAAGTACGTAACCAGACACGAGGAGGCACAGAACCGGAGAATATGGTAAGAGATCCGAGGCTCGTCCATGGAGGGGAAGGATGTCCAGAGTGACTCTGCCTTCTGCAGGGCTTTGGGGGCCAAGGAAGTGCATGAATCCGGGGTGCCGATCAGGCTACCAAGAAACGTGATAGCATTCGAAGAGAGGACGTCGCATGGCAGGTCATGTAGGAGGGGGTGAGATGAGAGAGACGGCCACCAGGCCGATGTTTTGTGAGGAGCAAGGTTGACATGGAAGCCTAGGTTCGGGCCGTTCAGGCGCAGATACTGGAGAACGGCCCGTGCATGTGGGATGGAAACAATGAGGGTCCCATCATCCGCGTACCATGTGTGAAAAGGGAGGGCGGGGAAATTGGATTCCAGGCCTTGCACAAGGGAGTGGAGTGCAATAGCGAAGAGCAACATGTCGAGGGGGTCGCCCTGTTGCGTGCCAGTTCGACTCATGTGAGGTGACGGTCGAAGAAGAGGCGGGAAGGAGGCCCGTAGAGGAATAGAACCCAACGTGCGGCCGCGGGGATGCGGCGGAGAGCCTGAGAAAGAATTTCGGAACGCTCAATGAGTTGAAGGCCTTCGGGCATCAAACTGAATGAGGATGTGAGCGGTGTCATTGTCCTGCAGATCGCCGATGCGAGCCCGAGCGGCATGCACGATGGCTTACGTAGCATACGACACGCCTACGCAGAGTTGATGGGCTGCAGAAAGTTGGCCAACTCTTGTGCGTTCCGAATTCGTTTCATTACCAGGCGTCCAACAAGTCGACGGATGAAAGGCCAATGGCGATCGGACAGAGGGTGCGATAGGCTTCATCTTTCGGACGTCCAAGAGGGACTAGCGAGCTACGCGCTAGTCTCCTTAGGACAGTTCCATCGACCAGGTGTTGGTAAAGGCGGTGAACCACGTGAGGGCCGAATTCGAGGGCTCAGCGCCGCCAGGGGCGTGCACTACAGCTTTGAGTATGCAGGTGAAGTCCATCTGCACCAGGACTGCTGTGGTAGGGGAGTCGTGGCAGCTGGGCTGCGGACTTCCGCCTCGGTGAACTTGTACGGCGGGGGCAAGGCACCTGTGTCGGCTCGGTTGATGGAGTGGGACGGTGTGGAATGGAGGGAGCAGAGCCATCTGCAGATGCCACGGTGGGCGGGACTGGTGTGGCCGCGGCAGTGAGGGTTTGGGCGGCTTTGTGTGGGGAGCCGCTGAGCAACGCCCGCTTGCAGCGGTCTCGTGGGGAGCGGGCAGGGACTGCTTTGCGGTGGAGAACTGTACCTAAGGCGTCACAAGCTTCGTCAAGGAGACGGTACCATTGCCCCTGTTGTGTTAGGGATCCTGCGCTTAAGGGAGGCGAGCAGGCTTGGGCGATGACGGTTTCGGGTTCCCCTCGGCTGTTCTTGCGTGGAACCAATTTAGCGAGAGCCATGAGCTTGTGGAGTTGGCCAGTGCGCGCCTGCGTAGAGCGAGCCTCAGCGAGACGGCTGCAGGGATTGGACACTGGGGAATGGGAAGGAAGTCGGAGGGAGTTCGGGAGATAGGGCAGGGTGGGGACGGGAGAACAAAGACAATGGAGGGGGGGGGGGACATCGTTGGGTAGGTTCAGCGAGAGGGGCAACCATTATTCCAAGATCGAAGGAGCTGGGGGCAAAGCTTCCTCCATTTGGGAATCTGGTTCAGGTCCTGAAGGTCGGAGACGTTTGGCAGGACCAGGGTTTTGGGGAGGGGATGGAGGAGAGGGTTTGGGAAGAGGCGGGTTGGCGGTTTGGCGGGCGTGGCGAGCTCGGGATAGCGGGCCATAATATACGAGATGGAGGACCGCAGCACTTCGATGAAGTATTGCTTGTGCCTCTAAGCGCAGAAGAGGTTGGAGAGGCGGGCGAATTTGGCTTGCGGCGTGGGTTAGAGGATTGGGCAGCGGCAAGGGAATGGCAGTGAGAGATGATTGGGGAGGGCGAAAGAAATGGGGGGGGGAATGGTGACAGGAGGATTGCGAGTGGTACGATTTATCTCCCTGGAAGAAAGAAATGCTCCTGGTAATTAATGCAAAAATGTTCGACATTTTGCAAAAAATTACTCATTTTCACGGATCACAGGTGTTTCTTGAACTGCTCTTTCATGCTGCAGTGGGCGACTTCCCTTCACCGCATGAATCGTACCGTCGCAACATTTTGTCTTCATTGTATTCATCTCCCCTTCAACTTCCAACGAGCTTTATACCGCCGGCGGAAAAATGCCTGCCTCAACTCCGCTTCCCTTCACCAACCGCTTCCCCTTCCCTTTTTGCCACCTCCACCGCCGCTCTGCCATATCCGCCCCCCCAGTCTCCTTCCATCACCCTCACATCCCCCGCCCAACTGGTTGCTCTCTATTTTCCAAGTCCTCATCCCCCCGTCCTTCGCCCGTTCATTTTCCAAGCCAAACCCAGTCACCGCCCTTCTCGATGAACTTACTTCCCCAGTTCCACGCGCCCCTCCATCTTCTCCCCTTCGTTACCCGGCCCCCCTCGACTTATAGCCCTCGGCGATGTCCATGGAGATCTCGAAGCCATGCGCTCCGCCTTCTTTTTGCCGGCTTGATCGATGCAGAAGACAATTGGATAGGGCGGTTCTGCCCATCTCATCCAGGTTGGCGATCAAATGGATCGCGGCAACCGAGAGCGTGACATCTACAAATTGCTTTTTCACTTACAAGACACTGCTCCGAAGCACGGGGGTCGCGTCCACATTTTGTTAGGTAATCACGAGTTGATGAACTCGCGTCTCGATTTTCGTTATGTAACGAAGGGTGGATTTGCGGACTTTGCAGAGGCCGCTGAGGGCCCCCGTACCAAAAGCGATAAGGTACGCGAAATAGGGTGGTGGAATGGTGGCCGTGGTGCAGTTAGCACGATTCCCGGAGATTTGGTGAGGGAGATACGTCAGTTGCCCGCAGAGATGAGGGCCAGAGCGAAGAGTGTGTGTAGGGGTGGACCCTTGGCTCGCGAGTTGAGCGATCGTGCAAAGGTTAGTGTGGTTGTCGGCGATAATTTGTTTGTCCATGGTGGATTGACCCCAAAACATTTGACATTTGGAGGGCGGGGGAAAGATGAGGCCGTAGACATGTTGGATCAGTTGAATCAGGAAACGTCTTCGTTTTTGAAGGGCAAGGGTAAGTTGCCATTGGTCTTGAGAGGAGGTGCTAGTCCGGTGTGGTTGAGAGACTATTCCAAGGTGAGTTTAGGGACTACAGGAACAAAGAGTAGCGCTTGCGGAATGTTGAGGGAAACTTTGAAGATGGTGGGCGCCAAGAGGATGGTGGTAGGCCACACACCGCAGCCCAGAGGGATCAATTCGGCTTGTGGGGGTAGGGTTTGGAGGATTGACACTGGGATGAGTAAGGTTTATGGGGGACGCCCAGAGGCCATAGAAATCACAAAGAGAGGGGCAGTACGGATTTTTACAAAGGATGGCGTGGTACAGGGTTCTGCGAGGTTCAATTAGACGAGTTAGGCAAAAGTTTTGGTTGTATCTACTAACCGTAGCGGCAAAAACAATTAAAAGGTCACCTCTCTCTCCCATCATTCTTCGCTTTACTATGGTGCCTCGTCCAATAAAGTTATCGACAGACGCATAAATCGTGAAATCACGGGTCGAAGAAAAAGGTGTCATCAGCCGCCTCCCCGGCATAGTCTGTCTTCAACTGTTTCCAAGCGTCAATCCTCTCGATTGCAATGTCTGTTGGTTCCTTATCCCACTGCATGAAAACGCTCAAAAGACACTCTTTCGGTCCTTGCCCAAAATGCGAATCACGTATGTTGGGGCCCGGCTAGCAGATCGGCTGACCCCAATCTCAAATTTAGCCCCTGAAATACCAGACAACAAAAGATGCATATCCAAATTAATAGACATGTCGATAATGTTTGCGTATTCCCCTGAGGGGATGGCAGCAAAGAAGAGTCCATCGAAGGTGGCAATTGACTCCATGATGGCGGCATCATTGCGGGCAATCAGTCGGACTTTACCAAGCGGTTTGAGTCGTGTGAGGAATTCCTTGCGTGGTGTATCCGCCAATGTGCTTCGGGCGGGACCGCCGGTGGCGGTAGACGGTGCGGCCATGCACACCACGGCGGGACGAGAACGGCGATGAAATGAGCATGATGTGCCAATACGGCTCGTGATATGCGTAGTGGAGGGAATAAATTGGGAACGTGCGGGTGCTCTCCGCAGTGGGAATGGGGTGGTGATGAACGCCATGGCTGAGCAGAACGATAAGCAGGGTGCACAATCGGGCCGATGGAACTAACACGGAAGGGGTTGATTCCAAGAATCGAGTGACGATGACCTGGGTGAGCCCGTTGAAAGGCACGCGCCTGATTATTGATCTCTCGCGCGTTGCCAGACCTCGAGATATTACTCAATGGCCGAGATATAATGCAAAGTTCAAAAAACAACATTAATGCCATTACCACTGTATTGTACAGTACTGTAATATATTTCCATAGCTACGTAGGCTGTTCGGGAAAATTAAATTACGCTGATGTTTAATTTCAGTAAGAACCAATTTCGAGAAATTACAAGGTGGGACACGATATAGTGCCACCTTGGTTAGTGCTTCCCTCCTACTAGTGCCACCAGCAATGTCATGTCCCGTTACTGCCCGGCCGACACTTTCATCCTCAACTAGTCGGATTTATGTTGCCCAATTCTGCCATAGTTGAGGATAAGGAGCGGAAGCGCCACTCTCGCACATGACGAAACGTTGCGACGTTAGCAAAGGCGGCGTGGGAAAATGTGTCGCAAATGGCACTCGCGCGGCGTTGGATGAACGCCAACATTTTTCCTTCCGGCCAATGCGCTCAATCCAATGCGCCGGAAGGACGCACGTGATGAGTATGCTGCGGGACTTGCGCAGCACAGAGGACGTTGGGCAGTAGCCAAAGGAAACCGTTTTCGTTGATGCGAATGCCGGTCACCTCTCCAACTGGTTTGACGTCCCGCATGACGGAGATGTGCGAAAAGTCGTGGTTGAGGATGAGGATGCTGGTTTGCGTTTACAAGACCTTGCATTTGCCCAGTGGGCTATTCGCTTTTGTCAGCGCCATCATTTGATCAGCTGCTGCTATGACGATAATTGCTCGCGTCTCAGTGCATGCGTCTGACATGGGCCACCGAGTTGGCTCCCAACTGTGAGTTCACACCCGTTAGAGCATATCGCCTTAAAAAGTAATGACCCGTATGAAAATACGACGCAAGGTTACTTCCGTCTCTGACCGCCAGGCTACAGTGCACTAGTCATCGCAGTCAGACACCAGTCCCCCGATCTGTTCCCGTGGGTTGCATACTGCTATGCCATGAGCCCGCTTTCTTGTGGTTTGGTCGTCATATAATCGGAGCGTGTAAGGAACGCAACAGGGGACAACCTTGGTGGGCTCCTTTTCGATCTTGCGCTGCACCCGTTATCCTCAAAATCCAACGGTTATTGAAATCAGGGGATGACGAAGAGCAGAACTCGGCAACCTGCTGTTTCAACTCTGGTACCATGATGATGGGTACATCATCGCAAAACACGACCAGCTCCGCAAGGCACTGGACATCTTGTCATCGCCAGAGGCCACAGCTCGGGGACTGCACTAGCAGTGCCGAAATGCAGAATCTGGTGGCCAACTCCACCACTGGAGTCAGTGCAACGCCTCTATCCAAGAGAACTCGCACAGGAGTACAGCGAGGGCACAGTGTCTGAATGCTCCGGTTGGCACCAATGGCTTTACCCAGCAGCACTTCACAGGCCATGAAGTCCCTGAAGCCGTTCCTCGACACTATCATCGCCTTGGGAACACACATATCGCGTTCCAGCTCCTGCGCAACTGTTCGGGGTCTGTAAGCTCGGATACCTGTTACGTGGTGCCACCAGCTTGCACTGCGGAAGGCGCTGCAATATTCGATGCAATGATGGAGAACTGTGTGCGCACACTGGCTGGGGGCGTCCTCGACCCCGACATATTTCGAGAACTGCAGTTGCCTGAAACCGATCACCGCCAAGAAGCCATCACTGGAATTGGACTCACTTCGGCGAAGTCAATTGCAGCTGCAGCCTTCCTCGCCTCCAGCGCAGCGTCCAACAGGCTGTGTGCAGCCCTCTCCAGCGGCAATTACGGATCTCTCAACGTACCGAGACATCGTCGAGGCGCACCAGATTTGGTCCCTCTCTTGCTCCCAGTCCAGGATTATCCCCTTTAGTGCCCTCTGCTCAAACAAAACACCATCACAGAAGACACTATCGGACGCCATCCACGAGCGGGTGCAAGAGGAGATCGATGTGGGCGACAATAGACGGCAGGCCTTCCGTGCCTCCATGGGGCTCCCGGCGCGAAAGATTGGGTGTACTGCACCCCATCTCCGGGCCTTAAGACTAGCATTGAACCAAGAGAATTCTCAATATGGTTCCAATACTATTGCCAAGTCCCTCTTTCCCTCCGGAAACACCATGCCCCAAGCGGAACTGCCCCGAAACTCTCGACTGTTTCGGCGACCATCTGTTGCACTGCTTCACGGGGGCGAAAGGACGCGAAGACACGACTGTCAGGTTCGTTTATTGGCAAGCGATCTCAAAGCCGCGCGACATCCAGTCATCGAGCCGCGAGAAGGGGTCCACCGCACAAGACCTGATATTCGCGCATGGGACGAACTGGCGAACAGACTTCTTCGACGTCACCTTCGTCAACCCCTGCGCCCTCGAACAGGAGAGTAGGACATTCAACCCACTCACCTCGCTTAACGCGGCAAGAACGGCGAAACACAGAAGATACGAGTCCTTTATCGCGTCTTCGCCGAAGTAGGCTAGCCTGTCCCTATCTCTACCCTCGGGGATGGCACCCGGACGCCCACGCGTTGTTAACCGACGTCGCACGCAACGTCGCTACGAGGGCAAGGGAGACCTATGCAAAGGTCAAACAAGTCTTAAAATAGCGTCATGCCGCAGCGGCAGCTATGTCCAATGCGGCGTGCCTGTTGGGCGGCCTCCAGTCAGTTTCCCAACGTTTTAATGGCTTCCCGCCAATCCTTTACATTGTAAGCCTTTACCCACATCGCGACATCCCTCAAGGAACAGCTGACCATATTTTTCATGGATTAAAAACACCCCAAATTTCCACCCCTAGTCATGGTAAAGCACAGAATTTAAATGCATCGCAACCTTACCGTACCGTATGCTACAGTATGCTTTCTGGGGTCTTAGCGATACTACGCACTCCCTCGAGAGTGTGCTCTTTCGACTCGGCGAGTCCCAAAGTCTATCCAAACGTTTACACGTGATCAAAAATTCAAAAGTTCCGTACAGCAGGGAATGCGCCATCGCAGAACAAACACCAATTCCCGACTTCTAGTACACACTTTGTTTGAATCTCTGCTTTACCGTCTTCATTCGCCGCAAACAAAATGAGCGCGGCGGTATCTAACTCTCTACTCTCTCCTCATTTCCTTGCACGGCTGCCGGCGCACTGACGACAAATCCAGCGGGTGATGGGGCGTCGACAGCTCTTGCAATACTTGTAGGCAACAAAGATAGGTGGGGCTTTCGCCGTCGGCTAGGCTTCCCAGGCCTCTGCTTAGCCTTCTCGGTTTCGGCTTCCCGGGGGTACGGAGTCGCAACGCCTCGGTGCGTCCAGCGATGGGCGTCCTAAAGGAATCAGTGGTGGAATCGGTGGCAGCCGTGGTATTTGAAGATGTGGACCGAGGTGGAAGAGGGGGCGGTCCAGGGATATGAAGGGTGGGGGGAAGCTTGATTTCTACTTCATGTCGGAGTTCGGCAGTTTTTTTGGAGATAAAGTTGGAGAGGTTGTCCCGGGTGGCGGAAAGGCTTTCCGAGATGTGATCGCGAAGGTGATGGAGATCTCGAACGGCGGTAGGAGTGACACGGTCTCTGAAACGGGATTTGATGATTTGATAGATCGAGTCGAGCAGAAATGGGGATGCGAATAGCTGAAGGGAATTGTGATCCAATGAAGGGGGGAAGGAGGCGGAAGAGAGGGTGGAACAGGAGGCGGAAGGGTGGAAGTTGAGATAGGCAGAGGGCACGAAGTGATTGGAAAATGGTGCCGTGAGTGGTGCGCAAGGTGGTTACAGGGGAGTTTGGAGCACTTGCAGTTTGAAGAAGAGTGCAAAAAGAGAGGTGAGGTTGGCGGAAAGCGATTCAGACAAGAGGAGATGTGCGTTGTCGGGCAAGTTGAGGTTTCTCATGCGACGGGAAAAGATAAGATGTAGTTCAGCAAGGGAGAGTGGTTGTTGAAGAATTGCTTGTGAGGAAAAGGTTGAGGTAGGGGTTGCGGAGGGGTGGAGGTTGGGGGGTGGATCGGCAATGGTGGCACGGACTTGGCGCGGAACGATCGGTTGTTTCAGTTTCTGTCTTTGGAGAAGCATCGTCTTCGGCTAGACTATCGAGGTTGGTAGCTGAAGGTGCGGAGGGGGTACGGAATTTTGCTGCTGTAGAGGCCTGCGTAAAAGTCTTTCCCCAACGAACGAGGTGAGGACGTGAGCTGCGGAACTTATCACGCCTGCCGTTTTAGAGAGACCATACTGTTTTCGATACCCCGTGTACAGTACAGTACAGTACAGTGTTGAAAATGCGCTGTCTCCTGCTCTACAGTACTGTACAATACGGTATAGTACTTTGTTGTACGGAACGTGTCCACTGTACTGTACTGTACGGTACAGTACGAAAGAAATGAACACATCCGAAAAGTTGATCCCTGATTTTGACAGATTCCATCAATGCACGGTCAAAAGGGATATGTGTCAATTACACTGTAAACCCCAAGTCCCGTTCTACATTTTAAGAAAATGTGGCATGCAATTGCACTTTGTCATTAGGATGACATTACAGTGTGAGGAGATAAGATTATTGTACAGTGCATACTGTACGAACGATCGCGGCCAATCACGGGCCATGACTGATCTAACTCGGCAGATCCATGATTTGTGCCCTAAACAGCCAAGTGGCAGTACTACTGTATTGTGCTCCCGGTAATACTGTGGCTATCGTCTGCTGTATCTACTATTCTATAGGTATCGAACGGCTATGTGAGGAAGCCCTCACTGCTCGACTGGGGTGTGAGGAAAAAAGGTAGTTTTTGGAGATTCAGAGAAAATCGACCGTTCTAGTAAATCGCTCTACTAAACAGCTAAATACGGGACTGCAACTGCATTCCAGGGTTCTTTGTACCCGTTCAATGTGCCTTCCTTTCCCGCTCCCCCTCGATTACACCACGCATACTACAATCATGGGCCCAGGGAAGAACTTCGAGAAAGTTTTTGGCATGATGAACCCTCCGGTATTCGAGCCGGACCAAGACCTCCTATCGTGGAGAAAGAAAGTTTCAAGTTGGGTTTACTTGATTGCAACCGCAGCCGAGAACGGAGAAGACAAATTCTACAAAATGGTATTTCACACACCTGGATGTCAACTGCACATCGAGGTCTTCGCTGAGCTCAGCAGAGTCTTGTAGACGAAGCGCAAGAGCAAGGAAAGATCGACTACAAGCAGGAAGAATAAGTTAAGGATGTGGAAGGGATTGTAGACCTAGTCGCACAAGATGCTCCCATCTCCGTTTTCACACGCCTTATTGACTCTTTTGACAACGTAGACTTTTGCAAACGCAAGAATAACGAGAACTTGAACACTCTCATTATTTCTCCTTCTGGCCCCCCTCCACACTTTCCGAAAATGTTCAACCAGTCATGAACTGGGTGAATACTTAGACAGTCACAAAGCATTGAAAAATGGGAGAACTTCATTTTGAACAATGCACTACTTTCCGATGGCGATTGCGTTTGGGCGAGACTCGTATATAAATGCAATGAGTCGTCGAATGGTACCATTCGACGTGTTAGAAGTGCTACTGCTTGAAAACTGATTTAAACTGCAAGCAACTTTGACCTTGAGGCACCTCTGCATGAATGCGTCACAAAAAAACAGTATCTGAAAAACTGATTGTTGTTCGAGCTTTCCTTGCTTTAGTGGCTTTTCACACCTGATTCCAAGAGTCCTGTACAGGTGTTTTAACAACGGGCTCGCATATTCTAGCTTTCTTAATACCAAAGAACGGACTCCAAAGCTTGTATTTGTAATTTTTGTGAAGACAGTCCCGATCGCATTGTTTCCATTTGTATAATCAAGCACGGGTACGATTCCCTGATTTTCCGAATATACTCTTCTGCGCAAACTGTTTCTCTTGAATTGCGGTTACCTGAATGTTTCCTTTTCTTCGACAATATTTTCGGCTATCCTCTCACACCCTCAATCCAATCTGGGTCATAATCCACCATTGTCGTAACCTGTCCTGCTACATTTGGTTGATTAAAACTGAATCGCCAAGACATTAAAGGGGTTTCACCTGTATCATCGTCATCGCTGTGTCTTCGAAGTAATCTACCCGGCAGAAAATCAACCTCATGAACTTCCCTTCCGGAATTATCCCCCTCCGGATACAGAATAACACCGTAACAAATGCTTGACGAGGAATATTACTCTTCCACGTGTAGGACTTAAGCGGAATACCACATCTCAGGCTTGCCATAAACATTATCCATTGTCCATAACACCTGAATGACATCACCAGAGTCCGGAACTGCTACTTCCTCGAAGCACACATGTTTATGTGATCTGCGATGTCTTCTTGACTTAAGGTTCCCTTCCGAGGAGGCAGCCATCAAGAATTTATAGAAGCAAGAGTACTTTTGCTTCTATAAAAACCTCTGACTCGCTTGGGCTTAACGAACAACACCGTTCTTAATTCGAATCAGTTGTTCGGTTCACTGACAGGGAACAGATTTCGCAACAACCTCGAGAAATTAGTTTGATCACTGATGGTGCAATTTGAAGGGAAGTATAAGTCAGGTGTGCGGATTGTGATTCACTATCATCTCGTATCACATTCTCTGCAAAGTCCGAGATTGGTAACGCTTATGGATTGCCGAAACAACTTGGTGGCGAATGAATGTTGAGCCGAAAACATGTCATTCTGGTGAAGTCAGAACCATTCTGGTCAGTACTGTCCAATAATGTAAATTGTATGACAAAGAAAAACAGTCTTCGTAATGGCCCTTGGAATTTAATTTTTGGTTAAAATTGGAGGGAATAATACGTCTCACCACTTCATATGTTGACCCATTTGCACACACCTTCCTCGATTTGAAGATACGGAAGAGTGCTACAAGTTGAGAAGCAACCCTTCCCCATAACAAGAAGCGCGTGCACAGAAATTGACCATCCCTGGTTGACCCCCGTCTTCACAACACGAGTTGCTACCAAGTTATATTGTTCGTCTCACCAATGAAAACAACTAGAAAGAGACGAGCTCGAACCTCTGGACAGAGGATTTCTGCGTACAAACAGACACTTCAAAAGCGGAACGCGAGAATGTCACAGAAAAATCAAGGTCCACATCCCGGTATCACCGAACCAAGATCATGATGTTGGACGCGAAGACTCTGAGAATCCTCCTAACGGTTATCCGGCTTCAGAGGTACCCAAGAAGCAAGGAACATTTTGCCTTTATGTGCTTGCTGCTGCGGCAGTCACATACTGACAATCAAGCGTCGCTGTTGGCAGGAAACCAGTAGGCAGGAAACCAGTAATCCCCAATAAAGGTGATGATGCGAGGGACCGCAGTCCTTCCCCAATTGTTCTGAAAAGAAGGAGGGAATCGAACATATGCCATTCGATATCTCGAGACACCGACTTGCATGGTAACGCGGAAAATCGAACACCTCCAGTGAATTTAGAAGAAACCTGTAATCAGTCAAGATCTCCTCTTCTTTCATCATCTCCTATGGAAGGAATACACGCTTGGTTACCTCCTCATTGCCGCCCTCTCGCAGTGAAAATTTATCT
The DNA here is from genome assembly GCA_002205965.3 of Kappaphycus alvarezii. Classification (NCBI taxonomy): domain Eukaryota; phylum Rhodophyta; class Florideophyceae; order Gigartinales; family Solieriaceae; genus Kappaphycus; species Kappaphycus alvarezii. Next base: position 141,732 of record NADL03000009.1, read on the forward strand.
CCGGTACCGGACTTTCGATATTCTGGAAGCCTGCATGAAATGGCTGACGATGAGGTTCCATTACCCTTCCCGACACGCCTTAGGACTGCTTTCAACGGAAATCTGTCACCTAGTGTAAGTGTCTCAAAGGTGGAAGGACTAAAGGTCTTACTCAATTTGTTCGGAGATGAACTTTGCAGTACTGATATTGCACATCTCACAGGGATTGTAAACAAGCTAGATTCGAAGATGAACATAATGATGTCTTTCTCTACTAATGGTGCTGGTAATACTCAAAAGTCGAAATCAAAAACGAAAAGGGGAGATATTTTGGATAAATACATCCCGTACGCGTCAATCGTCTTTAATACTGAGAACTTTTTATTTGTTACTTTCCATAAGGTTCGCTGTTTGATCAACGAGAGAATGGAAACCAGAAAGACTTATGGAATGGCGAAAGAAGTTGCATAAACGATACTTACAATCGTATTCAGTTTGCCCACTGGCAAGACTAAGGATATGTACCACACGGGATAGGGTCGGAGCACTGCGAATTTCGATCTGCTGTAATTCGGGAACTTTGTTGAATGTGCAGCATAATCAATTCAACACATTCTTGGATGATAAGCAACTACACAGAATCAAGTCAACTTTAGGCGCGGATTTTCATCGAGACCGTGAAGATGGTGAAGAAATCATTCTACGACGACAATATCGGAATGAGAGGGAAACAAGAATCAGTCGTCCTGCTTGGCTAGATAAAGGATATTTTCGTATCAACCATATATCAGCCGCCCGCAACATTGTTGAGACACGACGTGATAGAACGAGGCAGGAAAAGTTGAGAGAAGAGCCATCACAGAACGATATTGCCGTGGATGGTGCGAGGGTAATATATAAATTGTACTGCGCTCATCTTCATCAGTCCCGAGAGAAGGTGAAGACAGGTTTCTTCTGCGATCTCGGATTCCTACTCGCCTATTGGAGTAGCCTGAATGGAAGCCATTGTCAGAGAAGCGTGCAGATAGCTTTCAAAGGAGAGTACTCTCCTCACCAGCTCGGGGAAATTATGTTAAGAGCGACTTGCCACAACATGCCAGAGGCCCACGAGGGAAAGGCAATGGGCAGTAATAAGAACATAGATGTGAAGAATAAGATGATTTTTGAGGAATTGTTGACCCGACACGAGTATCTCGTTCTGTTTGCCGAGTATGAGCTCAGTGTGGTACCCAGTGATTGGAAACAGCGAAAACATGAAGCCGAGGAAACCCTCCGCCTCAAAAGATACATTCACCTGCTTGAAGTTGCTTCCAACTATATCAAGGAATTTTAGCAAGTGTCATCACTGGAGGTAATGCTTCGATTGCACAAACATTCGTTTCGCTCCATATACGCAATTGAGATTATGTTTCGTTCTCTTGTTTATGAATGCTTGGTGGAATCGAAGTTCGATGCAGGGATTATTGCCGAGCCTGGCCAGGTCAGATGTGACGATTGTACACTTGTAGCATTCATGCCATCTCCAGGAACGGCTGCACATCACCTGAAAACCAAGTGTCTGCGATTAACCGAAAAGGAATTTGCGGCCCTTCATCAGGTGGATGGTTTTGATGTTGCTGGATCTCATCCGGCAGAAGGCAGAGCCATCAACGAGAATGGAGAACTGGTGATGGATACCCATGGCATCGTCCTCTGCGTGGAGCAGGGAGTAGTTTTTCTATGACGTGCACACTTTTCAGTATGGTGACGGAAAGGTAGGATACGTGGTATATGCGATCATGTTTTGGATGGAATTCATATCATGATAAGCGTTACGTCTGATCCATGCACTATTGCAATGTGCAGTGTCTTTAATTCTCAAATAAATATGATATGGGTGGCAGATACAGATATCTAAATATGTTAAAAACCCCCATTCAACTACACACTTTGACACTCCAGGAACATGACTTCCCAACTTCCTAGGGGGAAAAAAGTAAAAGAAGGTAGGGTATGAATGCAAGAAGGGGAGGGAGGCGTAAACTGGAAAGAGGAGGGAATAGTAAGTACGAAAGCTGAGGGAGGGTTAGGAAGGGGAAAATATTTGGAAGGTGGGGAGGTAGGGAAAGAAAGGGGGTGTTTCAATTGAGGAAAGAGGAGTGGGGCTCAGCATATACTACTTAGAAAGGGACGGGGAGTCTCATGATATCTGCATTACTGTTGTGCCCTCTCAAGACTCTCACTTACGGTATGGATCACGGCGGTCATTCGGTACGGGTCACGATTACCACTTGCATACTGATGGCGCTCAGCACCAGGTTGGTCACTCCAGTAGGGTTCGCCCTGGTTATTAGAGTAGGGGTCAGGCTGGTTATTCAAGTAAGGGTCAGGCTGGTTATTCAAGTAAGGTTCACGCTGGATATTTTGATATCACCATTGCCTTGCGAAGAAGATCCAGGTTAAGAGTTTGATACTGGCACAGTATAGGTTCCAGAGTAGGGGTCGTTGGATTTACGCACACCACCAGTAATGTCAATCGTGGTGGTTGCTGCGTATGGATCACGATCTCCAAAAGATGATTTTGCAGCAGTCCCGCTGCCATAGTTCCGCCTTGAACGAGAATGGGAACCAACTAACCCCCTGTCATCATGAGTGTAGTAACCATTCGTGAGCTAACGGGTCCCATTCCCATAGTCATATGTAACCCGCTTGTATTCATTGTAGCCAGTACCACTAGACCCATCTCTGTGTCCGTCTCCACTGTATCTATCATACCCAATCCTCGGTACCGAGGAGTAATTACCATAATCCCATCCCTCCTCCGTCCATGGCTCCCGTACTCCAAGTCCACATCTCTGTTCAAAGCATCTCGCACAAACCGACACATCTGTGGAGCTTCATGCCTTGCATCCCGATACGAGTCTGCCGTCCTTACGTAATTCGATAGATACCACAGTCCATATCATATAACTTCATAACAAGTGTTTCGTGTTTTATCTGCCCATCTCTGTTGAGCCAATTCTGACTCACTGAGAGAGCATGAATGCCTGGGAAACGGTTCCACTCTTCCTCGGCGAAATACTTCCCGAGCCTTTGAGTTACCGCTCTCTTCCTCCCCCTCGCATTGTCTGTTCCTTTATCCTTCAAACGCCACAACTTTCTCCTCGTACTGACCTCTCACACTTCCCCTCTGACACCATAGTACTCAATTACCAACACACAGTTTTCCGGTACCGGGTCCTGCACTGAATCTTCATCCCTATCCCCTTTCACGGTTGGAACTAAAATGTAGGATCCCCCCATTCGTCCTCGAACATAATCTTACTTCTGCAAGATCTGTCCCTGGAACGGATGTCATTCATGAACCGTGTAATCTCAACTACAGTATGCTTAAACCCAGATTTAGATGTCCGCATGTCCTCTCCAGTTTCAATACAGTGTTTCCATACATGAAGATTCCGCGGCCCCAAGGTACATTCGCAGTACCAACATTCCACCATCAGGACCATGTACTCCCACCGCACTTGGATTTTCATGATATCGACCAACTCCTTTTCCCTTCGATCCAATTTTCGTACGGGTTCTCAACACAAGATATAATGTGATGGAAAAAGCGCATACAAAGTGGCATCGAAACCGGCATTTCTGCAGGTTGCACAAGATCCTTCAGTATAAACATAGGCCAATCCGTCCACAGTTCTTTCGTGCTTAATCAGCATACTTCAGGATGAAACTCAGTTGAGGGGATCCAAGTGCCATGCTCTTGACGGCAATATTGCTCGTAGAAGAGGCAATGCCTCACTGCGAATCTTTGAAATGGCCTCGACAAAAGTGAATCGGCCAAGAGAGGCATATTCTCGATAGTCCTACCCTCAGGATGGAGTGCCAAGAAACTTTCCATTGCATCCCTATAATATGCATCTCGTCTACCCGTAACATAGGTGACCGCGCATCGAAGACTATCGGGTACCCGATAGCATTTGCTTTGTCTAATACTTTTCCTCCAGGTTGTAATGCCGGGGCGTGGTCCGCAGAATGCTAGAAACTTGATAAGGATCGATTGCAACGAACCGTAGACACCAGTGGTGTAATACTGGACAAAGAACATGTAGTAGTGGGTCAGCAGTGCTGAATATCTCCTTTGGGGATAAGGATGTTGTCACCAACGACAACCTTGAAGTTCCTATTTGTATATAAACACCGGAGGCCGGGGCGCCAAGAGTGGGTAAATATTACAAACGAACAAAAAAGGGGGTATTGTAGTATCGGATAGCGAGGGTGGAAATAGAAAGGGGACCCGGGCGGATAAACGTCGCTATAGCCAAAGTTGCCGTTGGCAAGGTTTCTGCAAAGGCGGAAGTTGGGATTGAAGTTCAGAGACAACACCGGAGTGGCCGTTTAATCTGGGTCCAATTAGCCAGGCAGGTATACTGGGTAGCTAGTGTCTATTCGACAAGTGTCATCAATTGATTACATATGTAATCAATAGATGACATTTTCTACGAACAAAAAAAATAATTTTAAAATATTCTTTTGACACCTTTTCTTCGCTTTCCATTTTCCTTAACGTCTCTGCTAGCTGTGCAAGGTTGCCGTTCAGAGCTTTCGCACGTTCACTGCCTCGTGAAACCAATTTACTCCAGCGCAAGATAGGTTGTAGCGGATGCGCCTGAGTTTATTTGTGGTGGTATACAGTAGCCGAAAATCAAAAAATCAGATGCACCATGCATTATTTTTTAAAAAATTTCAGCAGTAGGTCGTTTATTTCTTGTTCCCTCGAGCATAGCGTGGGCATTGTTTTCGTCTGTGCTGGGTGGTTATAGTTGAGAGTATCAATGTCAGGAGGATCTGAGCCAGTTGTCCACGCTATACAGTGACTTTACGAGGAGCATGGTGAATCGGCGGAGTATGCACTGCAACCGATGACCTCAAAACGCTTTTAACTTGGTCAGCCGCAGTGTAATTTTGACGGAGGTCGAACAGAGATTCCCGGAGCTCTCCGTTGAGTCCATTACACGTACGCGGTAAATCGGGGTCATCTATGGTGTGGGCATGATATGCTACGGAGCGTGGTTGGCGTGCAGCACGGGGATCCGCTGGGTCCACTTTAATTCTCCCTTGTGCTGCAAGAAGTGACGCTGCAAGAAGTGATGCAGGAACTCAAAATCCCCCTGGAAAATGTGGGCGACACCACAGGTAGGCCTTCCCTACTCCTACATCTGTGGTACTTGACGATGGTATATACTATAGTTGGCACCCATGAAGCCATTCGAACGGCACTGCATTTCCTCTCCTCCCCGGAAGTGCGCAGTTTGGGTGTAGACCTCCGAATCGATAAGTGTGCCGGCTGGTGGCCACGACCCTACCTGGTCAGCAGTCCCTCCCATATGAGCTTCGGCAGAACTATGGCGACAAAACAAAAGTGCTCCGCGCTCCCATTGCGTCGGACCTAATCATGGAGCGCGAGTTCACAACGCACGTCACTTCGTTACAGCCTCTCCTCAAATCCCTCGTTAACCCTGGAGGATACTTATGTAGCTCTCCACCTACTGCGGACCTGCTTTGGTGTATGTCGGATCAACTACCTCTTACGTGTAGTTCTCCCTAATTCCACTCTGAAGGGAGCTGCGGAATTCGACACCGCTGTTGAAGACAGGCTGCGGCGGATGTGGACGGGGTTCTGGACGCCGACACTTTCGGGAATTACAACTTCCTATTGCGCCCTTTGAGCCCCGCAAGCCAATTGGCATCGGGCTCCGCTCCGCTAAGCTGACTGCGGCGGCTGCCTTCCTTTCCTTCGTGTCCCACATGTGCCCTGTGCTCTGCCCTTCTCTCTGTGCTACTGAACACTGCACTCCAATCTTACACATCCGCAGTTCGGGCTCATGACGAGGGAAGAGCAAGTGGAACCCAAGAGGGTTATCCAGTTCAAGGCTATAGACTCAAGGCAGCGGTTTGGGCAAGGGCAACTCGCTCTCCCAGTTGGGTAAAAGGCCTTTGACGCCATGCCAAAGGGGTATGAGAGGACCGGCATTCGGAGCCTCGTTGTCAGTGGATGGTTGTAAGGGCTGCTTTATGCCAACCGGCTCTAGACCTGGGCACCTACATCTCGGATCGCAATAAGAAGACTGGTTGCAGTTTCAGCACCACTGCTTCCTCCTGCTTCAAAATGCCACAGGGGAAACGCCTATGGCACGACTCGCAAGAACGATTGTTTGACGCAGACCTCTCCAAAGCCACCCGGCACCCTGTCCTCGAGCCCCCGGCGTCGGTGAGAGCAATTACGTATAGCTTCTGGTAGCAAGACTTCTATTGAGCGTCGAAGGCATCCACAGCGGGGACCGGCGTTGCGGACGATAGACAGGCTGATACACAGAGATGCGTAAAAGTAACTACAGTATTATTTTTTTGAGAAAATTGTCCAAATACCCATGTCATCAATTGATTACAACAATGTAATCAATTGATGACATTGGTTTTGTCAAATAGACACTAGGTCACGGGTTTCTACTATGGCTGGGTGAGTGAAGTTTAGGTTAGACAAGTAAAGGAGATCCAAGTTAGAGATAAGCAAATTCGACACTGGGCCCAATAGGTGCCTTTCACCTGCAAAAATGTTAGGTCAAATTTGGGGCCCAAATGGTCCAGATTGCAAGCACTCAAGCCCCATCGGGTGAGTATACAGTACCACAAATAATAGTTCGCGACTCGCGACAAGAGAAAAGTGCCCTCACTGTACAGTACAGTGCCTGCTAGTTAGCAGTGAATCAGATAAAAAAAAGATCATCAAAATCATCTCTGCCGAGGGCAGTACAGTGTGAGTGCCAATTACACTACAAATTTCTCGACAATCTTCGACATATCCATGTCTTGTACTTGCGGAAACTCAATATCTTCAGTTCAAAAGTCCATGTAGCGGTCATAATCTTCAATTTCTTGGTCAAGATCATAGTTAAAATCACAAGATCCAGGATTGGATGGTCTTCCGAAATCTCTGTCGTTGCTCTGACCTGCTTGGTAACCGGTAACGGTAAGTTCTCTTCATCATTCATGAATAGAACTGAGAGATTCTGCGCGTTGTTCACTGAATCCAACCATCGGGATCCATGGCCTCTTCTTTTTTCTTGTGAGTCGCAAGGTTGAAAGATGACATGAAAGTAAGGGTTCAGTGGTGGCTACCGATATCCACACACGATTCCATCGAAGAACGCAACTCAGTTCAAGGGCGATCCCACCCTATCCTACGACATCGCCATGCCAGAAAAGCAACGGCTATCGCCAATATCTGATACAAACCGTTTGAAGCAAAGTGTTCAGATGGCGTTCGCCATTCTGCGTTGTCAGTATTGCACAAAAATGAACGATTTTCTTCAGAACACACGATCGATATCACTGTAATGTGACAATATTCTACTCTGTTTGTGGCTTACTAAAGGTATTCGATTTGCATCAAATGGAACTTTGCCCAGGCCTGGGACCGTTCTAAAGGTGCGTAGGAGTGGGGTTGCTACGAATATGGGCGGCTTTTTGTTTAAACCTGTTACTGTTTCCCACTTGGACAAAATATATTTCCGTGGTAATGGTTGGATATTGCGAAATAAAATCATTTTTTCAATGGCTGTGGCTTATTAGATCGTTCTCATAAGTCAAATTTATAATGTTATAAGCAAGTGTCATACTTCTGATCTCAAGCACGCAGAATCAAGGCCTTGAGAATTGGAATTGGTGCAACATTATGCACGGGCTTTTGGATCCACCACATTAAACGAATTCCATACAGGGTTTGACGCAGTCTCAGTATCTTGATTAGTTACTTGGTTGAATTGAGCTCTGTTATTACTAAGTAATAGTGACCGGAATTAATTAAATACGATTGTTAGAGACTCAGTACTCAGTGAAGGGGTAGACTGATCCCTAAGAACTACTGGTTAACATTAGTTCCTGCAACATTCCATTAAATACTTGTGTTTAGTTGTTCTTGCTAGTGAACAAGAATTACGTACTAGTAAGGATAAATAGGCAGAAGTTAATTCTGTCACGGAATGGCGTGCATATTCTAGTATGCAATGCTTGTCTTTAGAACCACCAGCTCGGTGGCTTTCTCTTATGATACCGCAGTAGCGACGATGTTGATCTCAATCACCACATTAAGTCACATAAAAGCATCATATACTGCGTGGAGGACTCTTTAGTGGTCCGTGGTTATCCGGATATCTTTATAGAGACTCAAAGCAGGATTTACTATTAGATCTGATTCTTGACCGTTTCCTCAGTTGATGTTGGCCCGCCGCAGAGGTCGTTACGTCTAGCGCAGCCTGCCTGATGGATGGCCTCGAGTCGGCCTTCTAAAGTATGCCGAACAATCCTCTAATTTCTCCCGAGGCCCAATGTTGACCGTTTGACTCACATCGGGACATAGCCGCACTCACCTTTCAAGTAATAAATACACCCAAAGTTTCCCCCTGTAGGCCAACTACAGAGTGTCTTCACCTTGCTAGTGCTCAGGCCTGCTATTGATCTTAAGAGGGGTTCAATTGAAACTGAGTTTTGTATGAGTGGTACGTACAATTGGTACAATGTATATGGCCTATTTCTGTTGCAGCCAGTGATGGCATTCAAACAAGCCTTCCCTGACTGTCCTCTGGTATGGTCACGGACTGTACCCAGATTATACTTTTGTCCAATCCCTTGGGGAGCTATTTTTACGCTTTCCAATTATGCCGTGCGGAAGTCCACAAGTGATGTGAAGTTGTGTTACAGTGGTTGATAAACCTTTTTAATCATGTGCCTGCTTACATGAACAGGAATCACGACGGGGAAGTATGTGTTGCATTTATCACAGCGGTCGCGGAGTGCGTTGAGCATAATTTCCACAGTCACCGTTTAATCCCGTGCTTCCGCGCCAACCCTCCTGTCGTTTTATCGAATCAAAACCCCTTTTCTTTGCTGCCGTGAAGTGATCGCTCCTCCTAAAGAGGCCCCTGCCGAAGATTTCAATAAGACTTTCGTCGTTGGTAGACAAAAGAGGTAGACCCGCGTCGAAGAGAAACGTCGTAGACAAAGTTTCGAGTATGGTCGACAAAGAGTCCATGGAGACGTCGTCCACAGTGATACTGCTTCAGCCTGCACAGATGTGAGGAAAATAAAGGCAGGCGAGATGTAAATGGAAGAAGCCCGTAAAGTATGGAAGAGTATAAGTGATCAAGCCTCGGCTCAGAATGCCGCCACGAGAAAATTATTGCGCTCTGATGACTCCGAAATTCTGGACGTAGTTAGAAATTGTCCCGGAGAGGCCACAGTTAGTCATTAAAATGGCGCCATGGCTTGGCCTTCGAACAGAGAGAGATGGGGAGGTGGATTTGCCCTTTTTGCAGTACGGATAGGCATGCGGCATTATCATTAAAAAGCAGCACGATTCGGGATCAGGGAGCGGGGACAGGTCGGGTACTTGTTGTTACCAACGTTTGACAGCGCCTGGGCGGGCGCTGGACACAGAGCTCTTCGTCAAAAACGCCGGGTGACAGGAAGCTCCCGGATGGCGGGGGATGCGGAGGAGATTATCGACGTCTGTCGAATAGGTATTCTGCAGGACTGGAATACCCGCCTCTTTTCTAATTTTCATTTCGCCAGTACGTCCTGAGGAGGACAAAGGATGTAAGAGAGGAATTGAAAGTGTTCAGGAGTACTCGGGGGAAAATTTCGAAATAGCTAAAGATGCATGGAGTCAGTTCGCAGAGCTGCGTTCATACTTGTTGATCCCTTCATCGTTTCAATGTGATCGCCCGTTTTGTCGCACTGCTTTGGAGGCGTACTACTTTACTGCAATGGACGAATTCTCAGCTCTGACGAGCTAATCGTCGCCAAATATATACCATTGTTGGAAATTTTGCTGGGATAGTTTTGGAACGGTTTTATTTATCGTTCACTGTTATATTCCGAATATTTCTATCGTATCAAACTAGGAATATTCTATTCCCTTCGACGCTCACGAGGCCTCGCACATGTCAATGGAGATAGTAAGGGTGACATTTCCAGCGAAGCATACGTTGTTGCTAGAGTTGAAGCTGCCTTTTTATTTCCATCTCCCCCTCACGCTGGTGTACTATCACAAGAAAATGGCCTGTACGGGTGACCACCCTTGAAGGAACGTCTACGTTCTCTGTTTACGTTTGAAACATGCGCTCTGATTCTTGCTGTCGGTGGAACGAGGCAATGGAGGGAAATAGGTTGTGGATGATGACGGACTACGTAATTTGTTTTCTTCGCGAACACTGTGCGACAATGGTCCTTTATCCAAATATAAAAGTTGACAAGATACTTTATTGCATGAGTTCGGCGACCGCAGTTGAGTCTGATTATCGTAACGGGTTTACAAGCCAGATAAATAATACTGGGTTTCAGGAGGGCCCACCGGCCGTCATGTAGGGAATCCTGAGCGAGAGACTGTGACCTACATCGATCACAATTCACGACGCCTACTCCGTGTTATCGGAAAGAATCGGCGTAATGAGATTTGGCGTGCGACCTCCATGAAAGTGAAGCTCACGAAGGAGGACTTGGGAATTGTGGTCGGGGGTACTTATGGTAGCGATAAATTCACCTTGGCTTCAGCGTCCAAATTGAGGTCTACCCAGCGATTCAGCGTGGAAGTAATGGTTGAGCGGGAAAAGGTTCCATTCGCTTTTTTCCGTCCTGTCCTTTTTGTTTATTCCCTTCTGTCACTGAGGCTGCGGCGACAGGCAACCTATCTGGTTCAAGGTGTTATTTTAACGGTCTAGCAAGTTCTAAATAATCTGTATCGCGCAATTTAGCCTGCTGGTCTCCTTACACCTGTATCCAACTGTTCAAAGTACGTGCTTCCCTTCGTGCTGTGACCTTGCTCAACATAAATGTAGGCACTTCCTTTCACTACTTCAGATGTACATTGTATACTTCGATAAACAATCTGCGCCATTGTGCCAGCTCGGACTAATCCATAACTACGCACATGTGACTGTCGAACACACACTTATCCCCGTGGTGCTTACATTCCGTCTCCACGTGGCGCATCTGTGCAACAACCTGAATAAAAACAGAACCACGATAAAAATTCAATTGCGACAGTCCACTGGGCTGAGCGTCTGCATAAAAATTACTACAAAATTAGGTAGTTAATTGCACGCGGCACGCGGCATGCAGTACGCCATATCTGAGCTCGACTTTGTACAAATTGTACTGTGGCGTCGTGCGCCTACAGGTGCCAGGTCTGGCGGATTTCGTAACCCAAAGGAGAGGACTTGAAGGTGATGGACAGAGTATTGAGAATGGGATATTACTGGATCGTTTACTGTAGATATTTGGGATTCCACACACAAACTGAAGACCCGGACAAGCTAGTTGGCTGAGATGACGGGTGAGCGGAATATGTTCAAAGATTGGGTGCTTGCTCCCCATGATCACATGGCTGTGCAGCCTCTTTCCCGTTCCGCGCCATTTTCCCAAAGATATGATGCTAGCTGGCCAGCAAGGCCGCTCAACCAGTATTTTATCCTCCTCGAACGAGATTCGAGTAGGAGTCAGCACTTTCGCCGCACGCGAATATCCGCATATGTTTTACTACTCACGCGACGATTGGCGGAATTTTGCTGGTCAGCAGGAGGCTCCTGTTTTCACGAAGTTCTTTACTTTCAAAATCAACGTAATAATCGTAGAAGAAGCAGAGGATATCGCAGAGGAGGGAGAGGTGGTGGATATGGTGAGTACTGCGGTTGCAGTTCTCCGCGTGATGTACCTTCCACGACTCCCTTCCCACCACCGGTGTATTGCAGTGAGGTGAATATATCATCTACTAAAGGGAGCTCCATTTCACTCGTTGGAATAAAAGTGCGGAGGATTGTGGGCTTTGGAGGCGGTACTGGAATGGTGACTGTTGGAGGGGGAGGATAGGGGAGGATATTTGCCGTAGTTGCCACAGTGGACAGTTTAGGTACTGCAAGCGGCTTTGTGAAGCGCCACCGCGGTAAAGGGAGGGGATGATGGTGGACGGTTACAGTGGTTCTGGTGTATTCATGGGTTGTGCAGACACGGGCATTTGGCAAAAGGTGAGCAGGAGGAAATCAAAGAGCTCTTCAGCCATCATGACGGGAGGGGGAGAAATGTGGAGGGCTGCAGCATATGGAATATGAATTTGTGGGAGGGACTCGTTGAGGGGTGGTGGACCCAAAAAATCCAAACCAGCTGTTTACATCAGCTCGCATAATCCTGACTCCATGCTACGATTGAAAAGGACGGAAGGTACACGGCTATATAACTTTAGAATGCCTCTGACCTCATATAGAGAGCTGTTACTACTTAAATCAATCTTTTGACTACTACGGAATCTTTCAGCTCCGTCTTCATCAACTTTCATCTTCTAAAGCGTTTCTCGTAAACGGGCATTGCCAAGTACAGTACATCTGTCCCTGTACTTGGCAATGCCCGTTTTGATTTAAACCGACAGATGTACTGTACTGAGTTCCGACGGAGAGCAGGCACAAATATGGAGGGGAAGGAATCCCAAACCCACAAACTTACGTTATCCTCAAAACAACCCTCTCCGACACAGCCATCATAGCATCTTGATTTGAATGAAGTACTTTGTTATGTAGTAAAGGCCTCTAATACCTACTGGGTTCATCTGTTAGACTAGATGCACTAAATGCCTTTATCATCATGTTGATGATTCGGCTGAATAGCCGACGTCCAGAATCCCATGCTAGTAAAAAATTCAAACCCTCTACACACCTCCCATTGCACTCAGGTCAGATTTGCGCTGTTGATTGCGTTTTTTCTGTGGAGAGCCTCTCTGGTGTAACACTAAGAAGTTGCACATTAATTATATTATATTCGGCACCTTTCATTCTCAGAAAGCGACTTGATAAGCTGCGCTTTCTTTCACAGGATCCAGGCATCAGGTTTTCGAGACTCAAGTCATGAAAAGTTAACGCAGCACACTCGGACTCCCGTACGGGCTTTACCGCACTGGTGGATTCATTTTTGCGTAAATTTCTTTGCGAAGCCTCGCGGAATTATCGTATTGCTCCAACACTGCGATGAGACATAAGCTGACTTCGCAAGAACGGAAGAATTTTGTAGCTCTTGTCGTTTCAATGAAAAAACGCACCCAAAAACCGACCAGCTACATCAATCAAGTTAATAGCACGGCGAAAAACTCTCATTTTCCCACTTTTGTGCTCCCAGATACCTCCGGATGGAGACACGACCTGTACTCTATGAGTACCCAGAATCAAAATAGATGGATACTTTTCAACAAGCATTGAAAAAATTCCCCGTTGTGTTGCTCGACATTCTTCGTACCTACAACCTTATCTTTTATTCTGGGAAGTTCATGGACGTCATGCAAATCGTGTGAATTAGTTTGTGCCCATTTACATTTGAGGGCTTCCGTAAGGCCTTCCGATTTTCCTTCAGTAACGTAATTTCATGGAGTGAACAGGTATAGAAACTCTTCAAACAAAATAATCCTTGCCGCCTTTCGCCGCTCATACAGAAAACGTTTCACCATACTAAGGAACCGCCATTCACCGTACTTCGTCACCTCTTGGTGCCTTTGACATGAACAGATTGGTCTGACTTCAACCTTGAAGACGACAACGGCGTCAATTACTCAGTTGACAAAGCAGAGGAGCTGGAGCTTGCCGAGGTGGTGGTTCAGTACGTAGCGATGGTGAGTGGCGGCCTGCCGCACATCTAAACTCATGTTTACCACATAGTCACTATCTGGATAACTCTGTAACTTAGCCGTACGTATCTTTCAAATGTGAACCACCCAAACACTTTCCCATACTTCTATATGTCAGCACAATTTCGCACATCCTTGATTTCGTACCATGCTTCGAATCTCCGAACTCTCGAGATTCTGGACTTTCTCTGTCTCTCTCTCCTTCGTATTTAATGATTCTCATGCCGGCGCTGGGCATCATCGATGTCTTCCATTGTGATAAAACTCAATCTCAGCCATTTGGGATGTTCAATTTTGCTCGACTGCCCAGTCTCACTGAGTTTCCCACCCGATGTATTCTCTTTTGTACACTGAGACACTTACAACCCATTAAATTCTACTTTGCGTTGCGTTTCGGCGGTCGCCGAACTTTTTACAGCACTGCCTTCATCACTGTCAGTCTCTGACAAGACTGGGGAGAAACTTCTCACAGCGGTTCATCTATGCATTGAATATGGCGTTCATCACAATTTTCCGGCGAAATGAACTATGCATATTAGTAATTCCCTCTCGCCAGGTCGACCGTGACTTACCAGGCAGTAGTGCAAAAATGAGGGCCCTCATGGCATCGGTTGCCCTTTTTTCAGGCGTTCCTTCTTCCTCTGTAATGACTTTGTTCACATTGTCTAGAAAGATGCAACAAAGCACACGTGAAAGAGATCTGTCATCAAAGATCCACTGCATACTGTGTCTCCTCCTTAAGCTTGCTTACGAAAACTTATGTGGAGTACCTTTGGACGGACTGGTGATCGGCAATCCCTGCGGCAAGCAACTCGTGTAAATCCTTCTTTAACGACGCAAATGTCGGAAATTATCTGTTCAATTTCTCACCAATATCCTTAACCATGCCTAGACATCCATGTTTGATTCCTTCCCCCAGCTTTCGAAGATACTGACGCAGGACTTCTTCGGACACGCAATGTTACCTAGATCCAGATGGGCAAGAAGAAGATAAAATTCTGTCTTCGATATTTGACAGTTCATCAGGAAGGTGATTGAAAGCACTCTTGCAAGGCTGAGCAGCTTCATCTTGATTACTACCGCAAGGTGTCACTTCATCCAAATAATTACCTTCGAACATACTTTTAAGTTTCCCATTACGGTCCTTTGGTTTAGGAGCTGTAGATTTCTCACTCCGCTCCCTCGCTCGAAATCGGGAAAGGGATATTCCTAGGACCTTATCTGTGTGGCGCTCGTCGTATGACGGTATTACCTGCATTTCTTTGCTCTCTTATTCATGTTTATCGTTCCACTTGAACTTTTGCGATCCTTCAACACCTTCATCCATCTCTTCAATTTCGATGTCTAGAACCACATCAATTTCCCTCATTAGTTTTGTTCTGCGGACCTTCCCAGCTGGGTTCTGGGAAATAACTCGCTTCGACATAGAGTTGTGAATGACATCTTCGGTGACCGCAGAAGCCATATCCCGCCTCAGTTGATGAAAGTTTTGGCACTTGATTGCATACTTTGCAGTTCGATTCCTTCCCAAGCCCATTGTCAACCAAATAACCGAGTTGTTCTGAGAGATTCTCAAAATGACACGGATCGGATGAAATGAACAGTACAAATGGAGTGGGTGTAAAGAAGAAGGGTAACAGGTAGATGAAGTTTAACCGCTGATGTGAAAAAGTGACCTTTTCAACTTTCGAACTGCATAGCTGTGTTGCAAAACAAGATGACTTCATTTCATCGAAAATTTTTCGCAATTCAGCCCGAATCTGAGATTTTCGTACTTCCCATTTTGTGATAAATATTGGCAGGCCTGCCAGCATATTTACGGTCTTCCCTCCACTTCCTCCTTCTGATCACAATTTTTTTGTTGTTATTGACATAGACATGTATCACGACTGAGAACGTGAGATGGCATTCTCTCGCAACCCTTTCAATTCAGTCTCCTTCTCTTGCCCTTACCAAACGTTTTCTCTTTTTCCCGACCCTTGGTACGCAACTTTAGTTATCTACAGGCTTTGACGTCCAGGGACTAGGCGAGATTTTCTTCAGTATGATAAAGTCACGACCAAGCAAAGTCGATATGTCCTTATTAACACCGAGAGATGAGAAGAAGGTCTTGTGGGAGCTTGATGACGAGTCCACAGAATGATGGAGAGCTCTTTTAAAGGCATCAAGAAATATGAAGATTATTTGGACAATTGTGGGCAGAGGTACTCGCCACTGCAGTCCTGCAGTACGAATGTTTGAGAGATTGTGATGTTGCTTACAATGGATAGGGACGACTTTGAGTTCCTTCCAGTCCATATATTAACAGTCAAGGGAGAGGAAATATATATCGACAACTACCCCTGTTTATATGGCGAATATTCGCCGTGAAATCAAAGATCCGGTGGGGATGATAACTTTTCGCTCTCATCTGAAAGCGGGTGGAACCAGCCCCGGGGTGCGAGATGTAAAAATAGGTGGTGGAGTTGTCTACAAAAAACGATTGCAAAAGTCGTTCACAGAGATGGGACGGGGAGTTAAGAGGTTATGCGAGTGACATGCACTCCTAAGTGCAGAACTTGTTGAAATGGAACGGCACATTGATGTGAATTCAGAACTTGTGTCGAGAGGTAGGCCTACCTTCAATGACACCCTGGAATGTCTGAAAACCATAATGCGTCACAAGTTGTGCGTCTTTATTCAGCGAGCTCTACGAACTCCAGCGAGACAGAAGATCTTTGATGGTACGAAAGACTATCTACCAGAAAGGGAAGTACTCCCGCATGTCGTTCGAGTATCAGTTGACCGCTTGCTGGAACACTTCAGTATCCTGGCTAAAGAAATTTTTGCTTGGAACGGGTAAGGGAGAAGTGAGTTTCTCTGCCTTTCACTACACTCAAGATAGAGCGGATAGCGTGGAGGAATTTCGAATATCGTTCTCAACGCTTGGAGTGTTATGTGATCAAATTGGAATAATCCCCGTCGCATACCGCATTCAGATACTGCATCGTAGTGCCAAATCGCCACCTAGACATCCGCTCCGTGTTGGTGGTTCCTATATTGCGATGTAAAGAATGAAAGGAATCCTGCTACCTTGTTTGTCGGAAGCAGTTGCGGGCATGACATCAGAATAGGCGATGAATTAGATGAGGATACTGCTCGCATTTTACGCGGAAATGAACTTCAACGACAAAAGCGTGAATAGTTTCTAGGTTCCGAAACGTTTGTCGCAGGTCTGCGACGAGCAACTTTGGTATCGGGTACCCAAATTGACCCTTTCGGCCAACAAAACGATGATGTTGACTACGGCAAGTTCATACTCACATGTCGCCGAGGTGAAGAACCATTTCGAAAGAAATTGTCTAGAAGCATTTGCAACCCGGCTAGGGTGAGTGGGAATCTAGACTTGACCACGCTAGAAGTTGTAGTCGTAGGGGAAATTCTTAGCGAGGAAGTAGCAGGCCGGCTATCATCCGAATACCTGGTATCTCGAATTCATTAAAATGTTAGTTGGATAGTTAGAAATGTTGGGCAACATACAAAAGGAATCATGAGCCAGAAATCCCAAGTATTAAACCGAGTTTCCATTGCCATTTTTACGTGTAAAAACTTATCGTAGGCTGCGCGCATGAAGGTGTGTGAGATTAAGCAATGGAGGTCCCGTTTTTTTAAATATATATTTTTGATGCGGGGGCCCAATAAAATATATAATATTTTTTTATTTTTAATGTCATAGTTTTCCTTTCTGCGATTAAGAGTTTCGTTGGTATCTTAAAAAAAATTATAGAAAATATTCTAATTGAATCTATGCAAATTACATATATAATGAGCACTTGATTCAAATATTGGATATCGAATCAGGGCTTAGTGCCGCAAATATTGCTGCGAATCGCAATGAATGAGGATTTGGACAACCGATATTGATTTTTCGGCATTTAAGGGCACTGAACCTTCAAATAAGAATCTAACTGCGCAGGGCTTGCAACTTAGATGGATGTTTTCACTTAGAGCCCATATATGAAGTTTATGTGGGCCAAATTGTAACGCATTCCTATTAAAGCCAAGCACTTCGAAAAAGAAATCAATAACTGCTACGGTCGATGTTTTGAAATGATCACGAAGCGCAGAATATGCTAATAAAGCTTGGGTGTTGAGAGCATCTTAAAGTGAATGAAAGATACTCCCGGTCCATGTTTGTGCTCTAATTATCCCCTTTGCGCTATTGATTGGATATTTACCGCAGACTTTGCTTCCTTCCGTGCTTGTTTCGAACAATTCTAATCTCTCCGCACTGTAATAAATTGCTCAGATTGTCCGAAAGAATATAGAATCTTATTTCACTTGCATTAACAAACGGCACGGTTTCTTTCTTTATGTATCGCCATCTTGGGATTTCAGTAATCAACCTTCATAGAAATTGATTTTCTGTTGGTAAAAGGAAAATACGCATTTGGGAACTAATTTCCCTGATTCACAGTGAGGGTGTTGAGGACGAATGAATTTTTTTCCTTTCGCGATCAACTTGATATTACAGCACACCTCAATTTGAATACCTACCCCGCATTTTCCTAGCTCCTTATTAATGGATTGCAAACGGGAGTGAGTCTTAATTTAGTTTATTACTTTCAAAATTTTAGAAAGGAAAAGTCTAAGAAAGTTCCGAAGTACAATTTTCAATTAGTTTCACATTATTTCCCCTGGTTAAAATACGAAAAATATCATATTGGACCAAACATTTGTACCACAGGAATCAGAGATATATTCAGCGGATTCTTGTCTCAAGACTAACACTTCGATAAGCATAAAGCTTTCATGACTATTAACTCCGATAAATATTTTGTTCTGAAGATCTCAAAAAACGCACTTGTCGGCGAGGACATGTTTGATGAGCAAAAAGAGCTCCAAAAATCGACGGATAAATATGCACTTAAATCAAAATGTCGACCAAATAGTCCATAATACAATAAGAATTGACATATTCTCCAAAGCAGAGCGAGAAGCTCAAAAAATTGCATTTTTGCGATAAGGGGTTAGAGGGGCGATTTTGTTAGCAAGAATGTGTTTCAATGGTCAAAGTTAGTAGTTTCGTGATATGAAGACATCAATTTGATCCTCTTATCCGGTCAAAAACTAAGTGCAAGGTAACAAGCTCCTGTTCTGAAGCTGATGAGGAGTGCTACTAAACTCCTGATTCGAAGCAGGTGCAACTTTAGTTGGACTACTTCCCGCAAACAGCAAAATGAAAGTTAACCGAGTTTGAAACATTGAAGTAACAAGGTAATAAAAGTAGCGATAGCTGAATAGTGATTTTAATTTTACATTTAGATTTATTTGAGAATTAGTTATTAATTATGCTTCCCCATTCACTGCATCTTTTCATATACATAAAGTCTTCGAAGGAAATTTAATTCTTTCTCTAGTTGTTCTTCGATTTGTGGGATTGCCCACTGTAATTTAAATTAGGTCAGTATTTTAATAGTTTCATGTACTACTTTATTGGTTGTTTAATTTAGTTTATGAAAAGTGATTCCAGCGTTTGTCTTCATGTACTAGAATGGTAATTAACTTCGGATTGGCTCGCTTAAATTCTCCAAAATTGGGAGTAGATAAATTTTGGCGGAGTTATCAGGGTATCCCATAGAGACCTACAGCAAAATGTGCTTTAGTCCAATATGTGAGAAAGACCTCCGTAGCATCTTAGGGATCGGTAACGAACCTTCTTCTAAATTATTCAAGAGCAGAAAGAGGGGTATGCAATATTAGGTACTTTTAAATTTTTGAGAAATCGATAGTAAAACAGAAAATGAGAAATATTATACCGAAAAGACTATTTCAATCTGATGAGGATCCAAGTGTTTTTTGCGTTCAATATACATGAAAATATTTCTCTCCAAAGATTCTCTTTCATAAAATAAATTACACATAATAAAAAGCTGTGGATATATCTCCCGATAAAAAGTTGAGTGAAAAACCGAGCACTGAGTATAGGAGGCCAGATCAAAATCGACCTTTATCGTCAAAAGGACACGGGGCGTCTCATACGATCTTATTAGTCCAAATTGAAACCATTATTTGAAATTATGAACTTTAAGAAAATTTGAATAGTTCGTTGTAGAAATCAACTAGCGATGGAGACCAGTTTTGACTTAAAGATCCATTTTGAATGTATAGGTGTATTAAATGGTTACTCATTTTCGAAATATGTGATGTAATCTGTTTACTTAATATACCAATGTGAAAATATCCGTTTTGAAGGAAATGTAGCCTTTTCTCTTATTCAAACGCAGAAAAATGAGGAAATCCTAAAGCGACAGTAATTTTTTCGAAGAATAGCAAATAAAGGTCTCCTAATTAGTTAAAAAACCTGAAACATGACCTTAACCAAAATATTTATGTAGTATACAAAAGAACTACTCATCAATGTCTGGACTGTTACGCCTAAATCATGGGTTTAAAGAGCACAGGTACTTTCTGATCTGTTCTTGTTGAATCCATCTCCACATTTTTAAACTACTCTATGCCATTCAATGGCTTGGTTTCTCTAGGAGTAGTGCTAGTATGATAGGAAATTCAGCTTTTTATGTGTAGGGTTCCAAACGAATTCAAACTTGAAGAGAAGCATGGGTCAACAGTTTTCAATCTGTGGGAAGAGCTCAGTAAATGGCCAGTGTAAGAAGAAAGAGCTCGTATTTTGATTATATTGTATAGAGGTTTTTCTACGACTGGGATTTTTTTGTAAACAGAAAGACCAAAAGGATTCTGCACTTTAATTTAAATTATTGAAAGGTCATCTGATTAGATCTCAAAATTAATCACCTCCTTCAAGTCTTGGTCTGGAATTACATGAACTAGAAATAATTCCTTTTGCTTTTGGGATTTGCTAAATGATTCCAAGACACTGTGTTTCCTTAATTTGATTCCTTTTTTAAAGAGAGAAAGATAAAAAGAGTTTCCCGACGCACACCTGCATGTGATGAGGAATATTTCAGTTTTCATTTTTCCTGGAGTCTGTATGAACTACTGATTACAACTTTCAACGCTGTCCAATAATAAGAGTGCATATAATGCCGACCATTTCTTGTGCATCAAGGAATAATATTCTTTACGATAGGGGAGGGATTTATAAAGTTTTCTGGAATTGATAATGATTCAGAAAAGGAAGATTAAAGATGACACATAATTTATGAAGTAAATTATGAAGTAGCTGGATACATTCTACAGAATAGTCTAAGAAATTTTGAGGGTATATAGGATAATTTGTACTTTCAAACTATGAAAAAAGTACAGAAAGAAGAAGAAAGCGAGAATGAATATGAAGAGGAAAAGAAGCTTTTCCAAAATATAGACAAAACGTCTTAGAGATGAAATCATCTGTAACATAACAGAATGTCAACTACAGTTTCCATTTATTGACTTCAAAGTCTTGTATCACCAAATAGTATGAAGATAACTGCTGAAAATAGTTTCAAGCGATAAATTAATTTACATAAGACTGCAATAGGTTTAGTAATATTCCTACGAAATTTCTGCAATGCTAAATATGCCGTTTGATTTACTCGATCTAATTTAGGGCGAGCCATTATTCTCTTAATTCATTATTAGTTTCACTTCATCTGTTGGCCGTTTTTTTGTAAACGACCTTATTTGCATGTTACTAATGTAGACACATATCTGAATATTGATAAAAAAATTAAAAGCATGTTTGAGCTCCCTCTTGGAATTTTGTATGTCCATTGGTTTATAGTTTTCTCCATACAATCTCAGATACAATGTTCATCTAGCATTTTCTTCCGTTGCTCGCTCAGAAGAACTATGTTTGTCTCCTATTTAAGAGTTCTAGAGCTATCATATCAATTCTTCTCTTTCTCCTCTATATATGTAAATAGTTTATTTTGGTTGAATTTATTTCATTATATTTATCGACATACACCAATGAGATTCATTTTTGAAAAGTTTGATAAGCAGACATTTCTCCATATGCAACATGTATCATTCTCCACTATAATTTCTGTCCATAACGCTTCCATTACTTCTCAGGCAATAACCAGGTCTACTAAATTGATATATACAGATGATTTATTTCATTTAGAGCATTTTTTTTACGGAAACGAAGTGAAACAAACGAAAATCTGCACAAACAGAATATTTATTTAGAATAGAGCATTTTTTATATTTTTATGGGTTGCAGGTATTTTAGGCCATTTACAAGGAAAACAGCTATTTACTTGGAGAAATGAAAAGTGATCGTGTGTAATTTGAAGGTATTATAGACAAAAAAAATAATAGAATATGTAGTTTTATATGTTCATATAGTAGAACTGGACACTTAATGGGTTTACAATGGAGAGATTGTGTGAGTTTCCGTGTAAGAACACCGAAATTTAACGCTGGATGTCTTATAATATAAGGCGATGCACAGAAAACATTTTAAATGAAAATATGCAGCAATACGATATCCTAAATTGAGATTGTTATGAAAACATTTATCAGAAAATTATGAAATTGAAGTGCTATATTAAAAAAATATTACCATATAGGCTCATTCAGTGCTCGCTCGTAATCAATCATATGAACTCGGAGAACATTGAATCATATGTATTTATAGATTTTTCAAGCTCCCTTTTTTCTAGAAGTTTGTTCGAAGGTTTTCGTTACTGGCATGAGGATGATTATATTTGTAGTCAATTAATACTGAAAATTGTCTCATAAATCCTTTTCTAATTTAGATTTCATATATCTTTGCTTGTTAACCCTCTAATATGCCATAGAGAATTAAAATTTAGCTAGACGATACTATTAATATTTCTTATTGTCTTTACCAATTTGAATATTTTGAAGAAAAAAGTCTTTTTTCACTGCTAAACATTCTAATTATCCTGAAACATCTTTTATTTGTACTGAATGGAGTTGCCCACATGCTTGATGTCGACAAAACTACGCAATGCGAAGGGGCTTTTTGGACGTAATAATCTATTCAGATCATTCTTTTTGAGCACTTAAGTCATAGAAAGATTTTAAGTTTCTAAATCTATTTTAATTATCTTTTAAATGTCTTGACGTTTTCTTTGAAAAATAATATATTATCGTAAAATATATATGGTTTCATCCAACCGTTTAAATGCATCAATTTTGAAGCCTAAAGTTCATTCTGGATTCTTTATTTTCTACATACGTAAACTTTGGAGCCGTATATGGTATAAAGTTTTTTCTGGCAATCATAAACGACAATTGATGAATTTCACAAATTTTTCATCGTCTATTGTAAGAGCATATCTTTTTCTCTGCTTCCAGTCTCTATACTTGCTTAAGCTGGAAAACTAATTTTGTTTCTTGAAAATTGCCTGGACGGCACCTCACACACTCCATTTTTCTGTTCCTATACCTTTTCATGCACTATTCCTTGGGTTGTTCTTTGTTGCGTTTTTCTAAGTGCATCCTGAAGTATCTCCTGCTGCTGCTCCTGTGTTGTGTCCTGATATTTTTTGAGAATTTTACTGTGCTGCGTGTTCAGAAATATTTACCGTACTACATCTTCGATGTTTTCACCTTCGATCTCCTGCTGCATTTTTTCAAAAAAGTGAGGAAATTTGACTCCTAGATACGGATTGAAAGTAACTTTCAACGATTTTTCTCCATTATAATTCGTTTTCAGGTATTTGCTGTGTCTTTTTATCTTTATTTACGATGTAATCGAACTATTCACAGAGAGGAAAGTCAACGGCGATTTTGTTTTGCGATAAAACCCCAATTATTTTTCAGTTTTGATTGTTTTCATTATGTACATTACTACTTCTCATTTGGGACCTGAAGAGAACTTTTTCCCAAAAATACCTGTTGTAAGGCTAGTCTGATACTGGTCTTACAATAATGAATGCGGTAAGATATTTTAAGTGGATAGAAAACTCGAATTATATTGGTACTAAAGTAATGTAAAGAACTGAAATTAAACTCCTCACAAGAATGGGTGTAGTTGCCCGAAAATGTCCTTTATTTCCTTTCTTTAATTTAATTTTTAACTTGATTATTAGTGGTTACAAAGGGAGCAATAAATACTAGTTTCTCTGCATAAAAGGTTGACATATTCTTCCAGACCAAATATTTGAGGTTATTTTCAACATTTCATTTTCACTGTAATTATTTCAAAACGTTGTGCTCACAGTATTCATGAAACGATTTCAAAAGAATTTTTACAAGAATTTTTCCTCGTGGCGTCTTCGTCCCTTTTACTCATTTCCAATAGATCCGTGTTGAGGAATAATTTATGTAATTTATTGATGAGCTTTCAACTATTATAGTTGGTTTTTACTTATGTTGACCCATCAAAGCTTTTTATCGGCCTGAATCTTGTTTATTTCATGCTTTGACATTGACAAGTTTTTTTTCATCTTTTCAAAGTTCTTTACCAAGTAGTTTCATTTATTACTCGTGGAGCGTGTTTTTCATGGCAAATGTGGAGTAAAAGCATATGGTGCTCTGGAAAAGGACATATGAATCTATTTCATACTCAAATAAATCGTTTCACGGCTGCTGTCTTCGTTACAGTGATTCCGAGCTGACTAGGAGAATAAAAACTTTTCGCAAGGGGTCCTAACCGCATTGACTGTGAATATACTATTCGTCATTCCCGTAAGATGATGTTTTTCTCCCTTTATGTACGCAAATCTTACGCAAGGTAAAGGGATTAAATTTTTACGGCGATACCTCAATATTTCTGAGCATCGAATTCCAAAACAGCAAAGTGGGTGACGCTCTACATTTTTTCGGGTAATGTTCGATTATTGACCCATAAGCCGACATACCCAAAGTTTTATTATCGAAAGAAGAAACGGATTCGCTTCCACAGCGAAATTTATCAAGGATATTAAGCACGTCTGCAATGCCTGCGAAGTTTTGTAAGAAATTTTTGAAGTTTCTAGCCTCAATTTTGTCCCTCACCAACGTTCTTTTAATGGAAAAAAATGATAGGATATTAAGAGCTCTTACGAGGTGAAACATCGTCAGTAATCGGCCTGTCCTAATCCAACCCCGTGATCATATCCGAAAGGCTAACGACAAAAATATGTCCTCGCAGAGTCAAAAATCAAACATATTTCCCCGTTCAAAGCTCCTTTTCGAGGAATTTTTTACCAAAGAAAACACATTCCTAAGCATGTAACGTCTCCGGAACTTAATGTTCTGATTCTATGCTAAAAATTGCATTATGTAGTCATTTCGAGTCACTGAGACCATTCTAGAAAGTTCGTGAAGATATTTTTGAAGAAAGGCAGTCCAGATCATATAGATTTCTTTCAAAAAAACTATAAATTCCAAAATTATTCCTTCATTTAATTAATGTACCATAGAGGAAAGTCTCGTCGATAACATTATAGAACTAGGAACGGACAACCGTCCTATATTTTCACAAGTTGAGAATATCAAGAACTATTTGACACCACCTCCCATTTCTGAGGAATAAATTAATGCGTTACAACTGGATATAGTACAGTCCCTTGACCAGGAAGATAAAAAAGCATGTAAAATCGATATTCGGAAAGGAAAGGTCGCTTTGATCACGGAAATATGAACCTCGATACATTTCATTATCGAAAATACATGAGCTAACGAATCCTCGGTTTTTTTGTAACGATCTGGAAGAAATCGGGTTTCGTAATGAGTTTATTCATATCAAATCATCCATAGGATAACTCATTGACTTAGACTTCTCAGCAGACGAAGTTCGACTTCTTTTAATCTCACTTTATCCTCCAAAATGCGGAGTTGGTTTCGATTTTGGAATCAGATTCATTCCCGTAACTGCCACACTCCTTGAAGACCTTCAAGCAAAAAATTTTTTGCGATGTAAACATGATGATATGAAAAGCTATGAATTAAATCCTTGTTGCAGTTTGCGCCAAAAAAAACTATATGTGCCATGTAGCAAGTTCTGAGAATCTGAAAAGATAAAACCGTATTGCAAATTTCATATAAAGATTTGCAATACGAGTCCCGAAATGCAAATTGAAACATCATATTATCTCCATTGAGGCTAAAATTACGCTTCACTCCTCAAAAAAATCTTAAGAAGGACAATCTTAAGGTTCTGACTTATCCATAATCAAAAATGTTCGCCGTCACTCATATGGAATTTTTGAAAACACATTTTCACCCTTTTCGTGGGTTTGCTATTGATTTAAATTATGCCGATTAACTTTCACGCAAATTCATATTGCAACCTCCGAAACTTTGTGCTTTCTCAAGGCTTATGTTGGAGGAAATTCCAGAGCAACCCAACAGTCCTTTGTAGTCTGGCTGTTTGTATAATCTAAAAGTTGAATAATGTACAAAGTTAAAGTTTCTCGAATAAAATGCTACCTTTTCTTGACTTCCTTTGTTTTATTTTCAATGCAGACGATTCTGTGTATAAGCTCATTGAAATTTTGTGAATGAATTTCTCAAAGCTAACAGGGCTGCAGTAATTCACCTATTACGTACTTTTTGACGAATTGTTCACAATTACTTATTACCAACTCAATAAGGGTATCATTTCTAACCTTTTATACGATGATACATACTCCGACTAATCTGTGTGGGTCGACATGGAAAAATAATCCCGACAAGATTGAATCCCTTATATTCATATTCTCCCGTCCGAGGCAACCCACGAGGCAGGTCAATTTTTTCAAACTTTCCGTATATCAAAAAAGAAAGATCCTCAAACTTCTCGTGCCTTGTTGCTCGTACCTAAGAATCATTTATTGAAACCTACAGGTAGAAACATGTTGTTCATATTGCGGTCGAGCACCCATCGTCGCCAACTTCATGATATCAGATTTATTCCTCCCTAATCAATCGGTTTGTTTCTCTAAATTATCTTAAAAGGTCCGCATAATTCTCATTTAATGATAATGTGCAAGGGCTTTCTCTATGTGGATAAACAAAACACCTCTCAGATATATTTCTGTCAACAAAGACGGTGTTATATTTTCCTCCGGAACTATAACCAAAAAAAAGAATCATATTTTATTCTATTTTAGATGAAAATAAGACTATTCCAAACTCCGATTGTTACGCTTCTTCGCTTGAAATACCCTAAAAGCGGCCTACATGATTCCAAAAAACTTTACTCCATCCTCACGATTGGGTCGCATGTCTCACGATCTACTGGAACTTCATTCTGCATCTCTTCCCTGTCTGTGAGATCTAAGTACCGCAATACGCACAACTATTTACAAAAGTCGCAATATTCGGGACATTTTTACACTAAGTCGTTTTTTCAACAGTTCTTCTACTGTTATACATCTCTTGTAATTTCCCGCATCGCTAAATTTACTTCTCCGTATATATTGCTTTCAGAAACATAGTGTATAAAGATTAGGAATATGCATGCTACTAATCGATTTGATTTTAGGCCTAAAATGATTTCTGGGAAATATTTTGTCTTCTTTATTGACATAAGCTTTGACTTGCGATAAAAATAGTGACACAGATGCTTTGCTAAGAGTTGCAACAAATTTGATTTATTCTTTTAGCCATTCTAGATTTTCCCCTTTTTTCCCTACATATCTGATCTCCGTGTATATTTTCCTGCCGGATAATGTTGATTTTTTATGTGCAGAATCTTTGTTGACTAGGTGGTGTTTCTTTGTTTTTTCCCTTGAAGTAACCAAAGAACTCTTTTACCTCCTGCACTTAGCCACCGTCACAAATGTTTGAGCGGTCAGTTCTCTGCGAAAATAGTCATCCTAGTGATTGCAGCCCTTTTAGCTCACTTTGTGAGACCTTAATTGATCACTTCTCTTTGTAAATGTTTGTGAGAGATGTCTTTAACGTGACGCTAGTTCTCAAATTCAACGTGATCTGTTCAATTTAGTACTTTGCTGTACGCTGCTCACTGTTGGGTATGCATTTTTTGACATGATATGTTCAAATTAGGTTTTCATCCGTACATAGTCTAGTGCAGCAAGTCCATGTATTACTTTATTCTGCTTGTCTGCTGGCTGGAATCCCGTCGACTTTCTGGTAGACTGTTGCTGGTGCTAGAATTCGACAGCAATGATTTGTACATTGCTTCGACCATCGGTACATGCATTTAATATGACATGCAGATTTGCAACTTCAAATGGGTCCCAGCCAATCCATACATCTCGATAAAGACCCCCCTTTTTTCCCTTACTTTATTCTTGGTCAAAAGAAAATGATGAAATTAGAGAACATATTCATTTTAATCTTAATTTTACAGTAAAAGAAAGATATTGAAGTCCCCAGCTGGTCAAATTTGAAATATCCTTGAAATTTTGACAAATTTTCTCAGGCCCGAGATGTGTTGTGTAATTGGGCAATACAGTCTAATCGAAAATTTTCTAACAGAAGTGGGCCTTGAGGGCCTCCGTTGGAACTTGTTGGGCCACAAGTTGCGAAAGTATTTAACTATGTTGAGCCCGCCTTTTGAACCAATCATAGGACCAATTATGGATAAATTTTCCGCCCGAGTTGTTATCCATTTGGCTATACGTTTTATTTCTCTCTTATCCATCCTTCATTTTTCTCCCATTAGTACCTGTTTGTGTGATCTCGGCTGAACCTTCGTTACCGAATGTCCGAAATCCAACCTGTTACTTTTCATAGAAACACTAACATGACTTTCACCTCATACCAGTGTGCCAGAATGCCCGCCTATAAAGTTTGATTGTCTATCAGTATGAAATGATTTGCGAGGGATCCCAGATTCTCTGTATTTTCTGGCTTTCATACTTTCACGATAATCATACCGCCCAGCAGTTGGCGTAATTTCCCCAGGGATAAACATATCAGGAAATCGATTTCATTTAATAGAAACTAATAATATATAGTTTTGATCACTTTGTGCAAAGTTTTGCAGATTTCACATCAATTTGCCGCATTTCTCTATTGGGAAAAATTTATTGTTTTGGTATGAAGGTAAATTCTGCCATAATGTGAACATAAAATTATGGAAAGGGGAAAACATTATTTGCTGCTTACCTGCAAGTAAAATTCCGCAGATTAGGCTCTACCATGGGCGGAAAGAAAATATTTAGCTTTGTACAAATGGTAGTGAGTTATATACTGCAGGAAAATTAAGTTATGCGTTTTATATTCTTACCCAAGTAAAAAAATCTTGAATGTATCTCCACGCACAATGACTTCAAGTTGAACGGGCTCACATGAATACTCAAAATAATCCATTGGGGCGTTATGGAGCGGATAACCTATATTATGACTATAAAAGATGCAATTTATCTCACCATTTAATAAATTAGAAAGTTCAAAGTAACATTTCATTATCATTTCTTAGTGCGATTTACAAAGATGAGCGAACTCCAAACTAAGCTCAATTTTTAGGAACTTATATATTATTTTCCGTATTTTAATTACTTCAATTCTCATAACGAGATAGTTCTTTAACTTTAACACAGTCAAACTGTTTGGAATTTAAATGTCAAATATTTTATTTATTCTGAAACCTCTAAGAATTTAAATAAATGATTATTTTTTGTATACCATCAGCCGATGAAAATTATGATCTGTTTTTTCTCAAATTTTTACTATATGTTCTACTTTTCATTAGCTTATAGAATTAGAAGCTCAAAATTTAGAACTTTGTTTATAAACTGCATAATTTTTAAAACATATGAAAATTCTTTTTCTTTGTTGCAAGGCGCCGTTTTAAGTTCTAGACTGAGACTATTCACCTTAAGTATACTAATTTATAGAATTATGTATGTTAAAAGTACGCACGCGACAGTGACTCAAGGTCAAACATGGTTTAGCTAGCAGCTATTCAGACTAAAACACACATCTAATGTCCGCTCCAGTTTTGTGCCAAATTTCATACTAGGGTGGAAACTACTGAACGATGTGTTCATTTTAGCTTTTTCTCGACGTTAAAGCTTTTTTCAAGGCTTTCTTTCAAAAATGTTGTTTCTATTATATAAGGAGACTAGACTTTCCTCTCTTTTGATGCCGGAGAGGAGAGGGGCCTATAAATACTTCAGACGATTTAACTATAAAAGGACTAGAAATGGAGGATGATGCTTAGTTTAGGGCCATGACGTTGTACCGCTACCGCAATAAATGAAATTATTATTCGTGAGTGAGAATATTTAGCAATAGACTGGCCAACTAAATATTGAAGAAAAGTTGCAGCTACAATTAATAGTTGAAGCTTACAAATACGTCCTATTAGCACTCACCCATGTTTTGGATAATAATGAGAGCGACAATTCTATGGCTCTGTTTCAGTTATTTACCTTAACTAATACTAATTTCCAGTCGAGTTTGGTTATTGGAAGTTGCTTCCCTTGAAACTTATTTTTTTCCGAAAAATTAAAGCTTTTAATAGCCTGTGATTATCCAAAAGGTAGTAGTAGCAGTATACGCTAAACGCCGGTCGACCTATTACATAAATACCAAATCTGAAGACGAATCTAATGATTACCAAACTATACTATAGTTTCATTTTTGTCAATTTTTTATACCTTTTCAATTCTATAATTGTTTTGAAAAACGAAATTATGTTACGTAATAGTCCAGAATCTCGCTAGCTGATAAATTATTGAACTGCAATGCGAATTATTATTTTTAAAAGACTCTTTTTCATTCATGCAGCTGTTGATGTGAATGTGATCCATTTCTTGACGAAAAAAGGGATCTAAATCTTGAATCTCGTAATGTAAACTCGTTTCTATCGCTGCTTCAAGCGTTGAACTTTTTTCTGAAGATACGTAAGCCCCTCCAAATCTTCCTCTATGACCTTTCATCTTATCCTACGCACGATTCTATTATGCAAAACATTTTTTTGGGTGGTTATACTAACAAAGATCTTATAATTTGAAAAATACTGCTGCCCAACCCTACCGCCAATCAGGAGTCAGTAGTAGCACTTTTAGGCGCCGTATGCAGCTATAATTTTATGTTCATTCGTGGCACTGAGAACTAAATCTATTAGTACAGTACTGTTGACTACATAAATTATATAGAAAACTTTCTAGTTTTTTTGTTTACTTGCTACTGCTTTCATACATTTTGAAATCTTGTGCTCCTTGTACAAACCATGGTCGGGAGAGTTAGAGACCTGACTACCGCACTCTAGATACATGACTAACATCCTAGAAAAACTCTAAAGCAGTATTGTCACCTTTCTCCATGTAATTGCGGTACAGTCATTGTAGCCCAGGGATTGCATACTCAATGCGTTGCAATTCTACTTCTCCTATGGACTAGCCGTGACTTGTTCGTATTTCTAAGAGGTAATACGCGCGTTAGTGAACTACTACTCTTGCAGCTGCTCAATCATCGATACCAGTGAGAGATCGGGTAGAAGTAATAATGAAACGACTGCGCACTCAACAAGAACAATAGCAGCATCACCTGTTGCGCCGGAGGGAGGATAAATGCAGACAATACAATTGATTTAAGGAATGAAAGGCTATATTCGCTGCTGAAGAAAAAACTGATAGCTCCGCCGCTCCATCGTCGCAGGTGACTAGATATCGAGGCATCTGCTCATCCAACACGAAGCCGAAGAGTAGCCGTCAAGCTCCTCTGCGTATAGCATTCCCTTTTAGCAATTTATGGCCTTAGATTTCAGTTTCAAATCGCTTGTAAGGCTCTTCTAGTCAACCTACACATGAAACGTACGGTCTAGTGGCTTATCCAGGGTACAGTAGCACTAATATGGCTGAAACTTCACCCAGGACACCGGGGATGATGGAAAGTGATTTAATATTTTTATTAAAGATTTCTATAGACCGTGAGGAGAAGTAAATTAATAAGAGGCGAAGTAAAGGAACCCTGATTTGTCTTTTTTCAGAGATGGAATGACGCGCGTTGAAAATATAGTACTATAAGATATTATGACATTAGCTATCATTTTCTATAAGAATTTGCTAGATTTCGTGTACCTCGAATATTTTCTGTTAATTGACAAGGCATTTTGGGGTTTGAATGGCCCATTATCGTTTGACTTAAACGACAATGAATGAGAAAGATAACATTTTCTAAGAACCAAGCCCCTCTGTATCTATTACGAGGCTCTGTAAGTGCATCTGCAGAATTTCATTGGATCTATGATGAGTTTGCATTGTTGCGGTCATATCCACAGCTATCAGAGAAGATAAATTATATAATTATTCTCATTTGTAAGTATTTAAGATCTTTAACATACAAAAATTGTGTTTATAGGAGTTGCAAAAGCCTTTTTTGTAGAATCCTTTTCATGTAATTAAGAATACATGATGGACTTATTATAACATCTTTAATGCAATGTGTCTAAATATTCAACCGTTTTATCTATACATTGTTTAGGTCCATATAAAGTACTTAACAACTCTAAAAATTTACAAATATTTATGAAATATCGTTGAAAACTATGTCCAAGCACTTTCTTAACATCTTTTCGCCAATTTTTTGACTATTGGCGTCATAATTTAAGAAATATTCCATGGCCAGCAAATTTGTTGAAACAAGAGCTTCATCGGTTAAATTTTTCGTTTTTAAGTTTTTTTTAATATACATTAAGAACAAAAGTTTTGGATCAATTAAATAGATCGAACCGCAGGTCCATAATATTTTACAAGAAAAAAATGAGGTTTCCGCCATGTTTTTCAACTGACTCTTTTTATCTCATACTTGCATTGAAATCACATAAAGTCCGGCTTAGATTTACATAAACATATTTACTGCTTCGGATGTGTACAATGATCAGGTGCGCTCTTCAAATTTTGATATATCGATATGGAGAATATGTGGGTTGCTAGTGACGGTGATCTGGTCTAATTCTTCAATTCAAATGAAAGTATTGAAAATATTTATATAGAGGGCGTGAGAATTGCAAATACATAGTACCATTCATAAATATTGTTCGGCCTGTACCTATTTCATAAACAGTCGCATTAAATGTTCATTCTGTAATAATATTTTAATTTTTTCCTGCTAAGTGTAATCGGCTCAGCCAATGACCTCCTACAACATCCCTCTCTGGTCCATTTAATAATTTCCAGTTTTCAAATCGCTACCTATGTGATTCATTTGGTGAAAATCAGCCTCTCCAGGCGGGACGTATAGGATGTACTATAGCTATTGATAGAGTCTCAGGTGAAGTGTGGTCCGATCAGAAATAAGCGAACCTAAGCTCTTTGTCTCTCCACGGGTCGCAGCCTCTAGTGTAAGCCATTGTGGGGCTCACATAAAACAGAACCATGCATCTCACAGGTGAGCATTCAACTCCCTTTTTCGATGCAGCTCTACTCAGGGACTTGAATTGTTCTTTCTGAAATATTTTTTTGACCCTACTCGCTCACCCCAGCGTTGCATCATTGATCCTATTCTTCTAACACAAGCAATTGGTATCGTAACCCATTTCATCTTCTTTCCATTGAGTCTCGAGCTTCATATATCACCAGCAAAATAACATATAAAGTAAATTAATCAATCAAAAGTTACTCTTAAATAAAGAATAGTTTACGGCAATTATTTTCCATGGTATCCACTGCATTATACGACTATAAAGTCAAATAAATATCTGGATGAACCACTTCTTTCACGTGTAGTGGTGTGCGTGAGCAGGTATATGTAGCAATAGACGACCAGAAAGTTCAACAAAGGCACTCATAAACTCGCCGGCGTCTCACGCCCGAAAATTAATTTATATGTGTCATAATTTTCCTAGAGAAGCTTCAAATCAGAGTGCATTTACCACCAAAATTAGGTAGTGACGGAAGTTCATTGAGTACCTTGAATATTTGAAGATGGATTCCTCTAGATGTTCAAATGTAAATCGAAGTCGGTCTAGAATTGCGGGCAACTGCCGCAGTTTTTAGTAGTTATATTTTGTTGTGTGCCTCCATTTAACCAGTAATCCACATTTCTTTCGTCTTTCTTTCTCCTTTAGCTTGTTTTTTGTTTGCTCTACGGTGTACTACTGTATATTTTGTATTTAACACTCATAAAAACAGGCCCAGTCGTATGTTTTGCACTACTCCATAGTCTACTAACTTTTCTTCAAATCTTCCTGTTGTGCAGTTATAGAAACATGGCGTATAATAGCCTATTTATAATGAATTAGAATGAACACATGGTGATACTTGACGTATGTTTGATTGTTTCTTACGGTAATCTGCAGCGGTATAGAGATTGGAGAGGCCATTGAGTTTTCTAAAAGTATGATTTTAACCCGGACGCATATCACTGCGGTTCATTTATTGGCTTGAAGTGGCTCCAATGAAGTCGAAGCACCCAGGAAACATCTTGGTAAAGTAGAGAGGACAATTTACAGGGCCTCTCCGGAGGATAGTGCAACTACTTTTTGGCTCTTTCTTTTCTATAGGACCGATGTTTCATTGGCTATCAATTACATTACTGTTGGATAACTTCCAGTTCCACTCTGTCATGCTCAATCTGAGTATACATAAGTAATTAGCTAAAAAGAATCATTTTCTGAACCACAAGCTCTATTGCACATTAAAACAAATTTCCGTGTTCCAGAGATATTACGCGAAAGAGTGTTGAGCATGTAAGTGTGTCTCATGCTTATATCATGAACTTTCTGAGCGCAAGAACTTTCAGATAAAGAATAATTAAGTCCATTGCACACATTAAGATACAAAAAAACGCCAGCTTAATGTTAGTATCAAGTATGATCAACCTCTTTAAGCGGTTTTTTTCCTTTGATTTGCATCGGATAGATTACTTAGCCTAGTCAAAGGAACCAACGTCCCATTTCCATTTTCAATTCTTTCTCTTTTGACTATTTCTGACGTGTATCTTGATTGAGATACCTTAATATCACTAAAATTTTCATGCAGTTCCCATCCAATAAACGAATCGAGCTATCCAAAAATTTTAACGTCAAATGTTTTTCAGAACTTTTTCACGTGATGACTAAAAGGTCCAATTGAGTTTCTCAAACACAGCGTGTTTCCATAATCATAGTTATACCGACGTAATCTTGATTTTGAACTTTCATGTACACACTTCGGTCACCTGTATGCTTTCCGAATCCCCATTTGCATATTACGGAACAAAGATTCAGAAACTATTTTCGCTTCTTTGTACCAAATGAATCGATTATGAACAGCGCTTGCGAAAAGCCTTCAATGGGATCGAGTTTCTATCTAATAAGAGAACGAAGATCAATCGTAAAATGACAACCTCAATGAATGATAAAGCAGACCAGGGGATACATTTTGATTTCAAAGAGTGAGTTTTAGTACGCGTCTACAAAATATAATTTTCCTATTGTAATGAAAATTCACACATCGAAACTATGAAGAATCTATCCGGGCCGATTAAAAGATCAATGGTACTTTGAATTATTAACATACGAACACCTTTTTACTTTAGAAAATTTGTATGATCCACTGGAGTCAAGCAAAGCGAAGTTCTGCTCCCTCAAACTTCATTTGTCAAAACTACTCTTACATTTAATTGCCATTGTGAATCCATAAATTTTTTTGTTCTCATGATCAAAATTTCCATGTAGTTTCTTGGAAATTTGTAGGAAAATCATTAAAACCAGAACAATGAATAGTCGGACCTCCTGATATTTTGGTTGACGCCGTTGGAAACATGAACCGTAGGCTCATGCTCATTGTCATGTCTAGCGTAGTACTTGGGCAAGAATCACAGTTGTAACGTTCTTTGAACTCAACCACAACCTCTCTTGTCATTTCACGGATGTTAAATTCAAAGATACAAATAATATGGTATTGTCAGGGTAGCCACTTCTACGTAGATGTGCGAAGCGTGCGGAGCTTTCAGTTAAACGCAGAAATATATTTGAAAAATGGACGAAGATGTCATCACCTGACAAAAAGAAACCAATAAAAGCCAGTAAAGACAAAGAAAAGTCTTTAATAACTAGGAAAAGATACGGAAAAAAGCAACCAAGTTTATGGGTAAGTATTTAGTTCCGAGCGAAAAACGCCGTGCTTGAGGGAAATGGGATTCGACCACCAAAACAGCCCAAGTATAAGGGACTGCTCGCCTAAGTGAGGCTTTTATTCTAAGCTGATACCGAGTGAATAAATATTTAGTTAGAAGGAAATAAGTTACTTGGCTGGTTAAATGGTAAAAGATAAAAAAAGTGGGGACTTTTAATGCAGACAGTCCACAAAGAGGTGAAATAGCAAGCATTACTGCTTTCTTAACTCCTCTTGATGTTAAATAAAATCTTACTATGGTCAGATCCATTAATTTTGGAAGCGATAGATGCCCTCTAAGCATTTGCAGCCTTCTTTCCTCACCTTCTTTATTGAGTCGAGAAATTTTTGTTTGTCTTGCGTTTGAAAAATGAGCGAATGACACCTGTGGATCAATTGAGGATTGCATTTGGATGATTAGAAGACAAAACTCTGGGGTCATCCGAAAAAAATTTGTTTTTAGTTTGATACCAAATGCCTGTCTTAAGTCAGAAAGGCTTTTTAGCATTCTATGAGATTTAATATCTTGTTTTCTTACTTTAAGCCTTCTTGATCATGAAATTTTCGTATTTCTTGCTATTTTTTTGATAATAAATTCTCGTTTAGTGTCACGTAGAGTTCATTCATTAAGTCTCATATATCTTTTAATATGCTTGTCTTTGTTCGATGACTGTACCTATCCATGCCCTGGAACCAAGTCCGATTGTAAGGACTGTTGCTCTCCTAATCTTACCGCTTTCCTCCGCCAAACTGATGCGAGGTTTTTTCCTGGCTGATCACTGAGTAAAAGCATATCTTCTGTACGTACGCCTTGACTCGGTGACCACGATGAATGCAGTTCTCAGTGCCGGTCAGCTTCAGCAGCATACTGAGGGCGTCTCAATATTGGGTCTCCTTAGCAATATAGGAAGAGAAGGAAGAAAAGGATTAATGAGATACGGGACTGTAATCGATCGGTCAGGATAGTAAGAAGTTACATGCGATGCTAATATAAAACGGAACATCCGACTCTGCCCCACCCGGCCGCCCATCCGCGACTCCGCTTGCTTCCTTTTATCGTTACCTGCAGTAAATCTGAGCCTCCAGTGGTCCATCGGACCTAAACTATTTGCCTGCCCCTTCTCGAGCCGTAGCCTCACGTGTGAGCCCCGTCGCGAAATTACAAACCGCAGTATCCAGCACCGCACAGGGGAGGACGCGAACTATTATGTACTGTACAGTACTATGCAGGAGTTCGATTTCTATTTGTCTTGAATCGTCGATTTCTACAGGGGAAAAAAGGAGTGTCTTTATTGAGATGAATGGATTGGCTGGAACCCATTTGGAGTTGCAAATCTGAATGTTATATTAAATACATCTACCGATGCTCAAAGAAATGTACAAATCATTGCTTTCGAATGCTGGCACCAGCAACAGTCTACCATAAAGTCGATGGGATGCCAGCAGACAAGCAGCGTTAGAAGTTACTGCCAACGCCGAAAGTCTTTTCTACAGTAGCGATTGAATTTGCATTCCATCGCGACTTCTGAGCAAACGCGTGAATAGAAGTAGCGTGGAGATAGCGGTAAACAAAATTTTATTCGGTAGGAAGAGAGGGATCGAGGAGTGCCCAGGGCGGAGACCGTGAATTGTGGCGTCAGCGACGCAATCGGTTGATGCAGGACTTCTCACTTGTGCCTTATCTCTCCTATCCTCTTCCTTGGCCGTGGGATTCCTTTTGCACATCTCTTCGTCGTTTTGATATTCATTACATTGTCCTCCCTGCTTGACAACCATGACACATATATATAACACGTGCCAGTGCCACACTTTCCTCAAAACACGGAGATGAGTCCAGCTGAGCACTCATCCTCGATCCGTCTCTGTGACGAATATGCTAATTGGTATCAATATGCCCAATAGTATCCCGCCAGTAGCCCTCAAACGGCATGAGCACCGTAGAGAGGCACCAGTGCAACATAAGCGCTGTAAGGAGACATCAGCGTAGCTATTGTACTGTTGTGGCACCGACGCAACGCAAGACCACAAACCAATCAGACGAAGTCATTATGGATACCTGACAAACTATTAGATACTTTCCAGGCAAGAACAATCAGCAAGTGTTTTGTGCTGTCTCGCCAAGTGGATCAATGGAACTCTGCCATAATGGGCAATACTGTCAGTCTCACCGCAATATACTAGGTGAACTCTCAAAACCTTGCAGTATTACGCCCCTAGGCCTGTTCTTCTAGAATAAATTTGAATTTAGTATTGCTTGCTTACCATTCATTGTCACTGTCTTTGAATGCTTCTCTATATAAACCATGGTCAGAAACTCCGGTCTGTTCACCGGAAGCTTCAACCATCGATTCAACCATCGATTACCTCTTCTGCGCCCAGACCCCCACAGTCTCCATCATCGCGGAACATTGGGGCCCGAGTGTGGGCATACTGATAGCATGCGCATATTGATTAGCTTTCGAAAAGGCTTGGTTTGCCAACATGCCTGAAATGCTCTACCGAAAAATAAAAGCAGCTCGCACTACTCCTCCACATACAGCGTTTACCCTTCACCCTAGTGCGCGGTTCTGACCCCCCTCACGATGCCCTCACTTCACACTTGTATATTCTGGTGTCCCCACGATACAAGAACTCGGGGAAGCCTCCATAGGCATAAAATAACTTCCCTCCGGGCACACCCCTCCCAGTACCGTTCGCGGGATGCGCGGCGGCGCGTTTTTGCCCCGGGGGTGGCTCAAATCCAGGCCAATTAGCGCAAGGATCGCTACCCTCGTGGTCACGGGAGAGTGAGGGACTGCATGGAGCCATTTGAGCGGGAAAGTCGCCCTGCATTTTCCGCCCAGCATGAGGGCGGGAAAAGGCGAGGCCAGTGGAGGGCAAACGAGCTACGGCAGTAAGCAGCGCGAGAGAAAAGTTGATTGAAGACTGATTGCGAAGATTTATATCCCTTCCCATCTTCTTCGAGGCCTGAAGATATGCCTGCCGTATGTTGGCGGGCCATACATCAAACTTAAAGATGACCGCCATGGAGAGTAGTAGTTGTACATGCGGTTAGCTGATCGTGCAAGTCGTGTGCACCATTAGACACTCCCACTTATCTTTGTGACAACCAATAACATATCGGGGCTTGAATATAGCCTTTCTATCGAATGAGGACTTCATCGCCAGCAATAAATGGCCTACTAGGACTTTTGCGTGGTGTTTACGGTCTTACTTTAGCACGAAGAGGAATGTGCCGCATTTTAACAGTTCCCGGACCTCACTTATTTTCGCTCGCGTCACATATTCACTATTAGCTCTTTTACCATCTGGTTCTGACACTTCTTTCATGTAGACACAATCATCCTTTGGAGAGCTAAATGAGGACATTCCCGCTGCGATAACAGTAAGGAAGGTTTGTAAGAGCAATTCAGGTGGAAAGTATGGTTTGACTGGCACGATAGAATTGGATAGAATTGTTTGGCGGGGCAATATAAACGTCTCACATGTAGACTAATTTTCGCTCCGGTTCCATTCCCAGCACAGTGAAAGGTCCCAGAAACTCGCCGATGCGACTGTTCACGATCTTTTCTCGCTACACCAAGACTCTGTCGCCCGGCTCACACACTTAATCACAGCGGAGGAAACGGCATTTTGCATGGTCTGCTTGAGTTTCTGCGCTGATGTTGCTTTTTCCATCCCTTAACACGCGATCTCAGCCAGATTAGCTCGTTTCGGTGAAGTTGGGGGTACATTGCTTGGTTTTGACAAGGTATTCATGCAAGGATACTCACCGATACCAGCGCCGAAGCTAAGAGGCCCTCAGGTCCTAATTTTTCTTTCATCGCTTTCACGGGACAAGCTGGGACAACTTCCTTTTCTACTTCAGTTCCGGCCAAATTGAGCTTGCTAAATGTCGTCCTCAACGGTCCATGACACCTTTCTGCAAGCTATATGCTTTCGTAGGCCTCTATCCCTGTCTGATAGACTTGAAAATCGGCAGAACGGGCAAGATGGATAAATCGTTCCCCAAATTTTGACCCTTGATCTGTTAAGATACGATTTGTATACCCTTGTAAACAGACGCCCAACATCGTATAAACGCTTCTCACAGACCCTTCGTGCTCATTTACTTAAGTAAAACCGGCTACGCTGGAGTATGCTGCTTCGTAAACATCATGTATGAAAAGGACGCAGCCAAGATACATGATTTCCAGCATTACCCGTTCATTAAATCTCAGTTCTTCGCTGCCTAAGCTCACGCGGAAGCGGTGAGGTCGGGTTTTATGCGTTGGAATGGACCAAAATGTTTCAAAGTATCTTCTATTATGCGCTGTGTCTGAGGCGTTGCATGTTATTGCCTAGATCGTTTGATAAATTTGAATATCGTGGATACACTTGGGTAGAAGAAGTATCGGTAGAGTTTTCGGGTTGTGTTCTAGTGAAGAAAAAGCTAATTTTGAATCGAATATCGGCGTAAAATTGATTACTATGAGAGCGGATAATCGTACAATACCAGTCATCCATGAATAAACCATTCCATCACTCGTCTATATCCTTCTGCGCTTGGCTAGGCGGCTTGAAATAAGGCAGGTAGTCAGGCCTTCCTTGTGCATAACTTCTATACCCAGGAGTGTGGGTATGTCGGTCTATACTACATCGAGACGGATTCAGATTAATGAGGCCCCAGAAGGTGTATTCAACTCTTTGGATACTCTCTGTAGCGAACAGGATACCGTATAAGCAAATATTGAACTCTTCTGGTATGGAATTATCTTCAAATTGTGCGATCTGTGCTCATTAAACAGTCTATCCAGCTCTTTTTGTCCAATGACGGAGTGTGGAGCCCCTGTTTCTACGCAGAAACAGTCTATTAGTTGCGCTCTATATTTTTGCTTTTCTTAGACTGGATCAGCAACATGAAGAACATCTATTCCTGTTCTTGAGCGCTCGCGAACTTCAGTCTGTTTCCGGCGACAGAGACCAGAACTTGGCGTTCGTCGTTTCCTTAGCGAAAATCCTAGTGATCATCGAAAGAAGCTTTCATAGTGTGTAAATACATGTTGCGCCCCATTGCATCCGCCATGGCAGGGTCGTTACTTTTCTGCTCATCTCCATGATTATCCATCAGCGCAAGTAAGGTTTCCGCAGCACAGTGGCCGTTTTCTCCGTCTCAGCCCCTTTCAATTACTCTGAATCGCGAATTTTTTACTCTTTAACTTGATAATAACAGCCAAAATGTGGATGAGTGAGATTCATCGTCCTAGACGGCGCTCTTTGTGCTTCCTTGCGGCATTCTCACCTCTTTTATGTCCCTTGATCCATGTCTCACCACACCGAACACACTCTCCTCGTCGCTGGGCTTCCTGGAAGGTCTTGGAAGAATGGAGATGAGTAGTAGGTTGATTTGCATTTGTCTTATATCCCTTACCGTCTTCCATTGAGCTTGTCTCGTTCTGTGCCCGCGACGCATTATATGCGTGTTGGCCGTCTCCTTGTTACTGTAGACAAAGCCAACCTCGGGGAAATGACTTCCAGGCAGCTGAGATATCTATTTAAGTTTCTGTATAGATTCACCCAGGGCAGCAGAAAAGGCGCTAAACAAGTGCTTCTGCGATGTAATATTAGATATTTGTATTTTGGACCAATCTTGAGGTCCGCTATAGCGCGTCAAAGACAGTGGTCTTTTTTCTGTCCGACTGAAATTCTCGAGGTCACTGCACCACTAATTCATTAATGTGCGACAAGCTTAGTCAGACCCTCGGAGACATCCTGGATGTCATTTTCATGCATGATTGGGCGAAGACGAATCAGATCCAGCGATACTATAACCTGAAACTTCCACGAATCACTGCTATATCCCTTATCTATCACTTCTCACATCAGGGAAAAGTACATTCCGGGTGTCATATTTGCTATAGAGTAACGAAGTGCGGCGCCTTCAAATGCGTGGATAAAGAAGTCATTTTTCTTTCCATCGTACAGGACTTATTGGTATGGACAGATCTCGTACAACTTGACCGTGTCCTTCATGTCTTGTGTAATTTCCCTGGTGAACCTGGAATCTTTCATCCTGCAAATCACATTTAGCTTTCTTAGGATCTTCGAAATTACCTGGAATTGTATCGTTGCGACACAGCGTCCCAATGGATACATTTCAAAGGCGTTCCGTTCCCAAGTTGGTTATTCGTAAATGGGAATGGCGACTGAGGTAAAGTAGAAGGCGATGTCTGCATATACCAGCAGTTGCAGCTCAAATATAAGTTTTACCTTCAGCTTGCTGCATATTGCCAGGATAGCCACAGATATTTGTCGAGAATAACTATCTTGCACTTGCGGTATTATTCCGTTCCTCAAACCTAAAGAATGATTAGCCAAGCTCTGTGGTACTACAATTGTGCTCTGAAGAGGCAGTGGGATAGCGGACGGCCGAGCCGTGGAACTAGCAGCATTACTTTGTCCCTGTCCGGAAATAAAGAATTGGGAGATCCCCGAGCAGATTTGAACTTTTAGATTACGGCAATGTAGTAGTCGGCATCAACTTATAGGGCATGGGATAACCAGACATGAAGCTTAACACGGCTATTTCCTTGCTCCGACTCAGAAAAATGTAAAGCACTAACGAAGCATTCCGGCACGAAGGATGCACCAAACAGCTCTGCAGTTTCATGGGGGTTGTGAGCCCGCATAACGGCCGCGTGAAGAAATCTTCCGTGAAGATGACAGACGGAGCGGACAAAACTGTACGCATCAGAAACAATACATCGTCCGGGTTGGGTAGAGATACTACTTGTGCGGTAGGATCCGAAGAGGCGGGCGACGACGCCACTGAAATCATGTCGAGGGAAAGTATCTCCGTAGCAATCTGACGTGCAATCGGCACCCACACTGTAATGCCACCAGCAGAGCTGATTTTAGTGATCTTCCTTTGATGTAATTCTCTGTGCAGCTCATACCACTGCATTCGCAGGTACTACACTGTACTGTACAGTGAGGAAATTTATGTTGACTATCGACCAACATCGGCCTCGGTACTATATAATCACCCGAGTCTGCCCGAGGGAGTGTATTCTAGACCACTCGGCCCCCAACTTGGACCTGATATTTCTCAGATAAAAGGCACATATTGGGCTGAGCGTCGACTTTACTCAGATCTACCTTTTATCTCTATTACTTGGCTAGCATTTACTTTACTTACCCCCTCGTAGATAAACCTAACCTAGATAACTGCTATTTAAAGCTGCATGACCATTAGGGGCCCAGAAAAAACAGCCACCCCAGTGTTGGCTCTGAACTTGACTCCCAACTGCCTCCCTAGCAGCAACCTTGCCAATGGCAATTTTGTCTATAGCCTCCTTCATTCACCTGGTTTCCTCTTCATTAATCCAATATTACACCCTTTAATTGTTCGTCTGTGATATTTGCTCACACTTAGACACATAATACACCCGTATACATGCGTCTATATGCAAATACGAACGTCGTGTTGACAACAGTGTTTTTTCCAAAGAATAACATTAGCACTGCTGACGCCCTACAACATCTTTTCTTGTTCAATATTGTACCCCCTGGTGTCTTCGGAATTTTGGGCTAGATTCTTTTCAAGGTTCTAGTATTCCACAGATCCTGGCCCGGCCTTACAATCCAGAGAACAATTATTCCGTCCAGATGTCGGAGAAATCACCCCACTCTACCACCCCAACTGCCATCGATAGATTGTGTTACTGCACCGCAGGGCGCTTAAAGAGAAACAGAGACAGCGAAACCCGTTTGAGTCTTGGTGTGTGAGTTGTTTCCTCATTGTTTGACGGTATTCCGTACCTAGACGGGAAAAACTGCGCACTGCGCATTGCACTGCACAATCGCCAAAAAGTCCAACGAGATATCGCCCGTCATAGTTG
Source organism: Kappaphycus alvarezii (assembly GCA_002205965.3). Lineage (NCBI taxonomy): Eukaryota > Rhodophyta > Florideophyceae > Gigartinales > Solieriaceae > Kappaphycus > Kappaphycus alvarezii. The sequence continues at coordinate 185,186 of NADL03000009.1, forward strand.
AAGATGTGGCTTTCTTCTCAAGCGTTTCGACTGGAGCACCAAACTGGTTCCATGACAGCGGCATTCTTCCTTCGGGTGTAGAGCTCGAACCCTTGAATCCGGATTGTCGTGAGGCGTCGATGTCGATAGAAGCGCTTTAAGTTGCGTACCATCGCGACCTCTGCGCAAACGCGTAGATAGAAGTAGTGTGAAAATAAGGGGGAAAAGGTTTGGGGAAAAGGTTTGGGTGTTTTACTCTTGGAAGATATATCCGGTCTATCCCATGGTTTTCCAGACAACCGCAATCAACTCAGAAAGGTCGGAAATATCTTCCAACAGTAAAACACCCAAACGCTGCAGCCACTCAGAAAGGGGATACCGACACAGTAATGGGGAAGGAACTACGCTCCCTAAAATGCTACCTTCAGGCCAGCCATCAAGCAGGCCGCATTGGACATGACGGCTGCTTGGGTGCTTTAATGTTTGAAAGATGTCGTCGGTTGGGGCCCGGACTATCTTAGAGGGTTACTGGTGATGGAAAGTCCTATTTGCCAGCAAATTTACCTGATATCTTGTATGAAGCGACGTGCTTTGAAATAGAAATAAGGGTAAATAAAATTTTGTTCGGTAGGGAGAGAGGAAGCGAAGAGGGTCCAGGGTGGCGACTGTGCGCGTGGCGTCAACGACTTGGTTGATGCCGAACTTCTCAATTGCGCCCTCTCTCTTTGCTCTCCTCGTCCTATGCCGTAGGCTTCTGTATGCGCATCTCGTCGCCAGGTTAATAGGCATTAAGCTGTCCTCCCTGCTTGACAATAGTGATAAATATATATGACACGTGCCAGCACGGCAGTTCTGTTACAACCGTGGAGACACAGTTGAACTACAGGTGTTAACTATACAGCCTTCTCATTGGGTCGGCTTCGGGACCCGTTGCCATTGTGAGAAGAGGCAGTACACGTACATACATACGGCGAATGAATGTTCAGCTTGCGGACACCTGTTATACTAATGCCATACAGTAAAACATGATGTGGTATGGTGAACATTTGCAGTATTTTTCTGACGAAGAGCCGACCATTGTACAGTAAAAAGCTACAGTACAGTAGACAGTATTGGCAAGGTACCCAATTTGTGTTTTCAGGGTGGCCTAGTAATAAAAATGATAAAGTAGTTTTTTGATGCAAAGAATCCGTAGGTGCCTACTGTAAGTCATGGATTACAGTACAATTCGGAACTAACCCAATCGGTGCAAGGCTGGCATTGCCACATTTCGTGTGGTAACTACCATGATCAGTGTGGTAATAGCGCACCAAATTCCGTCGGAGCAAGATCAAGTCCGAAAGAATTGCTGTCATTCTCCTTAAAAATCTAAAGTGGCAAACGCTCATTGGACTGTCAGGACACGTACGGGTGCAGTTTGAGACCCAAGACTCGAAAGTTGAGCAAGACAGTCGATAATGGAATGTTAATTTTTGTTAGGTTGTGATATCCTCCTTACAAAATAGGATGCAAGTTTGGCGGCTGATTTCGGAAATCGAGAGCCATTGTTGCGAAAGGCCATTTCAAAGGAGATCTACCTTTCAGCAGGACTCTTTACTGATCACAACAGTAATAGACACGTGCATACCACGCACTCTCAAAGATGAAGAATTGATTAACCTCGTTTAGAAACCTTGGACAGGATCTGTAACTCAATTCGCCTCGCTGTTCAGATAAAAACATACCGTAGCGCGGTAGACAAAACATGTTGCCTACCGTAAGGTAACGGACATGAAAACCCGCCAACAATACCCCGCAACGGTTCATGGGGAATTGCTGCCTTTGCAATCCTCGAGCTTTGTAGGTTATTGTAAGAACATGTGCAGAGCGAAGATTCCCTCTGCTGGATTGCGGTTGCCATTGGTTGCATAAGAGATTTTTTGCTTCAGAGCACATCATGTTCCCGGCGAAGCGGTTTGGGGTATTGGAGATTATGACCTCTTTGTACTGCAGCGCGAGGTGACCCTTTGCACTGACCAAGTGATCCCGACAAGAAAAGGACTGCAACAGTGGATAAGTTCCGTTAGTCGAAACAAGGGATGGCTTGCAATAGAGACTTTGCGCTTCATTTTGCACCCGTCGTTCAGAGTGCGGACCAGACCTTAGAACATCCCCCTCGCTCCCAACTCGTTCAGACAATATGATGCGAATGTGGCAATTTAGTTCCATTGAGTCTCGCATCTACTTACGCTGTGGTCCTACCGAATAATGCCGCCGCGACGTCTACGTCATCTCACGGCCACAGCCCGATACTGGAAATCAGTCACAGCTTCGTTTTGTTATCCTTGGTTCCTGTACCGGCGTACCTGGTCACATGTTAACCTACAGACTACGTAATCTCAATCAACCATTTCCTGCGCTAACGCACATTCAGACTTACATTTAGCAGTACCATAGCCAAGCGCAGACATTTCTCCTCACAATCTTACAAGCTAACAGCAGCCTCTGACATGAGGCAAGAAAGAGCTATATGCAACGCACTTCCAAATCCTCTACCATATGATGATGTAGGAGCAATTCGTTGATCCCGAGCTTCCGTGCTTTGCCCAAAGTCTTGTTAGGGTACACAGGGCAAACCCCACGTTCCTCGCCGAACCGATATAGTAATGGATTCCAGTCTTGATGAATGACCCTAAAGAGTTTCCCTCTAACACAATCTCACCGACATAGATTGACATAATCTGCTTGCGAAGCAGGCAAAAAGTTGCGCCCAGCTCATCAAAGTACATCGGCTGCGTACCCAACTTAACCACTCCTACCTGAACTGGAAGCCGAATCAACTCGCCCTGAATGTACACCTTCCTTTCCTTCTTCCCCTTGTTGTACAAGTAGTAGTGCACCCGATCGTCGTCACCCTGCGATAGACCTCCTCATGGGTGATAGGCCCAGTGTACGCATGATGCCCGAACAGTTCCCGTACATCATCCGTAAACTTCAGCTTTGCCGATGCGCGGTAGTTGAGCCTGACCACGGTACCAATCTCCAACTCACGGGTACTCGAGCTGGCACCGATCTTCCTCAAATCATCTGTCGATGGCAGCCGATATTTCACCACGAAGTTCGCCATCGCCGAATGTGTTGGAGTGCGCGACGTACTCGACATGGTCGATAGCAGTTCTGCCGAAAGACCATTACTGTCCGTATCCGAAAGCGTGTCGCCGGGGGCCATATTCTCCCTTTGCCTCTGCAACATATCCGCAGTACGAACTCGACAGTTGATGCAACTGCATGACGATCTCCTGTAGGTAAGCTCATGGCGTTGACGAGTAGAGGAACCAGGAGTAAAACGATCACCCAACAATAAGTTGCACCAGCCGCCACCAACAAGGCGCACACCACTACTGTACAAGCGGCCACTGGTAAGATCCCTTCGAATAATCTCGAGGTCCGAATCCTCGGTAGCTTGATGAATGACATAACTGAAGTTTGTAGACGATGTAATCGGTGTCTTGTTCATGAGGCGCACAGCCAAATTCTGCGCCTTGGGTCCAAGGGTATTACGCAAGAAGCGCAATAATATTTCCTCCCCTCGACTAAGGTCACTATTTCTGCCCCGATCATCGTGCTGCGTGGCACCAAAATATTCAGCTTCAACGTGTACAGGTGTCTCCTCGTCTCTCATACCACGCAAACCGCGACGACCACTTCCCTCACCACCACGTCCTCCAACCGACACATCGTCTTCATCGGCCTTCAAAGGGCGTGCGCGGCGGCGAAAAATAAATCGAGTAGGTCTACCCTGCGCCAATGTAGTAGAAGCGTAACGACCATGTGCAGATTCCTGCGGGGTATGACGATCGGGCGGAAACGCGTGTGCGGTGAGCAAATTCTCAATCGACGAGACCTCAGGAGTAGTAGCACTGAAACGCATCTGCGCTTGCGCCGCGAGGTCAGATGCGAGCGGGGGCACAAACGAGGGTTGTCTATCATCCGGACGGTGTGGCACAAACTTGTCGAGGGCGCTAGCGACGGAATTCGGGGCGGACATGTCGAAGGAATGAGAGGTGATGTCATCGTTAAAGTCAGAGGTGATGCTCTGACGGGGGAGGCGGACAAAATCGTTATTGAGATGATTGAAATCGGAGTTCCTGCGGCGGGCTTGGAAAACGTTGGCGGGCGGTCAGGGGTTGCGGAATCGGTGGTGACGGCGAGATTGGAAGCGGAGGTGTTTGTGGAAACTGTGTAGCAAAGGCGACACGGCGGGCGGGATTTTGCGGTTGAGGGGCGGGCAGGGGTATGTGCTGTTGGGTGGGGAGATTGTGGTTGGAGGGCGTGCGGCGAGGGGGTTTGGGAAAGTGATGATGATTGTATTGAGAAAAGGTTTGAAAGGGAGCGGTATGGTAGGAATTGAGGAGGAGGCATCGGAAATGTTTGTCATGTCGGGATTGCTCGAGGAGCGACGAGAGTAGAAGAAATGTGAGTGTTCTTCAAGATGGGGAGGAGAGGTAGGGGCGGAGAGAGGGGTACTGAAGCTTTGGTGATTTGCTTCTTTTCTTGGCGGTTGCGAAACGGTCGCAACCAGTTAAAGGAGCGTTGACCCATTGCGGGGTAGTTGTGAGAGAGGTGGGAGGATGGAGGTGGGTTGAAGGTTGAGAGGTAGAGACAGGCGAAGGAGGCGAAGTGGGGTGTAGAAGAGGTTGAAGAAGAGGATGGTGGGTGGGTTGAAAAGGAAAGTGGCGCGGTGGCGGAGGTCGGGGGTGGTCAAGCGGGTCGGTGATAGTTGTTGCACGGTCGGGCACAGCAGGGGGGCCGAGACATCGAATCGAAATGGTGATTCGTGTTCAGTAATATATTATTTCTTGCAAAAGGATTGCATTATTTTTACTTTCCAATAAAGCAGCATCAACAAGCCTTCAAGACTGTCTCTGCACAGGCATGGAAGAATGTCATACTCAAACAAGAACCTAATTGAAAACACGAAAGAAAAATTTCCGATAAAATTTTGCAATACTGTAGTAATTTGTGCCATGACATTGTTCGCATTTGAGTTTTACATTACAGAAAAACTATTGGTTGGTAATATTCGTAAATATAATTTTATTTTTTACTTTATTTTTAATTAACGGGAAGGTGCCACTCGACGTGGAAGTTGGGCGTGACTTTTCATTATTGTCACACCTATTTAGGCTAGAGTACAGTAAGTATTTACAATACTGTAGTGAAGGTCAGTAGCGGCTCGAGATGAGTTACAGCTGCAAACTGTGTTGTGGGAGATTTAAACAACATGTGTATTCCTGCCATTGCTCATTGCGTTGATGTTTCTCTTTTCACAGCGATTGGCCCGAGGAGTAGTCTAAATGTGAACAGAATGAAGCAAGATGCCGGATGGCCAACCACCGCATCTGTGCACAATTTGCAAAGTTTTTCGAGCTTTAGTACCCTTTGTGCACTTGCTTCGTCAAAGGTTGTACTGAATAGGGTTACTCTGCTAGGTGGTAGTAGTGGGTGCGCTGTGTTTTCTCGCCTTCAAAGATACAAATAATACACAGCACCAGTCCAGGCTTTGCTTTACTGTACGGTACATGATATCATTTGATAATATCAATTGCCGTACTTCACGCGTACAGCAGCACAGTACGGGATACGTACGTAGCTACGGCGCAAGCAATGTCTGGCGCTAGTGTGCAGAAGCCACAGTTTACCTTTACTGTACTACGTACAGTCACACATACTGTGTTTTAAACTGTGTCTGTGCGGTACACTGATTGGTCCTATTCGCGCAGACTGTGCTGTACTGTGCAATACAGTACAGAACAAAAGTGCCCAAACTGTCCATTGGAACGATGGTTTACAATAATTGAAACTTCAACTTTGCCCCACATTATTTTCGCGCTAGGACACATTATTGCGGTCGTATCTTTTCAGCCTGCCCAAAAACAAACCACTTGTCCTTCACACGTTGAAATCCCACGTCGCTCCTTCATTACCGAGATTACTAGCGCTGTGCTTTAAAGGGTGCTGTTCCACGTCACGATTTCTTTCATTTTAAAAGTGACACGTTTCCATTCGACTTGACTTGGTCGTCCCCTTTTCCCTCATCCGTCGAAACGAAATGCAAAAAACACAATTGCTACCCCCTCGGCACTGAAGGTAAAAGTGCACAGTAGAGTATCTACTTTATTGAAATTCTGTAGGCCCCTCAACTCCCACTGACACGAATCGCCGCTAGCTGTGAGCTTCCGCATTTTCTGCCGAATCCCATCAACGGTTCTGCTGTCACTCTGTGCACCAAAGGTTTTGAAATTTGCGCGTTTAAAGCGCAGAGGTAACCTTTTCCAACTCATCTGCATACCACCTCCGGTTCAACAATGGCCTTGCAAGCTAGCGGCCTCCATATATTGTACAATACTGCACAGCTCTATCGAGAATAGTACATATTGCACAGCACAGTACGGTATCTATTGTCCAACAATAATGCCTAAACAAAACGGCTCTCCTTCGAACAGCATATCTTGGTTCAATCTTCCCCCGCCACATTCCTCACATGCTCCCAGAATCGATCCCGCTTTGGTTCTTCACATAAAGCAGAGCCACATAATCTTTTTTGTCTCGCCTGTACCGTACTACATGTGACATTGGCCTGCACAGTACAATTATTACCATCACAATAAATAAATTAAATCAACATCGCTGCAGTACCTCTCAAAGATAACATTTCCAGGAACACTTTACGATTGCATTGCTAGCATGTATACTCGAAATGCTTATCGGAATTTTGTCACGCGTCACGTTACTTGTTCGGAAAAAAAGGGCGTGTACCGTTATGCAACAAACAGAACGCCTCCCGCACAAAGTCCGACAGTTAATACGTTTTTGTTGTTTGTTTATTTTCCTGTCTCATAAGTAAGCCTCCAGTACTGTAGTGTGGCTACCGTACAGTGTCTACCCGTTTTCAAATGTTGGTTGACATTTCCACGTGGCTGTTGAGAATGGCCCGGCCTTCGGCACGCTTCGGCGGACCACTATGCCGCATTGGCCAGGCATATTACACGAGCTTTCTCTTGGGTGAAGAACGGGTACTAAAGCACTGTACAGTGAAAATTTTGTATTGCACCAATTTTTCGAGTTTTTTCGCCTTTCTTGTGGGGTTTTAAAGGGAACTGAAAACGGTATGCTGTACCGTACTGTTCTCAAAAATAAAAGCGGTTGTCATACCTTACTATTTACAGTTATTAAACGATATTGCTCAATTTATAGTCTGAGGGCTTTTCACTTGTGTGCATTACAGTCTAACGTTTGCGTTAGCTTTATACTGTTGCGGCTGTACTTAAGAGGAAGTAACCATTTACGGTACAACGCGTCCAATCATTACAGTGCGTACACCTAATCGAACGATTAATACTGTACAACAAGGTTACAGTACGGTATGAGGACCCATTGACTGTAGGCAAAAATAGGTTTCATCAGGCGCAAACGTTCGCTTTGTAGGGTTACAGTACGGTACAGTACAATGACCCGCCAGGCCCCGAATCAAAGTCGAGGCCAGCTTCGCCTCGGTCGTGTCCCGCTATTCAAATCAACAAACTTTTTGTTCAGAGCCTACTATTCCGGAATAGTACGACAGGCGGAGCCGCACCTGGACTTGATCAGCAAACTCGATTGCAACACTACCCGCAATGCCATCCACCAGCAACATTGATCCTATATTTCCCGCCCCACTACCGTTTCATTTGCAAAGCAATTTAGCCGGTATATAACCATAACACTCTAGTGGAACTGCACTACGCCTTGCATCCAATCCCGTTCTCTCTAGTCATGAGCTCCAAAAACTCCTCTTGCTTTCAATTTGTCGCTTTCCGCCTCAACTCTACTCTAGCATTTGCACCAATGCTGCAAATGTCTGCAAATGTCTCGTTTCCAATGTGGGGAACACTTCCCTGCACCAACACTGCATTCAAATGACATTTCAGTGCATCCCATGCTTATTTCCTGCCATCATCAGCGTGGAAGAACCTTCTCCACAGCTACTGAACCAAAAAGGGAAACGTTCTTTCATCACACTGAAAACCGATCTGAGCCTCGCTTGGTCAAAACCACCTCGTCCACAGTTATAGATGCCCTCTTGTAATATAAGTAGCCAATTCGGCGTATCACCGTTCACCAGTTCAAATGTAAATGACATCTAGAACGGCACAGATAAACTCAGATTCCCTTGTCCCCGCGCATCCCCAGGCCATACATGCCTTGAAGTAAAGTAGTTCACCGACGGCGTTGCCCTCCGTCACTTGCCACCATCACTTGTTTCACATACTGCAATAAAACAGAGTGGATATGCCCTTGCCTGCCGACACTTGACAGCGCATGGGCAACCACTTTTACATTTGCAATTGCCAGAAATTCGCCGCTGGTGGATCAAATGCGCCTTTTCGAAGAGGCAATGATTGGATCTTGATCTGGACGCCTATTCCAACATCATCTCGACAGTAGAAAGTTTATACGTCACGTACTTTTTGCTTGATTTGATGAGATTGCCATTCAATTCTTGCAACCTGCGTCAATAAATTCATGCTTTGCATTGATCTGGAAAGAGCGTCTGCTGCCAACAAATTCAAGCGTAAACTGTCCCAACACAAACCTACGCAGGTTTAGTATATGCCGTTGACGGAAGCAAGCTGTATGGTGAATCCAGCACACACATGATTTCATCCGCAACAACATTAATCTCACCCGCCATTTTGGGAACGCAACTCTGCAAGAAATTAATATTAGAAACTGCTCCCACTTTATTCAAAGAGCGGAATAAAAGAACCATCACCTCTTCCACCGCGGAGGAACCATGAATGATGGATAAATAATTCCTTTACACATACCGTACAGTATGCTTCTTAAAATAAAGACGGCGCGTGGAAACCTGGGTAATACATTTGATGGCTGGTCACATCAGTCGATTCAGTCTAGGAGCAACAGATCGCCCGCCAAATGCGTGACACTTTTGTCACGTTGAGTTTGGCAGATCTCCAAAGAATGCTCGCGAGGTCGTGGCAGGATATGTGTGGCATTGCTGTAACATGTTGCACATGATTTGTCATTATGGTACAGTACGGTACAGTACGGTACAGTATAATATTATTATCGTCGCCTTTTTAATCTACGGATCAGTTGATGCAAATGCTTTTGTGGATGCAACTAGCTAGCAACTGGCAAATTGTGCATTTCGAGCGCCAACTTGCTGCGCGGTTGCTGCGCAGACATCCGGTCGCCGTACTGCGTATTGTTGTGGACGCTGGGATTCGTTGACGAAATTTTCCCGCCGACCTGTAGTTTGCCGTACCTGAAATCCGCAAAAAATGCAAAAAAAAATCTCACCCGCATCGAACCAATTTGCCTGTCAATGGCATATCTGAGGGCATTGGAAGCCCGGCATGACGACAATGTTAAGGTCTAGTGGACTCTGCGCTAAACGACCATGTACAACGTAGAGAATATTCTATATGTCCAACAAGCATTCAAGATGCCAGATGTGTGGTGTTTCACATTTGCAAGATCATGCATGCTCGGTGGCTTTTCATGGAACAGTGGCTCCACAAATCACAATATCAAGTCACCACCGCTTGGCTGTTCCTAATTTTGTCAACGAGTTGATTCTCATCGCTCCAATGCCAACGCACTTTCCTTGCGCGCGAAAAAGCAACGACATCTTCGCACCGATCCGCGACTCACAGAGTTTATCATTGCTATAACTTGTGAAATGCTGCATCGTTGTCTCGGCATGCATTACGGATCTGGCTGTAGCACATGCTGACGTGGATGGCCACTGCAAGACGACACTGACAGACTAAATGATGCAAGCGATCTGCCGTCAAGAATCCATGCTCCCATTCCTCATTGTTCTGCCATGAGATTGTCGCGTGCAGGTCCACTGTTAAGTATTGTGCGACATGATTTGGGTCCCACTCTCCTCGCCCTTGAGATTATTGGAAAAGCAGGCCGGAGATGTACTTTGTGCGATCGATCTTTTGGAGGAAAAATGACAATGCTGACATTTGCAAGGTATCCCTGGAACCGGAGTACCACAGCAACTGCGGGATTTACATTGTGATTTGCTGAACTCACGCTGTGCTGTCACTGTAGAGGTATTCGGTTGAGGGTTGAAGTTTCTGGAGATGTATTCAAGGGGAAACTGTTACAATTTGACACTGATGTACTGCTGGAATGTTAATTAGCATCCTTACTCTTTGTGATTGCCATTGTCGCATCTCTCTCTCCAACCGTCCGACGTTTGTCCATGACTACTTGGAGTGGATAAAGACAACACACCTGAAGAGCGGATTCATGCACCATCAATAAAAATGTATCCACGGTGAATGGTTTGATCTTTGTAAAACTGAATTCACAATTCAGAAGGAACCGACCCGTGCTTTGTCATATACGGTATTGCGATATATTGTGGGTTTCACCCCGTGCAATGCAAGCCGAAATGGCACTGTACCCGCGCAAACACTGCATAATTTGGAAGTGGGTGAGCATTGGTGCAACATTCCGCTGAGCAAATAGGTCGTTACGAGCTGTCGAGAGCGAGACATCCGTGAACGCTTTGCTTTGGTGAACTTTTTTAAACGTTCCTTCGGTTACGCCCGAACATTATGTGCTGCAAATGTGGATTAGCGGTGCCCGCAGTTGCGAGAATGTTTGCGCCACGAGATTTGGATGGCACATTGTCCGGTAGTGGGTGATACTAATCTATGGAGCAGTTGCATGTGACCCTCCTCTGTATGTACAGAAAAAGCATGCGGTAAAGGGGGAAGGAATGTTGGTTGCTCATGGTTTTCCTTGAAGCCCGGATTGCATTTTAATTCCGGTGCCATATCACATCCGAGGGTGCCGTTTTTCGACAATGAAGTTTGGCCTCTGCGGTGACGATTTACTGTTTCTACTGTACTTTAAAGTACAGTAAAGTACCGTACAGTAAAGGGCTGCAGTGGACACTATAGAAACTATTTGCTGTAAATGAGTTTGCTTTTGAAGTACAGTACAGTACAGTACAGTGCTAATGTACTGTACTGTATGTTCAGTTTGCTCATCATCCGCGTTCCAGACTGATGAAAAAACGTCTCACAAAGAGACGTGGCGAAAATCAGTGATTTTCTCTCCAACTGTATTGGTACGCAGCTTACAGAAGAGTCCCGGACTTACAGAAGGGCTGTTGACATCGAGTTGAACAACAACAGCAAATGGGGTGAGCTGCTTATTTCACATTAAGATTTAGGTAAATTCGCGCAAGTATCACATCGGACCATTCCCCACCAAACGACCGCAAACGCTGTCGCCAGCCCTACCGCAATCGACTCTTTGCCGTCGGCACGCAACGTCGCAGGCGTCACGACCGTACTGTACTGCACAAAAGGTGCAAGTACAGCCTCTGCAGCCATATTTGTACGTACCTGTGCCGGTGTCCTTTGCGCCGTTTTGCGACTTTACTTTTCTCTTGATTTCTGCTTGGACGCACGGCACCATGCCTAAAAATTAAATCTTTAAATAAAGGGCCCAGTTCCCCCCACAGTATGCCTATGTCAGGGCTGAGGGCCGATCTATGAAAATGAAATCGCTGAAAATTATGAAATCGGAAACTACATGTGGCAATTTCGGCCAGTAAAAACAGTCCACCTGTCCCTTTACGGTTTCCATTTTCCCTCCACGTTGGGGAAATTTTAGATTTCCCCGACAAGGAAACAATGAGTTGAAAACCCAAAACTGTGTTAGGATTAGCATTGGCCCCCCCCCGCGATACCGGCGATACCAGCCATCGGTATCTCTCCCGTCCTACTGTCCACCTCGAATATCGCAGCCCCGCCTATTCACCGAAGTGCCCGAAGATGACTCTCCTCCACCAACATCTGTGCCTGCACAAACTAGCACGATTAACCCATTCTCAACATATTGCCAGCAACATCACACAATCTGCTCCCTTCTCCCCAACACGCTGACATAACAGCTGACCGTCGCAGAGATTGTTGTCAACAAGACAGAAGGTAGAAGCTTTAGCGCCCGTCTATGCTTGCTCTTAACATTTAATCACTTTTGAATAGCATATGACCTTTAGACAATTCGCATTATTGTTTCGTTAACCTTATCGTCACCGGGTGATGACATGGGAGGGAGTTGTTTACCGTTGTTTAGGGAGAGTCCATCTGTATTGGTATGTATCTTGGGGCAATGTGACAGGTGATGGGCAGTGGAGGTAGAATGCAAAACTCATTTCCGGTTTTCACAGACTAGAGCAGTCTATGGGAATGTTGAAATTTTGAAAATTAACGACGTTTCCAATTTCCTATTTCGAACCATCAACCATTCATACTCAGGGCCTGACCGGCCCTGGAGTCTTCCCCACAGCAGTGAGAAGTTTGATACCTGAGTTGACTGCGACATCATGATGGGCTCTGGAGATGCGTGAAGATTTGCGGTCTTTGTACTGGGTTGTTGACGGAGGCTAGTGATGCTGCGCTTTGGGGTTGGGTTCCCATGGCGGTATTCTCTCTCTGCATGGTTACACAGTATCGTGGTCACACACGTGTGCTCCATTTGGGTTGGAGGGCTCGATTGCAAAGGAGGAGGCTTGGCAACATGCTGACATGGCCTAAACTATTCGCTGTCACCACTTTTGAAGGGTAGCGAGTGCGATGCAGTAAGCGACAGACCTGAGGGAGAAGAGTTCCCCTTTGTAAGTTACCTTACTTCAAGATAAGTAAAAAGAGTAAAAGATTCTCACTTGTGCGTGTTCGTCTCAATAATCGGCGCATCATAGATTTTAATCCACTGTTTTTAATAAAAACTTTTGTAACGGATTTCCAGGATACTGTCCTTCTACAGAGGGCTGGGGGGGTGGGGGAAACATCACGGAATCAGTTTGACAAATACGCGAGTCATACAGTGCGTTGTTTCAGTGCTGTCGTCCATCCAACCAAGAGCCCGCCTAAAGCACGTTATCGTCGTTGCCCTTGACGGCCCTGCTACCACTTTCAGATGCGTCGCTGAGAATCCAGCGTGCAGCTGGCTGTCGTCATCATGCAGCCACAGTCCGCCTCTCGTCGAGTGGTCTCCACCGTGCCGCTGTACAACCCGCCCGTCAAAACCCTCAAGCGGAAGTTCACTCTCGGTCGCTCCGCGCTCCGTGTGTCATCCATCACTGTCATTTCCTGTTCCGTCGCCGCTACTTCTCATCCATGCTTTGATCACCCACTTTGTTTCATCCGACGTGCTCAGGTCTGCTCCCTCACTTCAAACATGGAAGCGGTCCAATTACGCGCGCAGAAATCTCGCCGTTTATGTATATGACTTGCCCGCGCGGTTCAATGAGGACCTCGTACAGAAGAGTATCGATCATCCGGGTCCGATCCGCGACCCGCGTTGTGATACCAATTTTTACTCCGCCGAGGTCCACATCCACCGGTTTTTGCTCAACTCCCCTGTCCGCACGCATAACCCCGAGGAGGCAGATTTTTTCTACGTCCCAATATACACCACATGCGACTTGATAACCCATCAACCCAACGATGTGCCACGAGTTGGTCGTCATTTCGAACAGGCCATGTCAATTATCATCCAGGAATTCCACTATTGGAATCGCAGCGCCGGTCGAGATCATGTGTTTATGTTTTCGCAGGGGTTTGCTGGTAGACTTGCCGGTGAGTGGCAACTCTTCAAAAATGCTATATTCATGGTCCATAACGGCGAGTTTACCGCCCGGAATATACACCCCGCAAAGATTTCACCGTCCCTCCCGAACTCAGGGCATATTTGGTTCCGTACTGGCTCGAGAATCCTACAGCTGCATTGCATGCACCGCGCAAGTACCTCGCTCAGTTTGGCGGCCAGGTATGTATCAAGCTGACGTGCTTTTGCATCGCGTGTGCGTTTGGTGCGGCGGGTTAATGTTTGCTAACTTGCACCCTTCATGATGTGGACGAAAACTTCTTGTCATGTACTGGTTTTTTTTTGCTGAGCAAAGGTGCTTAATTCTAGCATCAGTGACCATCGTGGGAGTAACTACTCTGGCGGCGTGCGCCAGTATATTCAGAAACACTTTAGCGACCATCCAGAGTACAGGATCACGGGGGTGCGGTCCAACACCTACATTTCTGACATGAAGAATAGCAAATTTTGTTTAGCTCCGGAAGGTTGGTTGCTGCTGCTTTCCCTTTGCTGCCCTCTGACACTGAAACTGAGATTTTGCGGGAATCTTCCGATACCTAACCATTTTACATCCTGGTTTTCCATTACCCATGTGTGTCTGTTGTGTTGCGCTTGCAGGGTGGCATCCGTGGAGTCCTCGCCCGTACTATGGCATACTCATGGGATGCATCCCCGTCATTATTTCCGAGGTACAGGAATTAGCATTTGAAGAGCTAGTTGACTGGGACAGTTTCACGGTATGGGTTCGCCGAGCCATATCTCGCACCTGAATATCATCTTGAGGTCGTATTCAGATAACGAGCTGCTGAGAAGACGTGTGGCAATGAAAAAGGCATGGAGGACCTTCTGGTATGCCGATGATGGGTTGGCGTACCCGGCAATTCTACAATCCCTGTACAATCGCAAGTACCAGAGCAAGCTAGAGCGGTACTTTAGCAGCGCACCAGAAGAACAAACTGAATACAACATTGTACCGCGGCTTTGTAATCGCTCAGCTCGTCTCACCTCCCGTGTACAGTACAGACAGAAATAATGAGCACTAGCTAGAAGCAATCTAAATACTGTAAGCGTGGCCCCTTCGTTTCCCTGGCATCTGACTGAGTGTTCCATGTCAACGTTGTAGAGGCGATAGCCGCGCCGAGCGTGGCCGACACGGCAGAGAATGTCAGCGGCACGCAGCACGGCCGAGCAGTAGCGCAGATAATTTCAACTGCCCTGTCACACAGAGACACGTTGTCGATAACGGCAACTACTTTATATGAGCAATTAGTTGCCGCAGACTACTTCACGTTACGATAATCTCGCTTGCATCGCAGGTCGTCCTGGAGATAATTGGTGGCCCCACTAAATCTCCATTCGCCCTTCACACGCCCCCAACAGCTCTCACGGACTCTCGACGTTGAGCGTAACTGACGGCACAAATCCAGCTTCCTTGACCGACTCGTCGCCGTCCTCTACAGTCCACACCCTTCGTGGAAACGTGGCATCAATTCAAACCGGCCCTTCTCCACACCCTCGGCGACTACCAGGTTAAACACATCTCCCACTCTGCAGTCTCATCAAACGTCCGCACCACTCTTCTCCCATCCGGCAATCTGATCAAAACCCTGGCCCCTCCACGTTCCGGTTCCATCGGCAACGACCGTTTCGCCTCTTCCATCTCCCTTTCCCTTCTTTCCATTTCCCTCTCCCTCTCCCTCTCCTCCCGCTCCCTGCGCTCTTCCTCCTCCCGCTCTTCCCGCTCTCTCTCCCTATCCGCCCTCCTGCTCAATTCCAACGCCTCATCCTGCTCCCTCAGCACTCCCTCTCTTTCCTCCATCAACCCCCTCCTCACCCTCGCCACCTCATAAAACCCGTCAAACCCAACAACAACCTCTCTAATCTCGCACCAATCGCCTCGGCCCCCTCAAAAAACTCAGTATTAAACATATCAACCACAGACACCCCCCCACCAACCTCACCAATCACAACAACAGCCGGCGCAGAATGCAATCCCAACCGTCTCAACAACACCCCACCCCGCTCCTCCAACCCCCCAATATCCGCAGTCACACCGCAAAATGGGAGTCCAACATCCCGCGTACAGCTCGTCATCCCTCATCGCACATAACAGCTCCTCAGATGCGGGTATTTCAAAATCAAACATGACTACAACAAGCATGCGCAAACCTTGACGCGACGCAGATATACCCTCACGGAGACTTGCACTCATATCACGAGACCAAACCGGAGCGTCACTCCCTAGCACGTCATGTGCGGCGAGAAAGGGTGGACCGAGCACGGCAGGAGCAAGTAACCTGTCAAAGGCCTCAAGGGACAGTGTTGCGCCATTGGTGGCAGCGTGATCCTCAACAGGGGCGGCGGAAGGGAGCTCAGTTGGAAAGGATGGGAGGAGAGTGGGTGGGGTGGGTGGGGTGGGTGGAGATGGAGGGGGTGTAGGAGGTTTTGGGGGCTGGGTTAACTCGTGTAGGTCATCCACGACTTCGGGGTCTGTCGGGGAGGGGGTGGGAAGTTGACTGTCCGGTGTGCCGAGGAGGAGAATCGGACGCGGGATGCCAGAGCGGAAGAGAGAGATGACTTGCTGAGATTCGGAGGTCGGGTGGAGTGTGGGAAAAGGAGCTTTTGGCGGGCGGGGGGACAGCGGTCTTGGAGTGGAGGTAGTGTTTGAGGCCAGATAGAGTTAGGTCGGGGGTTAATGGATGGGTTAGGGTGGTGGAGCGCCAG
Source organism: Kappaphycus alvarezii (assembly GCA_002205965.3). Classification (NCBI taxonomy): domain Eukaryota; phylum Rhodophyta; class Florideophyceae; order Gigartinales; family Solieriaceae; genus Kappaphycus; species Kappaphycus alvarezii. The sequence goes on from NADL03000009.1 coordinate 201,557, forward strand.
GTTATGCGCAGGAGAGGGGAGGGAGGGGGCATTTTGGGGGTTGTGAGCAGGGGGACGGGGGATGGACTTCGGCAGGGGGAGGTTGAGGGTTGAGGAGGAGATGTACGCTATGGGTATTGTAAGGCGTGCTAATGTCGGTGTGGGAGAATGGGCAGTGGCAGAGGCGAAGTATTGAGACTGGTTTTATTGCATTCTTGTGACAAGGTGAGGGCCGTTCTGCTCTGTTTGGAGTGGCGGGCGGGCGGGCGGGCGGGAACTGGTGTTGGGCAGAAAAGAAAAAGTAGTTTTACGTCTGGTGCATTCTGGAATCGTTTAAAAGGTTGTTGCGGAAAATGTGAGGCTAAGCGGAGAAATTGGAGGGTGGGCCAGGTAAAGTTGGCTCTTGGTTGACAGAAGGGCCACGTTTTGGACATTAGATTTGTCTAATTGGACGACGTTTTGTTGCTGCATGCCAATGAGTTGTTTGCCCTGCCGGTTAAGTGGCCAATAACACCGCGTTTCGTGGTTGCGGTTTTTTGCTAATTCTTTTGTGCCGGTGGTTATACGCACAAGCGGCAGGGCCGCACTGTGCTGGAAGGTGGGTTTTTGCTTGGAACAATTAGCATTTTAGATACACGTGTATGATTGAAATTATTTTGCACTGTAGTATTAAACGCATCTCGCCCACCCAGCCGCCGGGCGAGATGCGACAACCATCCTAACAACGGCAATGCGCCACCCAACGCGAAACTCTCGCTTTACTTCCTCTTTCCTTCCCTGCGCCGCTACTCGCGTCGCGACTACACCACCCTTCGACCCTGCCAACGCCGCTACCCGCGGCGCCTTCCTTCCTTTCCCTCCATTCGCCTCCATCGCGCGCACGCAACGCGCCAACACTCCTCTTCCATTCTGCGGCACCCCTCGGGCGCCTCAACTGCAGATCCCTTTCAGCCGCCCAACATGATACTTCTGTCGAGTGCCTCCTCTTCGGAGTCAACTCATTCAATCATTTTCAATGGTTCTTCAGTTGATATGAAGCAGTTCTTCTTTATCTTTGAAATTTCTATCGCGAGAGATGTTTCGGACACAGAGAAGGCCGCGGTGCTAGTCGCCCATCTCGATGGTGCTGCATTTCAGTTATTTTATGACTACTTTCGCCGCCGATGGAACTCTTTCTGAAGCTGCGAAAGACTTCAACGAAGTGAAGTCTGCATTTATTGAACACTTGGGCGTCATTGAACAACCCGAGGATTTCATTAGGCAAGCTGTTTCTGCCGAACTCGATCACGAGGATCTTCTTGGTTCCTTTAAGTCTATGGATTTGAAGTTTACCATAACTGGATTCAAGGATGAGGGAAAGTTTGGACTTTTGAGAACCGCTATCACGCGCTTCCAGGAGGTAGCGCGATTCGCTCTGTTGCGCTCTCCAAAGACGTATGCGGATCTTAAATCCGTAGTCAAGGACTTTGTGAACGGTCATGCAGCGTCTATTGCCCCCGCCTCATTCGTGCAGGTCCCGAGGAAAACGTGTCGTCTTTACAATTCTTCGAGTTACCGGACATCGGCGCAGGATGAGCGACGTCACTATAATGAAACGAGCGCAGCCGCTCAAAGTTCGAACCAAACAATAGAGCAGAAATTAGAGGATCTCTCAACTCAACTCGCGGAACTTTCGCTCTTTCTGCACAAAACTGAAGTGGTTCAATACATCCTCCTCGTCCAAACTCTCCAGGAACTGAGCATGTCTGTTCTTACTGCAAGAAGCCGGGTCATGGAGCTCATATTTGTGGAGAGAATCCTCACCGAGACACCTGTTGCAATAGGTGTGGTAAGCGTGGTCATTCGGAGGAAACGTGTTGGGCTAAGACACCAACTGCGAACCGTCGATTGACTTTTGACGAAAATCTAGGAAGGGTGGTCCTTCTGATCGAAATTCTCAAGAAGGTAACACTGTGGGTGTAACCACAAGGAGGGCCAATGAAGGAGAGCCCTTTCGAAAGCAAGTGACCACCGCCGCCGATGTGGAATTGAGAAAAGATTCAACCCCTATTCGTGCGGTCGCCAAACAGTCTACGGCATTAGAACCAGTCCCTGGCAGGAAGAACCGTCGTAAAAAGGGGAAACAGAAGCAGAAATACAAGCAACTACTGGAGCAAGTGCGTAGTTGTGATGTTATGTCTGAACTTGCCAATGCCTCGAGTGGCCTTACGTTTGGGCAGCTTTTAAGTGGCGATTCTATTGCAGCTGTTTCTTCTCTAAGGAGATTTCTCTCCGCAGAGGTCGAACTACCAATCATGTTGCTCTTACTCGCTTTAAATCAAGCCGACTCAAGCTTGTCCCCGCCAAAGTCTACGGGGCGGATACTCAATTCTTGTGTGACTCTGGTGCTATTCCGAACGTTATGTCGGAAGCATTTGCGAGACCTTGTCTTTTAACCCAGTTCCTACCGACAGGGGAGTATCTATGTTGGACAGGAAGCGAAGCACTTCGGTCCAGGGGCTAGTGGATAATATCCTGGAGACTTTCGAAGGCCTCAAGGTTGCGATTACTTTCATTGTGGTTTCAGGATCTCCTTATGACATACTGGTTGGCCTACCGGAAATGGAAACATTGCTAGCCTGCTTGGATCTTGGAAGGCAAGTCGTTTCCTTCACGCACTCTGGCAAGAATGTCACCTTAAAATTCGAGTATGACACTCGCTACGAACGGAGGATAGTTTCTGACACAGACTCTGCCGACTTTACTTCTGGCTCGGTGTCGCCCGAGTCCTCCTTCACCGAAGATGACGAAAATGAGTTGTTGCTTGCGTTGATGGAGGAATGCGATGGAATAGCGCAATACAGATGCGAAAGGCCGGCCGAAAAGCAGGTCTGTGAGGATGGCAATAACCTGGATGAAGGAAGCCATTGCCTTACCCCGTATTCAGTCAGGGCCAATGCGGTGACTCTAAATTCATCTGGCGATCCTGATGATGAGGAACAGCAAGCTACTGTCACCATGAAACGAAGCCACCTACCAACTGCCTACCAGGAAGTGATAACCAGCATGTTTAGAGACATGGATATCGTGGCATGGCCAGCCACTATTAACAAAACGGAACTGCGGCGCTTCCAAGAACTGGCAGGGTACTATCGTCGCTTTATCCGAGACTTCGCGGGAATCTCGTCTGTCTTACACCCGGGGACCTCTGTTAACGTCCCCTTTAGTTGGAGTTCTGAAATGCAGGGGGCCTTCGAGATGTTGAAGAAGAAGTTGACGACGCCTTCGGTACTGGAGTTCCCCGATTTCGAGTCTTCATTTCGTGTCGAGACAGATGCTTCAGGCAAAGCCATTGGAGCCGTTCTGGCGCAGAATTAGTCGGATGGAAAGGTACATCCCATACATTACGCCAGCAGAAGCTTAAACGTGGCAGAAAAAAAGTATGCGACAAGTGAAAGGGAAGCTCTCGCTGTAGTCTCGCTTTGAAGAAGTTTCGAGTCTATTTACTCGCATCCAAACCTTTTGAGCTGGTAACTGATCACCAAGCTCTTCAGTATGCTTTCAAGAAAAGGATGTGCACAGGCGTATTGATCGTTGGATGGACTTTCTGTCCGAGTACGACTTCATTGTTGCGTATCGCCCTGGTTCTAGTAAGGGGCCGGTGATTTCCTCTCACGCGTTGAAAATATTGCATCGAATCAGTCTATTTTCTCCGTCGTTGAAGACGCTGCGTACAAACAGAACAGTTTCGAGGTGGATCTGGGACCGAGGCTGCAGGACGCAATCAATGTCTTGACTGGGAAGCCTTTACGTGAGACTGATGTTGAAAAGGGTCGCAATGTTCGTCGTGGAGCAAAGAAATTCCTTTATTGGGAAGGTAGGCTTTTTCGTCGGGCTCAATGTGGACTCCGCTTAATTCCTGAGATAGGGACAAGGACTACTGTTATGTATTCATATCATGACGAGATAGGACACTGGAACGTGGAATCTACAAGACACTTTGTCTCTTCTCGTTTCTGGTGGAATGGAATGTACCGTCAACTCCACTATTACGTTAAGACCTGCAAAGAGTGTCAGAAGTCTTCCCGTTACCGAAGTATAGCACGAGCCGTCATATTCCGATATCGTCTTTCTTTGATGTCTTCTCAATCGACTTCGCGGGTCCGCTCCTTGAATCATCGAGTGGGAACCGCTACATTCTCATTTGCGTCGAGCACCTGACAGGATGGCCGATAGCTAAGCCTAACAAAGAAGAAACGCAGACGTCGTCACCGGATTTCTCAGCACAGAACTCATACACTCTTTCGGTCCCCCGAAGTACATTATCTCCGATAATGCTACTTGTTTCACCACAGGAGCCTCACAAACATTCATTAAGGCGCATGGGAAGAATAGAAAACGGTACTTGCTTACGCCCCAATGTCAAACGGAAGGGCGGAGCGAATGGTTGGAACAATTAAGAGGTCTCTAGGAAGATGTCTCTCTCCAAGCCAGAATAATGGGACAAATTCTTACTTGGATAGTTTCGGTTACCGTAGGCCGTCCATGAGTAGAATGACGACAAGTCCTTTCGAGATTCTGTATGGAGTGCCGCCGCGGATGGCATTCGAGCCCGGACTCTCTTTCAAGGGAGATAATTAAGACAAAAACGCGATATGGAGTTGTTTTCCAATTCTAACACTCGCACAGATCGCTAGCTACTCGGTCAGCTCCGCCATGAAGTCACTGATAGCAAATTTGAAGTCGGGACTCAGTCTTAGTCGCCAAGGGTGCGTCGATGAACCCAAATGTCGAGTGGTCGGCCTTGAATTCTCCCTACTACGGTCCTTGTGTAGTAGCAGAAGCAAAAAATACTCGCAATAGTTTGGTTTCTCGTTCAGGATGCAGGAATCGCAAAGAAATCAGAAAAAGAGTCAACTTCGAGAGGTCTTCGGCTAGAGCGTCCACATTGTCTTCGATGTTTCTCGACCTCGAATACGGACGAACCAACAGGCTTTCTGGCGGAACTTCAGCGTTACGGCTCTAAGGACCAGCAAATGCTACACGATTGGAATGAAAGTCCTTCAGCGCCTTGACGATTCCCGGATAATCTTTGGGTCCCCGGAACGCTAGGAACTGCTGCAATTCCTTGTCTCGACAGGCGGCAGTGCGAAGGAGTCCGGACCTAGCGATGTTGTCGAACCCCGTCTTCTCGTGGAGGCGTTCAATTTCCCTCAAAGAACCAATAATGTCTTCTAGCTCAAGCCCACCTTCTAGAGCTTGGCGGATGACGTCCAACGGGTCCTCGTCCTTCGCGAAATGCTCAAGAAACCTCTGGTTTACTTCAGCGTATTTTTTCCCTTCGTGGACGATCTCACCATTCGACGCAACGTATCGTAATAGAAGTCGAACACTGCGCCGTCTAGGTTTGCGAGGAGAGTAAAAGCTTTCGCCTCGTCGGGTTTGGATGTTATCGCGACATTTCCAAAGAAAACGAAGAATTTTCGCACGTCGCTCGTGCCGTCGAACACGACCGCGTTGGCGCTGGGAGTATCGGCCCTGAGCAAGAGTACCATGATGGGAGTGGAGAGTGGTTGGGTATAGAAGACAGTAGGATTTTTTATTTTGAGGAAGGTGGAGAGATCCGCAAGGTGACGCTGCCTCCCCCAAACGGACCAGACGCCTCGAGTACTCGCTATGTAACAACACCCGAGCAGTATGTGGCTGAGAATTACCAGTATGGTAACGTACTTCTGTACAATACTGTACTACATCATAAAAAAATATCTAAAAAATAACAGGAAAAAGAATGAAAAGTACAGTAGGTCACCCTAAGAAATCGCCATAGACAGTACTAGAACGCATAAAAATCACACTTCAGCAACTTCCACCAACAGTTTCTCCAAAATTGTCCATAGCGCTTCGAGATGCTAGCAAGTAAATTTTTATTCAAATTTTGATCCATTTTTGCTCATTCGTTCCGCACAGCGTATTTGAGCTCCTCAATGTTGGAGACCGCCTGTGTGCCGTGCTAGCTCTGTAAGGCATGGAACAGGAGGGGCAAGCAGGGTCCGGCTGAAGGGACCATCAAATGGTGTGGCTACTGTGTAGTGTGGGCTATACAGTACTGTAGGCTATAGTATTGTAATTATAATAACCATAGTATCCGCTGGATATGGGACAGCTATCCATGAGGGTTGCCGCCGCGTGTTTCTGTACAGTACAGTACACTGGCCGGACGGAGTGCGACCGCTGAGGGTCAATAAATATCGAGCCGATGAGGGCCAACGAGCCGCTGAGGGCCAAGGGAAGAGTGCGCGGAGGCACGACACCAATCCCTTTTACTCTACAGTAGAAAAATGCCGATTTTTAGCATATAAGGCCTTTGCATGAACCCCAGACATTTTCAATGGGATTCAAGGCGGGGGATCGCGCAGTTCATGCCAAAATGGCCCAACTTGCTCTGCATCACTCGAACGACACGTGTGACATGTGTATGGACGCATTATACTGCATAAAAACTCACCTGAACTGTATCGCCTCGTCTACGTAAGGAATTAAATAGTTCTCCAACGTAGCAGAGTACTTCAAACTGTCTATACTTCCTTGCAGAATATCCAAATCATAAAACCGTAGGTTGAAAAGCAACCCGCAAACTATCATCTTCACCCCGATTATTCACTTCAATATAAAATTTTTAGACTTGCACATGACGTGCATGTAATGACAGAACCGTCTGGTCCGTCTAAATTGAATTTCTTTTCATCAGACAGACAATCAAGCTCCATTCATGTGCAGATTTATTGCGATGCGCGCGGGCCCACTCAGGACGGGCTGACTTTTTTTTGCTTGGTCAAAGGTGGTTCCCTTTCAACTTGTAGAATATAAAGTGTTCTGAATCGTTTAGAAGCTGCGTGCTTTTGCTTGCAGTTTCCTAGTTGAGTTTTGCATATTCTTTCTGAAAAACAGAAACGGCCGAGTAATTAGAAGAAGCTTCAATCCACAGTACACGTTTCTCACATTGCCAGACGTAATTACTATCGCACAAACAGATTGAAACGTGGCATGAGATTTCTGTATGTAAGAGGGGTCAAAATTACGTCCTTTCTGGTAACACCTGTGTAATTGAGGTCAGAATTACGCCTTCTCTTTCGAAGATTAGGGTAACTTACCGCAACTTGCCGAATATGCTCGTGGCCTGCGCCGCAGACAGCAAAAAGGCCACAAAGTCGGAGGCTACTGTGATTCCGTGAATTTTGTGAATTTTTTTTCCGCTTCTGCTTCCTCTCAATTTACTCTCTCACTTGTTCTTCCACCACCAATGCTACATCCACCTCTACCTCTTCCAAACTCCACGCGGCCTCCTTCGTATGCGCCTGTCGCCGCGATCGGTGCTTCGCGAATTTCCTCCTCCTCGTTTTACCTGACGATGCCATCACTGACCTCGCCACTCTCTCCTACGCCCCCAAAATACCTTCCTCACCATCCAGGAAGCTGAAGGTATTCTGGCCAAGCCTGCCCTACGATCAGACTCCTGCTCCCTCCAGGCTCAGAACATCCTCTCCTATCTTAGCCAACCCACACCCTATACCCCCACACCTGTTTTCTTCCCAACCGCAAAAGATATTATAACCGTAGACCTCGTTACTTCCGCCTTCCATCACCACGCTTGAGTCATAAGAAAAAAGCCAGAAGGCCATAGTTACTGCCGTTACGAAAGCTAACGCCTTACTCCCCTCCCCGTCCTCCTACCCCACTTCGGCAAGTGTACATATGAGTTTCTCCCGACCCACGCCATCTCCAAGTTTTGGCAAACTGTTGACTTCCTCCGAGAAACGTTCCTTAGTGTCTATAGGACCGTTTTCCTCATATGAGGACTACTTTTTGGCACTTCTTTTGCAATACAATTTTTTACCTCAGCGCATTTCTTGTCCCTCCGCATTATTTCATGACTGTAGATGGAAGATCAAAACAAACTTTTCAATATTGTTGACCTCAGTTAAGTCTAGAGCAATTTTCCCTCACCAACTTCCGCTCTTTGCAAGAAGTTGTGAAAAAGACTTCGTTTTGGAAGGGAATATAGTTCGTATTATCGTGGATGGTTTCAGAAACGAGGGCAAACGTACAGTAAGAATTACTGAAATGCAACTTAATATAAAAAACTTTTTTGCCGTAAACATTTCGGGCTTCCAAAACATTTACCTTTCCAAAATGTAATGGAAACTGTCCTCATATGAGGACAGTGCTATGAAGGATAGACAATAGCGTATACAGTAGGTCACAACGGACCCTTTCCCACCGAAACTGCGTCAGAATTCATAACAAGGCCCCTTCTGTGCCGACCCGCAGATCTCCCGGCTTCTCTTCTACAGGCAAAAGTGAACCTCGGGCCGCATCAGTAAACAAAAAAACGCCGTGAAGCGACCAGATCTACGGTGTGCAAAGTCGTTACTCTCTCTGAAAATGCGACGATGAAAATGGAGCGGCTTACAGCCTGTATCTGTGCCCCTTGTCAGCGCATGGATGCTATCCTTGCGACGTAGATGAAGGAATTTCCTGCTCCTCTACCAGTTCAGCTGGGCTGCGATGCATCGTGCCAATAATTCCCCTCATACTTTCCCTGTATTAACCCTAGGATGCCAACAGGCAAGGAAGAGCATTTTTCGCTAACATCAAGACTCCTGTCAGTGCAGGACGCTTTGCAGGGTGTTACTGCCCCCAGCCCTACACCGGTTCCCGAGAGAAGACTACTCCTAGTAGGGCCTCGGCCTTTTGGAGGCGCCAGTGGGATTGCAAAATTTTATGAAGAGTTGTTTCAAAAAGTCGACAGATATAACTGTAATGTCCAGCTGATCAAGGAGATTGCTCCATCCACATCTATAAGTCCAGGTGTTTGATGAAAACATTCTACTCAGGTGTAAAATTATCACCGCGTAATGGAAAACCTTAGAGATCAAGCGGTTTGCTTGTGGAACGAAGGCTTGGGTTGGGCTAACCGGTACCATGCTGTGGTGCGCTTTCTCGGTTCTTCAGCACTTTCGCTCGACTAGTCCATCTGTTAAGTACGAAGTGCAACACATGTTACCTGGACAACTACCTAAAATACTTGAGATCTATCAATTCAATATTGAAAGATGCCGCCAAGGAACGAGTTCGCCCCCCCTGTTCTACGGCGGTTATGATTTTTCACCTGTGGAAAAGATGGTTATTTTCCGGTTTACGCTGCTAGCCTCATTGACTCCGAGCGTTTGAGTTGCCCTACTATCCTTGGGAGATTAGAACAGCAATAATATGGCTGCATCGAAGCCAAAAGGCTCCTACTACAGTTTATCTGAAGGCTCCATTCGTCACTCTCAAACAAATACGGCAGTTTTCCAGATTTTGTGTCTTTCAGATGTGATGTACTTCTTTGAATATGTTTATGTGAGTGTTTCGTGTGTGTTTGAAGGCCAACACAAGCCTTGTATCCCCCATGCTGTTTACATTTATCCATTAGTGGAAAGACCTGGAGCAGGTATCTAAGCACTAGAATCACAGAATTATTCTAAGGCTGAAATGCTACCTTCTCCAAGTCCTCTCCGTCTTCGGGCAACTCTCGTTCCTCTTCATCGCCATAGTAACTGTACTGTAGGCTGCTTGCTCCAGTGGTGCTCAAATTGAAAGTCGAATCCTGGCTCTCAGTCGCGCTATAGCTGCTCAAGATGAGTTGCAGCTGCCTACGGTTTTCTTGTCAGTCCTCCTTATAGAGCTGCATTCTATTTATCACCCCGGCTCTAAATTTGATAGGCAGATTGCAGTAGCAAAACATGAGGTTCCTCACTTTCGGTTGGCTGAGGCGATTTAGAAGCCTGTTTGGATGCGTTTTTGGGCACTGAAAGTGTGCTCTACTGCACATGCCGATGGAGACGCAGAAGAGTCATAATAAAAACTCTTTGAGATCTTTGCTTTGGCAAATTGAGTTTTTCCAGTATGCTAATGCTTTCCCCTTGTAGCAGTCCAGATGCAAATCATCACCTGATACTCTTTTTTGGCATCACAAGCCCTGGTCCCTTCAGTACGCCATTATTAGTTGTTCTTTGCGCACAGAATACATTTTGGCTCGCCACAAAATACTCGAATGTATTTCCGAACATGTGGCTGAAGTTTGTCAATGTAAACATCGGCCTACATTACCGTCAATCAGCAGTTGGATCTAGGATATAGGCAGCAAAATAAATATCCTGCAGTAAAGTGACTCTAAATGTATTTGAAACGGGACCGTCCCTTCGTTTCCGATATAATTCTATCAATTCTGTCTTTGCATCTTCACTCATGTCCAAACCTTGAAAAAAGCGTTCAAGCTCAATGGTAAGTGGGAGAATATCTGTTATTGAGAATCACCGGAGTCGAAAGCGCGCAAGTAACTACGCAGGGCAAGAAGAATTCCAAGAATCTTCTGAACTGTGCGCAGAAACCAGAAGATATAATTAGATCGATGAACTTAGTTTGTCCGGTTTGAACTCGGTTACCGCCCACTTTTTAGAAGTTACGTTCGAACTCTGCGCATCCTCTTGGATTTTTATGTAAGGCTCTCATGAGAGTAGGCCTAGCTCTTAAAAATGAATCGGGAACCCTCTCTGCACTCACAAAGCGAGTATTTTGACATTTTTCGATCATTACGGCAGTTATATACCAACTTTTCATTGACTGGAGCTCGGCCTCAAACATTTTGGCCTCAGACGATCCCACAGGTTCTTTCTCAGGTTTTTTATTTTTCGCTGAATACTGTTATTCAGCAAGGCGTTGTACTCCTCAATGCATTCTGCTATCTGAACTTTTAGCTTTCTCCTCCAGTGTATAAAAACAGCAATGTTAAATACTTTGTTCAGTACAGTCCTTATCCAGCCAATTTCAGCAACGTCATAAATCAAAAGGCCAGCCAAATGACTTTGGTCATTTCACAGAAAAGACACCTGGATGTTTTTGAGCTAGCAGTGCCCGAGCGTTCAGACAAGCACTGGCGTTATCGCTTGTTACTACAAATAGCAGGTTCTCTTATACTATAACTCTAGAAAGACTCTTACAATATATGCACGTACTCGGTAGCCCTGATCTTTCTCGAACCAGTGTAGAACGTGTTGATCAAGAATTTTTTGTTTGGAAGATTATCTGCAATATTAATACGGAGCAAAAAATTGACGACTGGCTGCATCTTAACTTCTTCCCATGGATCTAACATAACTGCGGCATTACCAGAATGCAAAACAGTTGATATACAATTCTTGACGTGCTGCTCAAAGTCCAAGTGAAACTCGTCAAGGAGCTTTTCAGAAATATCATTTGCGTTCGGCAGGTACTCTTCAATACCAGGACACAAGTGCTCCAGCATTTCCATTTCAGGACTTGTAGTACCCCCTCTCATTTTGTAAACATATCGAACGGCCTGCAGCGAAGCAAAAACTTTCATTATTGACTTCATCAATTTCTCCTTAAATTCTTCCGTTTTAAGCCCAGATCCTCCACGAACTTTCCGTTCCAAGCCCAGATCTTCCACGGACTTTTCCGTTCCGAGGAGGTTTTCCCCAGGATAACCCACGCCTTTTGAGGCTGTTTACAGAGAAGGTTGGAATTCTTGACACAGTCTGGGGATCCTCATGAGCGACGATAGCGGGATCGCAGGAAACTTCATGAGTTGGACTTGCGATTGGGGAATAATCGTACCCAGATGAGCCAGATTGGGAAAATTAATCGCGTTGCCCACTTTTTATTGTTGTTCCATGTCCCTCCTGGCTAAAATTTTCCTCGCATACGCCGAGACCCTATGCAGTTGTTGCTTCTCAACCTTAGGGAAGTTTGGACATTGCCATTGTCTACGCAATCCTTACAGACGTTGCACATACCCAGAGTGGCTGCCAACACTCACTTTTGTATTGCAAAATTTGCATCGTGTGTTCCTGCGTTCGATAGGCTTGCAAAGTTCAGTGTATATCTAATCATCTCCTCGCAGTCTGCATCAAAAGTGAACACAATCAACCCCTTAGCAGCATCCGACTCTAACCGTGCCAAACAGCTCGTATTACTTGATTTTATTCTGTTGCAAAGGCAGAATACTCCGCTGGAGTTCATTCAAATCCGGAACATTGAAGCTCTGGGACAATACCGCGCTACTGACCACTCGGCTTTCAGGCCCATATGACGTCTCTATTTCAGTGACGAACCCTGATGTGGCAACTGTTTCACTTCGACGAGCAGGCATAAATTCGGAAATGAAATCTTCCAAAGGACTGGAAACAGACATTCTTCTCTTGAAAAGCGGAATATGGGGGCTGAAATTGCGAGGCGGCGACGGGAGGACTGTCTGAGCCGAGGCTGAAATGCTTCCCTCTCTTTCTGCAGGAAAAGGCAGTACCGGCGAAGACGCTCTCTGGTCAGTCATAAGTGGTTGCAATGTTGTTGAGACAGGGATGCTAACCCTTTCCAAGACGTGTGGCTGCGTTGTTGTTGAGGGTGGCGTGCTAACCCCCTTCAAGACTTGCTGAGGTTATATTCCCAGGGAATTCTCGGCGCAATAAGCAATGGCTGTGTTTGTGTTGCTAGTGGAAAACTCAGGCCCTGGAAGATTGGCTGTATTGCAAGCGACATGCTTGCGGCGCCCAAGTTTGATTGCGCAGGTAACGCCTCACTCATAACTACTCCCAAGATATAGGTCTGTCCCTTCAATGCCGTACTGGATCTCTCATAACTACTACTGCACCCCTTTCCGCGGCCCCTTTCCACGTCTTGAGGCCCTTGAGAACCTACCATCAATGTTTTAGTGATGGTACGATTCGAAAAAGTGACGGCGAGGAAGATGAAATGGCTTTGAAGGGGTGAGACACTGTAACTTTGAAGACAAAGTGGGGAAGAGAAGGGGTGAAGTCAGGAGGCCCGGGAGAGTTGAATAGTTGGACGAATGCTCAGTCTGAAATTGAATCTTGAAGTTCAGTTGGCACAGTAAATTTGCAGGTTATATGGTAGACGGGGCTGTAGGCGAGCGAGGAAGGACCGGATTAGCCGCGTCTGATCGCACGCAGCGAGGGGATGTCCGGAAGTAATGTAAGGTCTGTGGGCATGCAAATCCCCCGGGTCGGCTTGTTCTACCCCCGGTACTGTTGAGGGGTTTACTGGTGCTGGCCATAAACATCCGCGCAAACGAACATTACAGTATCTTACATGCGCAAGACAGCGACGGAGGTGCTCAACTGTAATTCAAATAAAATTTGGCGCACTGGGCGGCAAATCATCACACTCAGCACTTGAATCAACCTCACACACCCAATTGGCGACATTCATAAACCGGGCCATTTTTGGATGTTGCCGTTTCCTCTTGTAGAAACGGCGACAGTTACACCCGGTCGGTCATACAGTAACTCGACCACTTCACACGACAGCGATTCATTTTGACGACATTAACTGATACAAGTACATCAAATCAGTGCTTGAGGACGATAGCAAACCCCTCCGCGCTTGTGACTCATCTGAGAGCTTAGTAAACTGTTATACCACTTTTCGCAGAGCCAAAGCATGATGCCTTCGGGCCTGGTACCCCTTGCGATATGCATAAAAAGCTCGGAAGTGACAGTTACAAGGCGGATAGACATTTAAGTGGGGTCTCACTTACGAAATTTGCTATGGGCAGAGCATCATCACAGGGCAATCATTGTCAAAAATTCACGTGGCAATACACGTCTGCCCTGCGATGAATTTTCTTGCACCATCGGCTCGATCAGTCAGGAGTCCCAGTTACTCAAAGTGGCTCCAGTAAAGAACTGTAAGGGCGATCTACAACTCCGAGATCACAAGCCTTGGATTTCTTGTCCAAGGCTTGATGACCAAGATGCCTGGCATAATGAACGTGAGATTGACGGAAATCAGTACCAAGTGATATATGTGGTGTATTCATCGGTCATTGACACGGATTGTTACCAGGAAAGTTCTATGCGTCCGATAGAGGAAAAGGAGGAGCTGAGGCGTTCTGGCCAATGCAATTTCACACACTTGATGTCACGAGAATTCGGTTGTGCGAACTCAATGAGATGTGTCCTGGCAGCCCGATAACTTTAGATGTCGAGGGCGACCAACCGGGCCTGCCTGTGACTCTAAGCTTTGATAAGCTTACACGAGCAAACATTCTGGACAAAATTATGTCATGGTTGGTAGGTAATCCAGACAACTTCTCTAGATTCGCAGGACCTGGGAAGCGTGCACATCAACGAAGTTCAAGGTGCTTCTTGTTACAACGGAAAATGTATTTGCCAAAGCAAGAGTGGCTAACGCGTACGAGCGGCCCTTGTAAACCTTTTCAACATCGAAGAGGGTACTTCAGCAGCCTCTGAACCGCGGCTGTGTTGATGATAGAAGTCTTGGAACGTCATTCGTTGGTTTGAAAGTACATCTGGAACTACAGGCTCCAGAAAGTAACCTTGAGTGACGAAGAACCTATCCTATGGTTGACGAAGAGAGAAGGGCATTTCATAGTACAACTTATCGTGGTAGAAGAATACAGTGAAGGAGTTAATGACGCAGTCGGAATAGATTGTTCCCGTAAGTTAGTTCTAGATCCCAGAGAGGTTCATCCGCTTCAGCTTGATCGAAACAAACTTGAAGTCTATGTCGGTGATGGCTTTCGCTTTGCAGGAGTGATGGAAATTCGTGAGCTCCTGGAACAGGAAAAAGGGAAAAGAAATAGGGAGAGGAGTAGGAAGCGTAGCGGAGCGAGGTGAAGAGACCAAAAAGAACGTGAGAGGAAAAGGAAACTGGATTCAGAGAGCTCTGAGTTAAGGTAAATTGCCCTCGGGCATTATCAGTTATCTGGGAGCATCTCTTCTCTCCTTCCAATTAGTCGGGTTGGATTCTCCCCGACTTATTATATTGTTGAGCATCCGATGAACTGTAATATTTCGCTTCGTTAGTGCGTCTGCCGGATTGAATCTACCTGAAATCCAATGCATTGCGTAAATTTCCTGTCTTTCAATTGAGTACCTTATTATCTCAAACTGTTGGGCGAAGTCGGTAATCTGCGCCTTCATGTAAAGTCGTAGTTGTCTAAAGTACCCAAATGAGACAACTGTCAAGACAAACGTAAGCTTGATTGGAGATCCGTAAAGGATTTGAAGACGATTGGCAAACAATGATCCTTTACCAGAAGCGGTAGCAGCGGCGAATATCTCTGCACCAATTGAGGAAAATGCAACAAGAGACTGTTTGTTGCTCACCCAGTCAATTGTATTACAGCATATGCACTCAACCCCCCAAAGGCATTAAAATGACAGATAAGATACCTGTTTGGCCATATGCAAATAATCCCTGACTCGCATCTGAAAAGCCTAGGTAGACTGGAGAATATGAAAGGTTGTTGAGACTAATGTATCGAAAGACTGGCTCAACCTTGATTTCTCAAGCCTTGATTTCTCGGAGGACGTTATCGCCTTTGATGATGTGTGATACTTTGATCCTGATACTTTGAGGTTTTTAACGCATTGTTGAAGATAACTTGCTGCGAATGCTGACTGGGAAAGTACACCGTTTCCAAGGAAGTTTAAAGAACAGGCCAATACGAGATACACAGTAACTTCTTGGCGACTGCAACTATCCTCAATTTGATTTCTTCGAAACCGGCTCAATTATAGACGGAGTATCTTTTCCAAATACACCCTCATGCTGATAGATATAGAGAAGCCATCTGACTGCTGGATATACATTTGGTTGAAGATGTGAGTTATTCCAGAAACGAATCGACCGTCTTTGAATCTTTGGGAGATCGTGGCGAACAATTCCATGATATCTCTTTCTTTGCCCACAATAAGTAGGTCATCGACAATTTTTGCTATTGCGAACACAATAAGTCCGTGTTTTAGACTTTTTTGTGAATAGCTGAGGTAGACAAGGTATCTCGAAGATCTCATTCTCTTTGAAACGTTTCTCAGTAACGAGTTCCCACCAACATCAGACTCGACAAGACCATATGCAAGCTTAATCAGTTTCCATACAACTGTTTTGCTTGATGAACAGCCTCTTGGTCGAATGAACACGTCTCTCTAGAGCAAACCTGACTGAAGGTACGCCTTCTTAACCTATAGGGTAGCGATATCTAGGCTCAAAGTAGCATCGATTGATAATACGATGCGAATGATTACCGTCTGCGCTGTACTAGAATCCTTCCGTACCGTTTATCTATCCTTATAGCGATTCCCATGAGGTACTTGAGGGCATTTAAACTTAAGAAGTTTGTCTTCCGAACCGTCTTGCTTGATTTGGAAGAAGTGGTGGGACGTAACCTGATTCGCGTTCCGAGAAAGATTTCGTATGTCGGTTTCTTCATAAGCGTCTTTGAAGTTGTCTTTTTCGGAATTGATCGCCTTCTCAATAACCCAACGCGGAGCAGACTGTAGTTGGAAATATGGTACAGGTTCATCGCCAACAAACTTTCTGAGTGCTCTCAGCAATTACTGTTCTTCTGAATTCAAGCTGGCTGGTAGCGTCACAGGGCGACTAATTGGACCATTTACAATGTTCTTAGAGACCTAGGCGAATCTTACGACTTAGAAAGGTCTATAGCTTTTTATGGACACAAATGCGCTCGATGTTTTCAATATATCTTCATTAACGTCCAGGAGAGGCATCTGAGTCCGTTCATGGGCGCAGCGGGAAGTTTCTCGACGACAGTGTTCATGTAGTACAATTGCACTCGTACTGTACTGCCACCGGCAGATCTGGTTTTAGTGATATTATTTCATCAGAGAGGGGTCGATGGCTCGCAGCCCGACTATTCGGCCCCCAATTGGACCTGTTATTTTTGCTGGTGAAAGGCACCTATTGGGCCAAGTGTCGACTTCACTTATCTCTAACTTGGATCTCTATTACTTGGCTGACCTTAACTTTACTTACCCACCGTCGTGGATAAACTTAACCTGGTTAACTAATATTTATACCTATCTGGCCATTAGGGCCCCAGATTAAACGGCCTCCCCGGTATTGGCTCTGAAATTGGCTCTAAACTTCAGACTTTGCAGAAACCTCGCCAACTGCAACTTCGGCTATAGCCCTATTTATCCTCTCGGGTCCCCGTTTTTATTTCACCCATCTCCTTCCATTATTAAAATACCGCTTTTTGTTTGTTTTTGATATTTACTCACAATTGGCGCCCCTTGCTCCGGCGTCTATATACAAATAGGAACTTCAAGTTTGTCGTTGGTGACATCATTCTTATCTCCAAAAGAGATATTCAGCACTGATGACCGATTACTACATCTTTTTTTGTCCAGTATTACACGCCTGGTGTCTATGGTTCTTTGGAATCGATCTTTATCAAGGTTCTAGCATTCCCCGGACCACGGTCCGGCCTTACGACCTGGAGGACAACTATAAAGTCCAGCCGTCCAAGGAATCAACCCCGCTCTTCCAGCCACACTTCTCCTCGCCGTCAGCAAGCTATGCTACTACATCAAAGGCTGCTAAAAGGAGAAAGTAGGACAGCGAACACCCTGTAGGTCTGTGTTTTTTTTCTCATTGTCTCACGGGTTTCCATTCCTGGACGAGAGAAAATTGCGCACCGCGCATTGCACTACAGTTCAGACCAAAGTTTAAAATCGTTGAACATTTCTGCAACTTCTTTTGAACCAGAATGAGTCCTTGGTTGGAGGTGGTGGGGCACGATCGAAGCCTTCACAGACGATTTATTCGGGGAGCTCATCATTCAGTTCATCATTTCTTCCGCTCATCGAAATTCATCTGTGGCCCATTCTCCATCTCTCTTTCCAGATCAAGTATGTAGTAGGAACCGGAGAAGAGATCTCATCCATTTCCTTAAGTAAGCTTGAAGTTGAGGCCTTTTGTACGCACTCATTAGCTGCACGTATTGGTGCTTTACGGTGTTCAGAGAATGTCGAGACAGGTCATGTGTGGTTCTGCTTGACGAACAAAAACCTTATGCAAAGTACCGAACTTGTTCCCTCGCTTGAAATAATATACTGCTGTGTTGCGGAGTAGATCGGATGCTTGCAGAATGCATGGATTCGGTAAGTCTTTCATCCGATTAAGCGCTCTCTTCGCGACCTGTTCTGGATATGCGGCTAACATCTTTTCTGAAACAGGACGTTGCATATGTGCAACCAACGCAGGGGCATTTCCCATGAATAATTCGAAACTGCTTAATTTCTTGTTACTAAACATAACGTTGCTCAATTATGTAGCCTTTGATAGTACTTCCTCATAATCAATGACTTAATTTTCTGAAACGGCATTCTCTGCGTCTGCGAGCAAGCGTTCGATGAGAGTTCTTAAAACGGCTTTTGTTCTTTCCATTTGAACCGATATTGTTGTGGCACCGAGCAGGAAGGGGTATATACTTAAATCCTAAGTAGTTCAAACCATCAACGGACAGCTTATTTCCAAACGCGGGGGCGCCTGAGACTTGATAGGGATGTCCGTGGATGTTGCACCGCTCAAACTCGAAGGAACTTGCGACGAAGCTCATTTACCTGAGAGTCAGTAGGTCCTGTGGAAGAGAACGCAGAGGCGACATCAACCGTATGGAGAATCGGTCTGTTTCCTATCTTCATGATGAACAAGAAGTCAAACTCGACATGGTCGTTGAAAGACGATAGAATGCGAACCAAAGACAATTTCTTCATGCGTGACGGGCGACCGGTTTTCATACACACTGTGCACCTCAGAAACACTGATTTCGAGGCATCCTTCAAAAAACCGTTAGCATACCTGCTCTACGACAGGTCTCAATCATATCATCAAGGTGCAGTTGCAAATTTCCATCCAATTTCGCGGTAAATCGCTTAACTATTTCTCATTCGACATAAGTTCTTCATGAAACGCAATCTAATCATTCTTTAGATTTCTTGGGAATGTTATCCATCCTGTATATCGCTCTCTCTATTTTGCACTATCTACCCTTCTGCACGTCACTGCACTACTGTGGCAATCATGAGTTCTCTGAGATTACATTTAGCTCTTGAAAGCCAGTAGCGCCTTTTGAACATTCTCGGTGACAATTCTGTCGACCTGTTTTTGTCGAGCCCGGTTTACAATTGGAAGCTAAGGTGAGATTACCCAGACCTCGACTTAATCTCGGAGATCTAACTTGCATGATTTTTGTTGGCACTTTTGATTGATCCGACTGGATCCTTGATATCAAATTCACTTTCGAGGGCTCGTGGATAGGTTTTGGAAATGCGTCAGATATGTCTTCGTGTACCTACAACTTACGAAGAGCATAAAGAAGCAGAACGGTTCTTTTCTACCTCTGAACGCTCTCGTCGAATCGAAATCCGTTTTCCAATTCTCGCTGCGGAGCCAAGGCGGTTTCAATTTCATCCAGTGCTTCAGCGTTCACCATCCTTGTCGTCTTCTCAAATCTTTACATGCTCTGGCCTCTCCTCTTGACATCAATTCGAGTTTGGCGTTTGTCAACGTAGAGTCCGGGAGTTTAGAATTGTTCACAAGGCAATCAAGCACTTTGCCTATCTAAGAAGATCAGTGGCGTCGGATATCATTAATTGCTCTGATGGGAGTCCATGAAATCGTGACACAATGAAGGCAATGATTCGCCCCGAACCGTATCTCGAATGAAATCCGTTACTAGATTGAATAAAAATTATAAGGCGGGAAACGACAGCTTCGGAGAATCGCTTGCAATGAGGTTGACGATATCCTTGACAGCTTGAATTGGATCGTCTTGCTTGTAGTTGATTTTACCACGTCCTTGAGCTTCGTCGACGATTAGTTGCTGGGAACTCCGTAAACCGGTTTCGTACAGGTTTCGACCGAGAGTGGCAAACAAAGTCTTCTACAAGCGATCAGATCCTTTCTCCGCGAAAGCCTAGATCTTGTAAACACAACGGGTGACTTCCTTGCGCCAATTTTGAAGGTCGGCATGTGGTGAAAATCGTGACGGATCTAAGTGACCGCGATTATTCTGAGACAAATCTCCTGGACCATAACTTTGGTAGACGGGGCTGTAGGCGAGCCGGGAAGGCCCGGAATAGCCGCGTCTGATCGCACGCAGCGAGGGGATGTAACACTGATCTGGCGAATTTCAGAGTTTAAATTGTAGAACAGTACAGTATAAAGAGCAACAAATAGTACAGCACAGAACAGTACTGTAGAGTGCAGAACGGTACTGTACTGTAGTGTGCTGGCAGTACGGTACTGTACATTTTTAACCATTCTGTACACACCTGCGTGATGCCATATGACTGTCGCGAAAATTCAAGGGTTAGAGTAGAAAAGGCAGACGGGTGGCGTTAGCGGCGAGTCTGAAAAAAACATTAGACGTTTTTGCTAGTGTATAAAGTTGGGTATGTTGAGAATAAATTGTTGATGTTGGTTTTTACTTCAGTGCCCAAGGAAATTAGGCCTTTTATAGGCAGTAGATGCCGTCGACTATCTCCAGCACATCTACTAACTACTTATTAAATTCCCTAGCGGACAGTCCTGCGGACGTTCCTAGTGAGCCTTACACTACTACCGTCCTAGCAGACATCGCCTACAGTACGATAGAAAGAGAAAATGTAGACTACGTGGGATAGGAATAGTAGTAAGGGCAAAAAATACACTATAGGACTGTAAATAAAACATAAATAAATTATTTGTATCCTGTATTTCAACAATCACACCTACTCTTGAGTAAATGTCAGAATAACCGTACAGCAAAATTTAAAAAATCTGCCCAATCGACTTCTCTGACCCTCAAACCCTCGAAACTGGACACTTCAAAAATTTTAAACAATTGAAATGTGGACGACGAACAATGCAAAAAATGGGCGACTGTTGCCGTACGGCATCTATACGTACTGTGAATATGTACTACACTAAGAACTGTTTCGCGGAACCCAGAGACTGTTCACTCCGTTTCCCTACCAATTCACCTCTTCCCTACTGCCATCCTCCACCAGTTACTCCAGGGGGGTCTGGGTAGAGCTACTATACTAGGCAAAAAAAGACTCCAAGATCGCATACGCCGAGCCAAAAGCAGTGAAAGGAGTGAACTACGGACAGACGCCCTCCAAGCTCACTGTGAATCGACAGGAACGCACTATCCCACGTCGACCTCCTCTGAAGACCGAGACCTTGACCCAATGTTTCAGAGGACACAGCGCCTCGCTGCTGACTCTTTCCGCGCACTCAGCAATTCCTCACCTTTGCTCCCATGGTTCCCCATCCCCACATTCAACAGTCCCTCACTTTTGCTTCCATGTCGTCTCCTTCCGCCTATCCAGCAGTCTCTCAGTTCCGCCCCTATGTCGCCCCTGTTTACTGCACTTAGAAGTCCCTCACTTCTGCTCCCATATCCGCTACCTTCCTTGCCCTCCCCCAGTTCTCCCCCCCGTGTATCTTTTTCTGGCACTTATATTCCCAATTTTATTATGTTCCATTTCTTTGTCAGCTGCCAAGAACACTACGGCTTTCCTAACGCTCGCCTAATCCTGACTGAAACCCTCTCTCCAATCCTGTGAGCTTGAGTTAGCCTCGGAAAGCATAAGATAACTGCGTCTACATGTATCTCTTCAACCCGTGGCCTGCTGGAATGGTATAAAAGAGAGGGGACGCCCTTCCCAGAAAATGCATCAATCTTATGGTATACTTTGGACCACCAAATTTGAATGCCTACTGCTTACTTTCGGAGGACCTTTGAACCCAACTTGGAATCACTCCCGCTATTTCTAAGTTCGAAAATGAACATTTGTCTGTTTGCATACCGCCCTTTGAACTCAAATATTTCTTTAACATTCCAATGAAATTGTTCTGCTCGTCTCCCGTAAACTGTGTCACGAAGTTGACGTATTATAAGAGAGTAATGCTTTTAATGTAGTATATGAGACAACTGCCACTGAGGTACTATACGTGCAGCTGCCGTTGAGATAGAATGGAGAGATGAATTACTGAATGACATGGTTATAGAGGAGCATCTTTACCTACTTCTTGAGTTCTCCATCTTCGAGATCTTCATCTGAAATATTCTCATCATCATTAGATAAATTGGACAAAAAAAAAACGACTTGAATTCGTATTTTCTAATTCACGAGTGTCGGTAACAGTTTTTTTGATGGTGTTTCTTGATCATAGTTCTGCGTATTACTACGAGTTTTCTTCACTAAAGCGAGAGATCTGTTTAACACCGGCCTCTCCTTCGCTATTTTTTAAAGCGATTTTGGGCCCATCGATATGGCTCCGAGTTCATCTCGATTACCGTCCAATTTCTGTTCGTCTGCATGCATACAATCGCAATGGCCATAGTTCCAGCGTATGTATCTATAACGGAACTACCGTCCGGACAGAATGTAGTGAGTATCTCGGATTGCAAAGACGTGTGTTTCTCTTCTACAAACAATGGTGCTCTTGTGCCAGTTTAAAGAGCTTGTTAGGAGTAACCGTGATCATGGATACACAAGCAAACTTTCTTTTTTCCCTAGCCGGAACAAATTGGTAGGGTCTCTTAAGATCCAGTTTGAATCCATCAACTCTGCGGTCCAGCACCTCCGCGATAATGCGGAATTCACATGCGTTCTGCGGAAACCCATTCCTTCTATGTTCCTGCATACTGCCTGTATCCTTCATGATCACATATGTGTATCCGGGATTGCTAAAGTCAAAAGACTTAAAAGCGCTACCCATTTCCGGAAATAGTTCACGAACGTAAATAGGAACACCCAGCCACCCGGGCAAATCAACTTCCCAGCAAACTGCGTCAATGAGTTCATTTACTCATACCTCACAAAATTACTGTATGCACAGCCAGCGCGAGAACGAGAAGGAGGTGTACTGTATGGTGGGTCAGTTAGAAACATGTCGAAGAGTGGAGCATCCGAAGAGAGTACGTGCTGGTTGAAATGCTACCATTTCATCTGGTGACAGGTAACTCCAAACTTTGTCAAATACATGTCAAATGCGTCCCCAGTATTTATTCGATTAGACTCGCCTCCTACAACGTTACTAGATTCATTCTCAAACGCAACTTCAACATCTTCATCTTGCTCTTCCTCTGCAGTATCTGAAGCGAGTTTCTGTCGTGATCCCTCTGTATCTCTACGGCGATTTTCCTTCTCGCCGAGAATATTTGGACCATCATATGGTGCAACAAGTTCACTGTCTTCTATGCCGCTCTGCAAAATGATATCTTTGTACTTTGCTTCATTCAACGGAGCGATTGTGGGGTAGGTTGAGCGGTACTTATCCACAATGACAGGCAATATGTCACTGAAATTTCCGCTGTTCGCAGTAATATCGTCATCAAATTTGCAATTCTCGAGCAAATCAAATTTCATAACACTCATTTCCTCCGGCCAAACTTCTGATTCTAGAAGTACTTCAAACTTTTTGCATTCCTGATACGCTGCCCGGGCTTCCGTACTGTTCGCAGAAAGTCTTGTAGCTCGCTGATTCGTACTTATTTTGGCGAAAAATATCTGTAACATGATGTAACATCAAGACTTGACACTTGATACCCGTTTCTACTTCGGCGTTCATGAACATAGTGGCTGATTTCAAAGAAGATATGTAGATAAATTTACGATAAACTCGACAGTCTATGAATTTCGTCACGTCTGCAGGATATGAATGACCAATAGAGTTCCTTTGCGTCTAGACGTTCTCCCTAGCCAGATGAGGGTGCTCGGAATTCATGATATCCTCAATTGCTTCAGCCACTTCCTCATACAGTCGCATTGATGTTTAGGCAGTCTTCTTCACGGTGCTCTGTCGATTGTGAGGCATACCGTCGTATTGGAGAGCGACTTCTTTGGCACTAGGCTTATTTCCATTTTTCGACGCCACAAGTATGTTGGCTTCATCCCACAGCCCTCGAATCGTGTCATAGAAAGTGGCCTCAACAAAAAAAAATAGTTGTCGGAATGCTTCTTATTCTGATTTTTTGCAAGCTGTCATGGTATTGAAATGTCATGACCGCCCTTCAAACCCGTTACTGGCCAAAGAAGCCCCTCCACCGACATAGTTATTCTTTCATGAGTTCCAAAATGGTTATATGACGGTGCATACCGTCGACAACGCCATACCACCCGCGACGAGATTTTCGCTTTCGCTCTTGCCTCCATCTCAGACATGTTCCATTCAGTTTTGAAATATTCGAGTACATTGTTGCAGAAATCCCCGGTGAGAGGTATGACAATTGAAGCGTCAGAGCTGGCTATAATTCCGATATTGGACGTTGCCGGCCCAACCTCGCCGTAGTATTCCGCGTAATGCAGGGTCTAGAATACATGCTTCCGTCTGTCCTATTCCTCCTTTGACTTTCTTTCGCGAACATGTGAGATAAATACAAGCAAGTTTCTGCGGTGGTGTTCACTGATCCTTCCATCACATCCTAAAGAAGTGCCATTTTGACTTCACCTTGAGAAGGGTTTGGTGCCTTCTTTTCGTAGAGGGGCTGCTTACCTCCGCCGAGAACACTAGCAGACTGTGGATTTACTCTTGGCATGAATTTTTCTTTCCTTTGCGAGGATTCGGAAGTTGGTTCTAGAAAATTTGGAGGGGAGTCGAGGTCAAAATAAGATTCCTCAGGAAACAGATCCAAATTAAACTTGATGTAAAGCTTTAAACCATCTCAGAAAAGATAAAGTAGTGAGCTTATCACTACTTTAAAGTACAATGTTGATAAGGTGAGTTTGCTATAGGAATCAACCGACCCTAAACGCGTTAGCTGTTACCTCCCCGCTCGCTTCAAGAGTAATTCGGGGTTCGTTTGAATCACTTTATTGAGGTGGAGTAAGACTCGCAAGGCATTAGTCAATATCAGTATTAGGTAATAGCTACGAGACCCACAGATCCAGCATAAGTATGGAAATAAGACATCCCAAAAGAGATCAAAAGAGAAAAAGGAAGGAAAATTCTCCTGGCGTATTTTGATATCCGGAAGAAGTGATATGAGATGGCTGGAATTTTACAAATAAAAAACATCACCGAATTGGCATGTATAGGTCGAGCCGCAGCGATTTGCGCCAAACCTATGAAACGCCTCCTTTAATATAATCTATAAATTTACCTAGTCAGCCGATATCAATATTGATGTATAGCTCCGAAGGGGCTATACAAATTTCATCCGTTAGAGATTGTTCGGAGAGGGAGTACCAAGCAGATTCAAATGTACCTTCTCAACGATCGCCCACCACGACCTGCGATAGTGCCAACATTGCTGACAATGAGATGAATCTCGATGGCTTTAGTACCTATGGAATGGATAGTTGAAGTGGTAGGAAGAGAAAGTACCGATACAAGAGTAGTCCAAGGGGAAATTGTATTGAAACGGACCTAAAAAATGAAGGGGAAGTTCGTTGTGGCAGAACATTGAGGAGCTAGACTAATGTGGCATTTTTTGTTGTAATCTCATCAAGTGCTTTTTGAAGGCCGATGTAGTTTTCGTCAAGGCTGAAGTACAACTTATACTGATGGGAAGCCAGACAGAACGCCGAGTATTTTGGGTAGATCTGTTTAACCGTAACTCAATAGGTTCTATTTCAATATCCTACCAGTCTGCTACGCATTTTTGGAACGAGGTTTCGGATTCTCACGTGATGTATAGGGTTCTTTGAATAGAACACCTTCTTTCCGTCCTTTGGCGGCGGCAAGTGCTTCAAGAGACTCCTCATCGTCAACGAGACGAGATAATCTGCTTTCTTGGAGCGACTACGTGAGATTACAGCGTATAAATGCCTCTCACAGGTGAGCTACTCCTACCATACTTCCAGAAAGAAGGGTTTAAGAGCTATTCGCAGAACAGTCTAGGCAGCTGCATGGATGGGAGCCCCCAACCTCGAGTTTCTTTTATGATACCTGGAAAGAACATTGCCCAAAGATAAAAGCCAGAAAAGTTCATAGATTCACAAAATGTGAGAAATTTAAAACTCTCCGGACAAGCTAGGACCGCGGAGACGAACATAGCCGCATGTGAGCCTTTTCGAAAGAGGAGAAGGGAGCATTTAGGTATGGTGGATCCAGATAAGTTTTGTTCTTCATAGTCTGGGCGCTGCTCAGACGGCCTTTTGGCCCCTATGCCTCATTTTGAGTACGAAGGCGAATAAGGACCACAGTATTAAGGTCAACCTCAAAGAAGCTTTGGAACACGGGTCCGTTTAAGAAGATTCCTCTCATGACCATGACCGCAGAGTTTGAAGCAGGTGCAATCATATTATAGAGGCTGTTTCCAAGGTCTTGATGATCAAATCGGGAAATGGAAGCCTTCCTGACACTTTATTCCTTCAATTAGATAGTTGCATTCGAGATAACAAAAACAAATACACGTTTTCTTACCTTGAATCGCTCTTGGCTTGGGGAGTTTTTAATAGAAGTGTTCGCGTCATTCCTGTCTGTTGATCATACACATGCAGATATAGACCAGGCATTTAGGTGTACATCTCGAAGATTGAGACGTAACGATGCATTAAAAATGTTCGATCTGATGTACCACCCCCGGATTTCGTATACACCACAGCCAACTGTCACTCGTATATTACATATAGAAAACTTCTCAAGCCTATTTGAAGGAGAAAATGCATTCGTAGCTTTCAGCAATTCTTACGCTACAGGTACTTCAGATTCTATCGAGCAGAAAGGCAGACTACAGGTGTTTTAAATTCACATAAAACAAGTTGTTCCGTCTTTGTATGCTGCACGGACGATTAGCAGTCATTCACCAAAGCGGGTGATGGTTTCCTTCGCTTCGCGCCAGACCTCCGCAGAACCCCACGGACTAAAGCTACACCCCCACTACTAAAAAACAGGTTAATCTCCGCCTTACTTCGGGGAAACTCGGATAAATAGTTCAGCAAAGCTATCCGAGTCGAAATCCGTTCGTGAAGTCGTTTACGAAAGCCGAGCAGAACAATTTCACTGGAATGTTGAAGAAATATTTGGTACAAGGGCGGTATGCAAACAGACAAATGTTCGTTTTCGAACTCAGAGATAGCGGAGTGATTCCAAGTTGGGGTTCAAAGGTCCTCCCGAAAGTAAGCAGTAGGTATTTGTAACAAATTAAGATTTGAAGTACGTAGCGAACCATTTCGTTGCTGTTCGTGGGCAACAATGCACAGAGGCAATGCCATTATGTAAGGAAAGGTCCGCAAGCCACACAAAAATGCGGATAGAGTTTTCCTAAACTATAAATTTGGTGTCCGAAGTATACCATAAGGTTGATGCATTTTCTGGGAAGGGCGTCCCCTCTCTTTTATACCATTCCAGCAGGCCACGGGTTGAAGAGATACATGTAGACGCAGTTATCTTATGCTTTCCGAGGCTAACTCAAGCTCACAGGATTTGAGAGAGGGTTTCAGTCAGGATTAGGCGAGCGTTAGGAAAGCCGTAGTGTTCTTGGCAGCTGACAAAGAAATGGAACATAATAAAATTGGGAATATAAGTGCCAGAAAAGATACCGGGGGGAGAACTGGGGGAGGGCAAGGAAGGTAGCGGATATGGAGCAGAAGTGAGGGACTTCTAAGTGCAGTAAACAGGGCGACATAGGGCGGAACTGAGAGACTGCTGGATAGGCGGAGGAGACGACATGGAAGCAAAAGTGAGGGACTGTTGAATGTGGGAATGGGGGAACCATGGGAGCAAAGGTGAGGAATTGCTGAGTGCGCGGAAAGAGTCAGCAGCGAGGCGCTGTGTCCTCTGAAACATTGGGTCATGGTCTCGGTCTTCAGAGGGAGGTCGACGTGGGATAGTTCGTTCCTGTCGATTCAGGTGAGCTTGGAGGGCGTCTGTCCGTAGTTCACTCCTTTCACTGCTTTTGGCTCGGCGTATGCGATCTGGGAGTCTTTTTTGCCTAGTATAGTAGCTCTACCCAGACCCCCTAGAGTGACTGGTGGAGGATGGCAGTAGGGAAGAGGTGGATTGGTAGGGAAACGGAGTGAACAGTCTCTGGGTTCTGCTCAACCGTTCATGGTACAGTTAAAGATGGACACAATCTGGAAACGGTTCAGATTTTCATCAACTTATTAAACCGCTAACCGACCGGGGGATAACTCGATAGGGCCGGATCGAACCTGCTACAGTAGTATTATTTGTGAACTGAACCATTCCGTACTTGCTCAAACCGGGACAGAACCGGTCACTAGCATGGAAGAGCACAGTCCGAACCGGTTAAATCAATTAGAGTGCCCCCAAAAAGCACAGATTGTTTATACGCTTACAGTAATAGACATTTGCAGTAACTGGGAATTCCACCCTGGGATGCTGTACCTCCAGTAGACTACCGACGGTAGTTTTCAGTGTACACACTGTTAACATTAACATGTGCTTCACCCAAACAAAAACAATAATATAAGGTGTAAAGAAATCTCTCGATAGATGCATCCTAGGTGTTGCCGGGCCTTGTTTCACTTATCGTGGAGGTTGCAGTTACGATGAGGTTATCATACTGGAGCGGTCAAGTAAAAGTAGACACGATTGAACCGAGCCGCTTTAACCGCAGTTCAAACCGGTCACAGTCCGGTCTCAATAAAAATAACACAGGTAATGGTCTAATTTAGCCAACAGAAACACTTGACTGGTTCGGTTCCAAAATTATGAAAAAAAGGTTCGGTTTGCAGACGCCTGTTATCGTTTTATCGATGTTCAAATCCACTATGACGAACATAGCCAAGTGCATGTTGACTGATTGCAGTATGCAGTACAAAATCAGTTATATCCTTAGTCCTGATCCCACGACTGCTCTTTTGAAGTGTAGATGAGCTTTCAAAGCGACAATGGACATCATTGTTCTCAAGAACTCAAGAACTCAAGAACATCGATGTCCAAAGTTTGAAAGCTCTTGTTCAGTTCAGAACTGAATATGGCGCTTTGAAAGCTCTTGTAAGGTGAACGTGAGCTTTCAAAGTGCCATTGAACACCATTTTTTGTCACGTTCACCTCACAAGAGCATTCAGAGCTATGGCAGTTCTCAGCTTTAACATTTAATGATACTGATTTCAGCTTTGAAAAGCAATCTGGGCAACCAATCGGAGTGCTTGATCATTCGGCACGGTCCAATAGAACTATTATCATCTATCCTTCTGAATGCCCCTCTGAAATTAATTCACATGCTTGTGAAAGGATAAATGCGATAGATCACTAGGCGAAGGATACGACTTCTGTAGAGATAGCAGTGAGGATGTCTAAATCAGAAATTCACTTCTAGTATTACGTGATCTGTGTTTGCGTACGTGTTTAACTCTGTTCCTTTCTTAGGGAGTGCTGAACAACGTTTACTGTCCTTGGAAAAGCCCCATACGTAGAATCATGAACAATAATTCGCTCGGCAGGCGCTAGAAAGCGAAGCTGTTCTGGGAGGCTAGGAAATGAGACTTCCTCACCATCGTTTTCATCAGTATTCACATTATCAACAACTCAATGCTCCACAAGATCCAGGATCGTCCAGTCCCTACATCCACACTTGTCAGGTGGCATTCAGACGCATATGCGGTGATAACGGGTGTGGCAAGGAACGTAGCCGTGACAGCGATGGAGACTTTTGGAAGGGTACGGTCAGTTTAATGCAAAGGCATGCTGCAGCCGCTGTTATGTCAAATGCGGAGTGCCTTACAGCTGGCCTCACGCCAGTCTTTTAAGGGACATAGTGTGCCTCCAAAACGGCGTCATAATGAATTTAGGATAACAGTCATTACATCTTTCAATAGTAAAGCACCCAAACTTTCCCCCATTCCCAGCATAGTATGAGCCAACAATCAATTGATCTACGTTGATCAGTTGATCTACCATCAGATTCTTGTCTTTTTCAAGCATAATTTTAAGGTAGCTTCGATAGCAAATACTAGAATTCCCCGGGAAACAGACGAACTTTCGTGTCCAATAAAAGAAAAGTTTGTTTGCTTTACTTGCCGTGCATTAGACGGCTATCGTTCTACGTGTCTGTTTTCAACAGACGCGCAACAGACTGTTGAAGAAACAATCAGGCTTTCTCAAATAGTAAACCACCCAGACTCCCCCCCTTTTCGTAGTAAACCAACCGCCCCGTTTCGCCCAGGTAGTAAGTAGCTTTTTAAACCATTGGAAGTATGTAGAAGTTACATAGGCAATAATGATACCCTAGAAAGGAGGATTGTGGGTCACTGAGTGCCCATACAATAACCTCACAGTGAGCTCCTATGGTGTCTACAAAATATGCCTGTAAAGGAGGATACAGACTCAGAACCATTACACGTACCCTTCAAGTACTAACAAGAAGGCGCCCCAGTAAGTTGATCGCAGCAACCGAAACCCCCGCCTCCAAGCGACATTGGTGGCTTTTTGCGACGTTAGTCGGGTGAAGTATAGAGCACTTCTATTTGAAAGTTCCAGGGGATTACAAACGTTATATCAAAGTAGTTTTTATCTCCGCAGCTCACTATGGCCCTTATGTACTGCCTTGCTCTATGTCTGCCGCTCACACTCAGGAATATAATAGGATGCCTGGCAGCATTTCCAGGTCTGCGAAAAGCATTTTGACATGGAGATCATGAATCTATGACAAGAGCCATGGACAGGAGTGAATCAACCGTGTGTTTGTCTAGGTCCTTTCACAGCGGCGTTGCATTACATGGTCAAAATACTCATGCAGTATCTCTGGGCAGTTATTGTTCGGATATTTCAGAAATGGCGGAATCGAACTTTGGCGCGGGACACTCTTTCTCTTTTATAGATCAATCTTTTGCCATGATTTAAGCAGTACACATGCCTTTAGTGACCCATCGCTGAGCTTACTTCGTCTAACATCTAACAGCAAACCAGCATGTGAGGAGGTCGACTCACTAGCAACTGAAGACGCTTGAATCGCCAAGACGTCTCGAGCGACAAGAGAAAGATTTGGAAAGCGAGCTTTGTTGGCTTCCCACCAATTCAAAGGATCTATGGATCTATTACAAGATGAAGTTTATCTCACAAACTTCACGAGCTCATAGTCCCCAATAAAGTCCATGCTGCGTTCATCCATTATCTCATCGAAGATCAGATCTGGTTTCGGAGCATTGATAGGCCCTACAATGCCACCCATGCTTACAGCTTCAGATAAAGAAACATTTTGCGTCAGAAAGTCGCAATCCCTTATTACATTGTTTGAAAACATAGGATCCCGCACATTTGCGAGCTTTGAAAGGTCAGAGCATACAACGTGTTCGTAGCTTTCCAGCTTACGGGCCATGGCTTGGGCATGGGATAAAAGCACTGTATCATTTTCTTGCACAGCTTTCCTGCTCTTTCAAAGCAAATGCTCAAACGCAAACTTGGTCATACTCAATGTAACGTAAGTTGATCCAGACTGCAGCTCAATAATTTTTGTAGCAGTTTGAAGAAAGCTGGATATTTTAGAGGCCCGTTCCCGTTCTGAATCCGCGACTCTGAGATCGTGGAGCTCTTTTATATGTTTACACACTGCAGCCAGTATACGCTTAACCAAAAACGCTTTTTAACCATTTCAAAGGTTGAAGACCAACGCGTCTCAACATCCGAGCCGGAAGCGTTATTCCAGGACCTAGCTCGCCTAGTTCCAGTCTCACTGTATCGAACAAATCTCTGCGTTTAACGGAGCACCGAATTGCGTTAATAAGC
Source organism: Kappaphycus alvarezii (assembly GCA_002205965.3). Taxonomy (NCBI): domain Eukaryota; phylum Rhodophyta; class Florideophyceae; order Gigartinales; family Solieriaceae; genus Kappaphycus; species Kappaphycus alvarezii. The sequence goes on from NADL03000009.1 coordinate 233,057, forward strand.
GCAATTATATTTCGAATGTTCTTATGCACATGCTTGAAGCAATCTTTAGCTGCTAGGTTCACCACGTGTGCAATATATCGAACATGAAAATTAGGAAGCTTCACTCCATTTGGAATCGTTAGCTTGTTATAAAGTAATGAGATTCCAGAACATACGTCACTCGCAATTTCTATGGTGATTGACCTAACTTTTTCGCATAAACCCCATTTTTAGATAACGTCAAATAGCAAAGAGCATGTCGTCGTCCCAGTATGAGGAATCCGAAACCCGATAAAGTCAAGAACGACTGACTTAAAAATCCAATTACGGTCAATCCAGTGTGCAGTAATAACAAGGTATCCTTTGTACAAACTCGAAAAACATGCATCAGTTGTGAGACTGAACATTCCTGAATGCTTAGCCATCAGGGATTTGAGCTTAAGTCTTTTTTCATCATGTATAGACTTTAATCTCCTCGAAACTGTCCTGCGGCCAGGCGCCTTAACTTTTGCGTCTAAAATATGAACCATATTCAAAAACTCGATATCCTCAACCATCGAGAAGGGAAGAGATGCGCTGATGATCCATTAACATATCTGCTTCACAAATAGCTCTTCCCGCTCCTCTTTTGGCAAAAATAAATCCTTTTCTGGGGAGCCATCACGGCAGAATCGCTCCTGATTGTTAGAGTCAGGCAAGAAACATTGATTTCTTGCGTGCAATCTAAGTGAATATATTCCACTGTTTATGCTGTATGAAGCAGCGCAGCGGACACATTTACGTCTTGTCTCGTTATTAACGAGTGTAGTCTGAAAGAAATCGTATACGTCGGATGTTTGGTTGCGTTTGTTGCTCCGATTTGTTGGCAATGCTTCACTGCTCATGTTAGGGAATGAAAGGAGTCTCGAGATAAGCTGATTGCTAGTTTTTGGAGGCGGCTTTGGATTTGAAAATGAGTATATGGGTTCTGAGAGTGGTACGATCATTGCCGGGGGTCTGAACCACGCTTTATGCCTTCATTTCTAAAGTTTTACATAAAGCCAGGCCTTTGGTATGGTTTTCTACATGAGTTGTGAACACCGCAAACCGTTAGTATAACCGCGGTTTAATCGGTTTAGTGTCGGGAGTCTGCAAAACGAGCCTTTTTTCATAATTTTCTGGAACCGAACCAGTCGAGTGTGTCTATTGGCTAAAGTAGATCATGAACTGTGTCATATTTACTGAGACCGGACTGTGACCGGTTTGAACCGTGGTTAAAACGGCTCGGTCCAACCGTGTCCACCTTTAGGTACAGCACATGCGGTAAAGTACGTATAGGTACCGTACGGCAACAGTCACCCATTCTATGCCATGTTCGTTGGCCAAACTTCCACTGTTTAAAATTTTTTGAAGTGTCCAGTGTCGAGGGTTTGAGGACCAGAGAAGTCGATTGGGCAGATTTTTAAATTTTACTGTACGCTTATTCTGACATTTACTCATAGGAAGGTGTCGTATGGCATCAGGCAGGAGTTTAGAGCACGGTAAAGACATAAAGTGCTGTACCAATTTTTATACTTTGCACTGTATGTACTGTTCTGCACTTTAAATTTGAAATTCGCCAAATCAGTGCTATGTCAGGAAGGAAGGCAATGCCAATGGTCCTACAAGTCCTCCGGGTCGGCTTTTTCCGCCCCGGTATTGTTGGGCGGTTTACTGGAGCCGGCTACAAATATTCGCGCATTCGACCAATACGGTATCCTACATGTGCAAGACAACTACGGCGGTGCTCCACTGTAATTCTAATAATTTTTGGCGCACTGAGCGGCAGCTAATCACAACTAGGCACTTGCACCAAGCACAGTTTGTTTCCAATGACTTGAGACAACTTCAGTACAGCATTCTGATTTTTTGGCCAAGTCGCTCCAATGAAATGATTCCATTCAAGTCCAGTCCGGATTAAGGTGCTTGTAGTACCACAGACTACATTGCATTGGCCGTACGGCTGACGGCAGAAGAATGTGCCGTAAGGAAAGCTGCTTCAGGCGTCTCCATTCACGCTTGCCGGTAGACTATTCTGCGCATATCGGATTCCAAATGCGTCGCGGGGCATGAAGACCCGCCTATTCATTATCTTTCCAGAAAAAACGTCGCTGCTGACTCCCACGACGCCCAGGAGAGTTTGTGCTTGGCATCGATGGGCTGATGTTAAACTTGTCGAGCTCTGATTGTGTGCTCTTGAGAGTGCAGTTATCCTTATACTGTCGGTGGAGACCGGTTCGCGCCCGCTCTGCGATTTTTCTTGAGATTGTATTGACCAAATGGGAGAACATCACCATATTTGCCGGGTCTCTATTCGGCATTCGGCGTTCCTTCATGGCTGGGGATATCTTCTGAGGACTCTACAGTCAAGATTAGCGACGGTATCTTAGGAGCGTATTCTGATGTGTAAATATTGACTGAACATTAGGTACTAGCAGGTGAAGATCATAAAAACACAAAAGCGAGACCAAGTCTATATAACGGAACGTCTATGACTGCATCGCGCTCTTGTAAATGCTGTATAATCTAGGTAAAAAGCGAAAATAGTAGACAGAACACCACGGAACTCAGAAAAAATCAACCAAGTGTCAATGTTAGCAGCTCGAATCACGATCCCCCACGACACTATCGTGAACCGCAGAAAAATACACGACAGCACTGACTGCGCAAATAAAAACGCACTAATCAGAGCAATATGGGTGGAAAAAAGACACAAATGTCATTGGCGGCCTTATACAAGCCGCCAAGGAGCAGACGTATGCCAGATGCCGGATGGAGGGCGCGAAGAAGGGACCCATGTTTACGATTCTTTTTAATATTCCAGAGGGGTTGAAAAGTGGCGTGACACGTCTGACGAGTCCGAAAGCGGTCGCAAGAAGGAGGATCCATGGTCATGTTCCAAAGATCTGACCCTGCCAGTAGAGGCGGTATCTTTCATCCAATGGAAGGAGAGGAGGGTGAAGGCGGAGGCATTGCCATGAGGGGAGGGGGGAATTGGCGGAAAAGGGTTGGGAGATTTGGCGTGAAAAAGGGTGACATCGAAGCAGTGAAAGGCGGTGTGGAGATGAGCGAGGAGAGGTGGGCAAACCGGAGGGAGAGAAGGGCGGCGAAAAGGTTGTTGATGAGAGGAGGAAGGGAATGAAGAGGTGGTAAACAGAAGAAGAGATGAGTTCAAGGGACAAAAAGAAGGATGAGGAGTATGGGGTTCGAGGGCCACGATGAAATATGGGCAGAATGGGATAAGTGCGGAGGAGGGTTGGGATGGTGTACACGAGGGGAAGCAAGGGGTAAAGAGGTATCATACCGGAAATCAGCATGGTGAAGAGTGCGGAGGGGGAGGGTCTCCGGGATGCAAGGAGAAGTTTTCTTTAAAGGTTGATGAGACCCAACGCCTTTGCGATAAGGTCGAAAGCGTTGACACCGGCCGGGACTGAATTTATGGGAGAGGTGTCGATGAATTGTCACTGAATCATAAGAGCTATAGGCAGTAAGAGGAAGCTGATGTTGGCAGAGCGTGACTGACTATTTAGCACCATGCGGCCCGCAGGGATCAGCCTGCTCCCCTTCTGCCTTATGCTAGCAGCAGGAATGGCCGTTGTCCGTCGCGCGTTGGAAAAGGGCATGGTTGCTTTAAATTGAAGCCCAGGGATATCTCAAAGCCTTTTGATAAAGTAAGCTCACCACCGCAACACTTTTACTTCTAAGAATCTTCTTTAAATTTCATAGCACGACAAAAGAAGAATTTTAGTATGGCCTCTAAGGGAGATTAAAGTGCAGCTGATATCAAAAGGGCCCTCAATCTACCGATGACTGTGCGCTGTATTCAGCATATAATGTCAGTGTCTCCATACTTCCGCTACAGAACAATTAAAAAGCAACCAACAATGAATGCGGATCACAAGAAAGCGTACCCAATGAGCACTTCATTTTATATCGAAGAGGAACATATTCTAGACACCCGTTGTATTCTCGGACGAGAAGAAGTTCATCTCGGATGGAACGGACTTGTTTGGGTTATATTGGAATTATTTGAGAAGAGAAGTGCATCGCTTTCAGATTCGCCATAATGTTGGGGTTTCCGTCATAATCTGGGCAGCAATAAGTTTTTAAGGTGTACCACCTTTGGCATTTAGGCAAGCAAGATTCTGAAAAGTACTCCACGACTCCAGAGAATACATTGCTTCCTTGTTCTATTGAAACGTTGGGAGAAACTACTTTGTGGACCTTTCGGCATGATGGCGCAAGCATTCCAGTCGAAGTAAACGCAAAAGTTTCTATCTGAGCGTGGTTTGCGCTTTCTACCCTTTCCTGCAAAGTTTTCAAACCTCAATATCACCTAAAATGTCCGGAGATTGCTTGATCGTCGGGTTTACTATAGGGGTAGACGAGTTAATACTATTGATGAACTGAAAGCGGCAAGTCAAGACGCGTGGGGTACAATGGGCAGCTTTTATAGTTTCAAGCAACACATTAGCTTATCTAAACGCTTTATTTGCTTTTACGGATTCAAATGGTGAGCCTTCTAAGTACTGCGTTGGAAATAAAGTTTTACATTCATTTTTGCATCAATTGGAATTTCGTTAGCTTTGGTTACTCTTTTATATAGTTTCGATAATCCCTTCCTTGTCGCAGCTGAATTTATATTCCTCTCGCTGCATTTATAAAACATCGTTGGTTAGCTAGTCTCACAAAGCACTTTTACAAATTACCTTATCCTGGTGCAGGGAGCCCTGCGTGACGAGTACAGCAAATTCATTTTCCGCAGATTGTACTAAACAATGTACTAAACAGAGAAAAACAGATAGGGGCTTAGGTGATGCCTACTCCAGTAAAGATGAAGACGGAAAATTATCCAAATGAAATCTCGGCGAGCCAAGAAACGAACGAAAGCGTTGGAATTCTTGGCGTTTTCCCGGACTTTTCAAATTTGCGTATGATTTCGATATATAGATACCATGGAGCCATTTTTTGTAATTATTCAGGTCGTATGGAACATTTCATACCACTGATTTTGAATTGGAAAGAGGACCGGTTTCAATTTGATGCCATGTTCTTTGTTGGCAAAAATTTGAAGGACGCAATTCACAACGACAAAGCTTAGATCACCCAGAGCTGAGGCATCATTCTTCCTCCCTCCAAAAACCATTATCATCCAATACATCAATTTTTTAGGTATAATCTCCGGTTATCGACCTCTGTGTCTTAATATCATTCATTTTCCAGCTACTTATTAGACGTTCAGGTCTTTCGATCAATGCGCTCCTCCTCTCTGCTCGACTGTTCTTCTTGTCCACCCTCTTAGTCCTCCTTGTAAAATGTCCTGTACTTTAAATGCCATCCCAGATCCCTTGTCGACTTCTCCACTGGGGCCCGAACTCACCCAGAAAAGGATATGTACATCCTCACTTATGTCGATGGGAGTCAGATTCACGGACCGTACTCTCCATTGCCGCAACCGCAATTATTGGGTCGGCAGTGTGATGGTGAGAACAAATATCCGGAAATGTGATATTTTGTAGTTGGCAATCATGGACAGCATGTACCACAATAAACCGGACTACACGTTTCATTTTGGCATTAAAGACACTTTTAATCTCAACAATTTTGTCGACGCCTAGGAAAAGAGACATATGGTTACAGTATTTCTTCTCGACCACCTACTGTCATGTGATTATTGAGATCACTAAATATCCCACAAGGCAGACCAATCGCTAACCGATTATCATGAACCACCACCATCTCGGGCACACTTAAAGGCCAATCTCCACGCAAACGCCAGGTACCAAAAAGCTAATTTGAGTCACTTCAAACAAATAGTCCTTTCCGGCCGCCTTACTGCATTTTTCCATTAGTCAGCCGATAATTTTTCGCGTAGTCTAACTTTGCACTTATTAAATCGGCCTAGACCCATATAGAATGCCTAAAGTAGGCGATTTCTCCCCTCAAATTGGGCCGTTTTGGTAGTTGACCTCCGTTTTCTCTAGCATCAAGCTTCCCTCGCCAACCTTGCTGCCTACCCCAATCCTTATTTCCTGTTTACTTATTTTCTCTCAGGTGGCCAAGACTAATCAGCGTTCCTTTCCTGGCATCCTTTTGTTTCCTTGTGTTGAATAGGAGACCCAGTCAATGTTCAAAGCTCTTTGTTGGTTTATCTGCGAGGTACGTGTGCTTCGCACATCTACGTAGAAGTGGCCACACCCATACTACTACAAGAAAGCCATAAATACCTCGCTCTTGAAAGTACAGATCTGCAACTCGCCGAAAACTAAACAACCTGGGGACGGGGAAGCGCCACTCGCGCAATATCTGGACGAAGTAGAAGGGGAGAGAAGTTAATCGTGCCTGTCTTGGTGGAGATACACGGCCTAGGGGTGGGAGAAGAGCTTGAATATGGGATAGAGGAACAAAAGTTCAACAAAAGAATGCTAATGGAGAGAAAAGCTACCCATATCACGGCTAGAAGATTCAAACCACCTCAACATCGACATGATGATTGAGAAGTAATTTCAGGAAAAAAATAATCTTGTTCGTGCATCAACGATCTTCATAAAACCAAAGGTCAAGGAACAGGTCTGGAAAGGCCATCGATTTGCAAATTGTTTGGGTAATACGCACTGAAGCAGCATATGAATTGAATAAATAAGAATATTATGCTTAAAAGCCGAGTCAAAGGTGATGAAAGGACTATAAGTACTGTAGTGCAATTTGCACACGTACTTTACTGCACCGGAAGAGCTGATTCTAGTGATCTTTTTATGATTCAATTTTTATTCATGTGGGCACAGTGCTATCAGGAGGCAGTGTATTATACAGCAGGGGCAGTGCCGGTTGTCGCCCACCATTACTCTTGGTACTGCATAACCACCCAAGAGGGCCTGAGGGCTGGAAGTCCGGACCACTCGGCCCCAAACTTGACCTGATATTTTCGCATGTGAAAGGCACCTATTGGGACAAGAGTCTACTTTACTTATATCTAACTTGATCTCCAGTTTCTTGTTGACATCGACTTTACTTACCTCCCCGCCGTAGATGACCCTAACCTAGCAAACTTTTATTTATACCTACCTGTCCACTAGGACCCCAGAATAAGCAGCCACCCCGGAGCTGGCTCTAAACTTGACTCCCAACTTCCGCCTTCGCAGTAACCGCTCCCAACGGCAACTTTGGCTATAGCTACGTTTATACGCCCGGTTCCCCCTTTATTTTCCCCTCTCTACCTTTTCAAGTTGAATTTTGGCGAGGTTCGTTGATCCATATCCGATACCCCCTTTACTAGGTTTCTTTTCGTAAAATGGGCTACTACACTATAGTGTATGCGCGTTACTCTTGTTCCAATGTAATTTCTTAGAATTTCCGGTTTGTTGAGAATCACAGGAACCAAATAATGAAATGGGGGGGGTAAAATTCGGGAGAGGCAACCAAATAGTTGCCACTCAACGCGGCAGTTGATGTTCATTACTCAACAGCCGACTATTGTGCTACGAAAGCAATTCAGGTTTCAGAGCCGAGATGCAGCAAATCCTTGCTGCAATATCCATATTTTGCCATCCGTCTCATTGTTTGTTTATGATATTTACTCAAGACTTGGCGCCCCGGACTCCGGCGTCTATATACAAATAGGAACTTCAAGTTTGTCGTTAGTGACAACATCCTTATCCCTAAAGGAGATATTCAGCACTGCTGACCCAATAATACATCTCCTTTGTCCAATATTGAACCTTTGGTGTCTATGGTTCCTTGGACTCGATTCTTATCAAGGTTATAGCATTACGCCGATCACGGTCCTGCTATACAACCCGGAAGACAGTTATACCGTCCAGCCATCCAAGGAATCACCACAGCTCTACCACCAAACTTCTCCTTGCTGTCGGTGAGCTGTGCTACTGCATCACAGAGTGCTTAAAGAGAAAGAGGGACAGCGGACACCCTGTGAGTCTTGGTATCTGTGTGTTAGTTTTTCCATTTCCTGACGGGATTCCGTACTTCGAAAGGACAACTTTTCATCGCGCATTTAACTACAAGTATACTTAAAGACATGTGAATCTTTCTTTATGTACATAAATTTTCAGATACGTCACAATTGAGCATCGAACGTGCTTCTTCTATTTGAAAGCGCAGCGTACTTTCGTTACTCTCTCGAACTTCAAATCAAAGAAGGAGGAAATGAGCACGATGATTACAGTATTTATGAGGAGGATACAACCATTCTGAAAGGGCTAGAGAAGCAACGCACGACTAATTTTATTTCTGATAATCGGCAGCTTCTCGGGCCTGCTTTTTATTGCAAGAAGTAAAATTAAAGGGAGAGGAGGAGTAATTGAAAAAATTCACGCATTCATCTTGCGTGAATACATTAATGACAAGGAGCCATAAGTTGTCAGAATCCTGTTTCTGCCCCGGCCCACAGCAATTTTTTTCATTTTAGATTTCCATCCCCGGAGCAGATGATTTAAGTATTAAATATATCACCGGGACGCCCGCTTCTTGGCTATCAGTTTGTCCCGCTATCCTTTGATTTCCTGGGATGTCCGTCGGAGACCACCTTGCCGCGGCCCGTATCGGAGGCTGTGAGGCGAAGGTATCCTCTCGGCTTTATCACAAGCTCAGCCATGCCATGTGGTCCACGTGTGCAGCTTCAGCGATTGGTCGTAGTCCACAACATGCAGAAGTTTGCCTCCCGCTCCAAAACTATTCAATTTTTGTGTCCTTTTACAATTATTGAAGAAAATTAATGAGGAAACCCCTTCCATCAAATATTCTTGAAAAAGGCGAAAATACTTTGTCATTAAATCTACCCTCTTTGAAAATGTTTTTTTGCTTTCGAGAGTCAATGATATCTGAGCAAAGCGTAATTTTACCGCGAAAAAGAGAACAGCAGTCTGGGTAGTTTTGAGTTCGTTTCAAGTTACAGTCACAAAAAGCCTCTACGAAATAATTCCAACTGAATGTGATTTTTGTATGGGGAAAAAAAGCACTGAACAGAAACCCTCTTTTGAAAATTTGGGCGCCAATATGCCAGATAGCTGGCTATTTCAGGCCCACATGAGATGAATGATAAGGAAAAACACATAATAGCATTCCCGTATCCGCTTTGGGCTGCAGTTTTCACCAAGGTCCCGAGAGATAGTCCACTGATTCACGTGAAGCGTTTTGAACATAGCTCCCAGACATTCCACAGTTCAACGAAAGTGGGCGGATAAAGCGGCTCACCAGAGATTTTTTCTTGGAGCTCCAGAGTTCATCAGAAATTGGGGGCCAAAATGATAAGCCACGCGTAGATTTATTCAACGCAAACGATGGTATTAACTTAAGGATCAAAGTAAAGGCCCATGAATTATAATAAAGGTAAAATGGAGGAGTACTGGACCTTTCGATGTTTAGAAAAGGGAAGCAGATATACGCTGATAACATTTGAACGTGAACTTATGTGTGAAAGAAAAAAGGAATACTGAAAGACATGTTACAAGTTATGGCATAGTGTTATAAAGGGGGTAAATTGGGTTGGTTTACTGCGAGTAATGAAAAGGTTAACAGTCCTATGTACTTGTAATCAAATCATTGGCTGGACCTATAATATAATTGCTTGTTATAAAGTAATGTAGTGTTCGTCTGCCTCGACAGAAAATTGTCATCAGTGCGACAATTCTAATCAGAATGGTTAGCATCCCTTTTTTCTCCTGCTACGACAACAAATAGGGAAATAAATGGGAGTTTCAAAAGAAAAAAGCGCTGTATTGATCATGGCCAGCATGTGAAAGAGCTTATCAGGGACGAAGATATTGAAGACACATAGTGGAAATGATCGCGAATAAATTGCATTAAAATCATCGCGTTGATACTCTGGATACAGCAGAGGATGGCTGGATAGATACAACAGTTGGTGGTGACACGGTAGAGGGGGGGAAGCTAATAATGCTGCGATTTTTTTGAGGAATTTGGGGAGTAGATTTAGGGTGAAAGTCTAATTTATGGGCTACGATAAAGTGGGGAGACAAAAACAACACGGTGGGATTTTATGATGTCCAATCTGTCAATGCAGTCACAGAAGAGGAAGATGTACGACGTTGGGAAGTGGAGGAGCTTGAGGGTACTGTTGTTAATAAGATAATGGTGTCTCATGGAAGTAAGTTAGCGGTGAAAAAGATCTAGACTTTCAGATAGTAAAATCCGAAAATCTCTCTTTTCAGAGAGAAAAGACGGGAAAAGAGGTGTTAGACGGATGAATAGCCTTTTTGGCTCTTTCTGATGTATTTCAGAAAGGATGCGAAGTTAAGAGTGGAGCGTTAGTAGGGGACAGGGAGGAATCAAGTAAAGGAGTTCGGAATCGGTGAATTTGAGTAAGATGTCGTACGATAAATCGAGTTAGGGGTGGAAAAAAAGTCAATATTGTTGTTTTTTGTTGGATGTGTTGGATGGGAGTCTGGTGAGCGTTGGTGGTAGCCTGTGGTGGAGCGAAGAGAGAGCATTAGGCTGCCGGAGATTTAACAAGTGAGATCGGGGTGGGGATATGATAGGGAGTAAGTAGTGTGAGGGTTGGATGTGTTGGGTGTGGAGTGGATGAATGGTAGATGATTTTGAGTGAACTAGCCGAGGTGCGGCTGGAAATGGGATGAAAATGAGATTTTATCGGGGGCTATTCAGCGTTTGGGTGCAAGGGAAGCTGTGGACCGGTCAAAATTTGGGTGCTTTGAGGTTGCAAGAGAAACAGGGCTCCCTCCCTTTCCTTTGCTTTTTGTTAGGCGCGTGCGGATCGGAACGGATTTTTTTGTCGCCGTCATCTAGCGACTTTTAATTTACTGTACTACCTCCCCTTGTCCGAAATTTCTTGTAGTTCTGGTCCTTCCTCGCCCTTCCTGACCCTTGCTTATCCTTACCGCGGTCCTCTCCAAATTTACTTCCATTTTATCTAGATATTTTTGCTGTATCTACCCGTCTAAATCGATCCCGAATCAAGTTCTATGTTCCCTTTTCGCTTACCTCCTCTTCTAAATTCATGTTTTTAAGAAAAAGGGCGCAAATGACCTACTACAAATTCCCTTGTAGATTTATTTTACCTATTCCAAATCTATAGAATGCGCCCTCGGGAGCCTATTTAAACCCCTTTATTCCAAGTTTCAAACGTCTCCGATCATTGTTCTCACCATCCCTCTCCCCCTACCCATTCAAAACACCCTCATTTGCCTACCACTCCCCAAAGCCCACCAAAATGGACAACCTATGCCCCTCCAAAGTCATTTCCAAAAACCGCCACCCTCGCCCCCTAAACTCCATTCCCGTTCTCCCTTTCGGGCCTACTGACCGTGATGACTTCGTACGCCGACAAACCAAAAAGAAGGTGATCGAATTCTTGCGTCGCTTGTTCGTTGAGGATGAGGCGGAGGAGATAGGTGAGGGGCAGGAGTGGGAAGTCAAGGAGGGAGCTTGGGAGACCTTCTATGAGTGGGCAGCCCCGGAATTGGTCTACGAGGTTGACGAGAAGGATGATGAAGAGGAGGACGAGGAGTAGGACGAAGAGGATAATGAAGAGGAGGACAAGAAGGATGACGAGGAGGATGAGGGGAGGGAGACATGTGAAGTGTTGGATTGGTGGGGCCGGAGCTGGACAGTATGGACCAAGTTGTCCCGACGCTGGAACCGGATGGGGACATCTTTAGTGGTTTAGATATCTCCTAGGAGCAATAGGAGAGTTATGAGCCGTTCACAGATATTTGGGGGACTGATTGGGCAGCATGGATATTTTGGAGGAGTTGTTTGGGTCTATTCTAGAGAATAGGAAATAAGAGGACCAAATCGATTGTTCGTTTCTTAATTATCTTTTCTTTAGAGTATATCATCCGCAAAAGGTGTTTTTATGCATTTTCTGGTATCCTCTGTAGTTTTGCTCGGACTCTAGGGTAGCCAAAAGTCTACATAAGCTGAGTAAACTGCTTCCTTATGGAGAGGTCAAGCAAGTTGGCAGAAAAATTCAAGTCAAGTCCAGAGTAGAAGGAAGTTTAGAGTCAACTTCAGAGCCTAGAAACATTTTTCCTCCGTTGGTCGCAGAGCATCAGTGGTGGACCCTGCCCCTTCTATAATTGCCCATAGCCCTCTCAATTATCTTCCTTATCCACTCCTCTCTGTTCGTTCAACTATACCACGGTAGCACTTTTGTCGCTTGCAACACCTCCTCCTTGGGGTAATTGGTTCTGAGTATCTCTTCTCCCGACGATTTACCCCTATCACTTTTCATGGCAACATAGTTGGTTTAAAATTCTCTAAATTAAGACTGTTTAATTGCGAGTCATTGAGAAAATTTTAAGGCTTCCATAACCCGAAGATATGGAGAGTTTGATAAACCGAAATTTGCGCAAAAAGGGTTTTGAGGATGGTCTAGAGACCTTCAAACAAGCCGTGCCCCAGATTCGTATAAGATTTAGCCTCTGGCCTTTTGAAATTTCGAGGAAGTACATCCCATCCTCTACCCAACAATAATGGCAGACCGCGTAAATGCAACTTGTGCTGCTATTATTTCAGGTTTGAATGTAGTTCCGTTATTTCGGTACCATGGAGGCCACATTCAAGCTCGTAACTGATCTATCCGTCTTAGCACTGACCTCATATGCCCCGGTCCCTACCGCCTTCCCTATCTTACTGACCTCCTCAAGTTTTGTTTTCGCTCGTCCCGGCGCCCGCGCCAAGTTCAGCGCGGGCTCCGTATCTATGTCCGCTCACATGTCCTGGCAGCGGAACAACTATGACTCAAGATCTCTCTCGCTGCACGGTTGTTGCTGATGGTTATTTCGAGTGGATTGTCGTCCCGCGCCCCCAGTGCACGTGGGACGGCCTGAAAAAGGCTTGTAAAGACTACATTTCTTTACAAAGCTTCCCTACTTGAAGCGGACGCTTTGCCACGCTCCGCAATTCTGGAAAGTACTAGCCTAGCCACTGTGATGTAAGAATCCAGGAAACCTGAACGCAGCAAAGCACATATTATGTAAATTTTGAGTAATAGGCTGATTGATAAGGCGCCAAATAGCATACTTCTTTTCAACCTTTTCAAATATCCCAAACCATTTACTATCACATACGTGAAAACACTGTGAAAGACCGTAACTTTTTCGCGACTAAAGCACGTTGTAGTGAGTTCACTGTGGACATGCCTATCATCGACTGCCTAACGAATCATGTCAATCCCAGCCCTTAATTTTCGTTCCGACTACAGATCTATTTCCAACGCTAGTAAAGCAGTTCATTTTCTCATCCAAGGGCTCATGAACAATCTTTACTTGGTCAATTTGCTGTTTCCATAGCTGGTGACCCTCCTGTATCCAATAAATAGTTTTAGAACCGCGCACAACAACTCGAAATAATGCATCACCATTTATATCTGATCCTATCTCCCTACAATCATTTCGCGCCGTTCATGCACCATTGAAGCTCCATTTATAACCTTTTCTGATTCATTTAGCTATTATTATTATCCCAAAGTACTTTAGGACCCTTGAAAAGTGCACAATCATCTCCCACAGCCAGTTTTACACACCGTTAAATGGTGTACCGCCCATGGATGCATCTCTAATTGATGAATAATATAGACTCTAAAAGCGAATACGTAATCAAAAACTCATGGTGCCGACATACATAAAATCAACATTATCCAAATTAATCCCCTTGACGGAATTAACAACTTTGAACGGTGAGGTACTACGCCCTGAACTTCCGACGATCCTTCATCCGACCTGTACACTCGCCATCGATTCTGCTGCACACCTCACAAACTTTCCATCCCTATTACACTATGATACCAATATTCTCTCCAGTTTTTACCTTATTTTCCCCATGGACATATCTATCTCATCACTAAACAGCGCACAACATTCATCTAGACGGCGAATAAGACCCTTCAAATTGCCTATGCTGTCTATGCCCATTGCATTCAGCGCAATGCGCTGTGAAGATGGACAAGGTGCCCAGCAGAATCAGGACGACGCAGGACTGTGGCGACAGCTTTAAGGCTTTTTTAGAGTGTAGTGTGGAGCTCCGGTTATATGGGTCTGTGCTCAGTCAGAGTGTGACGACTGGGTGGGTTGATGAGAATAATTAAGTAGAACGCGGTTTAAAGAGAATTGAGAAGGGCTTCTTATGTGTACTCCTCGGCACGCCCTCTCAATGTGCAAGAGGGTGATTACGCGGCACATAGGTGTTGCATTTTGTTTTCGTGGTGGATCAGAGCTTTGGATTTGGTGACGATGTCTTCGATCAGGTGGGAAGACGGAACGTAGTGAACTGTAAGATTTTTGCGTTGGATAACATTGAGAAGGTAGTGGTGAAGGACGTAATGGGCTTTTGAAGTAGCGAGCGATAGCCTTGTAGTTGGCTAAGAATGCAGCTGGTAAATTGATAACGTGCAGCCCGAGGAGCCTAGCATGTGATCATTGAGGCTTCAAGAGGATATCATCAATCCATGTTAGTTCCTAGGCAGTCTGGGAAACTAAAATGTACTCATCTTCAAAATTAGAAAGGCTTACATTTTTTCCAATGATAGATCGGATTTATCTTTCAAGAGTAAAACACCCAAACCTTCCCACCGTTTTTTCAAGCGAGCTGTGTCAGAAGAGCTCGGATTTGTTGAGGAACGTTGAGAAACAGATGGCCTATAGGTCTATGTATTTTTGTTCGCGAAGTCAGCGTCAGCATATACCAGGAGAGTGAAGTGATGGTTACTTTGAGGAAAGACTAGGTGGTTCTCTTTAAGTAGAAGTGAATATTCGTGGTAAATAGGATCAATTTGGATGCATGCAAGCGCAACAGTCAGGAAGGACTAACCCAGAGGTTTTAGTCGGAAATATAGCGGATATTACCAGGGCTGATTTTTAAAGTCTGTGGAAAGAACGTGGGTTTTATCTGTATGACTGAGGGTCTCTAGTATTACCATCATCTCTGAATATTGTTTGAATCAGGTCAGCCTGCTATATCCGGAAAATGGAGGTTTCTTTGTCGATGGGAATGTTTTTTTGGTTTCGAAATCCATAGAAAGAGTATAGATATCCCATCCGAAGTTCTTTGAAGGTCGAAGTAGTCGCTTGATGTTGCACGTGGAGGAAGATAGGAAGAGCAAAGAGGAATTAAAGTCCTCCGTGGTGACGGCACTAGTACAAAGCTATGATGACTGTGATTTTCGCATATGATCGAGCCGGAGAGGAGAAGGGTATAGCCATGGGATGTCAAATGAATGAAGAGAGCATGAGAGTAAATTGAAGCTGCTACGGAAGTGCAGTGGAGATTACGGATGAGTTGGTCAATTTTGCAGTGTTTTTTTAGAGAACCATAGGAACTGGAGAAAATATACAGTTTTGGTGTTTTGGTGTGTGCATTGTCGGAACGAAAAAGGTCCTCTTCGCATCTTGAAATCCGTCCTTGACCAATCGTCCTACCTTTGTCTTCCCAAAACAAATTCTGAATATCTTTTTCCTTTATGAATCCAAATTCACTGTACAACTCCATTTCTATTTTATGTTTGAATATTTGGTCCTCCCCCTTCAAAGAGACGCCTTTCAATTCGTGGTCACTTCGCCTCCCAAATTCAGTTCCGATATTTTATCACGCAGATTTTTATGATGCCCCCGAATTCATGCAAATCCAAGGCCGCAGTATCGCCTTTTTTTTGACCAAGACCATGATGATTACCAAAGACATGCCCCTATTTAAAGTGCTATAGCATTGTCGCTGAAGCATCACTCCTACCACCAACAATTTGATAAGCTGATTACCCTTTCTGTCAACATCCGCAACCCCTCACCCCTTTTCCAGAAATATGACGTCAAATCGCCCCTCTGTCCCTATCTCCAAAAACCGCCCTTCCCGTCCCATCAATGGCCTCCGTCTCGCCGCCTACGGGCCAACCGATGCCGACGACTACATCCGGCGGCAAACTAAGAAGAAAATCATCGAGTTCGTTCGCCGCCTCTTCATAGAAGAAGAGGCGAGGGAGGTAAGTGAGGATGAGACTGAGAAAGTCGAGGAGGAGAGCGGGGAGTCCTTCGAGGAATGGTTAGCCCCTGAGCTAGTGTACGAGACTCAGAGAAGGATGGGGAGGAAGAGAGGAAGAGAGGAAGAGAAGAGGAGGAGGAAGAGGAGGAGGAAGAGGAGGATGATGAGGAGGACGAGGACGAGGTGGATGAGGGAACAGAGGGCATGGAAAGTGTTGGACTGGTGGGGCCTGGACTGGAGAGTATGGAACAAGTGGTGCCGACGCTGGAACCGGATGGAGATATCTTTAGTAGTTTAGATATCTCCCAGGAGGGAATAGAGAGCTATGAGCCGTTCGCAGATATTTGTGGGGACTGCTTGGACAGCATGGATATTTTAGAGGAGTTGTTTGGATCTGATTTAGAGAATGGGAAATAAGAGGACCTCATTGATTGTTAGTTTCTTAAGTATCTTTTTTTATATATCATCCACACAAATTGTTTGTATGCATTTCCTGGTACCTTCTGTAGTTTTGTTCGGACTTTAGGGGTAGCCAAAAGTCTATATAAGCTGAGTAAACTGCTTCCTCATGGAGAGGTCAAGCAAGTTGGCAGACAACTTCAAGCCAAGTCCTGAGTAGTAGGGAGTTGAGAGTCAACTTCAGACCCAAGAAACCTTTTCCTACGCTGCTCACAGAGCATCAGTGGTAGACCCTGCCCCTTCCATACTTGCTTGTAGACCTCTCAACTCTCTTCCATATACACTCCTTTTTATTCGTTCAAATACCACGGTAGCACTTTTGTCGCTTGCAACACCTCCTTCTTGGGGAGTTGGTTCTGAATATCTCTTTTCCCGACGATTTACCCTTATCATGCTATACGCATTTTATATCAATATAATAAGGTTGTAGTTGAGACTAAGCTACGAGTAAGAGCAGGCAGATGCTTGATTTCTCAAGCATCTAGGAATCAATGCAGTTGGGTTCGAAACGCTCGTTTAGCACCACGGTATTTCCGATTATAGCATATGGGCCCTTTTCTGGCGATATTTTGGGAGCCGCTTCTTTTTATCTGTATTGAATTGTGGCAAGGATTGGATACGTCAAACATGTTATGAATGAGAACCACTAACCGGTCGGCCATATCTTAGATTTGGCCCAGTTTGGCGTCTTCAGCCTTAGCCCAGTGCTGTATCAGTTTTTCTCGCGAAATTTCTTCGAAAGCAAGTAAGTGGGGTAGAATGGACGAGAAAACATGATTCAATGATTTTCAAGACTCTCGATGATGTTAGAAGGTGGATGAGTAGACCATACAGAAAATGTCGTCCAGAGTGGTTTTAATGGTAAATTATTTTATTTGTGTAGTCACTTTACTCATCGGACACCAGACACAGGCAAAATATGATAATTCGACCTTTATATCAAGCAATAACATCATTATATAACCAACTAAGTATCTAATTGGCTTTTTTACTGGCCAAATTATATAAATATATTTATATACCCCTTTTAAATCCTTTTATATGTAAATAATGCTCGTGGTATAGTAAGACACAAATCAAATTAATGAATCGGCAAACTTTAAAGAACAGTCTATGAATTCCTGCACTTTTTACCTTCAGTAACGTTCAGCTCCTTCGACATCAACTTTTTCAGTGAATTTACATGTATTGACGCTCGTGCATTAATACCCCCAACTTATCCTGTTTTATTTTTTCCGAACATTTCTCACTTTAAATTACTATTCATGGTAAATAGATTCTCTAATAGAGAATCTAGTAGCGGAAATCGGTTTTCAAGATACTGAATGAAGCATGGCTATATTTTCACCCTATATATCCACCTGGATTGTCTTTGCAGCTCTTTAAACCCAGTAGTTCGCATTCATCAGCACACTTGAGAAAATCCTATCAGGCAGAGTCTGCAAGTTTAAAAAAGCTTATCCTACGGACAAGCCTCCATTAGTGTATATATCTACCACAGTAAATTAACCCCCAATTTCACACATTAAGTGATGATTGAGCATGACCTCAATGTATCGAAAGCAGAGATAAATGAGAGAGTGTGTAGGGTAGAAGGGATTGATTTTTTGGGAAAAAAATTAGTTTATATCTCCTCCTGAGACTCACCGAAGCACAATGTGTAACTAAACAGGTCGAAGGACAACATGGGGTGATTCTAGCAGCCTATATTCGCAGAATCAAAAAAAATTTCCACAGCGTTACGGCTAGCATTATCATACCAAGTACGCAACGACGAGCAACGTGGGCATGGAACTAGCTTGCATGGAGCTGTACTTGGCGGAGGGACACACCTTTTCACAGTTGATAATTTTTATCCGATCCCTCATGGTTCCACATACATCTTGTAATGTAAATCTGTCGCATTTCACTTAATCTTACACAGCAATTCTACTAATCCCTTATGTGTTATCCATACATTCTAAATACCGCTAGTCCAACGCCGAGTTTCGGGGGGGCTATAATGCCTGTAATTGCGTTCTGCCGCTCAAACATCATCGTGCCAGTTCATCATGGCCCTGAACCCTTGCTGAACCCTGTCAGGCATGGCTTGGGTTCCCATAAGTGAAGCAGCAAGTATTTCAGTGTCAAGGGGGTAATGCCGAGCTAGGGAGCGCGACTAGGAAGAATGGTCTGGAATTTTGAATGTAACAATGTCCGCGCAGGAGAGACCCGTCCCCGCGGAAGCAAGTCCGGAATAGCGCGAAGAAGTGGAGTATTGTATAAGAGGATGGCCGTCCAGGGGCCTGTGGAGTGATAGGCGGTCCCATGAGATGGATTTTACCCTTTTTTCTCGGATTTTGTTGGCAGCCGTGTAAAACTTAAATGATGCGCGTAGATCCAAAATAGATAATTCGAAATAAATGAATAATAAATTACCTGAATAGGATTGAGAATAGTAATAAAAAGGAAGCAAATATTTATTGGTCGACGGGGATTGTTCGATGGCCCGGGGCTTGCTAAAATTATCTAAAGGTCTAAGACTATTTATACCGCAGATCAGAGTAGAAATCTACAAAGATTATTCCAGCAGTATGATAATTGTTCTAGACCAAATTCATGCTCAATAATAATTATAGAACAATTATCCAGGTGACCATTAATCCAAATAATAATTTGCTGGCAATATAATTCCCGTAATTATAACTGCAGAATATGAAAAACAACTGAAAGATATAATATTTGCTTCACGAGTAATACAGTATAAAACCTGGGCCAGTGAAAATAGATAAAATTATTTTCGATGATTCACAATAAATAAAAATTGTTGACCTCTGATAAAAAATTGTTCCACAATTTTTCATCACTGTATTCGATATGGAAAACCAATTAAATATTTTTCCAACATTTTTAAAATTATTTTTCCAATTTTCACAAGCCGTCAACTTTTTTTCTTAAGCTACAGTAAAGACCCGAACAGTTTCCCTTTTTTGTCATTACACGTTTAATACAGAAAAAGATGGAAATATATGTAATTTTTGTATATTTGAGACTTACTTATGACTATCAAGGAGGGCCGCTATCTAGCATCCTCAAAACAGTTGCAGGCAGGTCTGCTACCTTCAAATAACCGAAGAATGTATACGAAGATGACCGTTCGTGGGCTTTTACAGGATCAATGCTGCTCGCATCGTCTGTTTCATATAGTTGCGGGCGTATGAATGTTAAGCAGTGGTCGTCCAGCTGAAAGGGAGACATGCTTGATTCCAAGCAAGGTAAATGAATTCAATCCTTGCGATGCCTGGTACAAGAAGTTCCGCTCGATGAAATATGCGTTAAGAGTGGCGTAACGAGTGTCAGAGAGCTTGAAATCATTTTGAAGATACATTTTCTTCAGTTTTCCTTCCGTACTATGACATAACTGTAGTTTCGCAATTCAACAGCAGAAAGGGGAAACATAAGTTTTCGCTCAAGAAATTTATGGTATATGTATTGCCTGAAAAAAGTCTTGTCGTCTATCAGAGCCACTGGACCCAGTAAAAAGCTTTCATGGGAAGGAAAATTAATGATTAGTCGGCGACGTGGTTTGAATTGATGTATGAATACAACTTCTACAGTAAGTGCAGACCTTTAACTGCAGACAGGCTGACTCACTACCTTTCTCGAGAGCCTTTCAAAGATATTGGTACTTTTAAGAAGTGGAGCGTCTTAGAAAGCCTCATCGCGACCATGTGATGGGTGAAGCCAAAGTTATCTGGATTTTAATCGCACCTCTTACTCGTAGGAACATTTATAGTTGGCGAAATAGTTCAGAAGAAGTATCTGAAGTAAATGATTGCTCTTTAATAGAATTATACATAGATTATGCTTTATATATTTCATTCTTTTCCGACAGAAATATTCGATGGAAGACAAAATGCGATACGCATTTTGTCATATATATTGGCTACATATCGTGTTTATATGGGTCATTAGGACGTTAAATCTACGAGAAAGACCGTTAGGTACTAGTTTGGTGTCCTGGTATGTATCAGAATGTGACGGCACATTTTCAGGCGTCCAAAATCCCCGTCACTTGTTTATTTGAAATATTTTCGATAGATTTTGAGGGCACTTTCGAGCTGTCCAGAAAAGGTAAGCAGTTTCACTATCATCGCTTGAGATCACACAATTGGCTTGCCGATCGCTTGGGGTCGGCGAAAGCTACGTCCAAAAACCTGATAATTTTTAACAAGGACAAGTTCATTCTTCCTTTCCGATCGCAAAATATGATCAAATTGGACATTGCTACGGTATTTAAGGCTGCATTTCTGGAGGGGTTTGTCAACGGCTAAATTATGTAGTTTAAATCCATTCTTCTATACGCATTGATGGCAATATTCAGGGCAGAAAAGATCATAGGACTATTGAGCACACTATCAAGAATTCCGTGTCTAACATAGAGAGGAAAAGGATAAAAATAGTGCCTTTTTCATTCCCTTCCGGTCTTTTCTTTTCACTTCCAATGTTAAACTTTCCCTTAGTTTTATTTTTCCTAGTTGGTGAGCACGATGCAGTACTAATACAGCTGGTAATATTAGTGCTAGTTTTTGGGTAAAAGTTCTCATTAACCTGCACACTGTGGCGGCGGTGGAGCAAACACTACGGTGATAATGCACACGCCATGGATTGGCGAATAAAAAGTAGCTGTAAGTCCTGCTAGCTCTGTCATAGTACTGATACAGTACTTCGCCGATTGATTATAAAGGGCGTGCCTTTACTTGGAGGTCAAAAGGGGATATTCTACGCCCGGAAGCTTCTGACCTACATTTCCGTGTCTGATAAATTGATGTTCTACTGTCCTGAGTGATTTATTGAACAGTACTGTAAAATAAACATCCCAACCTGCCCGGTAGCCAAAATGTACCTCAGGTCCACTTAAGTGATCCTCTCCAATCCGTACATCCGGCCGCGAATGTGGAGTGGGAGTCCAGAACAAAATTATATAGGCTTCAAGGGCGGCATAAAATCGTTAAGGCCATCTATCGATGTCTCACCTCCTTGCGTTTTGCAGTATTATACAATAGAAGAAAGGAATGGCAATCAGTTTTTAACGTGTGTGCGTATTTGAATTTCGGTTTGAATGTTTGAGCCAAGTCTAACTCAAACGTTCGCGTAAATTCTTGACTGTCTACTTTTGGGCAGTCAAACCAGTATATGAGTTGAACTCATTACGGTAGTGCAACTCCGGAGGAAAGGTCTCCGGGGGTGATCTTTATACGTTTTTTGATTGAGTAATTAAAGTATCAGTAAGATTCTCCTCCTACATTTGGTAGCATCGCAACAACGTTGAAAGGTAAAAAGGTAAGCACTTCAATATGATTCTCCTAATGAGTTCTCAGAGAACTCCAGAAGAAAATCGCAGTGACTTGATTGATGCAGTACAGATACACCACCTAAGGAATGAACTTCAAGCGTTGCAAAAGACGGTGCGCACATCTCAGACAATTAATAATCTTCAATCAATAATTCAAAAAGTAAATCAGGGCGAGTAAGGAATGCCGAGCTCAATTAACACTCCCGCAGTTCCAACTTTCTCGGGAAATAATTCAGACAGGATATCTGAAAAGTCTCTATTTTCTTTTATTTCATCATAAATTACGGAAAACTCTGCATCCATCCAGATGAAAGACTGCTAAATTTAGCAGAGTGCCATTTAGAGGACAGAGCAGTTCCTTTGATAATGTTAGTAAGCCAAGGAATGTTTATGACCTGCAAGAGGCAATATTCGAATTATTTGTTTGAGCCAATGGTATGGCCACATCTCGTACCAAACTCACGGAGTTTCGGCGTAGATAAAGTGGTTCGATGGATTATCACATTGCGAGATTTGAAGGTATCATCAAGTTGTGTGGTACACCAAAATTCAGCATAAATCTATTTATTCAACAGATTCACGAAGTTGTATAAAGGAAATTTTTCAACATCGAAGCCAATGGATCAGTCTGGTACCTTTTTTATGCTACCCGCCTACGACTATGCTCGAACCTTGAAATTCTTTCAGGCTTTCTGGAGAGACACATTCCAAGAACAACCACAAAAATGATTAAGGCACTTAAACAGGCAATGAAAAAAAGACTAAGATTGGTAAGAAGTCCGAAATGGGATAAAAAAAACTCGTAAAATTAGCACAAAGGACAACAGCTCTATTATTTGGGAAACAGTTAAAAAGGTAGAGGTATACTTATGCCAAAAGAACGGACGATGCTTTAACTGTTGCAAGAAGGGATGGAGCGATCCCATTTACTCTTGCAAACAGGAGGGGTCTAGTGAGAATAACCCCGATAACTCGAGAAAAGAGTGATTATGCGCGGAATTGCAGCTATAAAGGGGAATAAATCGGAATCATTACCCCACCTTTCTGCATATGATATTAATATGCAGAAGAATACAGCTGAATGTCCAATGGGAAACTTGCAGCTCATCCAGTGAAGACAGTTGTGTATTCCTATGCATCGCCAAACTTTAGTTCAGTAAAGAGCGCAATGCGCTTACATTTGAAAGTAGATGATATCGTTGGAGTTGAAGTTGAGCTGGGATTTTCATCAAAACTGAAGTTCTAGGTTCTAGATGAACGCTCATAAAGCCCTCAATGTTCCATATTGAACATTGAGGGCTTTGTGAGTGAAAAGCAAATGCTAGCCATAAGTATAAATGAGGAATATGGGGTTCGCACTCTTATACTAAGGCTTCCCCGGCTACGTAAACTCAACCAAGCTTTCGACTGGCAGACTAACATAATTTGGTTGAAGCGTAAGTACGTAACTGTTACGGAGATCATGCAGAGGGGAAAGGATAGAACCATTTCCGATGAGTTTCATTTGAAACAAGTCTCGGTAAAGAAGATTTGTAAAGAGATTAAGAAAGAGGACTGAATTTTTTGCTGTACCACTCTCAAAGGAGAGTTCCGTATTTTCAGAGTCGAAGTTGGCTGCTGAACTCAGGTAGTTTTTTCAGAATATGATGATATTTGAAAAGCTGTCGGATGAGTTGCCCCCGCCACGTGGGATAGATTTCGAGATTTTATCTCCTAAAGAGCTCCCAATCTCCAGTCAAAACTACCATTAGGCTCTCCCCGAAATTGCTTCAAAAGTTCAGAAACAGTTGCAGAAATGTTAGTCCAAGGGGCTCCTGAGATCATCTTCTTCGCCCTATTGGGCACCACTGTTCTTGATTAAGAAAAATAGCGGGGAACTTAAAATGATCTGCGACCACAGAGCTTTAAATAAGATAAAGATTCCCGACACTAGTCCAATACAACTGATTAATGAAACTACTGATAAGGTGGTTAGGGCTAGGGTATTCTCACAAACTGATTTGGAATCGAAATACCATCAAATGAGGCTCAAAAAAGAGGATTTCTATGGGACTGCAATATGTACTATTTATGTGTCTTTTGAGTGGAGGGTATTACACTTTGGATTGAACAATGAAACTGCAGCCTTCTCTCTTTTACTTTCACATATTCTTCACGAGCTACATGGGAGTGTATGGTTCTATACTTAGATAACATTCTCATCTAAAGTAATTCTACCGTGAACATAAGACACACTTGGGACGTCTCTTTGGGATACCAAGGAATAACAAGCTGAATACTAGCCCGAGCGAGAGCAACTTTGGCACAGTAGAAATGGATTATCCTGGATTTAAGATTAACTCAGAGAGCGTTCACACACAGCAAAGGCTTGTGGGATCAGTAGAGGAGTGGAAAACTATAAAGTAAATGAAGTATAAACACCGTTTAATATATCTGAACAAATTTTATAGAAGATTTTTAAATTTTTTTGCTGAGACCGCACGTGCGATCTTCGAATTACTGCATAAAATGTAATTTCAGTGGAACTTTTTGCAGAAAAAATAGTTCCAGGATTGAAGAGTAGATTAAGAACGGCAACTATACTACATCATCCATCCTCAGATGAAATATTTTTGATAAACACTTAGGGTTCAAAGTATGCAGTGGGAGCAACCCTGCCAGGGGGCAGCCAGTTTCATATTTATCCCATGGAAACACGACAGGATAGAGAGGATCATGATTTATTAGTAGTGATAATCGCGTTTCCTGAATCTCATTTTTTCCTTAAGATCCCACTTTTATTATCCGCTCGGATCATGAGCCTATCAAATTTCTGCAGGAAAAGCAGAGGTTGTCTGGGAGACAGATGATATGGCTTGGTGGTTTTCAGTTATACAAATTTCAATTTGATTACATCAAAGGGGTGCATAAAATGCAGCAGATACGCTTACGAGGCTCTATGACAGTCATCAGACGCTTTAATCAGGTATACAAGGAAGATTTATACAAAGTAAGACGTGACGGTTAAGAGTCTGATAACTGGACAAGGGATATTTGAGCTTTCATTCGAGACGGAAAGCACCAACAATAAGAGGACAGCATTGTACATATCTAACTACTGCTTAATGATTGATTATTTTCTGGAAAGCTAGAAGCCCTGCGAAGCGAAGGGTTGTTACAAATAGTAGATCATTAAGAGATTCTTTTATAGGAGAGTTACATCTACCAGGTCACTTTGGCTTTGATAAGACCTATCGTACTTCCTATGTTCGTAATACTTAATAGGAAGTGTATATTGGTATCATTCAAGATTATGTTCGAGCATGCCATTATTTTCAGATGAACGAAGAATCAAGGTCACTAGAAAGTGATTTTTTACGCACCTATGTAGTGCAATTGGCACTCACACTGCACTGACATTGGCAGAGCTGATTTTCGTGATCTTTTTTTGATCTGATTCACTGCCAACCAGCAGGCAGTGTACTGTACAGTTAGGGCAATTTTCGCTTGTCGCCCATTATCGTTCACGGTATTGTATGCTCATCCCGGAGGGCTTGAGTGCTTTCAATCTGGACCACTCGGCCCAAAATTGGACTCGATTTTTCGCAGGTTTAATGAATCTATTGTGCAAAGTGTCGACTTTACGTATCTCTAACTTGGATCTCCCTTACTTGGTTGACCTTAACTTCACTCACCCCGCCGTCGTAGATAATCCTAACCTATCTAACTAGTGTTTATAACTACCTGGACACTAGGGCCCAGATTAAACAGCCACCCCGGTTTTGGCTCTGAACTTGACTCCCAACTTCAGCCTTTGCCGAAACTTTGCCAACGGCAATTTTGGCTATAGCCACGTTTATCTGCCCGGGTCCCCCTTTCTATTTACCCCCTCTCTATCCAAAATTATAATTTTCCTTTCGTTGTTTGTTTGTGATTTCTACCCACACTTGGCGTCCCGGATTCCGGCGTCTATATACGAATAGGAACTTCAAGGTTGTCGTTGGTGACAACATCCTTATCTCCAAAGGAGATATTCAGCACTGCTGACCCACTACTACATCTTATTTGTCCAGTATGACACCCCTGGTGTCTACGGTTCTTTGTAATTAATCCTTATCAAGTTTCTGGCATTTCGCGGAGCACGGTCCGCCCTTACAACCCGGAGGACAAGTATGCATCGAGCTGTCCAAATAATCACCCCCAATCTTCCAGTCCCACTTCTCCTCGCCGTCGGCGAGCTGTGATACTGCATCGCATGGTGCTTAAAGAGAAAGAGGACAGCGAACACGCTGTGGGTCTTGGTGTTTGCGTGTTGGTTTTCTCATTGTCTGACTGCGTTCCGTTCCTAGAAGAGAAAAACTTCGCACCGCTTATTGCGCTACAATCGAGTGCCGGAGGCTTGTTTGGATGTGATCGAAATTTATTTTGTATCTGACTTCCCAATGACTCGCACGCAGGAGAGTTCAGTGTTGGTGGTCGTTGAGAATTTGTCGAATAGTTTATTAGTTTATATCCCTATGCAAAAGACGTTGACGGTTGTGGCAGTCGTCAGTTGTTGTTTGACAATTGTTCTCAAATTATGGCGTACCTACGGACATTTTTGTTATACTAGACAGAAATAAACTATCCAAGTCACACTATTTTAAAGATTTCACAAAGATTCTGAGAATTGAACTGTATTTGGCGTCATCTGGACAAGCTTAGACAAATGTACAGTCCGAAAATACAATCAAAACAGTCTCTTCGATGATCAAGAACACAGTTTTCATTAAAACCCTGTACCTAATAAGAGCACAATTATATCTCATTTTGAGGTAGACATTGGTCGTGTACCTGAATCTGAGCTCTCACGATAGATTGTAGGGGACATCATCAATTTTCGAGGAGGAGTATACTGCATTTTGAGACTTCAACGCCTTTTTGCAAGCTGCAAAGGATAAATTAGTAGCCCTAATTTTGCTGCAAGAGCACTATACTAACAACAGGGGAAAGCACGTGGATTCTAAGGTTGGAGATCTGGTCTTACTTAAGGCAGAAGGCACTAGCTCTACAAAGAACGAAGTTCTTGCTAATTACTGGCAACCAAAATTCATGGGACCCTTTTCAGTAAGGGAAGTGATGGGAGCTGTCACGTACACGATATAGTTACCGCTATCCACTGAAAAGGCTTATGGCGTGCTTTATGTATCCAGAATACGTACGTTTATTCGTTCAGTAAATGCAGCACCACTCCTGAACGAGGATCACACCGCAAGAACCACGCATTAACAATTCTTTCAGTCGACTAGGCGAGCGTCAGAAACTATTTACTCACTGGTTGCTCGACGCCTGCACAACAAGTACCCGACTAGAGATTCAGCCGAGTGAAAACCGGACTGCGGAGACTTTCACGTTGCTTGTCCAATGAGGAGGACCGTAGACCTTTTAAGACGTAACTGAGTAGCAGTTAGACTTGAAATCCATCTGATTTGACAACAAAAAAAGGGTAAAGTCGGATCGTTCGACCTTGTACTCAGTCATCGATTATCGGCATCAGTCTGCCAGAAGTTTTCTGGTTGAATGCTCGACCCCTATTCTATCAGGTCTTGTGGACTCAGACATGATATGACGCCTCAACGATCCGTTTCCTTTCAATTGATTTCCTTAACGTACGAAACTGACGGCTGTGTGATAGCCTTGTGTTGACTGCTCTGGTTGAGCTCGGTGATTCTACACCGGCGCAGCATCGGATTCCCTAATTCTGTTTGAATGCAGACCTTTATCAATGGGATATCATTCATTGCGGCCGCATCCTTCGCCATCGATGTGCCGAGAAGGATTTGCCACCGCTGAGTATGGTGCTTCAGAATGTTGTTCTTCTCAATACTCAAAAAATAGCATTACGGAGAGTTGATCATCATCATAAATGCTGACTCGTCTCAGCAGTTCGGAAAATTCTGAGGGAAGGGTCTGCTCGACCGCGAAAAGTGCACACAGAACCGACAGTTAAAAACAAGGCCAGCCATGAGCCGTTTTTTAAAGGAAAGTTGTGATATACTACTAATCGCCCTCTAGGGTACTCCGGGCCACAACTTACCATATCTTTCAGACATTAAAGCACCTGCGTTACACATAAGCCCCCTCCAAATTTTCCCCGGTCCACAACCCTCCGAAGTCTCGCAGTACAGTATGGAAAATGGTCCCTTTTCTTATGCCTCACCAGCCTCAGCTTGGTTGACGTTCTCAGGCTGCCTTCATAGACCCTTCAGAACTGAACCCACATGTCCGCTGTACTGTACAGTACAGTAATGTACAGTGCAGTAACTTGTACTGTACTCGGGGAAACAAACTGTCCCATGCCCGGGGTATCCTCGGCTTCATTACTGTAGAAAGTTGGAATTGTTTGGGTTTGTTGTTGTTGCTCCGGTCAGTCAGAACGACGTCTGGAGTGCCCTTTATATAGAGGAAGATTGTCGAGGGCTGCTAAAGAGTTTCGGCACCAGAGAAGTAGTGAGCTTTCCGACTGGCCACCATCCTCTTGTCCGGAGTTGCTCTCCAGGAAGGTGCTGGTCAATAATAAAATAGCTCCTGACTGGGCTGCCTAAATTTGGCTCAGTCAGAACGACGTCTGGAGTGCCCTTTATATAGAGGAAGATTGTCGAGGGCTGCTAAAGAGTTTCGGCACCAGAGAAGTAGTGAGCTTTCCGACTGGCCACCATCCTCTTGTCCGGAGGTGCTCTCCAGGAAGGTGCTGGTCAATAATAAAATAGCTCCTGACTGGGCTGCCTAAATTTGGCTCTTCCGTGAGCTACTGTACGTACGAACAAAAGGCCATCCCTTTCCTTTGTACGTACGAATATTCCAACACGCCCCCTCGGAAGAACAAATTTTCAGTATTCATAGTTCATGGCTGCTGCTGCTGCTTAATTAGGAGACTTTCAATTTCCTCTTTTTGGATACAAAATTTTCACGCTGCTGCTTCTGCTTTTCGGAATGCGTTTCTGCTGTTCCTGTCATAAATTGTAGAATTTCAACCACAGGAGTATTCTATACTCGTAAATTGAGTGGGCTTGAAACCACTTTCTGCTGTTGCTTCCAGAACTGCTGCTGCTTCTTGCAAAACTGCTGCTGTCTCGATAACTGCTGCTGCTGCTTCCAATACTGCTGCTGCGGCTTCTAAAAGTTCTACTGCTTTTTCTGCTGACTCTGCTAAAGTTACTAATATTGAACTCATCAATTCCAAGGTTCAAACATCTACATTCGACCCATTCGACCCAATACTTCTCTGCTCATGGGTTTCGTTAATAAATCAGCTTTTTGCTCGTAGAAGTAACGTATTCCAACTCGATAGTTCCGTTCCTTATTAGTTCTTTCACTCTGTGAACTCTAAGATCAATATGCTTGTTCCTTGGTGATATGTGGTCTGCAGTAGCCATGGAAATAGCTACCGTGCTATCACACCTTAAAATAGTAGGCGCGAAGGAATTCATTTCATGCCATGGCGACTGATTGCAAATTTCCCAGAAAAGCTTTCGAATCCAGGATAGTTCTTTCCCACACGCTGCGAGGGCCACATACTCAGCTTCACCAGAAGAGTTCGCTACTACCGTCTGCCGTTTCGACTTCCAGAAGACTAGTGACCCGTTTATGTCGACCATGACACCAGTGGTTGAGAGTCTTGAGTTTATACATCCGCCCCAGTCGGCATCAACGGAAGCACCAATGGATTGAGCAGTGATACCATATGTATTTCAGTAGTGCAAAACGAAGTGGGTCGAGCCATTGAGATACCTGAGGAGACGTTTCACCAATTTCATATGTCTTCCAGTGGGAGCGTGGACCTGACGGGCCAAAGCAGAGACTGGGAATGATAAGTCTGGGCGAGTGGAGACAGCCAAGTATAGTAGTCCGCCAATAATACTCCCGTAAGTGTGATGGTCATCGAGGAGAGCAATGGCTCCCATAGAGCGCCGGAACCAATTGCTGGTGTCCGTTGGAAGTGGAGTCAAGACTGCATTCGATTGTTGCATTCCATAGGCCTTCAGGAGCTTATTGCAGTAACCTCGCTGGTCAATTCTGATGCCAGATGGAGAACTAGTAATGGTCCAGCCGATGAAAGACCTCAGTGCTCCGAAGAACTTGATGTCAAAAGTTGAAGCGAGGAAGTCTTTCAGGCTTTTGAGAATATCGTAGGAGTTCGTTGCGAAAGCCATTCATCCACCACAACAGCCAAAATAAGGTATGAATTATTTGTACGGAGGAAGTACAGCCTTTCGAGGTTGAGCGTGCAAACCCCATTAATAAGCTTACCATGGAGGTATGAACCGTATATACTTCCTGCTTGTTTTGCTCCATATATAGATTTTTCCAGTTTGCAAACTTGCCCAGGCTTTGCCAAAATTCGAGAGGAATCTGTTGGCTGTTCATGTATTGTAATGTCCAATGTTCCGTGCAGATAGGCATTTGAGATGTCGCCCCCTTCTAGAATGAGGTTGTTGGCAGCGGCAATGGCAAAAATGAGTCTAATTGTCTCATGAGAGGCAACTGGTGCATAGATACTTTCCGGGTCGTAGTCCACGTATGCCTTTTGACGGTCCCCCTTAAGGTGCAGCGAGCCTTTGGCAGTATTTCACCAGTATAGTCCAAAGGTTTAGCGGAAATGTCCATTTAAATGGCAGAGGTCTTATTGCAGCGGCTCGGGGTACGTAGGACCAGGTTTTCCTTTTGATCAAGGCGCTGTATTCTCGATCGATGGTCTCAGCCCACTGTGGTATGTCACATGCCTCTGCGAAAGTCGATGGTTCAGTTGCCGAGTTCACGATGGCCTTTGCCTTCGGAAATGCCAATTCTGATTTTCTGCTGGTGGATCGAAGTCATGTTGAATCAAGTCATCTTGTCCAACTTAGCAGTAGTCCCCATTAGCCATTTATATCTCATGATGGCGAGCAAGTCTGTCTAAAAGAGATGAGATGCCCGGCAACTGATTCCTGGAGATAGTAGTGAAGTCGGCTCTTCTGATAACTCTGACATACTTGGACTCTGGAATGTACACTCGAATTAACCTAGTGTCCGATTCCATTCCAACGAAGTTCCCGATCTCGGATCTTGGCTTAATTTCTTGGCTGGTTCCGTATAGGATCGGTAAATGAACGCAAAGCCAGGTTGACCAAAGGTTAAGAGTGATTTGAAGTCAATCACCGTGCTTTGGTCCCAGAGGCGAATTGAATGTTTCCATTGACTCTTGCAGCAATAAGTCGGTTACGTAGACATTTCCGTTTCAAGGCCTCCCCACAAGTTCTGAGGGAGATTACTGTCGAGCAGGAGACTCTAGCCCTTGTCCAATGCTCTTGCACAAGTCTTTCTGCAGTTCCATTACTCTCTGGAGCCCGCGGAGGTGAAGGACTGATCTCTATCCCACAAGAATGAAGATAATTTTCATCTCTCTGCTCATGTTTTCTCCAGCCCTGTCGAAACGAACTCGTGTCATTTTGTAGCTCAAGGTCGAGAAGTGAGTTTCAATCATAGCTTTGTAGTTTCGAAATATAGTAGGAAGCCTCGGACCGATTTTGGCCAATAAGACATCAGACTTAGCATTGTATGGTTCAATAAAGTGAATTGCATACTTGTTTCCACCCAAGGAAGTCATAAAAGGACCAGAGATATCTATGTTACTTCGCTCAGAGGTTCAATGGCTCGCTTCTGGCTGGCTTGATTGCGGCTTTCTTCATTTTTCAGTCAGACAAGGTACATTGGATGCTTTTGAGGGTTTCACGTTCGAATGAAGGCACATCGTCGTCTGTCGCGATAATTGAATGTAACGATCCGTACTTATGTGACCTGTCTTCTGTGCCATTCCAAAGCCTCATCATCTGCATTAGTCGGTCTTTCTGCTAGGTGCGATCGTTTAGCCCTATTCCGTGTCTAAGGACATAGGATAGAGCCATCAATACATTCGATGATGCAGATGTGTCCCTGGTCTCCAAGGAACCATACTTGAAGATGAAGCAACCGCTGTAGTTGAGTATCGACTCAGAGAAGATAACATTATAGTACTTGTTAGAACGGTTACAGCAATAATGTTGACTCAAAATTGTGGCGCGTGATAGGCTTCAAAGTATTCATTTCCATTCAATGGCAAGCAAACAATACCTTTCCCGACAAGACATGAAGTTCCAGCAGCCGCTTGAACAGTCTCTTTAGAAATTTTGGCGTAAGAGAAAAGAAGAACGACTGTGGAAGAATTTATGGGTGGCGCCAGAATCCATTTATGCTTGGTTCTTCTTCGTTGATCCAATTTTGGCGACTTGACTTCGGAACTTGTATTTTGCTATATTGGCTTTGTATTGAGGGTGACCGTCGAAACCAGAATTGGGCTGTAGTTGTGTTACCCGTTGTTGAGAACCTAGTGGTAACTTCGCCCCAAGGGAAACACGGCAGCGTTGGCATAAGGCGCGAATTTTTGGTTCCTAGGCATAGTAGCTTTCCAGTTTCCCTGCGGAAAGTTGTCCTGAGCATGCATTTCATTTCTGTGAGCTGGGTAAGAAAATAGAAGTTGGCCTCCACGTTCATGGTATGACTTTCTGATGCGACCATTCCTTTCGTCTTCCATGCGTTTGACACAGATATTGGTGAAATGGCCAGATTTTCCACAATAATGACAGACTCCTGGATTCCTATTGTTTTGACTATTATACCGTCTATCACGACCACTACCTCTTCTATTTCTGCCTCTTCGCTATTATAGTTCTTGATATTGAGTGCTTGAGTAGTTGAAGAGAGTCGGACTCCCGGCCCCCGGATCTTCAACGGGTGAGTCTGCGATTTCTAGAGTTGATTGACTCCTCCTTGCGCTAGTCGAGTGTAGCGCACCAACATTTAACGTGAAGGATCACTTATAGTACGGACTCTCAGCCCCCGGTAAGACACTCGGGTGTGACGCGAATTTCAGCTACCACTACCCACTTCCACGCGAAGTAAAAGCAGGCGCAAATGACCCCTGCGAAGCTTCCACGGGGGATACTAAGCCTAGCGGCTTTTCACACCCGTTACCTATCTGGCTTCTTGCGAGAAGTTGCTCAGTCAAGCTTCAGCGTAATTAAAACCTTCCGGTACAAACAACACCACGTCAAATCACCTTCCCGCTTTTCTAAACCGTTATCTGCACAGAGGAGCGAAGCTCAACCCCGACCATTAGAGATACAGCTGCATCAGGATCTCCTTGTTTCAAATTGGCTCCGCTTACGCTTCGGTTGGTTTTAAGTCCAGTAGACTTTGAAGTCAAGTAATTGAGTGAACAATCGGCGAGTGTACTTGACGTCTTCCAGGGCTAGATGGTCCAATAGGTCGGAATTAATTCAACGATGACAATTGTCGATGGCGGCAAACAGCGAAGATTAAGAGACAGAATAGGCCTACAATGGGGAAATAGCAAAGCGGAAGGAAGTTGTCGTAGGGAGGGTGATTGATTAAAGAGAGATATTGGAAAGGGAGAATCAGCGTAGAGGCAGAGTTGGAGATGGATAGTGACAAAGAGGAAAGTGATGTGAGTGATGGTCTCAGGCGATGCTACCATGTAGAAAGTTGGAATTGGTTGGGTTTGTTGTTGTTGCTCCGGTCAGTCAGAACGACGTCTGGAGTGCCCTTTATATAGAGGAAGATTGTCGGGCTGCTAGAGAGTTTCGGCACCAGAGAAGTAGTGAGCTTTCCGACTGGCCACCATCCTCTTGTCCGGAGGTGCTCTCCAGGAAGGTGCTGGCCAATAATAAAATAGCTCCTGACTGGGCTGCCTAAATTTGGCTCTTCCGTGAGCTACTGCACTTACGAACAAAAGGCCATCTCTTTCCTTTCTACGTACGAATATTCCAGCAATTACCATGTTTACGGTTACTGGGGTACCTTGTATAGTAACGTGCAGTGTCGTACAGTATTGTACAGTACAGTATGTACGTATTACAGTACAGTACGTACTGTACCGTAGCACCGTACCGTACAACACATTAGACGGTCCATCAGTGCTGTAATTTCTAGTCTCTAGCCGAACTCGGCATAGCGCAAATGGGCTTGATCATTACAGTATATACTGTACACGAAGAAACTGTAAAAAAATAAAAAGCGTGTAAACACTGATGGCTGACTCGCATAAGCACCAATTGCTGCTACTTCGGTGCATATTTAGTTCAAGGGAGATGGCGCCGTAGAGTACCAAAGTCAACTGTCTTGTCTCCGTGCTTTTCCTATTCAAAGCCCTCTCCCTCAATCCTAGCCTATTTATTCCAACTGCGCCTAATGACGCCGTGATTGCATCTTTGCCAGCAGCAAAATGCATCGTCCTTGCCACAAGTGCAATGCTGCCCTCATTCATTGCTAAAATGCGAAACGAAAAAATTTGAAAAAGTTGATTGCTTCCGTCGCTAGCCCCATTTCTGTGATTGGCCACTGTCCCGTGCTCATACCCTATCATCCTGACACCGGCGACGCCACAGCACTCTCCACTCCCCCCCCGAAAAATATTCTGCAAAAAATTGAATTTCGTTCCCTCACTCTTATACCGAACCAGCCAATTAAACCGGTTTTCTGTCAATCCTCTTCCACTAATTTCCTCTTTTAATTTCCCCTCCTGGCCGGTTGCACCCTCCCCCTCTCTCACCACACAAACCCTTTCCACCCTTCCCACTCAACAACCCCACCCAAGCAGCCCCAACCCCAACTCCCTCCCAGAACACCAACCCCCTTTATGCCCCACTCCCATTAACACCTTACCATGAAAGGCGCACGCCGCAAACGCGCTCCCCACACAGGCTTTGCCGACCTAATGACCCCACACGACCACCACCCCCGCCCGTGGCATCATCACCACCGTCACGCGTCCCTCTCAGCCACCCCTCCCCCTCCAACCTTAAACCCTCAATCTTCCCCTTCCCGATCCCCGCCCCAACCGACGAGCAAGACTGGGGCGCCCTCCTCAAATCCCCGCCAAAGCGTCGCCTCTCCCCTCAAAAACCCATCCTCCACACCCCTCCAACCCAACCCTCCCAAGCCTCCAATTTCCTCACACACTACCCAAAACCCACCCCTCGAACAACCCCTCCAAATTCTACCCCGCACCAGCACAAGCACCACCCGTCCCCGCCTTTCTCAGCGGTTGGGACGGCGTCGACGGCTGGGGCGACGATAACAGCCTCGACGCATCCGACGATAACCTCGATCAAGATCCCTGGGGCCAATGGCCGGACCTCGATTCTTCAAACCCCCCCGACACTCCCCCTCCGTCACGCGTCCACACCCGCCGGCTTCGTTGCAACCTACACAACACCTGCCATTGCAGCAGCAACGCGTCCACCATTCACCCGCTCAGCAACGTGTATCGGATGTCTTGCAGGACGACGATGATGACTGGCGTGATTTGCACGCCGGTGAGGGTGTAGACACTGTCGATGCTGGCAGTGGTACTGCGGAGGCTGGGATGCAGCCGCAACGTGTCCAAGTGGACTCCGGTTTATTTCCTGTTGGCGGTGCTTCGCCTGTTGAGACGGTCCAGGGAACGGAGACGCTGGAGATGGAACATCCTGTGCAGGTAGCGCAAATGCGTGGGGATGGTGCTGATGTTGGTGCCCAAGATGAGAGGGAGCACGATCGGCAAGGAGTAGCGAAGCAGGAGGAAGTCGGAGAAGAGGTGTGGGTGAATGGCCGGCTGTTGCGGTTGATGGTGGGGATGATCGCGGAGAGGAGGACAGATTGGGAGTGAGGGATGGATGGAGAGGAGTGGAGGTGCAGGGGATTGGGAATAAGAAGGAGGGACGCAGGGATGGAGCGGCTGATACGCTGGTTGTTTCTTTGCTCGGGAAGCAGAGACGTCCTTAATTGATGAGTCCTTTGCGGTTGAGACCCAGCAGGATGATGAGGTCGAAGATGGGTGGGGGGCGTGGCAGGAGGATGTCGAAGAGTCGGGAGGTAAAGAAGGATTTGACGCTTTCGCCCCGCCAGCGGCAGGGGACGCAACTACGACGGGGGATTTCGTCGAGCGTACAGAGTCAACCCCTCGGACTGTGGCTGAAGTATCTGTTGGTTTGGCGCCCGGTGCAGAGCAAGCGACCGCTGATTTGCAGGGCGGCCATAGCTTTTACGAGTCTGGGTTTGCATGCAATGCCCCGCACTCGGAACCAGTTGATAATGGTGAGGGTCCATGGGGCAACGTGGTTCCAGAAGACAAGCTGGTGGTCCATGAGGAAGAAGAGCGCCCAGAGCAGGGGCAGGGGCAAGAGCCTGCCGTGGCCCCATCATTGAGCAGGAGATAGGTATTGACAAGAGGGCCGATGTGCGGGAAGATAATAACTTGTCTCCGCCAATTTCGACAGAAGGCCTGCCTTGTTCGATATCTCGGCCTCTGATGGAGAACAGTCGCGAAATGCAGCAGCAACCGCAAATGCAGCAGCAACGTCAACTGCAGCAACAGCCTCCACAAATACCGGATGCGGCTTTCTACTCCTTTCGGGAACCGAATTCAACAAGCCCGAAAGTCAGCAAGCCATTTGACCATGACAGGAATGCGAAAGTAGAATCTGCGGCGTGGGGAGGAGCTGAAGTTTCTGCGGCACCCGCGGCAATCCCACCTGATGAACGTGATAGTGTGAATCATTCCTATTCCAATTTTGAAGCTCCTCCGCCGCAAGTTTCTGTCTCAGTGTCAGATTCTTTAGCCCAGGTAACGCCAGAGCAAAGTTCCCAAGAGCTCCAGTCAAGCAACAATCATGTGAAGGGCTCGCATGGCGGGTATGTAATGGAGCCATCGCAATCAAAGACTACTATCGAGAGTATGAGAGGAAAGAGGCGGTTGCACCTGTGAATGAGGGGCACGAGGTTTATGGCAAATCTCTCACTGTAGATCAAGCGCACTCACGAACTTTGGCAAGTGATGAAGCTTATGCTCCAAAGTATTCAGAAAGCTTTCACGGACCCGTTGCTCAGAGCAAGAACGAATCAGAATTGAAAGTCGAAGAAGCATTTGGCGGAGGATGGAATGCGGAGGCCAGCGGTGCGGCAGACCCGGAGGCGGGTTCGTGGAATTGGGTTGACAGCAGTAACAATTCTCGCGCAGTTTCGGACGTCGCTCAAACGTTTGAAAATGCCCATGATGCAAATCAAGAACCTGCAAAATCGAAAAACCTGCGGGATGGTGCTGAGGTAGGCTCCGACGCACTTTTGCAAAACTCTACACTGCGGATGCCACAGTGCAGGAGCGAGCTTTAACGTCAGGCGAAGGAATTGAATCAAAATTAGCCTGGCCCCATCTGGGGAAACCTTTTTGGAAACCGTCCTGCCAATGTGAGCGCCGGCAGTAACAATGACTTCGCCCCAAGCTTGGTACATGAAAATTCCGACTCAGGCACACTTTTGCAGGGTCAGTCGAGAGAAGAAAGCGGTTGGATTGCGGAGTGGCGTTCACAGATGTCGATGTGACTTTACTATTGCGGGAACAGATGTTCCTCAGTCGCGGGACCGTCGTCTTCTGCAGACGAAGCTGAATGGGATCCTGAGCCAGTTGAGGCGTCACTGCCTCCCCCAGGGACCATGTACGCCCCACAAAGTCAAATCACGAGAAGTGGAATCGAGCGGTCTCAACATGTTGACATGGATACGAACAAAGAGCTGAATGTTTCACGAAGTGGATACAAGTCGACTATAAGTGTCGAGCAGCAGACACCAGGCACCCCTCTCGAACGTGATACCCTTGCACCTGATGGCGCGGCTGCGGAACTTGGCCAAGAACAGGCCTACTCAAACTATGGCTTTGATGTACCTGAAGTTCGCAAATCCCAAAACATGGGATGGCAACATTCAAACATCACGCCAGGAGGCGAACTTTGCTCTCAATAGCAATCGTGACCAAGCAGTGCAGAATAATGCCAATGAGGAACAAACAAATAGGCCTGCTAGTACAGAGTCATTTTCATGGGATAGCCATGCATATAACTACCAAACCAGAGAAGATTTTGAATCATCATTTACTGTGGGAACCGGAGAAACTTCTCAGCCTGAGTTCGCCTCGTTTGAGACGCCGGCTTATGAGCAGCCCACAGACGCGGAGGCAAAACCTAGGCAGGTAGCCAGTAATGTCGCCGGGGATTTCCCAACCTACAACGTCACACACACCTCCAGCGGGAATGATACAATTGAGGGGCTCCAGGGAACAGGGTATGCAGATCGCAGCAGTAAGAAACTCCATTCTGGGGAAGCCAAAGAACAGTCCCACGTACCTATGGTTATGACAAGCCAAGAGGCTGAGTTGGGACAAGTCAACGAGACCAGAAAACCGCCACAGCCGATGTCTGTGTTTCATCCGCCAGAGTATCCGTCACAGGACATGTCAGGGCCGCAGTCGACTTCAAACTCTACAGGTGCGAGCAGATTCTGGTCGGAAAGGCTCGATCCCAGCCTCCTAAGGAGTACAGTCATCTGGCGACTACAGAACACAGTATACCGCAGGATGCGAGATACAAAGCTATGGGTATTGGCGTTGTCTCTCATGGCACCAGTTCCAAGAATGAAAGTACAGTTCCGGATTACGTCGCGGAGCCTGCAAATTGCGAGGAACGGGTGGAGGTCAAACGATAATGGCGGACTCGCACAATGGCACTGTGCAAGGCCCGGGTACCAGGACGAGAAAAACAGAACCGAGAGCCCGCTTTATGAGTTGAACACCCTCCCCTCTCAGCAGGAAACTGCGCCAGACACATTGAATCCGAAGGGACAGCCGATGGACAATCGATCGTCATTCCCCGATAGTGAGCCTTTTCAGTTGGAACTCGAGCTAATGTTGATACAATCTGGGGTTCTGGCTCTCTGACTGGGGCATGGGAATGTCATCAGCCGCAGCATGGCTCCTCCCAAGTATCAGCTGAAGAAAACAAAAATTCCAATCAAATACCAGAGGAAGCACACGGTGCCAGACTGGGTGAGAATGACAGGACAGTTGACGAAAGGCAACCGGATTCCAACACATTTCGAAATCCCCATGACTTTCAGAACTTTGGGAATGATGCGGAATTTTCTGCCTACGCTCCGCGGCATCGGAAGCAAGAAAACCTCGACAATGACTTTTCTTCTTACGCGCCAAGTGCTCATTCAAACTTGACAAACCGGGACGATACTGCTCCGAAAAGTCAAATCTTGCATGAGTCGACTGCATTCGATGAAAGTTTTGACACCCCCCCGTGTCCGAGTCCTCACTCAAGGCCAAACGGGAATCGCTTGTTGACGATCGCAGTGTCTCCTCGCAGCTGCGCCGACCGCATCTGTCAGAATTGCCCCCTCAGTGTAAATCATTCTGCGAGGAACGAATCCCCGCAACTTTTGCAACATACGATGCCTCCAGCTACTCGTCATTGGTCGTGAACGAAACACAGGTAGACCCGAATTCAGCAGCACCGTGGAATCAGAATTTGCAGACAGAAGGAAATGGAATTCTCGGAAGTACACAGCCTGGAGAGGTGCCGGGTTTGGGGACGGAATCTGCTTTTCCTTCTCAACCTGATAATGCTCCTACGGATGCAGCAGGTGGTCCCACACTTAGGGCGACGCACGAACATGAAATGCCAAACACTGCACCGAGCTCGGTTGGCGTTCCGAGCGCAGGCTCTCTTGATCATCCTGTTGGCGGCGTGGTTCAGGAGCAACTCGGTGTCGAGGATTTTTATGGAAATCAGGCATTTGAAGCGTACGCCCCTCGTTCAAAAGTTGCTCGCGAATCTGAGACTTCTCACCAAGTTCCCAATCTTTCCGCAATTCAGTCTCGAACTCAAAGTGAAGGCATTTCTCTTGAAAATGGAGATTTTCAAGCGCGATCACTGCGGTCGGAAGTTTCTTCAGATGATCGTGCCCCAATCGCAACAACCCTGGTAATTTTTACGAAGGTTCGATTCCATTTCCTCCTCAACCTGTGGCACCTGACGTTTCTGGTCTGCCCCATCAGGTACACATGGAACAGGCGGCGACGCTCCTTATCCTCCCGGCACTTTAGCCATACCGATTCCGGTAATGTTTCCTCACTCACAGTGGATCACGGGCTGCATGTCTCTGGGCAAGGAATAGACTTCTACAAACCTTCTGTGTATGAAGGTGCATTGGATAGCAGCATGTATTCATACCCATTTTCTATAATGGATGCAGGTCCCAGTGGCGGATTAGAACATCGCCCTCCTCGTCCCGTGATGTCGTGGGATTTGGAGGCTCCTTAGTGACTACGTTTCCTGGATGCGGCGTAGGCTATACATCGAGTATTCAAAATGATGCGCCTGGCACGACCTCTCATCTAGTTCGAATTTATAACCTTGGAAGTATTCTGAGAAATGTCGCCAATGATGACCTAGTTGCCGCCTCGGAGGCCCTGCCTCCGCCGAACCTCCCCACAAGCTCCGATGACTTGCTTCCCCTTGCGGGCATGTGTGAGCGACTTGCAAATAGGTCTGTTGGTTTGAAGGCCGATGAGGATGAGGGTAGATCAGCATTGTGGAGATTATTGGCTCTTCTGTGCAAGAACTGCACTTCTGATTGGAGAAGTCACGCAGGTTCTGCGATATCGGGCCCTACATCTGTTCCAATGTTTGGACGAGGCAACAGCTCTCTTTCCTAGCAGGTCAAATCAATAAGGAATCGCCGTTGAAGCGGGCTAGCGTTATGTCGAAAAGAACGGAGTTAGAGCAGATGGAGGCCGCCAGTGCAGTCGAGAGACTAATTGCTCAGGGGAACAGTTCGGAGGCAATTCGTGTTGCCAAGAAGCCGGGTTATGGACACTTGCATTAGTTCTGGCCTCAGCGGTCAATAGAGAGTTGTATAACCAGGCGATTTCTGCATTTGCAAAGAGCTATCTTAATGACGGCTCTGCTTTGCAGACGCTATGCTTCTCGATGGCAGAGAACGACGCGGCATTCGGAAGGCAACCTCTGCCTGGATTGAATGGAGAAAATCAGTGGGGATTTTACTTACAAGTCGTCGATCTACCATGAACTATGGAAGAAATGGAGACAGATTCTTGAACCTGATTGAACAGCTTGGAGATGCTTTGATTTCACAGAAAGGCGATTATGTTGCTGGTCATGTATGCTACCTAATATCAGGACGCATTGAATCGCTAGACGCGTTGCAAGTCGCGATGCTAGGGGGTGACAAAAAGGTCCCGGCTGGCCGCCCAAGGTCTTATGGATCCCCTGCAGTGACGCTCCAGTCGCTAGTGTTTGAAGCCATAGCAAACGTGTTGAGAGGGGAATCCTTTCCACATATTTTGCCATTCCGCTTATTTTGGCCGAGGCGATTTGTGCAACTGGTCGACCGGATGTGGCACTCAAGCATTGTGAATCAATCTCGAAGTCCGTGCGATCTGTGTTTGAGGCCGGTCGACAGGACATAGCCTCTCAAGTATTCACTCCCCTTTCCTTGCTAGCCTGGAGTCCTTGGAACAGAAGCTGAGATCGCATTTGGGGCTTCAGGAGGTTTCTGAGAAACGTGGTACGCTCACTTCGCTCGGTCAGTCATTATCTGCCGCCCTCAGTCGATCAAATCTCTCATCTCGCATTTCCACGGCAATGAAAACATCGCAAGGGCTGATCTCCAAGGGAGACGACTCGAGAGCTCCCATTCCGCAATCATCACCGTTGTCACGACCAGCGACTGGTTCCTACTCGGTCCCCCATCCATCAGTCCCGCCAGTTCAAACAAGCCAAGGCCCTCCGGCGTTGAATCCTGTAGTTGGCACACCTATTCCGGTGCAAAGATCAACCGCAAACATGAGCGCAACATCTTTACCTGGACTGTCTGTGTCAAGTCATATAACGGATAAGACTAGTACCACTAATTTGCACGGTCGTGGCGCAGACAGTCGACAGACTTCAACCACCGAGCGGGAGGCACCGAGCAGCAACGAGAGATGGAACTCATTTGTATCCAGAACCATTGGGGTCCTTGCGCCAGCAGACGGCGACCTCTCTCCACCGCCTCCAAGTCGATCGAACAGTGGGTTCCCAATGAATGCAGATCCGGCGCCATCTATCGGATTAGGTCGGGTACCGGCACACGTACTCCAGGATATGACCTCTCAACAAGCCATATGAGGTCTGCATCTGTGGGTGACATGCCCATGGGAGTGATGACGGCCCCGAACTTTCGTCACACGCAGAATGCGCCCAGCAACGTCTCGGGTACAAATCAGTCAATACCCTCGGGCAAAGCACTGTCGGCTTCTGGTCTGGACGATGGCAATGGACACCGATCTTTAAATGGAACTACGGTTCAAGAGGCCAACTCAATCAACCCTGATGAAAAGACCTTACATCGTCGGTCGGCCTCAGACATGACGATGGCATCGCAGACTTCCGAAAGAAAGCCTCCGAGACCTCCCCGACGCGCCCAAGTGCGTCCGTCTCTGCGATCGAAACGCCAGACGGACGAGTTGCGCCGAAGGGTTGGAGTTCCCGATTCAGAGAAAGACTCATGTCTGCTTTTAGAGGTCCACCGCGTGCGCACATGGGAAATGAGAACAAGTTTATGTTTGATAGGGAAAGAGGGAGATGGGTTATCGAAGGAGAAGACCCGGAGCCGGAGACGACATACCACCACCGCCACCCGACGACGACGCAATGTTTGGCGGAAGCGACGCGCAGGTTCCGACATCTGTGAGCTACGATAATCTTCGAGAGGGATCAATGGACTCGCATCCGCAGCAACTTCCACGTTCTCACAGCATGCAAGATTCAAGATTCACACCGGATGTGCAAATGATGCAAGGGACGGTAATGACCCAGTCTCAACACAAAGCCCGTACTCCGATCATACAACACTCATCAATCGTCAACACAAGGGGGTGCAATGGATAACTTCAGTTCTCGGGACAATGTCAGTGAAACCTCAGGTACCTCATCGACAGGTGCTCCAATGCACTTCATGGCAAACAGAAGTCAGACTTCGTCACCAGCGCAACCGGCGGTTGCACAAAATAGATTCAGGTCACAATCGGGGCGAAGATCTGGGAGACGAGCCTATGTTGACACTTTCAACAAAGGTCAGCTTCCATCTGCGTCATCAGGATCTGCGGGACCCCTCGCGCGGCCTGTTATGCCGGGGATGCCTGGATTAGGCGGAAAGAATAACTCAATTAATGTATTCACTCCGAGCCCTGCGCAGTCGTCAGGTACAGACTTCTCTGAGAGTGGGACAAACCAGGATTCGGGAGGTTTTGGACCTCCTTATCCGCAAGGGAGAGTGAACGAAAACGTTGTCTCTGCAGAGAACTTCATGCCGAGACCTGCGCAAGGAGCAACGTCAGCTCCATTTGAACAGTACAGCAGGCTAGCGGGAAACCCAAGAATGCGGGCCTAGATAAATTTTTTGATGGTCGCCAAGATTCGGCCTCTTCAATCAAATGGACGCGCAAACCACATCTTGATCTCAATTAAGTCTTTTGGCAGAGAGGAACAGGTTAGCCTAATCTCTAGAGTAGAAGCCAACATTGGCTTGCAATCATGCTCCACGGTATGTACGAACCACTCAATCCCAGGTAATCGGTTTGGGATCACGGCGTATGCTCTGTCTAACATATGGTAAGCGTACCGCTCTATGGAACGTTTCTGCCCTACCTCTGCACCCCGTTTCAACTCGGGAAAAAGTGGGACAGTTTAATATTTGGAAAGTAGGGTCATTTCGTAAAGTGATGCTAGTTGTTCCCTTCTCGGATTAAGCTTTGATGTAGACACAGACCTAGCAGCAGCGCTACTGTAGAGCGGGCCGGAGACCGGCCAACAGGCATGCAGTATTCGACATTGACGCCGCAGCAGAGTGCCCTTGAGGTCGGACTTCCGTACCCTTTCCATATATCTCCATTGTCCTTACTGCTACGTTGCGTGCGACGTATCTTAGTAGCCCATAGGCGTCCGGGTGCCAACCTCGAGGGTAGAGGTAGGGACAGGAACAAGCCTACCTTAGCTATAATACTGGAACCACGACGAAAATTCTCTCGGGTCAACACTAGTCATGAGTCCTGGAGATTGGGCACAATTCACCCATGCTTTTGCACCGGGAGGAGCATTGAGGCCCAAACAGCCTGCCTCCTATTGTCGTCAAGGGGGGATCTCTTCCAGCACTCTTTTTTGGATTGCGTCCGTCAATGTCCTCTGCGATCGGGTTTGCTGAAGCAGAAAGCCCTGAAGGGGAGGGTCCTGGATTGCGTTCAAGACCGGGACCACGCGCAGTGGGCGTTCAAGGTGTCTTGGTGCGTTGAAAGACTTCTAATCGAAGCGGGCAGAAGGGCTGCGCACAGCCTGTTTGACGAAGAGCTGGACAAGAGGAAGGCAGCGGCTGCAATGGACTTTGCACATGTGAATCCCACACCTCAGCTATGGCTTTCCCGTCGTCAGCTTGACTGGGAGCTGCAGCTCTCGAAATATGTCAGAGTCGAGTACTGCCCTGGCTAGTGTCCGCACACAGCTCTTCATCATCTCATCAAATTTCGCAGTGCCTTCCGCCGTGCTAGATGGTGGTACCACGTGTGCCAATCTTGCAGACACGGAAGCAGTTGCGCAGGAGCTGGAATGACCTGTGTGTGTTCTAGAGGTCGATGATATTGTCAAGGAACGGCGTCAAGGACTGAATGTGAGCTGTGAAGCACTTCTGCGTAGTCTTAGGAGCCCACTGGAGCGTTTAGAACGAAAGCGTCTCAACTGTATTCTCCTGCGTAACGTCTGGTGGGTAAAGGCTTTGAACTGACTCCTGCGGTGTAGGCCACTAGATTCGGCATTTCGCCATGGATATATATCCCCCTGCTTAATTCAACTGAGGAAGAGAGGATAGGTAACGCTTTACGCAGCTAGCCGTTGCGTGTGCGATTATGTATCCATCGTTATGGTACCAAAGCGGGGAAAATTTGGGTTATTTTAATGCATGGAAGATGTGGTCGTTATATCCACGCGGCTAATGCGTTATGCGGGATCGGTACCAAAGCTGAAGAG
Organism: Kappaphycus alvarezii; assembly: GCA_002205965.3. NCBI lineage: Eukaryota > Rhodophyta > Florideophyceae > Gigartinales > Solieriaceae > Kappaphycus > Kappaphycus alvarezii. The sequence goes on from NADL03000009.1 coordinate 277,766, forward strand.
GGACAATATTTACTCATTACTTACTGAGATCATGAAACAGCAAACTGGCGAGATGCTGTTCCTTGTTCCCTGATCTCGGGATTTGTTGAATTTTGAGGATACAGGTTTAGCCCCAGGTCGAACAGAACCGCCCTGAGGTTGTCGCTTTGCTGCGTTCTTTCTTTGCATAGGATTGCGTGACGACCGATCCATACGAATGCGGGGTCATTTGCATAGCACTGTGTAACCCATGGAAACAATTCGGGAACAAGTTTTGACTGCTTAAGAAAATCTAATCGGAATGCACAAATTGAACTCATTCTTCAAATCTACCGACAGCATGGCATATTCGGAGCCATGGCCGAATTACTTAATAGCCCGTCGGAACCTGTGGAAGGCCTTATGGAGGACGGTATCAGTGCCAGATCTGGTGGCGATACCTAGGCGTTAGGGGTACACTATGCAGCGTTTCAATTGGACTTGCCTAGCTAGGGTCACAGTGTACAGTACATGAAAACAGTGGTAATAAATAGCAGCAGCTCAGAACCTCAACGCCGCCCTACACACACCTGCAGTCCGTCCCTATTTTAAAATGCCAAGGCCTGGGTTATCACTCCGCGAGGGATTTAGCAGACCATTTCAAGGTCTTTACTCGTGGTAATCAAGCACCCACTACGGCGCCACTTATTCTCTTCCAGATCCTGGGGGGACGAATTTCGCACAAATTCCGGAAGCCGCAAGGTGAAGATATGTGGGGTGACTAAGCACTGAGTAGCATGTAACGTCAGAGCTCGGAATAAGAACGTTCAATCTCTTTTTGCTAGCTGAAGTAGGCCTTGCGCGAAAGTCATGTTGTTATGAAGTGAAGCGCTCGGAGGATGTGTTTGTACACTTTCAACAGTCGACCACCGCCATTCGGGAACGATGACGTGTAAGGCAGTATTGTCAGTTTACATGTAGGAAGGATTAAAGCAGAGCGAAAACGATGAAAGATCAGAGAGTAGAGTTCCTTCCGTCTAAACGGACTGTTGTCGCGGATCATTACAATTAGCTGCTCGATGATTCTTGGCCCCCGAAGATGGCACGAGAAAAGTCGCAAGCGCCCTCCCCGTAAAGGGGGGTAGTTCTGGTGCTCTGCTGCTTAGAGGGATTGACGGCTGTTTCCAGAGAGGAAGGGGCCCCTTCGACGCACTCGTAAAGCGTCTTGGTCCCACTGATTGTGTGGATAATGTTATTTGTCGTGCATATCTATACAAAGCTTTTGCCACACCAAGCACCTCTTTCGCCGTGGACATCGAAGTTACGGGCGCAATACCTTCTTATTCCTAGCTATTGAAGAGCTTTGATGCTTAGCTCGATGCAACTCGGCATCTCGCGAGATATTCTACACAGGTGTTTCCCTGTGGCGCTGTTCGAACTCTATCTTTTTTGAGACCAAGGCGTCTAAAAGTTCTCTATGCAGTTTCACGGGCTCTTGCTCAAGTAGATGGAATGTCTCCTTCCGACTCCATTTCACTTTGTCTTCAATTCCATCATATTTGATAAAATCTGAAGTAATATCCTCGACAGCGTTCCCGAATGCCGGTAGTCATCACTCGCCAACGCCGGAATGCGTCCGGCAGGTGCGAATCCGTTAAGGCCCACGCCGTGCAATTATCTCAATAGAAAGCTATACATAAGAGGACTCCTGCGGGTCTACGGAACCGCGAACAGGTTTGAGTATCTAGCCCCCACAAGCATGCCTGGTCTCAATAATGGATGTTCGAAGTGCATCTCGGCAAATCATAACCGGTGATGGTTTATGGGCGAACAGCGTGAAACCGGGTAGTCCCTGAGTTGGGACTAGAATTGTATTGCACCCACCCTACCATTTCTATGAGCTTTAGCAAAAATAAGCAAGTAACGACTCCGCACAACTTGTCCTGAAAATTCAGGGGTTAGAAGCACTTCCGCGGCACTAGCGGCCGTAGAGAAGCAACCTTACCGCTCCTATAACGCCGACGTACTCTGAACCATACGAATACCAAGTAGGTACCGCTGCTAGTGGGGACATAGGTCTACGTTTCGATAACAGCTCCTGCGTCCAACAGTATGGCTTACAGCCGGATCTCACATCCGAGGAGTTTCCTCCGACTCAAAACTGCCGGCTCTATCTGTTTAGAGAGCAGAACGGTAAAAAAAGGAAACATAACCATCGCCTGCATAATTTAGCGGTACCTCTATTCAGAAGCCTCACCGCGAACTGCCAACTGTCCATAACAACATCCAATTTGAATGGTTTCGGCCGCATCACAAATCTGGAAAGCTGTTCTTCGCAATGTAGTGTTCAGTGTTCCTCCCCAAGCCCATGGCTCCCTGCCTGAAATCTTTTTCTACGTTCAGGGAGGAAATGCAAACAGATTTGGAAATCCTTACTGGGAAGAGAAATGGTCGTAAATAGTTGTTTGCCGCAATTCTTTTGCCTCTGAGGCCCATAAGAGACTTTGGCATACCCTCAGCAGCCTTGTTGTCACTGTGTTCACGTATCCGAGACATTCAATAGCTGCTGATGCAATCGCAAGGGCCTTCAGTTCCCCGTCAGTAGTGTATTGGTCCTCCTCATGATCACACTCCACTTCTTGGTTGTTGCAGCGTACGTCTCCAGAGATGAACACTTTTGTCTCTAACCATAGGGACTCTGTGATTCATCCTCATCCAGTGGATTCAGAAGCAAGTCCTCTCTGATCCGGTCTTAGCTTGAACCATGCTCATCTAAATCACGAATGACATTCTCTCGAAGCTCTGTGCTACTTTCAATTACGAATCGTATCCTATCGAAGCTTGAAACAGAGAGGGAGACAGGTGGAGACGATGGCAGTAGATTTCAGAAAGTTGTGGGCAAAAGGTCAATGGGGTGTACCTGGATTCCCACAAGAATCCAGATGAGCCCCCTTTTTATAGACAGTACTGTACTGAAGCTCTACTTTAGAGCTTCTATACTTGTGTGTCAACTCAGTAGAACTTACTAGAAAATAGAATTGTAACTATAGAATTGTACTACTGTATCTGGAATATGATCAAGTAAATAAAACGATGACGTGGGGCTTCAGGTCAAAAAAAAATATTGAAGGAAAATCAAACTCCGAAATTCATTCAAGGCGATGCAGTTTCTCTGTTACACCACTGTGTAATAGAGAACTCAAATAACAAGAGCGAACAAGTGTCTGTTACATAGCGTTGCAACAGAGACATTGTTACACTATTCCTTCCCCCGGACTGTTGACGTCCTCGTCAATGGTATTGCGGTAGTATATTGTGTTTCTGATTATGATGCTGAAATGCCTCAGTTACCATGACAGATCCATCTTCCATAACATATACAAAGTCCCTCACTAGTTGTCACTCCGCATCATGAGGTGGGTTACCACGTATTGAACGTAGGAAATTGTATCCACAGACAACTTTCTTATGAGCTAAAACATCCTCAACTTTCTGCTCTGTCCCAGTGGGAAATTGAAGCCGTTCAGGAAAAGGAGGAATAGATACAGCAATGTCACCCGGCTGCTCCAAGTATAGTGTTGTATAAATGATATGAATGATTGAATGGATCTTAAAGTGAGCAGGGAGATCGAATCGAATTGCATTCTTACCAATGAGCTCCTTTACCAAGAATGGCCTAAATCTTCGCGCACCAAGCCTTTTCGAATCCTGCGACATATAGTACACATCCGTAATCAATGAGCGATTAATCTATACCTTTGAGCCGACTTTATAATCTGGAAACTTGCATCGCCTCGAAGCGTAAGGAGCTTACCGGGCTTTTGCCATTCTGTAGGCATATTTCGCATCCTCAAGAGAAACCTTGAGCTTGACACTAAAGTCGTCAAAACTCTGAACAGGTATGCTGCTGTTAGGTAAAAGGTCTAACGGCGATTTAGGTATCCATCTAAAGTCCGCCTCAAACGGGGACATACCCAGATCATCGCTGACAGCCGAGTTGTACGCAAATTCTGCGGATGGTAGCAGTTAATCTGGGGGTTTGGGCGCACAAGAGGTAATTGATGGTTGAATTGATGGTGGAAGCTTCAGGTGAACATACCGGAGCTTCTGACCATGGTTTATATAGAGAAGTATTCAACGAGAGTGACAATGAATGGTAAGCAAAAAATACTAAATTCAAGGGTATTCTAGCAGAACAGGCCTAGGGGCGTAATACTACAAGGTTTCGAGAGTTAACCTAGTATATTGCGGTGAGACTGACAATATTGCCCATCATGGCAGAGTTCCATTGATCCACTTGGCGAGACAGCACTTGCTGATTGGTCTTGCCTGGAAAGCATCTAGGAGTATACCAGGTATCCATAAAGGATTCGTCTGATTGGTCTGTCGTCTTGCGTTGCGTCGGTGCCAGATTACAGTACAATAGTTGCGCTGATGTCTCCTTACAGTGCTTATGTTGCCGTTTGAGGGCTACTGGCGGGATACTACTGGGCACATTGATACTACTCGGCATATTCATCACATCCCCCCAGTCATCCTGATGTTAAGACCAATGAAAAAGAAGATAATTATCGATAATCTTATTTATAATTTCGGAAGCACCATCTATTTGTGGGTGTCTGCCAGTAGAAATTCTTAGTTTCATCCCACAAAGATTCATCAGTATCTTCCAAAACTTTGAAATGAACTTGTAATCACTGTCCGAGGTCACATCGTCAAGCAACCGATGTTTCTTAAAGGCATTCAAAAAGAAGTCCCTAGCCGTGTCTTGAGCAGTATCCGACGTTTTTGATTTCAGAAAATGGACTCGACGAGTAAGTCGATCAACCTAATTCGTAATTGAATCATGAACGCTATCTGTCATGGATAGCCTCGCAGTGGAATCTGCGGAAAGTTATCTCCATCTGCCTTCAGAAAACTTCAGGGACATTGGATCTGCCAACTTTCTTTGATTAGAGTCCTTATACTGCTGACAAGTAAGACATATTTCATAGTACTTTCGAACATCCCGGCTTTTATGTTTCCAACGGACGTTTTCTAATCTGGAAATTGTCTTTGCAAATTTGAAATGTCCGCCGAATTTAGAGTCGCGAGCAATTTGCAAAATATCCGACATTGACCTTCGCGGCACACACAATTTCCATTGTAAAACAGTCTGGAGCCCTCTTTTCGGAACATTGGCAGAAATTTCCCAAGTTCCTACCTCTAAACATCATCCTCTGGCCATTATACTTCCATAGCTTTTACCACTGGACCGAAGAACTGGTCGTCATCATACCGAGGATCTGCCTATATCATCGCGGCTTCTACGCCAACAACGGTTTTTTTGCTGCGGAGATCCCCGCCCTGCTCTTGCCTTGGACAACATTACCGACTTGATTACCTGCTTCTACTCCGCCGCAAACATCTAGCCGTTACACACCGATCTCTACGGCTGCCAACTCCTACAGGGAGTTGAAGGACCTCTCGCTTTCGAAAACACCTCTTTCCTTACCAAACACCCTCATCTTTGAGCCGAGTCGTCGCAAGCGCGCGAACCTCCGCTGCGCTTTATATACTGGCGCAAGCATCACTCCCTGACTTCCCTCCATCGCCACTTTGCAAACTACGAGCGGCAGAAAATCGAAGGGCGGATTCCAAAACCTCGCCCTCCCGTCTCCCCAGTCTTCTTTCCCCTGCGTCGCGATGTACTTTCTCCTCGGCACCTCCGTCTCCCCCAGCGGCCTCATCCGGAAGACCACATCGTCCAGCCAGTACTCAGCCTCGATAGACTCCACGATTGTCGCGGTGGCCTGCTTCAGGTTCGTGAGAGAAAATCGGTGAACCGGTTGACTGCCGACAAGATCCATCTTGCCTCGACCTGAACGCCCATATTCTTCAGTAGTGCCGCCAGCTTCCCCAAATCACCCATCATCGGCCGCGAGGCGGATACCATTGTGTTGAGAATTTCCACCACTGCTTGGCTGTCCTCGTCCAGCAACACCCGTCTCACCTCGGGTCCGGACACATAGCTGGCGAAGTGACCTTTGAGTAACAGCCGCAACGCCCGTAACCACCTCAAAGTGATAAGTGCGCTCTGTCCTCGCCCCAACAAAAAACTTGACACCCACTCAAACGCGGCAAGCCTGGTCCCCTTTGAACCCCAGAGTCCCACCTTGCCTCTTGTCCGCCGCGCCGCTTTGCATGACAATATCTTGCCCAGCCCGCTTCAGCTCTCTTTGCTCCCTCCGCGTTAATGAACGCCAGTAACTCAAATCCCGAAGCGATTTCCTCCCCAATTTACACTTTATCCGACCTCCGCCAATTTTCTGGGGGGTCCTCGCTCTTCCCGCTCCTCTGCTATAGATTTACCTCCAATAAAAAACCCTTCGGTGAACGGGATCGTCGGTATGTCCCTGATCCCATTCTTCACCGCCCTCACCATAAATGGAGGCGACCTAATGGCCGATCCCCAAGCATCAGCCTTGCTCACCGTCCCCATCCGCAACGATTTCACATCCACAGTCGCCGCCAAAAGCCCCCCACCCATACTTCGCAACATGACTCTTCGTCTGTGGCCAGCCCATGGCTACCCTTCTGTCCTCTGGCCTTTTCCGTCCTTGCTTTCGCAAGTCTCTTTGTCTCCTCAATCTCCAAGTTCCCTGTAATCGCCTTCCTGGAACTCCTGAACGATTCTGAAAACACTACGTCATGCCCTTGCCCGACAGGAAACGCCATATGCCTTGCAACATGCAACTCTTGCCCAGTGATATCCCAATAGTACTGGGCACACATCGGAAAAACCTCAACCGTCGCCTTCAATCCCACCTCAGCCTCCTTGAGTTTCCTAGCCAGATCTTTCCCCCCCTTACTCTCCGCTCGAGCGACTTCTAACGCCATCAAACACATCTTAGCCCAAACCCCCGCTGCTTAAAATATATTCCCACTCCTTCTCGGATCGACGATCTTTGTTATTCAGTTCGGACAAGGAAGCATCCGTAAGGGGGCTCAAATATCCCAAATGCGTGATCGGGACACGCACATTCCGCTTGTACACACTCCCTTTCCAACTAATTTCGACGCATTCAGCTCTGACACAATCTGGTGGTAATCTTCCCGTCCGGTGTTTAACGTAGCCCAAGCGGCCTGCAAGATTTCCGTCCGGACAGAAGTAATTTACTCGTCGTTGTCCGCCATACTTCATGGGAGCTACGGTCATAACTTCCAGAAGATTTCACCGCCCGGTTGCAACGAGGAGAATTTCTCGACAAGAGAAATGGACATGCCGAACTACAGTAGTTGCGGCCACCAAGTTTGTGCTACCTAAGTACCTTGTCCCTCTTATAACGTGTCAAAACGTTCGGCTGCGCTCACTACTACGTAATCAAATCTTCACAAGTATATAACATTGTACACGTACTCGAAAAGTCATTGGAGCGCGTCCATGACCAACAGGGAAATGAAAGTTGCTGCAGTAGCTGCTTAGGAGTATTGAATAGAAGCCCTCTACAGAGTTGTAAGTTTTAGGAATAAGTGCCAGCGGAATTCTGAAATTCGGTGGACACTTGGATTGCAGTGCTTCGCACATATTGCATGACAGAAAAGTTGCTTTTCATTGATCATGCGTTAGACAATTCCAACCAGAAATCCATCAGAGAGTCTTTGCGCAACGGGCTACTGCGAAAATGTTACTGAAGTGCTAAGAATTACACAAAGTTGTACTGAGTGGTTCTTGTTACGGTAACTTTCGAGATACTGCCAAAATTTTTGGAAAGATTATGCTGCGCAGTGTCGATTTGAGAGCCATGTTGAATCTGACAGCCGTCCGGTGAAATGAGGGATAAATATGGAAAAGAACAAGTGTTTGCTGGAAGATCCCATCAACATTTGGTTCAGCACAAAGACACCAAATGAGCCTATGGGGCGGAAGAGAGCTAATAAAAGCGCTGTTACTAGCGTGTTGCGGACAAGCGCAGACATTAAAGCTGTTTTAGATGTTTTAATGTCATCTCGAAAGGATGAGAGGTATTTAGCATGTTCCACAGAATGGACTTGTTTTCATAAGCCAGAGATGCAGTGTTTTAATAGCCCAAAGTGGTTGCAGTTGCGACTGGGGGTTCGTATTCTTCGCACAGTTCAGAAAAAGACCGGGAACCCTTATTCTACACTACTATTCTACACTCTAGGTGGTCGGAAAAGAATCGTATGCGTGGGTAACTGCTCTTCTTTTCTGTGTGAGACTTGCGGTTTCACGATGTATAAATACGCATGTTGGTTGTAAGAAGATTTTCTTTCAAATTTGGCCCAATTTTAAAGTTCTAGCGCATCAAATTGTTCGGATTCTGTGTCAAGGACTAACAATAGAAGAACTGAGTAAATTGGTAGTGGATCAACTCAACGGAGCAGGAAGGGGAGAGGAGAAGGCACACCGCATGGAAAAGAATTAATTGAAGCGTCTGAAGAAGAGGAGCAAGGAAACGACGGGGCGCCAAATTAAGGTGCTTTTCCCACAAGAACTAAGAGTTCTGTTAAGCTGAGGAAAGCTGAAACTGAGAATGACGGGAGTTCGCAAGAGGTTAGTCGATTGGTAGGCAATGAAAGGAAACTGGGAATATCTTCTGCTACATGAGGAGCAAGGTGTTTCAACCCATCAGGAGCCAGAGAAGCTGCGGGTGATGGTTCGTCAATGCTTTGTGAGAGGCGAAAGGAATAGGTGAAGCTTTTCTTGGGCTCTTTTTAGTGAATATACTGCTGTACAGTAGGATAATGCGATAGATCTAACGATCAATATTACGTGTGGACGGATACAGAAGTGTACAAATGGAACAGTCAATGCCATATGACTCCAGTAGACTCCAGTAGAAGAAATAAGACTCTCTACTCCCCTGGAGAGGCATCATTGAAATAAGTACAAGTTTGAGTCAGATGAATGTAACACACTCTGAGGTAGTATAATTAGTAGTGCAATGCAGATCGTAAGGGAAAAATAAAACACGGTAAGTTTACCACTGCAAAAATTCTCAACATTATGATATTTTGGCCAATTCCCGTCCCTCCGATATCCTCTCCGGACGAATGTTTTCCGGAGCACCTGCGGTAATACTATAGGACTTTATCGAACCAAATTTTGGGGGGCACGAGGTGTTTGTTTACTGTAACAGATAAGCCGGCTGATAAGCCGGCTGATACCTATTCAACTTGTATGGTGGTAGTAAGCATGTAACAATTGCGAGCCATTTACTGGGACTTGGCGAAAATTGGCTCTTAAATGACTATTTTTGCGCGTGGTCCACAAAATAGCGCGGAAAGGCCACATATAAGCGTATGACTAGGGAGTAATAATCGGCGGTGGAGCTAACCAAGATATATTTGCGTAACCCCTCCCTGGTTCCTCTCCGAACACCTTCACCCCCCGCTGTTTGCAGAGAACACAGAAGCACATTCTTCACGCGCTCATTCCGGTGCGAAGCGCAAAACTAGCGCAACGCACGACTACCGACACTACGCGCTGATGCGCGTAGCTTCCGACGCGCGCAACATCCCTGCACTCAACTTCCACCGCAACATTTACGCTATGACCCTAGTGATGCGAAACGCAGAAATTTCTTGGGTCACTTACGCGCGCGCCCGCGCGTTTTTCGCAGTCTTGCGACGTTGTGACCATGTAGTACCAACTCTATCTGCGCGCATGCGATGCGGAGCGCTACCCGAAACCCTGCCCTAGACGGTCCCCACCGCTCCCGAATTGGATTGCCCTCAGGAGGTGAAGTCGGGTGAGACACGCGGCAGGGGAACGGGCCGCTCAACTTACGAAAAACCTCGTTTGGGGTTGGATATTCGCTGACTTGGAGGCCTTGTGCAATCAGAGCGATTCCATGGTGTAACCCCCAAGGGTTGATCCAGTCGGAGGTGTTCCCGCGTCCGTAGTCGTAAGGAGCCGGGTTGTTCGCACCGCACGAGTCGGTGTGAAAATCAGCTGTGACTTTTTCAACCACGTGTGGGGTGCTAGTATGTATCCATTAAAGAGTATTTCCCTTTTATTGAACCTATTCTTCTCTGATACTACGCCCCACTCCCTAACAAATTAGCTAGCCTGCGATCCATCAAAACTTCTTTGCGTGAAGACACCTTTCCTACAATGTGCGAGGAACGGAGAGCGGAACACCATACCTCTTATGCCTATCAACCGCCTTAGACAATTGTTTCTTTTCGAACCAATCCCGTTTCTTCTCCTTCTTTCTCCTTCGTTGTCTATTCATCGTTCTGGCGAATATTTGCATCTATCTCCTTCTCCAGATTCCTCTCCTTCCTGTCTGACTCCAAAGCTTGCAAAAGTTCCGAAACTTCATTGTCAGTTAGCTCAATTCCTGCTGTGGAGTCAACGTAGCCGGCTCCAATCGTAGATTGTGGACGCCCATTCCTTTTGTACTGTAGCACCAGGTTCGCACTTCTATTTGAGTTATCACACGGAACGAGTTCTCTTCAACTCTCGATTTTCGAATTCCTCGGACTTGTTGGGGCGGCGATGCTCAGGGGCCAGAGCCCGGTTCTTGCAAAGTCTCCTTTGATATTGGAACTTGTCACTGAAGACTTGTAGCCTTAAAACGCCTTCCCATGCATCTCCCTTAGTAAGCCTGGTTTATTTTTGGTGCATCCGCTTCGCCTCAAGCGCCAGATCAAGAACAGCACTATTTGCATATTGCTTCTGTGGGCTAAAAACGGAAACATCCAGGGGTTGAAGCTTGTCATTAGTGTGCGCAGGTAAGGTTACAACTGTAAACTTGTTTTCCTTGAATAAAGAAATCGTCTCAGAGTTCATATGCGAACGGCAAGCGTCAAGGGAATCACGTAGTGATCGAGCCCATATTTGTTCCGAACAATAGATACAAATTCCTTGCTAATCTTGCAAAGATTGTGGTGTCCGCTCTCCCAATATCTCTTCTCCAGAAAGCCTTCCATCCTTCGGGTATAAGCTTACTCCACACGTTCAGGACATCCATTCTTAGTAAGAGTTGGCTCGCATACCCCTAAATACCGGAGCGGGTAAAAAGTCTGCTCAGTTTCCGTTAATACAGGCGAGTAAAATAATTCGGTAGGGGTATCTAGAGGAGGACTTCGACCAAGAGGCCTTACACTTTCGTGAAGTTATAACACGATGGTGCACCGGCCCATTAAGGTCCCTACCAGGCTTAAAGCCGGTCAAATCTAGATTAAACAGTTTCCATGGCTCCTTAATATTTTACTTGCAATGAAGAACTTGAACTTCGGCAAAAAAGCTGGCAAATTTGTCGAAATTGAAGGCACGATTTCTTTCGTCACCCACCGGTCGGGCGATCAGACTCGATATTCTCGTTTGGAGTCGCGAGGCGAAATTGGACACCCAGAACCTTGTAAACTTCGTTCGGGCTAAACTTTTGCGCGGCGCTCTCGCCATGATGGCGTCCTTCATATCCCTTGCAGTATTCATCAGATCTGTTGGCTCTAAGTATGGCCGCTTGTTCAATAAATTTTCAACCGGGCGGATTCAACTTTTTTCCTCGGCGCGGCAAAACGCAGTTCCTGTGCTAGAGGAGTTAGTTTCAGGTAAAAGCCGGACCTTGACTTTTCAATGACTGGCGTTGGGCCTGGCAGAACACGATGTAAATAGCTTTTAGAAAGATTTCTTGAAGTGCCTCCGTTTTTGATTTTCAGAGCACTCCGAACCGATGCACCGGAGGCAATCGCTTGTTTTGCTCGAATAATTGCCTGAAGGACACACTGAGCTGGCCGCCTAGTTGCGTAACTAGGCGAGTCATGGTAGGGCTTGAGGTATGTAGTACTCAGAGTAGGTATGGCGGGAAGAATCAGTGTGGTATGGTAGATTTGCGGTCGCTTCGATATGGCAACCTGTCGGACGCAAAATTTCAGTTCCTCGGGCAAAGAGACGCTCGAACAGATCCGTCACGAAGTTTAAAGGGTGCTGGAGTTGTAGGAAGGGAGATAAAGAGCTTGATAGTAGGGCCGGCCAGGTTGAATGAGGAGGTAGATAGGGATACGTGCGCTTTTAAATTTTAAATCTGGCTTTACACAGTAACCGCAATTTTTCATGTCCCATAAATCGCTGCGACAGTAGAGAACATACGCAATGCGAAAATTTTGTGCCATTTTCGTACCAACCAATACCATTAAGGTGCGAAATAAAGAAAATTGATTTATTTTCGCAATAAGAATTTCGTACGCGCCATAAGTATAAGGCACGGCCCAAGTAAAGAATTGCAGTAACCCACAGTAGCCCATTTAGCTCTCGTGAAATCAGTCCCTTCCAGTCTGTACACCTTTACTGAACATGTCCTACCGAGACTACTAGATCGGAAAGCAAGCAGAAATAGAGGGCAATCCTGGCAGCAAAATCAGCGCAGCTCTCTCATTTACTCGACGATGAGGAGGTCACCTTCATCGCATTGCAGGATGTCTGCAAGAAGTATGCCGAAATTCGTCAGATCAAAGCCCGGACAAAAAGTATGTCATCAAAGTTTTTCTATCTAAACGCTCTCAGCGACAAGGAATGCTTCAGTAAAATTTTTCTAAACGATGAATTGGTATCCTGTCAAAGTATTTTTCCCTCGGAACAGTATTTACTCAAAGAAATCGGTACTACTGCTATGACATAACATCTTGGTGTATTGCTTTCTGTCGGTTATCCATTTCAGTACGTCTAATGGATGTGGAAGAGGAGTTTGGAATGTTCAGTTCTCGACTAAGTGAAGTCTTTTGGGAAAAAATCGAGAAATTTACACATGACTATCAACATATATAGAATTCCGACCGCAGCTTATGCAGGAAAGAGCGATCATCTACGCACAAGCACTAAAAAACGCTGGTTGTCCTCTCGACAGCTGCGTTGGGTTTACCGATTGCACAAAAATACGAATGACCAGGCCGAGAAGCCATGGAAGTTTGCGAAGAAGATGTTACTCAGGTCATAAACATATGCATTGTCTGATTTACCAGACAGTCTCTACACCTGATGGCTGATATACTCAGCATTCAGTCCAATCGAAGAAAGGTGTCATGATCTAACTCTGCTGCGTCTATCAAACTTAGAAGAAACACTGGCACACTTCACGGTGATCAACGGGCGGCAATTCTGTATATATGGAGACCTGGCGTACATTTTACGCCTATATCTGCAACGGAAGTTTCATGAAGAAGGGGTCCACAGCTGTGCAGAAATCATTTAACGCAATTATGAGTGCTCGTAGAGTAGCTCTAGAATGGAACTACAGGAATTGAAACAGCAGTGGTCTCGGAACGATTACGTTCGCTGTCTCAAAGTAAGACAAGCACCCATCGCACTCATCTATCGAACATGAGTCTTGCTACATAACATACGAACATGTCTTCTAAGAGAAGGTCAAACTATTGCCCACTTCAACATTGATCCTCCGACGTGACAAGAGTACATAGAATCATCATAAACTCACTTATTTGGAATGCAGTTATTACTGCGCAAATGCCGAAAAGGGTCTGAAAGTGCGGGGGGCGCTCCTCGCGATGTAAATTCCGCGTCCGGGCATGCGAGGTGGCCGCGTTGCGGCCACTTCGCATGCTCGGACGCGGACATTGCTCCTCGGTACCTCCGCGATGGTGACTACTAAAGCTTTGTAATCATGGCGCTCATAACTTGCATAATTTTCTCTCGTTCCCTACGAGCCTCCCGGCGTTCATATCTGTCCAACTCCATCCTGTGCTCATATAACTTCAGGCGCTTCTCCAAAAAGTCTTGAGAGCAACGGAATCGTTCATCATCCTTCAAACACTTCCCCTTCTCGAAGTCGAAACGTGGTTCTGCCAAGGAAAGTTCCTTCTCTTCGACATCCCTCTTGCGCTTAATTGACTACAAGAGCACACTGTTAACTCTTTTTTCATCGTCCAGCCATTCGCTGGATTTAATTGCGCTTTTCTATCTTTCCTGAGTCGCTATGATCACTCCAGACGATCTTTTGTGCCTTTGCAAAGCGTAGTTTCGAATTTCTTCCCCGGCTAGCACCAGATTAAGGTCTGCCCCTTCCTTTTCTTATCTCTCCTTTTTCATGCTCTCTTCATACTCATCCATCTCAAGGATGAGATTGTCCAGCAGTAGATCCTTGTCCGACAAGTCCTCAGGTAGACCTGAAGTGGCTGCGTTCCTTTTGACTATAGATCGACGCATATCGACAAGCAAATTGAAACGGCCCGTAAGAGACTTCTGCTTCGGTTTAGTTTGATTATAGAAGACCGCATTGGGAATCTCAGTAATAAAAGCTCGCGATCAGAGGAAAAAGCATTTCCCTTTGATCCCCTGCTTTGCCTATGGGCATTAGTCGCTCTAATGCACTTCGAGAGTTCCTTGTCCTAGTTGCTATAGCTAAACCTCTTAAGCTTGTGCGTTGAGGAAGATGATTCGAGATTTTTATCATCATCGTTGCTTTCATCTCTTGGCATGACTAAAGCACCACTGGGTACGATATTGTTTTACTCGGTTCCTTTGTTAATACACTGATATGTGCCACAGCTTGAGGGGAAGGGGTAGGGCGGCAGCGCAGTAAGCTTGACGTGATGTGCGGTGATGAGCAGAAGAGACCCCACTTGAAGTGCAGATGTGGGCATTGGAGCCGATACAGGTATCGGAGATGGGCTAGGTGTAGGTGGGGGAGTGGATGTCGTGATGAAGGCGACGTTGGGAGGAGGGATGTCGGAAATCATGTTGGTTGACGGGTTGGTGTGGTTTGTGAGAATGTTGGTTAGTGATAGCCAGGAATAAAAAATTATTCTATACAGGTAATGAATAAATGCAAAAATTCTATTCCAAGGGAATTAATTTTCTAGCCGACGAAATCCGGAATTATGACCACTCAAGGTCATTCATTATGAGGTCATTAATTGCCTCAGAGGTAATTAATTCCCAACAAAAAATAATTCCTAAGCCTTACAGTATAGTACTGTGCTGTACACTACAGCTTATTAACTCTACTTGACATTTCTACCACTGTAAGCTCGCACCAACCACCTCAATCCCTAATGTAACATGTGGCCTCACTTCAAGAAATGACATTACTTCCAAATTACCCAAAATTTTTTCCCTTTTACAACTTGCCCTAGGAAGGGGTAAAACTCTTCCACGAACGCAGAAGCACAAACTCAAGCAAAGCAAGAACGGACAAGATCAAGCACAAGCTCAAGCACTGACTCTCGGACAAGGACTACCTCACACTCCAAGAACTCCGCTAAGAAAAGCACTAGACGAGGAGGATCGGCTTCGAGTTCAAGGCCTGTTTTTTTCCTAGTGGGTTTTTTTCGGCTTGCGCATGGACCCGATCGATCTCAAGAATTACACTCGAACCCCGCACCGAAGACTACGGTTAACCTCTTAGTTTTCCCCGACAACATAGCCCTAGATGGCTCTTCGTCGGGCGGGAGTAAATAAAATTTTCATCACACCACTGTACAGTACTGTACTAACAGTCTACTGTAATAACGTAGTACAAGGAAGTTGTTACATAGTCGCCAACCAAGGAGCGCCAGGGATTGGAATGATACTCATAGTAATATTTCGCCAGAAAGGCAGCAATATTTTGCCCACTATGCTAAGTGTAATGTTTAATTTTAAATCTTTTAGGCATTAAATAGTTGGTTATCTTCGTTCAAACTCAATTGGCTTTCATTTCTGAAAAAGATGTCAGTTTTTATATGTATACAAAGGTTAAGAGCACAACTTGTATTTAAAATAGCTTAAAGCGGTTAAAGTGGAAAAAATTGACTCTAAAAACATTTATTCATTTTGCATTTCAAATAGTATAGAGATAAAGTTTCATTCTTAGAAATAATAAACAATGAATGCTAATCAGATTCATCAGGAAGGTGGCTTTTCCTCTCTAGATAGTCACCAACCTTCAGCCAGCATTCCCTAAGACCCAGTAAGTCTTGAAGTATTGAACGCTATTTTGACCGAATAGAACCGGCGACTCTGAAAACACGCTCCGATGAAGTCGAAGATGCGTTTGGAGTGAAAGTAAATCACGCAACCCTAGATAAAATAGGGGATATTGATTCATATTTCTTCCAGAATTCTAAAGGATTCGTATGCCTTAGTATGGCCACCATGAACTTATAAAGACTTATTTCAGATTTAATGGTGGAATCACGTTGTTCGCTGGGTTCTGGAATTTCTTCTTAATTAGACTATTTCGGAGGGGATGAAGTTGCTTTCCTTTTTCTGATATTTCAGGTGTTACTGCTGTCGGGTAGTATCTGCAGGTCATTTTTGAAATGAATTTCACCGAAGCAGTGTGAGAAGGCGAGTAAGCATCGATAAAACCCAGAAAACACTTGTGTTTAATCTTAAAGTACTTACGGTCCAAGAAAGTAGCAACATGAGCACAATGCTCCGCCATTGGACACTGTGTTTATTTTAGAATACCGGTTGAGTATCAAATCGGTTTAAAATATCTGCCAGTCTTGCGGTTTGAGAATATATTACTTCCTGATCCCTTTCTTCTTAAGAAATTTTAAAATTCCTGCGGTACAATATCTTTCAGATGTATGGTTGGACTGGACTGACAACCAAGTAAGGTGGTGCTATCTCCAATTGCTGTGAAAAGTTCGACCACAGTTTTCAAGGCGGTTTTTCGCGAGGACATAGCCTTTCAGCAGGACTAATTCCAATCCAAACCACGTTTTCTGAGAACATTTTTTCGATGGCTGATCCAAAAGAAGTTCGAGATATACAAATCTTTTAACCATGATAAAGGTAGATCCCCATCTTGTTTTAACATCCAAAATAGCCTCAAGATGTTGCTTCTCAATGTAAGCTCTGAGAGAAGGTACTGCGCCGCTGCGGTCGAACTTTTCAAGAACTTGACAGTCTGACGTACATTTTGTAGCAACGGGCAACCGTGCACACCCCCAAGGGGAGGGTGGAATATTTATTGCTCTAATTCGAGAACCTTTATTTGACTAACTGTCTGTCACCCACAGCTGCTAACAGCTGCACCCTGTAAGCCTAACGGCCACTGGCCATGGAATTGCCCTGATAGGGCCGGGCCGACCTCAATGAGTGCCCCCTGATTTGTTCCGGGCCACGCCCGCCCATTGGGCCAATTGTTTTGTCTAATGATCACTAACTTGCCGCCGCCAAGGCTTGGCACTAACGGATTAGGGTTAACTTTGATGGACAGAACCAGAGAGCGGGAGTGAGGGAGAGAGCGGGAGAGCAGGAGATAGAGAGAAAATGGCAGTAAGAGTGAGGGACCGCGATGGAGAGATGAGAGAGGAGAAGGTGGTGAGGAACTTTACTCAGGTAGAAGATGGAGAGAGATCTGGGCTTATATAGACTTCAAGATGAGTCGACTGATGATTTCTGTTGATCGAAGGAATTTTCCAGAAGACACGGAGACGACGGTGAGTGTCTAACCCTAAACTTGCTTGAGCTGATCTAGAGTAGATCAGCTCAAGCTTACAACACTGTACAGTGAATAAACATAACGGTCAAGTTCTAGGTTGAACGGTAAAGTACAGTAATAACTGTAAGCCTCTTTGCGAGTTTTCAGCTGTCAGAAAAAGGCAAAGAAGTGAAATTACACTAACCGCCCCTTCAAACTAGAACTGACCTCAGCAGCGCCCCCTCGATCTGAAAACAATAAAAAAATTACTTGAAATACCAGGAGGAAAAATGCCCAACTCACTTCGAAACACAAACTTGACGCGCAGCAAAGGTTTCGTTAGAAGGTCAGAGACTTGGTCTTCGGTTCGACAGTGAGTAACAGAGATCTGTTTGGACGACACAGCTTCACGAACGAAATGATACCGAATATCAATGTGCTTGTTCCGTTCATTGATTGATTCGTTCTGGGACGAGCTAATTGCGCCTGAGTTGTCAACTGATATCCTAATAGGAGTAGGCATTTCTCATTCATCAAACTGCAGAGAAGGTTTGACAACCAAATATTTAGAGGCAGTGCACAGAGATATGTACTCTGCTTCGCAGGACGACAGCGACACATCCTTGCTTCTTGGAGCGCCATGAGATAGGTCCACCAGACATCATGAACACGAAGCTTTCGGTAGACTTGCGAGTAGAGTGGCAGCCAGCCCAGTCAGAGTCACTGAATCCAGTGATGGTGTGAGATGAAGACGGACCGTAACGAATTCCAAGAGTTTTAGATCCGTTCAAGTAGCGATACACACGTTTGACAGCCCTCCAGTGAGTGACCATCGGCTTTTCGCAGAACTGCGACAGCTTGCCTACAGCAAATCCAATGTCTGGACGAGTGCAGATCATCAAGTACATGAGACTGCCTATTGCAGAGCGATGTAGTATTGATGAAGGAAGTTCTTGATCATTAGTTCCGTCCTTGTTGGAATTGCTTTGGACCATTGGAGTATCGACAGGTTTTGAGTCCGCCATTTGGAACCTTTCCAAGATCTTGTCTGTGTATATCGATTGCGAAAGATGCAGCGTTCTCTCAGAGCGGTTTCGCTGCACTTGAATACCAAGAATTCCTGGACAGGACCTAAGTCTTTCATCTTGAATCTCTTCTTCAGTTCTGCCTTGATATTGTTGAGCATATTTCGACTGCTGCCTGAAATGAGGAGATCATCAACATATAGTATTATCATGCAGAACATAGTCTCCTTCCGATAGACATAAAGACATGGCTCGTGCGGGTTGCTGACAAAGTTGAGTTGCAAAGTCAGAAATGCATCTATTTTTGCATACCATTGGCGAGGAGCCGCTTCAATCCATACAGGGCCTTCAGAAGTCGACAGACGAGTTGGGCTTGTTTGGATCTCGGAAACCAGCTGGAGTCTCCATGAATATTTTTCGTCCAAGTCACCGTTCAGAAACGCGGTTACTACGTCCATCTGATCGCATTCCAGATCTAACAGATTTTCAAGCAGAGGAACATTAGTACAATAGCAAGAAAATACGTGTCTGTGTACTCTAGTCCGGGAACTTGTCTGAATCCTTTAGCGACGATACGAACCTTAGGACCGACGTCGGGTTTGATACGAAAAACGTAGCGACATGGAATCACGTGCATTCCTGGTTTTCTTGGAACGAGATCGAAGGTTCTATCTCACGGATATAGTTTCTTCCTTTTTGATCCCTGGCATCCAAAAATCAATGTTTTCTGCAGAAGTAGCTTCTTCGTATGTTGCAGGAACACCTGTTGAGAGCAGTGCAGTTTCTGCGACAAGTGACACATTTGAGGAAGAGCTAGAAGGACACCAGCGGATGGGCTTCTTTGAGACCCGAGAGGAACGACGAGGAGCTACTGAATGGGCTTCTTCAGATGAGAGTAAATTTTCTTCACCGGCAGTGGACTCTTCAGAATCTTCGTTTTCGTCAGCGGAATTCTGTACTTCGAAAAACTCTTCAGAAGGAGATTTATCTTCATCGGAGGAAATGTTTTGGCCGTGATCTCCATTCTGTAGCTCACATGACTTCAGGCTGTGTAAAAGTTGCGGTTTCATTGAAAATTACATCTCTGGATATTACCATTCTTTCTAGCCGATATCCACAGCTTATATCCCTTGCTCTGAGAGGAGTACCCCATCACAAGGGCTTCACGAGATCTAGGATCCAACTTCTTGAGTTTTTTCTTTGGCACGACATACCAGCACTGTGCACCAAATACCCGCATGTGAGATATGACAGGGCAATGCCGTTCCAGCGGTGGTAAGGAGTGGTGCTCTCTGGCAAAGAGCTTGACGTAACGCGATTCAGAACATAGAAAGCCGTGGAAAGTGCTTCAGCCAGAAATGCTTTGGAAGACCCTTGTGGTGTAACATCGAACGGACCAGATTGAGAAGGGTTCGATTCATCCTTCTGCAGTCCCGTTTTGGGGCTGTGAGCCATAGTGAGCTGATGTTGTATGCCGTTCTCCTTTAGGAAGTTTTTGAACTCTTTTGAGAGGTACTCTCCGCCATTGTCAGACCGAAAAGCCTTAATGAGAAGCTTATCTTCATCCAATGGAGTTTTCATTTCAGGAAACTCATGGACTTGGAGATGTTTCAGAGGCTGGCTAGTGTATTTCTCCGCAAAGGCTTTGTAGTTTTCAAAGCAATTTATCACCTTTGACTTGTGGCTCAAGGATACACAACCGTCCACTTGGAGTAGTCGTCGATGAATGATACAAAATACCTAGCCCCCCCAGAGAAGGAGTTTCAACCGGTCCCAAGACATCAGAATGAACCAGTTCTAGAGTTTTGCCGAAGGCTTTGTCTTTTCTTCGGGATTGGGGCACGGTGGGATTTACCAAGTATGCAGCCGACGCAAACATCATCTTCCTCGTTTCCTTGTGAAAGTTTTACACCTTTCACGACACCGCTTCTGATCATTGACTTGATTCCGGGAGCATGTATGCGCCAATCTCTGATGCCAGATTGAAATTGGGCATATCAAGGAAACTTGAGATCCCGTCTGTGGCTTTAGTGCAGGCTTGGTGACATCCAAGGAGTATAGGCCATTAGTGAGCGTACCCGTCGCCACAAGAGTAGAGTCCAAATGACGAACAAGGGTGACTGTATCGTTATTAAAGCGCGTCTCAATTCCAAGCTTTGCCATGACAGATACGGAGAGCAGTTGGTAGCGAAGGTCTGGAACGTGTAATACGTTTTTCATTACACACTTGACAGTTTCTCCCTTCCGTCGTAACGTGAGAGCAACGTCACCGGAGCCAATAATCATAGCCTTAGAATCTGCCCCAAGGTCGAGAGTTGAAGGGGACGCGAGAAGGTGATAACTTGTGAAAGCTGAGCGGTCGTAAGTGACATGCGAGGTACATCCTGAATCGATGATCCATTGCATAGATGAGAGAGGAGGGCCTCCGGTAGATTGAAGTGCTACTTGTTGTGCAGGGAAGTCGACGCAAAGAGACAAACGACATCTGGGTGTTCGGTAGTTTCAGCAACCTCCGTGGCATTGAGGGATTTTCCTCCACTTCCTCTAGCCTTATCAAGATGAGCTCTAGCTGGATGACCTCTGGGAGCGAGATGAGGGAACTTCTTGTAGCATCGGTTGCTATCACGATGCCTGCCGCAGTGTATGCACATTTCTGCGGAAGTTCCTGTTCGAGGCTTGGAAGACTGGGTCCCAGGAGTGCAGCCGTCTCAGCGACTTTGAGTGCGTCTTGATCTCGCTGAGCATGGCGCTGCTCTTCTTGGAGACATCTACTCTGTACAAATTCGAACGAAAGCTTGCCATCTTCGATATTGGAAGCATCAAGGGCTGATATGAGGCTGTCAAAGCGATCGGGCAAGCCATTGAGGAAGGCCATGGCCATTTCGCTGTCCTCGACATACACAGACATGGATTTTAGAGTGGCCGCAAGTTGGCGAATACGGGCAGCAAATAGTAGAACTTTCTCATTTGGGTGCATCTGCGCGGTAGAAGCGACGTCTTGCGGCGAGCTTGTTTAGCAGAGTATGCTTTTCGAAAATATCACAAATGAGTTTCCACATTTTCTTGGCCGTGGTGGCATGTTGAACCTGCTCAAGGTGAGCATCTGAAAGTGTGAGTCCAATGATGGCTCTTGCCTTGGCATCTGCCTTTTGCCATGCGGAGTGAGTTGACGAAGATGCTTCCGGTGGATCAAGTGTAAGATGATTGTCAACCTCCCTGAGAGATAGGATGAGTTGAATTCGAGCTTTCCAAATGTGAAAGTTATCATCACGGAGCTTCTCGAGATTATCAATACGAGGTCCGGCAGAGGAGTCCATGATGAGTATAATGGGACCAAGTGAATCAAAGTTTAATTTTTGTGTTTGTGGTCAATGTGTTTGTTGCGGTCGTGTCTAGTTTGGAAGACGCGGTTACAGTGGGCACAAGGAGTAATAGCCGACTTCCGCTCAGATCTGTTGCGGCACTTCCTACCACCTCTGTGCTGAGCAAGTTGCTTCGGACCCGATACTTTGAGCTGACAGAGATCACAGGTGAGGAAAGAAGACTTGGGTTCCGAAACAAAGGGTATTATAGGTGCCACAGGAGGGAGGAGAAGGTACAGTGGACGAAAGAAGTGGAGCCGGAGAGGGGTTCGACAGTAAGCGGAGTCGGGATTCTTAACGCTGGAGGGTCAGCAGGAAGAGGCGGCACCGCAGGCGATAAAAGACTGGGTGAGAGTGACTGGAGCAGGAGCTGGAGGTGTCGGAGGTGCTGGAGTAGGAGAGATCAAGTTAATAACTTGAACTGGGGCAGCTACGTTTGTAACTGGTTTCTTCTGACCCTTTGGTTTCGACACACGGCTTGCAGAGACGGGTAGAGGCTTTGAGCGGAGCTTGACTGGATTATTGGAGTTGTTTCCGATTGCGGCCTTTCTTTGTACCCAATGCCAAGATGTGTTGAAGAAAATCCTTCTTCTTGGGAGAGATAATCTTCTTGTGAGAGTGAGAAGGGAGTGAAACGACGTCCGGAGTGGTTGCAGTGGAGGTTATATCACCGCCTTCACCGTCAGACTCAATAGCGGAGTCGTCGATGAAACGGCACTTCGGGCGAAGCTGCGGCTTCTCGGATCGGGCGGGGCTTGGACAGGGTCTAATGAGTCGTCGTCGGAAGTGAAATTGATACGGCGGACGACAGGGTCGTCTGGAGAGATCTTGATTCCTCGAAGGAAGACGGAGCGGCAGATGACCACTGGAGGCAGGACGTTGCGAGGTTAGGCGAAGGCTGAGGAAGAAGCGTGAAAGATATAAGGAAGCAAGAGGTTTCGAGGAGATTTGGACTTACTGTTGAAACTAGACACGGGCTGTGAAACAAACCGAGGTATGTGACACAGAGAGACGAGTAGCAACGAGGAGTCGGGCCGCAAAATGGACTTTGTTCTGTGGTGCGGGGATGAAGAACGACGACGGGCCGCAAAACAACCAATAGGTAGTGCAGAGACGACGGGCGTTGGACAGGCCACAAGACAGAAGGTCAGTAGATAGTGCAGAGACGACAAAGAAGTCAGATCAAACCTTAGGTGCTTTTTTTTGGAGCTCTGTGTTTTCCTCCCTACACGGAGTGTAGGGTAGCCTCAGATGGTTCGCGTCGAGCAGAGAGCGCGAAAGAGATAAGTCGGTGTGCAGCGCTAGCGGCCTGGGCCCATAACCTGATGGACAGAACGAGAGAGCGGGAGCGAGGGAGCCAGACAGGAGTGAGGAGAGAGCGGGAGCAGAGGAGAGAGAGAGAAGGGCAGTAAAGTGAGGGACCGAGATGGAGAGATGAGAGAGGAGAAGGTGGTGAGGAACTTTACTCAGGTAGAAGATGAGAGAGACCGGGCTTATTAGACTTCAAGGAGTCGACTGATGCTTTCTGTTGATCGAAGGAATTTCCAGAAGACAGTAGACGACGGTGAGTGTCTAACCCTAAACTTGCTTGAGCTGATCTAAAGTAGATCAGCTCAAGCTTACAGCACTGTACAGTGATAAACATAACGGTCAAGTTCTAGGTTGAACGGTAAAGTACAGTAATAACTGTAAGCCTCTTTGCGAGTTGTCAGCTGTCAGCAAAAGGGAAAAAGAAGTGAAATTACACTAACAAACTTTACTTAGGGTTAACGGTAGGACTTGTAGTAACTCCTAGATAGTTAACTAGTATTTATACCTACCTCTAGAGTCTTGTGACTCTACACTAAAGATGGAACCTCGGTGCAGGCTCTGGAACTAGTCCCACCTTTCGTCGAATCCCTTCGTCAGTGAAGACAGTGGCTATTACTGTTTCTATCTCGCCCGGGTTTCCCTTTTCATAAACTTCGGGTTATACCCCTTTTCAAGGCTTCGTGTCGCCGTTGGCGCTATTGTGGCTCAGCGTCTACATACAAGTAGAGCTCCCGTACGGAGTACCGCATCGTATTCTTGGCGCTTACGTGGTTCAGCGTCTAGATACAAAGGGAACCGCCCACCGTTGTGTTGTAGGAGGACACTCTCCGCGCATCTCCCGTGGGGTCCCAAGGCTCGCGACACCGTCGCTCGAGCAGGAGATACCTCTTCCAGCCTGTTGGCTCTCGTGACTCGCGGCAGTCACACCCGAAAAGACATTGGAACACGGTCCGGCCCTACAACCCGGGGAGGATTACTGCCAATCCTCAGCCGCCAAGCGTCTTAACCGCTCTACCAACCATTACCTGTCCCTTATAAGGTGGTAGTCGTCCGTGACTAAACACCCGTGGATCGTCGTTGACGACATTGAAGCTATGGGATCGCAAGATCCTTAAAGAGAAAGATGGTCTCGAACGCCAGGTAGGTGGTGTGTGTTTTCCGTATTGCCTAAAGCTTATCCCGGACGAAGACTGACTCAGTCCCGTAACACGAATTGTTTTACATAAATTGGTCTCCCGACCTAGAGGAATTCAGGTCTGGAAGCCAAGCACAGTTGAGAAGACCGTAAGCACACCTCGGATTCCCGACTGAGTGTCACCTGATGAGTGCCCTCGCTTTGAGCGATCTACGCACTGTACTCGGTGCCGTCTTCTCTGGTTCCGCAAATCGCCTTCGCCGAAGTCGTGAACCGCAAGAGATACTGAACGTGATGTCGTTAGTTGGATCTGGCCGACCCCGTACTCGTTCGGGCCTTGCCCAGCGCCAATAGGCCCCTTCGGATGTCCCACGTCGTCCAACGATCGCACCTTCAGTATCAGGAGAAGAAGAACCGACAGGGGAGGTTACTCTAGCAGACGTTGAGGCTCGTTGTGAAGCCCTTAACGCAACCCTCCGTGAATAATTCGTTCCATGGTCACTGCCCAGATAGAGACTCTTCGCGCGGAAGTTGTTGCGTTGCGTCAACAATTGGAGAACAACGAGACAAGAATGGATGTTGACCTTCGTCAACATGAAGAACGCTTAAACACCACCGGTGTACAGCGTGATGTTGTAGCCGCACTCGGAGAAGATTGGAAACGTTACGAGCAGACGTTAACAGAATACTCGAGGATATTGCCGTGTAAAAGGCCACTGGTCTTGAGAAGACCGAGTGTATCGGGCGTCGCTTGTCTCCACTAAAGAATGCGACCCGTCCAGGTACGAAAGTACTGGACTTACCGCCGAAGTGCCGCTCCTCCTAGAAGAAGAATAGAAAGAAGCCGCAGAAGAGGAA
The DNA here is from genome assembly GCA_002205965.3 of Kappaphycus alvarezii. NCBI lineage: Eukaryota > Rhodophyta > Florideophyceae > Gigartinales > Solieriaceae > Kappaphycus > Kappaphycus alvarezii. The sequence goes on from NADL03000009.1 coordinate 302,793, forward strand.
GACGTGTGGCTCTTCTTACGACTCGGATTCCGAGAATGGAAGTTCCCAGAACTCCGACAGGGATTCCTCGGATACGGAGTCCGAAGTCTCAATCGATGAGACCGGACGGCCGAAAGGCCGGAGTTCTCGGAAGAAGAGGCATCAAAACCTCCAGACCACAACGTCTACGGCGACCTCTGGTCGTACCTAGATGACCCGAAACGGGTTACGGGACAAACCAGGCCCAGAGTGGGTGGGTCTGGAAGAATTGGAATCCACTAATAATTTGTACCAACGCCTCTTATCTTACACAACGTACAGCCTCAAGCATACTTCTCAGTCATTGACATCGTCACACACGGGAAGAGCGCGGACTAAGGCCAAGCTTATCCTGCAGAAGATCAGGAAAAGGGACTTCTTCTCTGGCGATGACCCCATTGGAGTCCTCGTCTTCCTTTCCCTCATGGTTCGGAAGTTTAACCTCCAGGGCATGACCGAAGCCCAAGCCTTTCGGGTACTACCCGACTTCTTGACCGGCATTGCAGAACGCCAGTTCCGCTCAGTCGCGGAGACCACTTCTCCGGAGCAGGGTGGAATAACCGGCTGGCCGGAAGCAGTACAGTGGTTATTGCGTTCGTTCGCGACCGACGATTCCATCCACAATATGGTACTCGCAATGCGAGATGTGCGCCAGTTGCCAACGAAGAGGAGCGTGACTATTACTTACGCCTAACGAAGTAATGGGCTGCTCTGATTGGTCGGAAAAATGTCCTGAAATGAATTTTTCAGCGTGAAATTCTCAGGCAATTCAGGTAAGGAGGACTCCAAGATCAACTGCAACTGATAATCGAACGATTCTTCCGGAGATTCATCTAGATACCCATTTCATCTTCATCATTTCTATTTTCATCAAAATAGCTTCTTTTTCATGTAGATCAGAGTGCAGAGGTACATCTGTGAGCGCAGACTTTTCCGGGCAGATATTGAATTAATTCCTTCAGCTTGATTGCGATTGTCGAGTGACAAGATCTTCTCCATGCGAGATTCTATTAATACAGATTCTTCTATTTCAGCCAGTATTACTTCCTCTTCAGATGATATTTCGACCTGTTTTTTTCGCATATGCAGCACTTTCGGTGGTTACAAATGCTATCTTTTCGCAATTCCAGCTTTTTTTCGACGAATCAATTAGAAACGGGAAAGCTTCTTCTCTATATGAAGACGCATAGTTTTGAGCAAAAGATCAAGTTTGTATGATATTTCCAATCTTCATCGATATAGATACTGTCAATGACGAATAAGAGTCATTACTATCAGTCTTCCATACATCCGTGGTTCCAGCAAGTATCGGTACCTTCGAAAGGGATTCTAAATTTAGATTATCACGACAGTTTCTGGTTTTTCGAGACAATGGGTGACAACCTAATGACTTAAGTGATTAAATTTCGGAGAAAACTCTTCGATAATAGCCCTGGAACCCGAATCTACAGTGATTGAAAGTGGTCTTTGATTCACAGCAATCTATTCCACACACATGCTGACAAATTTTTTTCTGAATGGTTCCTTTCTTTGTGATCTTCTGGTGAACAGTTTCTTAAACCCTGCAGGTGTAAGGTTTGAAATAATCGCAGAGCCGCTTTTACGACTTTCGTACGTAACTGAGATGTCAGTCGTATTGTGCTTGGTGATGAAATAGCTTCTTACATTAGTTGTTCCACGTCCTAAAGGCACCAATCTTGGCAATATCTGCACTTGAACGTCCTTTTGTGTGGCTCCTTTTTCGAGAAGCTTCGTTCCACAAGGACGTAAGAGAAAATCGGATTGCTGGAATTTCCATCATATGGGATAAAACGGACAATGGGTACTGTTATGGTGGTTAATTTGGGGTAGAATTCGACGGTCCCAGATTTTGGCCCGTGGGGGAAAAATTCTGAGACTGAGACGCGGTCCTCACATTTTTGTTTTGGCTACCCATTTTTGACGAATGGTGATAGTGATGTTTTGGATGGATTAAGAAGGGTCAAGTAACTGTCTAGAAGGCGTGGTCTAATAGAAAATCCTACCAAACATTGGTTGCGTTTATTTATAATATGAGGGGATGGTCATTAATGGCCCGCTTTGGAAGGTCATGATTACCTGCCAAGGTACTTCAAATCTTCCGTCATTTTGACGGACTGCGAGGGGTTGTGGTCTTCACAGCCTTGCGGGCTTGTCGTCAAGCTCTCTCGTCCGGATTTCTCGTTGTTGTAATCGCCTTCTCTATCTGTAATCCTATGTGCTTACAGCGGGAGTTTTTAAAGCCTCCTGAATCCTAATTTCAGGTGGTAGAGTTTTCTTCCGGTCCCTTTTTCGCTTGAGGGGGCAATTGGTTCAGCCATTGCCCAGAGTCGTCCGTCTAGCAGAATCCGAGGTCCTGTGTAGTGTGGGCTTGTCCTTAAACAATAAAGCGTTATTCTCCTTCTTCTTCCTTATTACTGTACTGTGCTGTTATGCCATCAAAGTTTTAGGATTGCGTTTTGTAAGCCATTAATTATTTTGTGATACAGTACTTGAAAATTCATGAAAGGAATTATCACAGCAATGCAATTTACCGTCGTCAATGCCATTATGAACTAAGAGTCAGTATTTTACTACTGTACAGTAATTATTCCTTTTCGGCAATTAATCGGTAATATGCTGATTGGCCGGATTATCCGGCTAGAAAGTTTGCTCTTTGCTCTCACTCTCCGCTTCACTTGCATTTCTCCTACCTTCATCCCGTCACTGTCGGTGCCCGCGCTGCTATGGGCGCGGGCGCCGGACGCTCGTTCCTTCATGCATCTTACAGACGGCTCTTCGTTTACTGGGCTTCCGCTGCAATGCCGTTGGCCGTGTCCTTTTCAAGTGGACTGTCTTCCCGCGCTCCCAGCGCACGTGCGTCTCGAACTGGGAATGGCGTGTAAGGAGGTCTCTCCATCTGAAACAAGTTCTGCAACGCTCAGCGTACCCTGCCTCACTAAATCCGGCTGTCCTTTTGGACAGCAAGCGAGGGGTTCTGGGCCGAGTGTTCTGCTGGCTGTGTCCGAGGCCGCAAAACGGGAGCACATGTCGACGTCGTCGCCGCTCTCTGTAAGCATCGCGCTTGCACAGGGATTTTTTCAAGCTACCACCGCCATGGCCCGCAGGTGTGTCGGTGGTGGAATTTTCTTCCTTCCCTTCTGTTGGCAAGGGCATCGCTTTAGACGGTGCTGGGTTGAGTCTGTTTAGCAGGCCCACTAAAAATCAAATTAAAGGTCTCCGTTTCGTAATAAGTCATTATTATTCCTGTTACGTAATAACTTGGTAATAAGTCATAAATTTCCCGCTGATGAATTTATAGATCATTCGCAATATCCTATATGTACACTGTACCTACAGTGCACAGTACAGTTCATTTCATACTTTGTATTTGAAATCTGTGATCCGAATTTACAGTCGGATCAGATCATCATGATCACAGTGTTGAACTTCATAATTCTTCCCAATGCTGTAGCCATCGTCTGCTAGGGGGCACGATTTTTTTGAAGAAGACATACTACGTTGACCTGAGTCCGTAGTATTTTGCCGTCGTGACTGCGCTGTTCCTTCTTCATTAAATCAGTCCTACTCTTATCTACCTATCCTCTCTTACGACGTTAGTTTGGTTGTACAAGCTAATACGAGAGCCTCATCAGGACGGGTTTCACGACAACCCGGATTCGAGGCCCGTTTGTGCTGTTGAACTTTACAGAATTGTCAAAGCTCGAGCTGTTCAAGAAAAAAGATGCCGACTTTCCGTTCCCAGTTCAAAATGCTGGTCGATAAGATCATGAAGAAGATGAGTACAACTTCGTTGCAAGATGAGTTGTCCGTTTCGATGCTATCCGCTGCAAAGGCCACTATAACCTTCTTTTCAGAAGACGCTCAAGACGAATCTTCAGCCGAGTCTGCTGCATTCGTTCTTCCGGATGGTGAGGATGTACACGAGTACCTATTGGATCTCTTGCCTTCTCCGTCTCACATTTTTACACTACAGTTCTTTAAAATCCCGATGTTCTCTGTGACAGTTCTCCATGACACCGCTAAACTGTACTCTTTCAGTAGATTTCAGGGGAGTATGGGGAAGCAGCGCAATTATCTGAAGCCGACAAGGCTGACAGGCGCGTTACGGTGCATGCATGGTTCTGCCATTTTATGAATTGCAACGCGGATTTTTGCCGTGTTGTTGTCGAAAAGTTGAAACTCAATCGAGGCGCTCTTTCTGGAAACAGTGGCGCTACTAACCGCCCCAAGAATCTTTACCTAGTCCTGAGCAGACGATTCCCAGGCACACACAAGAGATTGTGAGAACCACTACACCAGACCGCAATAGCTTTGCACACACAAGGTGGTAATACTGTTGGTAATAACGGCAAAAACAGTTTAGGACGTCATATTGGCCTTTCAATACCGTCATTGCAGGATCCCGTTCGCCATTTCGTTGTCGTTCAAGGCGCAGATGGTAATGTCACATCGTCGAGCCCCGCATTTCCAGCTACACCATCTGCTGGCGGAGGTCATCATTCAAATGACGATCCTTGCAAGGCCAACTACGTGCAGCAGATTTTTAAGGACTGCAAGTTTTGGTGAAATTCAACAGGACATATGGAAACGATGAAACTTTACGCCATATGTGCCCATCAGTGCGGTTTGTAACCTTCACAGAAGTCCGACTTCTTTGTTCATGTCTTGATGGAGCTGCGAGGAAACTTTCTTCGCTAATTGCAGTGATGATATGTCCTTTAACCAAATGGTCAGGATTATGTTAACGGAGTATGTCAGTGACGCGAGGCAGTTGTAGATCAAAGGAACATTGGAGACCCTACGGTTGAGGACATTCATGAAGGAAAGGAATACATTGAACGTATCTGAAGGCCTGACAAATTGGTGGAATACATTAATGAATTTTCTCCACAGTGTCCTACCGATTTCTGCTCTGATTCACATAATGTTGATTACCTTCGTAAGTCAGTAACAGAATTTCAAAATTGGTCAAGCACGATACAAAACATTACTTCACCAGTCTTACTCGTACAACAAGTTCGTCACGACCCTCCATGAGTCTATACAGAACTTACACCAAAATCCGTCTTCTTACTGGAGAAACGGAGCGGAGCACAGAGACCAGCATCGTGCAGCACGATGAGGATTTTGATACCAACCCGATGCAGTGTGGAAGTAGTAACCGTCCTTATAGAGGAAACGGCTGCGGTTATCGCGGAAATAATAGAAGCAACCGTACAAACGGATACTCTTCGAAGGCATTTGAAGAAGCCCGACGCAAGACGAGTGCATCAAGTGTGGCGGTGCTTGGAATCCTCGTCACAAATGTACCCGGGACATAGAGAACACGGACGTAACCGTTTACGGTATGGTGAGTCTTCTGTTCATATCTTGCAGAATTCATCCAGGCGGGGAAGCTGGCACCACAGGACCCTGCCGAGAGCTCCGAAGATAACGAGGGTCACACGGATAAGCAGAAGTGGATTCGGTTGATCGCACTTCGTACAAGAACCACTCGGAATGATGTCATGGAGAAAATCGAGGAGGACATAATTTTGACGCACATTGAGTCTTCAATAGAACCACGCATTGAACGCCCCCAGTTTCAAGCCAGGGTTTTCGGGTAGGCGACGAGCGCGTGTCGAAACACCAACTCGTCGCCGGAGTGCAATGCGACGAAAAACGAGAAACAGAGATGATTGAAATTGGAATGAGGGTCATGATGACCGATTTTTATGTACAACATGAGTTGTGAGACAAGTTACAGACGCTTAATCGGCTTTCTTGTGATATCGTTGCACCCAAGTCCGTCGTCGGCCGAAGGAGTTGAACAGGATTTACACCACCCTCGGTGCTCACGAAAGGAAACTGCTTCCGTCAAGAAACCGTTTTAGATTCGCAGATGCTACATACGATTCTCTTGGCCGAGTAGAGATCTCTGTACGTACTCCCTCCGGGATACTGCGTATCTACGTTGAGCTAGACATCGTGAATCCAGACATTACTGAATTATTTGGGTCAGACGTACTTTATAAGGAATCCTTGACCTCATGCACAGTGTCTAACAGGCTGCTTAAGCAAGTAACTCACACCGATCAAAGCGGAATCACTGTTACTTGGGTGAGTATGTACCAATGGTCCGCTCAACAACGAACCATCTCTATGCTGAAATAAAATTCTAGACGGATATGAATTTCACCAAAGCGCAGTTGTCCAAGCTACATCAACAGTTCTTCCATCCCAGTGCGAGGAAGTTGTTAAATTTTATCAGACTCACGTCCTGAGCATGCCACGCCAGAGACTTTCCGAACATTGGGAAGAACTCTCGAAGAGATGTGATCCGTGCCAACGCAATCAAAACGCTCCTAAACGGTTTTAGGGTCGCGCTGGGAGCGGAGAATGTTCAGTTTAATGAGAAATACTTCTTGATATCATGTACGTAGATGGGAACCCTGTACTCCATATCGTAGATGACGGTACAAAGTTCAGTGCAGCACGATTCTTGCCAAGCATTTCTACAGATGCATTTTGGGAAACGCTCGTGAAATGCTGGACTCAGTGTGTACAGGTCCCCCCAATAAGATCCTCACTGATCAAGGATCCCAGCTTGGCGATCTTTTTATTCATATTGCGAAGCTATCGGACGTAGAGGTCAGCCAAACTGGTGTTGAAGCCCACTAAAGTCTGGGTGTGGGGAGAGATACCACGAGCCGCTAAGAGCTACTTATAGGAAGATCAAAGTCACAGCCTAATGTGGACAATCACCTAGCACTATCATGTGCCGTTAAGGCAATGAACGACACTCTCAGAGCGGAGGCATCGTTTCCTCTGCGTTAGTGTTTGGTGAATACCCCCAGGTATCAAAAAGATCCGAACCGCGCCCGACTAGAGGCACCATCCAAGAAAGAGCAGCTACTGCCAATATCGCCCGTAAGGAAATGGAATCCCAAATGCCTGCCATCAAGATCAAGCGCGCTCTGAGTTATGCCGTTCCGCCTGCCGCCGATAGAAGCTTTGAGCCTGGTGGTAAGATTCTGGTTTGGAGGTAAAAATCTTTGCTAGCAGAATAGGTGAGTGGCTTGGTCCATTTGAGGTCTCCGCTGTTGACTACGCCAAGAAGTTGATATTCGTCCGAGATGACCCCAATAGCCCGGCACGCCCGTTCAATCTGTCCCAGGTGAAACCTTACTTCACGCCTGAATTCTGGTCCTATTCCTTTCTATCGGATCTGGATGAAAGCCTAAAAGGGTTTCGATCCCCAACTGGGGATATGACATTGGCTACAGAGGTTCTCGATCCCGATGATGACCGTGCTATCGGCAAGAAGATGGACGAGGCCAAGAAGAACGATATAAAGGATTGCTGGAACGTGGGACGTTTAAAGTAATCCTCAAGGAAGATATCCCACCAGATGGAAATGTTATCTCAGGGCGCTTTGTTTTAGCTATCAAGTCTACCATTGATGGAAGAACGAAATACAAGGCTCGTTATGTAATGGGAGGCCATCGTGACAAACTAATAGCATGCTTGTTCACACATCTTACACGTTGCAGCCGAAATACGTACGACTATTACTTGCATGGCAGCAATATTTGGATTTGATGTCTGGACTGCAGACGTCAAGCAGGCGTACATACAAGCATCCGAGCCGCTTGTCAGGGACTTTTCATAGGGAAGCCTGGCCCTGAATTCGAGCTTGATCCAGATCAGTGCTTGAAACTACTGCGCCCCTTTACGGACTTTGTGACGCCGGTGATTTGCTGCATAAAACGTTGGATAAACACCACTGGAATGAGTTGGGTATGAATCCGTTCAGATTAGATCCATCACTTAATTATCTTCTGATTAACAAGCGTTACAAGTTCTAAGTGGAGCATACGTTGACGACTACTTCGCTGTGGGAATGAGACATTCCGCGAGAATCCTTCTGACTATGCGCTTCGAAATGGCTGACAACGAAAGACTTCCTCTGGAGTTCACAGGCTTCTTCATCGATCGTAGTAAGGATGGAACCTTCGTCATGGACCAGAGTCAATACCTGAAAAACCTTGAATGCCTACCAACTGACGTGTCATTTAAAAGTTTCCGGTCAATGCGCATGAAGTTGGCCTGGTTGGCTAACACCAGGCCTTATTTCCTGTTCGAGATATCACAACTTGCGCAAATTACTGAAGCCAAGTTCTAAAATAACCGCGTATCCATTATCAAGAGACTGAACAAGGCTGTCAAATATGCAGTCGATAACCGTGTCCTACTTCGAGTTCCCAAGCTCAATAAAAATTCGCTGAGAATGGTTGGTTTTTCTGACTAATCTTTCGCGAACAATGCAGATCCATCGTCCCAGCTAGGGCATATCGTCTATTGGCGATTCATCTAGCAATGTTGTGCCGATCCATTTTAAGTCATACAAATCGAGAGGATTACACGATCTGCCATGTCGGGAGTTAATAGCGTGAGCGACATGTTCGATGTTGCTATCTCCATTGCTCAAGAGCTAAAAGTTGTTCTAGACCAACATGTTCCCGTCCAGCTTCTAACAGACAGCAAGAGTCTGTTAGATATTATATCGAAGGGATCTCGCACATCAGAGAAGCGCACTATGTTGGACATCGCCGCGGCAAGAGAAGGACTTCGAGACAAGCTTATATCTGAAATCGGTTTTGTCAGTAGCAGCAAGAATTTTGCAGATGGTCTTACTAAAGCTATGAGTCAGGCCCTACTACGAAACGTGATTTCCACCGGTGAGATTGAACTGGAGCCATAACAGTGGATCGTCAGAGACTCCGGTATTACTTGATGTTTCAGGCATGCTCTACTATACCACAATCAACTGTTTCACCTCTGAAATCCTGAGCTTAGGTGTATGGTTAATCCCGCATAACCTTAGGCTCTCCGGGCAAAGCCGAATAGGGAACCCTTCAGCCAAATCCAGAATGACACCTTGATTGGCATCGACGAGCTTGCAGTGATCTACCGAATGCACAGCGTTCTGCAGGAGATGCACAAGCCACACTCCCTCCCTTAGGCTCCCAATAATGCGGCATGCCTCTTCAATACTGCTGCTAACCAACTTTGCATCGCAAACCTTCGGATATTGAGTCGCATCCCAAGGCTCCTAATGAGGAATCTGCTCTACCGATACTGGTTGGCCGTTCTCCGCTATCAATGAGTTTGTCCCTTGCACGCGACGCGACCTCAAAGCAGCAGACAATACACGCCATTCAAAATGGACGCTGGGATACAGTCTAGCACTCACTAATCCTATCCATGTCCTGATGTTCTTGCACTTTATACTCTTTGAGTTCAGGGCTCTAATTCTGGCACCGCACACAAATGTATGCACGGAAACACCAGAGTTCCTACGGCAAAAGTGGATTATCGTGTTCAGTGCTGACTTATCGAAAACGTTCTTCATTCATGCGGGGGCTGTCGAGGACCCGGGACGACATAACTACGAGGTGCAACCTTGCGCCTTGTGGTGAATGCGGAATGATATCGAAACGCACAATTCGATAACTCACACTCGGTGGTGAGAGCGAATCGATATCAATAGCAAAGTAGCTCGAAGCGTCCTGAACCTTGATTTACATCCAAACCAAACACCCTTGCGAAATTCCTAGCCGTTGATGTGCACACCACTGCCGAACATCACGGTATCAACTGTCCATTCAGTGGTTTCCATATCGACGGGTGCGTGCTTGCCACAAGCTGGACCAGTTTTTTCAGTCCAGTGATCGTTTCCTTGCCACTGTTTTGATCAAAATCAGTGGGGCCGGAACAACTGCTGGTTCACTTTCGTGTGCGATTCGGTTGAGAGCAATTTGGAAAGCACGATCGGCGATAGCACTGTTACTTTGCGTCGGTTTCTACACTGCACCCTGCAACAGTGGTGCTCTTCCTTTCATACAATGCAACATTCTCGATTAAACAGGGACCGAAAGGGATGAATAAGGTGGGGAGGAGACAAGACGAACAAACACGCTTAGCCGCTAATGCAGGTATCGGTCGATCGTGCCGATAAAATTTGGTGGGCGTGTGAGAGTCCATATGCTCTTAAGATCGGTACCCTGAAGCCCGCCAAAACATTGCCCATGATTTGGAATCATGTTTAATGACCGTTACATTCGATGATTTGGAGCGTTTTATTTTATTTTCACGTTTCTCTGGTACTTGCTGTAATCGATGATTTGTTCAAATATGGGAGTGTCGATCATTCGCAATGTTCGATATGTACACTGTACCTATAGTGTACATTACAGTTCATTTCGTACTTTGTATTTGAAATCTGTGACCCGAATTTACAGTCGGATCAGATCATCGAGGTCACAGTGTTGAACTTTATAATTCTTCCCAATGGCCGTATGCCGTCTTCTGCTAGGGGGCACGATTTTTTTTGAAGAAGACATACTACGTTGACCTGAGCACGTAGTATTGCCGTCGTGACTGCGCTGGCCCTTCTTTACTAAATCAGTCCTACTCTTATCTGCCTATCCTCTCTTACGACGTTGGTTTGATTGTACAAGCTAATAAGAAAGCCACAGCAGGACGGGTTTCACGACAGAATTATTCACTTTACGGTAATATAATGCTCATTACTTTAAAAAAAATCCATGACCAGTAATAAGAAAATTTGTAATTTTTACGTACTTTTAATGCAATGACCATAATTCCTGGCCATCACTAATGTTGGTATTCACGGGAGGTGTAGGTTGGTGGGAGGCGATTGAGTGGGGAAATTTGAGGATTGAGGTGGAAGGGTTTTGGATCGAGGGGCTACTCGGCACTGAGAGCACACAAGCCCCGCCAAATCACACGAATATGGTTTCGTGAAATTAGTCGTTTCAACGAGATTTGCGTGGTGTCTTGAGATAATATTTCGTATAATCTCGCATTGTGTGCACGGTGTCATTCGTGTCGACGAAAAGGTATACGAAATTCGCCGATCGTAAGCTCTCTAGCGAAACGTGAAAGGTTGCTTGATGGACAGACAGGCAACAATGCATAGATTACAGTGGCAGCCTTAGAGAGCAAGAAAAAACCATGTGCACAACTTTCACCAAGTGAAAAAGTCTATGATCACTAAAGTGAGCTGAAAATCTCAACATTAGGGGTGCCTTTGTCAATTCATTCAGTATGAATCTACGTTGAGTCAATATCTTGATACCAAAATTAGCAGCCAGAATCGATGCCACTCGAGCGCTCAATGAAGCATGATCGCTAACGAGTCGGAATGCACTTTTGTGTCGATTGTGGTTGTCTGTAGTACATTGGGATACTGTCGAAGATACCTCTCAAGAGAACAACACCCAAACCTCTCACCAGTTACAATATATTGGGCATCGTCAAGTACTGCATGTTAGTGCAGAATTTTCTGTAGGAGTGTTTCTTGTTACCGACAGCGTGGGGACCGCGGCATATGACTCTTTGCGTCTGAAGAGCAAATTTGCGTGACATTCTTGCGGCTAACAGATTTCTGCCTCGACGAATTCACTGACGGTCAGGGATTGTTAGCTAGAATTCATACAAATAGCTCGGTGCACTGATTCGGTTGAGTTGAGTAATGGAAAGAAAAGCTGACACGTTGCCCACGAATGGTTTCGTACGGGTGGTATTGCACGTGTATGGAAATCTTTTACATTGCACTGTACTGCTGGTGATAATGGAAGCAATGGTATCCGTATGACTCATACAGGAGATGGACAACAGTGCAGGTCTCTTTCGACGGTATCATGCAGTGCCAGTGATTTCCCATCGGAGTAAATGGGGTTGTTTACTGCGAATGGTGGTAGCGTTGGGAAGTCGTCGGAATTTGTATTCAAACCATGCCTCAGGATCTTCAGTAGGAACAACGGGGCCGTTGTCTTTTTTGTGATTACTGCATGCAAAAATCGCGCGGATCGTTGCTGTCCCCTGAGCACATGTATATTACTGTACAGTACAGTACTGCTTGCAATTGCTTCCCGTGACAATCTCCACCCTCGGCGGCTGGCATCCAGAGGCGTTTTCCCTCGTGACCGAGGTGGCACGATCGGTCGCCAACCGTGTCAAGGAGCAATTCCTGAAGGTCACGAAAGCGGCTTTTTGGGTTGATGGTTGCTTCCAACGCGGCATGTCTGTTGACAGGGCTCGCAGCTACTTTCTCGTAGCCATTTCACAGCGCACCCATTGTCACCGTAGTGCTTTCTCCGCCGCAATACTGCACAGGTCAATGGGGATTTCGCCCTATGTTCCACTCGCAGCAAACAAAACCCATGGAAGTGGCTACCCAAATTAGGCCTCGTCTGCGATTGCTGTTTTCAGGAAACTAAAGTTATCAACCCGATTCAACCCCCTGGTACATCCGGTTAGGTCTTAGCCGTATAGTCAGGACGTGCGCAGTCCCCAGTAGATACTGAATGCATTAAACTTCTTGTTTCGACTAAACCACCATTTAACCACCGCGCGGCGAGACTCCAGAATAAAGCCAGTCGTTATTGGAAGGGGTTTTGAGCGACACTTGAGGCCACAACTTGAAAGTGTGTACAGGTATATTACAGAGAACCTCTGTTCCCAGGGGATGTAAGTGGCTACCCAAAATAGGCCTCGTCTGCGATTGCTGTTATCAGGAAGCTAAAGTAAACCACCCATTTAACCCCGTTCTCCACACTCTCCCCTCTCATCACCCAACCCAACAACTGCAGAGCTTCAACATTTCCCCGCTTTCGGCGCCCGTCCCGTGCGATGTGTCGTCGGGTGCGGGCGCGGTCACTTCCACCGGTCCAGTGGTTTCCCGTGCAGATCAATATGCCGCGAACGCTGTGACCTCGCTGCCCCGATCTCGTCTGTACCCTTGTCCACAGTACCGCAAGCCGTCGCCCCCGGAGCACGTTGGACGAAACCGGAATAGCGCCCAAGAAGGAGGGCGTTGCTTTTCAGACCCGTTTCTGTTTTCTCCTTTCCCTATCCAAACTCCGTTTAGATTCCCCCGCTAGAAGTGAGACGACGAAGTAAACTACTATCATTCCCCCCCTTTTCAGTGGTATTCGTCAAGGTTGCCCGTCCCAAAGAAACAAGTCCATAGTCCTGTGGTACCGAACACTCTGCCCCCGTTACCTAGTTACGGGAAGCTCCAATCTTCCATTTTAGAAGCCGCCCAATTTCAACCAAAAACCGAAGGCGTCTATGGGTAGACGCCAGGGCGCGAGAGTGGGGTTATTACGGCCACGGCGAAGGACATTGGCCTGCCTTTCATTGGACCATACGCAACCGAGCGATTGTGGGTGCCTGCTTGCTGCACGGACGGTAGTATGTTCAACCCTTCCGACTTTGCACCCAACTCGTTATTAGGAGAATTGAGTAAACCACCCCATTTAACCTACATTAACCCCACATTTACTCCATTTAACCCATACTAGCCTACCATATCTTCCAAATATTATATCACCCCACATGTACCCAAACATTCCATTCAAGTAAACCACCCCACGTTTACAGGAAAATTAAATATACAACCTCATTTACTCAAACATTTTAGTAAACCACCCCATTTAACCCCACATTTGGTGGAATTAGGCCTCGTCTGCGCTATTGCTTTCATCAGGAAAATTAAAGCACCACATTTCCCCTGTTGCAACGTGTGCCAATGGACATGCGAATTTCAGAACTGACAATTTCTGAAGCACGCTGGCTCCCCCTGTTGCTCACGCTTAACCAACGACTGCATCTTTTGAAAAAAAGTTTGTGCCTGGAGAGAGTCCGGCCAAAGAGCAGTTCTCTGCGGGAATCCCCAAGTAGCATTTCTTCAGATATATGACCATAACCCATTTCTTCCTGTGAGGGGTGGTCGTCAAACAATGTCATACGAGGGATAGACGACCACTTCAATCCATGTTTCATGCAGGCATGTAACATACACTGTACAAATTTACTGGATACCAACCCACATATCCACCACAGTAAATTAACCCCCATTTTCACAGTAAAATATTGTCGACAAACACCTCTAAGAAAATTAACGGACGGCTATGATACAAGAGGGCTATCAAAATTCAGGGAGGGTCTGCACCTGCTTGTTGCCGAAAGATAATCCGCAGCTGCTGAATTCATCTAACAGGTTAAATCGAGATCATCCGTTTTGCAAATTATGCAATACAGTTTTCTTAGGTACACGTAGGGGGAAAAGGTGACCTTTTATTCAAATGCATAATGAGGAGACCGAGCGGCCCCAGCTGGACCTAGTGGGGCTCAACAGCGCTGAATTGACGCTGGTTGATCATAACGGCAGTGTAGCGTTGCACGAAGGTAGACAACGTGGTGCGAAGTGCACAAAACTCCGTGAATGCGGGCTTGCCTCGTCTAGCGGCGAAACAAGTTGCGATGTCTTGGAGGAGTTGAAGGCCGGTTATGTCAATCTGGCCATAAACATCGAAGACCAGGGGGCAAGTCGATGCCTTCAGACCGGCATGGGGGCCATAATAATTGTACTTCTTGAGGGTTGCCCGCTCGAGCGTGGATGCACCGCCGTCGGCGAGGTCGCGGTAGGGACGAGAGTGACGTCGATGCCTTGAGGGGAGGGAGCGAAGAGTGGATCGTCAATGACCAGGTCGAGCTTCCGTTGTTCGGCCGGGCTTTTGTGGAGGTCAGCCGCCAGGGGTCGTTCACGCGAGACGGACAGGGCGATAGCAGGGTGGGTTAGGTGACGGAAGAGATGATTGCGTAGGCGGTTATGTCGTCTCACCGCGCCCACTGCGCCCTTGCGGACGGATGCGTGGTGGCCGGGAGCATCCAGTGTTGGGTGGGCTGGGCTGAACTTGTCGAGCACATCGGACAGAGACGAGAGCCCTCGAAGAGGGGGTTACCGAGGTGGACATCCACCATAGTGCGCCAGACTTCAGCCTCGACGTAGAGGTCGTTGCTGGAGAGCGGTAGGGTGCAGAATGGGGAAACTTGGGCTTTTTATGATTGGATATGCTCGCTTGTGTTGCACGGTGCATCAACAAACAACAAACAAAACAAACATACGCTTTTATTAAAGGGTCACTAAACCGAGCTGGGTCACTCAAGCATCAGGTGATGTGAGAGACAAAGCACGGCGAGATACGGCATGAGCCGTCAGCTGTAGAACGAGAGAAGCGAGGGTGGTGACCAATCGGTGGTATTCATCAGATGGGGGTTTCCCGCGGCGGAGAGCGAAAAAAGAGGCGACTTTGGCTAGGGCCTCACGGGCAGGTTTGCCGATGGCTCCGTGAGTATCGAATCCAAGAGGATAGAATTGGGCTTGTATCGTCCCACAGAGAGCAGCGTAATGCGCAGTTTTCGAGGCTTCAATGGTATACAGTTTGTCACGAAGGTGGTTGTGTTGGTATTGTAGGACTCTCGCGACCCTTCCTGTATCATTCCAATACAGCTGCAGAAAATATCCAGACTTTCCAGTCATTCGGAAGGAAAGCATCAGTGTGAGCAGCAATGGGATATTACTGTACACCCCCTCATACGGTATAGCAATACCATCGTCTTCTTTACTGTATGGCAAGTCGGAATTCGCGGGACGAACAATACCTGGGAATAATCTGCTACCGCCACGCTCTCGATTGACTATGAATCGTTGGCCTATGTGCTGGCACCTAGAGTCCCTGTGCTACTCAAAGGAACAACATCTGCCGATTAGTTTGATGTGATATTGTACTCTCAGTATCCCAGCAAGGCTGCACGCCGTTCCGCTGCCTTTCGATGGAGTTCTATAAATTGTTATCACTCCCCAGAGCCCTGGAACAGACTGACGGAATAGAGCGTGGTAGGATTGAGATTTGAACGGCAAAGATACTCCTAACCCTCCATTTGCGCCGATACCATGAAGAATAAGGATACTCAGAGTTGTTCAAGCACTTCGAAAGCAGTTCGGGCAACAAAGGTCAACCTAATCTTCTCGACGTGATAACTGGTTGTCTCGAGGACATCCAGGACGAGATACCAGATGTCTGACAAAGATACCATCATTCCAGCCATCGTCGGCTCTGCCCTTTCGTTTGTTGGAGCTTGGCACAACGGTAAGACGAGGAATGAAATTCTGGGTGAAGGCTCATCTTTTTGGAACCGCCCCTATATCCCCCTGCATCAAGTTGGGAAAACGTAACCACCTCAAGCACGAAATGTTTCCATGACGTTACTGAATCAAAACTGAAACCCAAAGTTAACTATGGCAGCACGATAGAGTTTGTGAAGGATCTAGAATTAAACACGCCGCGGGACGGTCCAGAAGAGGTGTGGTCGACCTCGCTTAATCCACTTTCCGGCAGGCGTCTAATATTGTCCTACGTCCATGACATTTCTCAGAAAGGCAAAGAAGTGTGGGTTGGAGGACGGCGATCAGTGAGACTTACACAGAAGGAAGCAAATCAAGTTGGAAGACCAGCGTTCATTGGTCATGAATATTCACGAGGCTTTACCGAAGTTTGGCACGATGGAATGAGATATCCAACCCCTGGAGGAGATCGCGACAGTTACGGTGGTGTAGTCCCATACATGCAGCCAGGTGCGGCAGTATGGCACTTGGTTCCACGGATTCGCGACGGTCCGGGTTATCCCTCAACGGAAAACACAGTGTATGATCGGATTATATCATGCTTCACAGATTTGCGAAGTGGCAGGACCGAATTGAGGGGCCTTGAGAATGTCAACCTGCTTCCAGCAGAGGATAAACCATTCCGGGATCTATCCGGGGTTCGCCGTGTGTGGCCGATGGGTGAGGCGGTTTGCGGTATGCTGCGGGATGACCTATTGCTGTCGATTCAAGACATGGCCGGAGTAGCACTTACTTTCATGCACTACAAGAAGATAGTGCTGGAGCTTGAACAAGTGCTCGAAAACTTTGAATCTGATTCGAAAATAAGTAAGAAGAGCAAGATACCGTGTATTCCACGGATGAAGGATATGAAATGGCTCGATATATGTAAGAGTGGAGAAGGAGCCTCTATGATCCTAGGACAAACCCTATCAGACGCGGGCCTCGATCCGAGAAATAGAGACTTATTCGTTTTGGCCTACATCAGTTTTGGCAGAAAAGTAGAGCTGCTCAAGTTTTGGTACGCCCTTCTTACTGCACGTGGGAGGTAACAGATCTCCAGTCCTTGCGACTCTTTGTGCTTGAAGATCTAGCTGTGGCCCCTGTATTCGACCTCACAGATAGGCCTAAGGTTTATTTTATGGTCGAAGCCGCTGCCATTAATCGACTCGAAAGGCATATCCCGTATGAGGAGTCGCTGAGACGCTTCTTAAGGTCTGGGATGAGAGGGGAGCTTTTGCTAGATGCGATCAACACTAGGAACGTAGAGACAACCATGGAAATCACTCGCCCGCAGATGGAAAGGCTTCTCGTCGACATTTTGTTTGCTGCAAGGAGGCAACCGGTGTGGAGACGGCTGGCTACCAACACTCAACACATTGCACGATTCTTTAAATGCTCATGGCTCTCAGGAACACCAGGCGTGAGTTATGTTGGGCGACATACAACTTCGCAGGCGAAAGGGCTGTACATTAAGGCTGGAAAGGAATGGGCAAACAAAAGCCTTGAAGACATCGTTGAAACCGCGACCCATGGGAAGAAAAGAATGGTTGTTCTATGTACAGATTCCCATAGAATTTACAGAAAGATTGATGACGACTCGAAGACCAAGATAATAGTGTGCTCCATTTTCTATGTTAATGAAGATGAACACAACAAGGCACTCGCCAGTTTCGGTGACAACAATTTCCACGCCGAAGAACGATTTTACAGAGGTTACAGCAAGAGACGAGATACGTTGGAAATCCAGTCGACTTTCAGGATTCGAGGACAGCGTTGTGCGCAGTGGATATGAAAGGTAACCAATTTGAGCTGAGTTCTCCAAATGATGTCTATCAGATTGTAGTGACTGAAAAGCTCGGAGGAAAGCATGCACATCTAGTAGCAATCAGGCGCACTTTGTCTCGTAGAGACCGAGAACCGGTGGCTGTAAGTTGGATGGACGTTTTAGACCATATTAAGGGCGACAACAGGGACCAGTTGATGGTGATGCGACCGGACCAGATGAGCCCAGACGGGAACAGCATGGTTGACTACATTTCGAGTATGATGCCTTTTGGACGGATGGTGACGGAACAGTACGAACAACGAAAACCGAGGAGAAATCCAGTTGTCGAGCTGAAGTAGCTGATACTATCTCTTCATTAAGGGAGAAAGAGTGGTGGTGATGTTGCCCAAGCTGCAAGTTTTATCAGTGGACTTGCCCATACTCCCTATGGAAAAATTTAATCATGGCGAGCTTAGCGCTTGAATACTAGAAAGGGTGGCAGAAAGGTAAGGGTGCTGATGTGCGCTAAATTTGCACCCAAAAAATCTAGAAGAGGACCAAATTCGGATACAGTATCGGAATTTGCAAGATATTTTTACAGTATCTGAATTTACAAGATGTTTTAATTTGCATGAGTTTGGCAAATTCATGAGTTGAGTTTTTATTTAAGACACGCTGTCGTAATAGATGTCAGTACAGGTTCTGGGTGATTCTAAGAGTGACTCTGAAAGGTCTATATAATGGCCACATTAATTCCCACCCTGGCCGATGGGTGGCGGGCATAGGTATGGCACCTAGATATTTACCTTGAGGAAATATCTTCTTATAGTCTCTCTGGTTCACACGATTCCTTCGAACGTATTTTATGGTTATTAGTATGGTTGTTTGAGACTTTAGGGTTAGCCAAAAGTCTAATAAGCCGAGTAAACTGCTTCCTCTTGTGGAGGTCAAGCAAGTTGGCAGACAATTTCAAGACAAGTCCCGAGTAGTAGGAAGTTGAGAGTCAACTTCAGACCCAAGAAACATTTTTCTTACGCTTGTCGCAGAGAATCAGTGGTAGACCCTTCCCATTCTATACTTGCTTGTAGCCCTCTCAACTTTCTTCCTTATGCACTCCTTTTCTTCGTACAACTATACCTCGGTAGCACCTCTGTCGCTTGCAACACCTCCTTGGAGTAATTGGTTCTGAGTATCTCTTCTCCGATTATATATCCCTATCAGGTGCGAAGAGTGATCTATGGCATTCCAACTTTCTAAGTCATTCGATGTCTTCCTCATTGACGAAATAAATGCGCCAATATCGTGGAGCCGTAAACCGGCAGCTTACACACGAGAAGTTGTCCTTTCACTCTTTCAGAGACATCAGTTCAATTAAACTAGGAGGATTAGGGACTACGCAAGGAAATATTTCGGGTAAACTTTCGCAGCCACGAATGCTACGACTTTCACACAAATTGATACGCAGCAAAAATAAGGTAGGAAAAGGGGGGTCGGTTTAATGCGACAGATGTTTTGGCTATACAGTGACCCAGAAAATTGTATATTTGACTGAGAACCTCAGGGCCACCCAACAGACAGACTAACTGCTGCTCCAGCGTGTCTTTGAGTCACCACGGCTCCGACCTTGCTATACGTTTCCATGCCCCCACAGCCACGTTCCTCGCGTGTGTATTTTGCAGTACTTTTTTGCCTTAAGGGATGTCAAGGGGTTAAAATTAAATGTTGTCTACGAAAACCTTCATACCGCACAAGCAGGAATATTAAGTGACATGCATCAAGGGAGAAACTGAAGGTATTCACTTTACGCGCAGAAATTATTTTTTCCCAATGTCTCTCTCTAGACTTTCTTGTAGACTTTTTTGTTTCTTTTACGAAACGAAACCCTGTTCTTTTATACTCTTTTCTTTTTTCTTTTTATGCACAAGTATCTCACCTCTTTGACATTTATTCTCTTCTTCTTCTCGGATTACTTGATTTTCTTCGACTCCTAACACACATTTTTCTATAATCAAGATTTCTACACGTAATTTTTTCGCCAAAAACTATCATTTCAAAGGCGGTTTACTGAATTCCCACCGCAAGACTAATTTCGCCTTTTTGATTCAGCAGATCTGCCAATCTGAGTCTGTTGACACTATTTAAACCCGTCAGGTGCGGGCTAGAATTTATCCACAGCCTCCTAGAAACAAAGAAATTAACAATTATAACCCTTGGGAAACCAACATGCGCGACTTCCCCACTCGCGTCCTATTTCCGAATCATACCATCCTTGTCCTGTCCACTGTCTCCCTCCTACTCCCTTCGGGCCTAATTGAAGTATAGGACCTGACTCCTTCGAAAAAAAAGAAAGCGTCTGACGGAATTTTTAGATCATCATTTGGTAGAGATCAAGCACAGGATGCGGTGGAGGGGGACTTGAGAAGAGGAAGACGGTAAAGGAGAGGAGTACTTTGAGGAGTGGGTGGCCCCGAAAATGGTTTCCGGGATATAAGGAAAGGGGGCGAGGACTAGTCCGACCATGAAAAAAAGGAGGTACAATTGTCCGAGGATGATGAGGAGGATGTCGAACCGGGTCATATGGGAGAGGAAGCAATGAGTCAGATGGATAGATCTGATTGGAGAGGCGCTAGGTGAGCTGGATTCGTTAAAGGATAGGACAGGCAACCGTGAGAAAATCACGGGTATATGTAGGGACTATATGGGTACTTATGATGTCTTAAGAGAGGTGTTAGGTTCTGATCAAGAGGGAAAATATTGTGAGCGGTAGATTTTTTCAGTTTTTATCAGTTATCTTGGTCTTCACTACATTATCTTTATGAATATAGATGAAAAAGAGTAGGAATACAGGATAGAGAAAATAGCACAAGTAAAAAAACAAGAGTTCTGAAAGTCGTTTGGTGAGGCTATACGATGCTTTGAAAAGGACGCGTAACGATGGTCATATCATTGACGAAGATTGCAGCGCTATCAGTTCTACGAGTAATAGAAGAGTGAAAAGGCTGTACTTTGCTCAATCTATTGACATAAACATTGCTTAAATTCAGCACCAGAATGAGTTAGGCGGTACATAAAAAGAAAACGGCTCTAAACTGAACTTAGGCGTAAGGAGTCCATATAACGAAAGGCGGAAATGAAGAAAAGGAAGAAATGAAAGTTCGGAGGACCAACGGATCGAAAGTTGGATCCCGATGACATTATATTCAAGTAATATTCAGCAAATTGGACCTCGTCAGTCCCAAAAATATATAGCGAGGAGACAAAAGTCGTGATTGCGCTCTTAGGCTCAAGTGCATTCATGATGCGTGGACTCTCTGCAACCATCCATACAGGCTGTGATACAAATACAGGATGCACAAACTTCCTTCTATATTCTGCGAAAATTATTCAAGGTATGCAAAGTAGGGTACCTCCTCCGGGTCATGCCACTATCTTGCACTAAAAAAGGTGCCACATACTTCGACCTACTGGTGGAGCCTTCAGTGAGGACAGTTATTGGAGGCGTTCTCGACGATGCAGTCGTCAGGAAGTTTAAAACCCCGCTCAAACCAATTAGGGTCAAAAAAACCAATTTTCTGGACCATCCTTTCTGCAGCTAAAGACATCACTGCAGCCGCATTTCTCGAGCTCATGACACTTTCAAACAAAAAGGCTATACGAGCGCTTCCTTCCGTCTTTAGTGACATAGTTTTCTTCTTACGTTGAGATCAAGACGGCATTCACCCAATGGAGTTTATCTTGCCGCACTGTTTACAGGTTGAAATTCAGTTATTTTTGCTCTAACCATCCATCCCAAAAATCTTGGACATATAAGGTCCGAGCCGCAGAGAACGAAGAGCTTCTATTGGTTAATTGTCGCATACAGGGCTTTCGGGCCTAAATAAATCTCCAGGGAGCCAAGGAATGCAGCTACTGCCTTTCTACAGCAGGGGTGAAGACGGTCATAAGCACTCGAAATTTCTCAATATAATTCAAAAATTTCTGTCAGATTCCATTTTTGGAAACGGAAACGCTATGAAGAAGGAGAAGGTGTCCGCAAACCCTGAACCCCTACCGAGATCCGCCGCATCCACTGCACATAGGGCCCTCAGCGAATCTTCCGCCACGATGAACAGGTCAATTTGCCGGATAAAGATCTCCAATAAGCGAAGGGAATCCAGCCTTCGAACTCCAATCGCACGCGAAACACAATACCGGACCAGACATATGAGCATCTGGCACTGCCGGTGACAAAGATTACTTTGATATCAATTTTTTGAAACAGCTGGTCTCTTCATATTTCAGAATGAGAAATTTCTGTAGATATGCACCCTAATAAGGAACACTGCAATAAGTTTAGTGCAGTACTCAGACCACAGACGCAGTCAATAGTTAGTGCAAATTTAGTGCAATTATTTAGCTAGCTCCCCTCTCTAGTGCAACTCCTCTCTCGAATGCAACACCTCTCTTTAGTGTAATAATTTCGTTCATCCTTTAGTGCTTCTAACCCACAGCAACTATAATCTAGACCTATTATAGCACTACATATAAAGGACCCAGTCTACCGAGTAGCGGACAGACTGGGCATAAGCATCTACAGTACTGAACATCGCCTCAACTACATCGCCGCTCCTACCAACGTCTCCAGTGGACCGACATTCCGGAATATACGTCCTGGAAGACGTATCAGAGAGTAAGTTGCAAAACACTGCCAGCCAACACTTGACCAGACTTGACATACCACATTATTGTATGTCAAGCCTAGCCAGTTGACTGACACGTGTATTGCAATTTTTTTTTGGCGATATCGAAACAGTGACCGAAACAAGGACCCCCGGCCACTGTACCCGCTGAGTGGCTGGGCGAAGGAGAACCCGCTTCTCGTCCGCAGACGCCACCGCCGGCTACAGAAGAAAATTTGAACGCACCCTCTGCATTCCCCGATTGAATGATCATCGTTAAGAACCCCCGCATGCAACAACTCTACAACCACATCAAGATCCGCCATCAACTCCGCACCCCGCATCTCAAGATTAAATATTTCACGTTAAATTTTTATCACCATCTACTTTTGCTAAACTAATTACTTGGAATAGAGTATACCAAATTGACTCAGTGCTTTAAATTAAGTCATCAGATCCTTTTTTTTGATGACTCTTCAACCCCCTTACGAGCTTTAGCGCAGAATACACGGATAAGTTACGAAAATACAAGGTGTTCATAGGAACAGGATTATTCCAGTTCCTATCTCCACGCTCGAAGGTTGGAATCCAGATGCATTCTCTCACATCAAAGAGGTGGCCCAATCAGTATACAGTCGGAACTTGGATCAAAATTAAAGGTTAAAGGATATTTTCTTCTACGGCACGCCGCGTGGACGGTCACTTTCAACGCGCCCTACATGACTAGGCTTCAGCGAATTTGTATTGTGGTTTCTGGCACATAGTTTGTGATAGGAGTAGTTAAGACATAGTTTGGGGAACGCTAACAGGCAAATAAGGACGGCGGGTCAATTATATACAAGTGAGTATAGAAGTAACAGGTTCTACCACCTCTGCACAGTGACTAGCGTAAATGGAATGGTTCTTAAGGCAAAATTTGAAACTCAGCTTAGAAACTTTTTGGATCTGTACTTAAAGTTGTGTCCCAACTTTAATTCACTCTCCTAGAGGAAGCAGTTTAATCAGCCGATATGAAAATTTCCGCTAACAGTAAAGTCTCAAATAAACATGCTAAGTACCATAAAATGAATTAAAGGGGTTCTTGTATACGAGAAAGACTAAAAGATGATATTATCAGCATAAATATCTAGATCTCCTCCTCAAAATCCTCTTCTTCGAGATCAGAGCCAAAAAATTCCTCCACAATATTCATACCCTCAATGCAGTCCCTACAAATTCTTTCGAACGGTTCAAATGGTAAATGACCTTCTCGATAATGTTGAGGTCCTTCGAACCCTCCTCACTACCGTCAACCTGCGCTACATCAAAAGAGGACTCAGAGGTTACGGTTACACCTTCATTCTCTCCTCCATCCTTCACAGCATCTCTGCTACGGTTTGACACTAGTGGCTCCCATGGATCCACCCAGTTCTGCTCATCTTTGGATCCATCCACATCCGCCTCAGCCTTTCTCGACTTCTCTGCCTCTTCTTTTACCTCTGAGGCATCTATATCCTCCAAAACTTGACGGCTGAACCACTCCCGAACGCGTTTCCGGTCCAATCTTGTGCAGTCTTCCTTGTTGTCATTTGGACCAATGGCCATTAAGGAAAAACCTCTTGTGGGACGGCGGACTCTGACTTATTTGGCGATAGGGGGTGACGGAAGGAAGTTGGACATTTTAAGGGCAAAGTCAGATGGCCAATGGAGTGGTTAATTGCAGGACTTTTCTTAGACGAGGTTGCCATCGACCCTTAAATTGGGTAAATTTTTCCAAAAAGTTCACGGCTTTGGGCGAAACAAAAGATGCGAGGTAATGTTGCGGCTTTGAATTTTCATGTATTAAGGATACTATTAAAAATATTTGATAAAATATCTGGAACTGAATTTGGAGGACGAAGCAGATCAAGAGTCGAAATTGTTCTTTTCGAAAAAGCAGGGCCAAATCTGCAAACATAAAATAGAGCATGGGGTCGTGCAGTGAACTCGAATCCATAAACCAAAAGTACTTTAGAATTTTTTTTCTTGAAAGAAAAAGTCGGACGATTGTTTGAGGAAGGAGAGGTCAAGGATGGTTGTCAGCCTGAATGGAACAGGAATTTGAGGAAAGGATCGGTTTCGTACTAGAAGTTTGAATGGAAATTCACAGGAATAATAACTTTTGCTCCAATAGCAATAAACCAACCCCATATAAACCGCAGTCAGAGAAGAGAAATAGAAATACATAGTTGTTATCCAATTACAGATTGCGATTTGGTACTCAAGAGGTCCTCGCCATCTACAGCAAGGTACGATATGGAGGATACAGAATGCGTAATTAACCGCTTAGCAAAAAGTTCTGGAGGTGTGTTTTTTATATTGGAAAGCCATATATTCAAGGAAACTCAAGACAGTTTTGTGCAATATAGAGTAGTAATATACACTCAAGCTGTGAATGAAGCTTGGTAACTACTAGAAAGCAGCTCGGTAGGATTTATCAACAGCACTAAAATTAAGATTGATTGCCGTGAAGGAGGCAGTAATCACCATCGCGCGTGAAAATATACTCAAAACACTACCTCTCTGCTTGATCTACCATACAATAAATACTCCTGATTTTTTAATCTTCTCCTTACATTTGATGGATGTCTAAAATCTTCATATTATGCTGGTTTTTCGCAATAGTGATATAATAAAAAGGCTTTATGTTTGCCTTGTTATTAATAGAAGGCAATTATAAGTATAGATTGACTCTAAGTACAGTCCGCCTCCGCGATACAAAACATTTTCTAAACGGCTATGGACTTCTGGTGCGTAGCCGTAATTTAATAGAGGTATGAGATCGGCATGTGTATCGGTGGAGTAGAACTACAAAGAAATGAGGTAAATATGGACGGGTAACGACTTCAATCGCCTTTTCAAACAAATTCTCACACCTTTTTCGCTCTTTTTTTCTAAAGCTTAAATAATAAACTTTACGTATACTGCTCCAATACTAAACTTTAAGGCACGGATAGAAAGTTTGAAAGCTGATCACTAGTTTCTTGCAGGCTACCCTGTCTCAAAGATTACATAAGCTTGTGACCAGCACACTGCTCAAGAATATCTAAGAGGAAATCAGTAACGTTTCCAGGGGTTAAACTTGTTATCTTCATGAAAAAGCTACTGAATTCTATTGCACAGAAACTCCATGACAGTGTTTACTTAATATTTCTTCAAGAGATTGCTATTGTTCCTCATTTTTGGCTGTTTAGTCGATTTCAGCATTTCAAAAACAGCTCTGTCCTTCTTGAAGCTCTTCTTTGCTTTATTTAGATACTTTTAGTTTCCAGATCCATCCTTGTGTCTCCATCTGTGCCTTTTGCAGAACTTTCTTAATCTTAGAAGTCATGATTTTATCATTGGACTATACGAGTTGCTTTTTTATCCGTTTCCTAGCTGAAATTTTCGCATTGACATTTTCGTATCCTTTTGAGTAACTTGGATTTATTTCAAGCGCATTTTCCCTATTCTCCTCCCCAGCTTCAGAAAACCCATTAATGCATGTATTTGACCTTCTTTTGAACCAATAAATCCTTCATTCTTTTCATGAATACCAAGGATAAGATATAATATTCCGGAAGCTGCTCTATTTGATCATGAATCTCTACAATTTTAGATGCAGCACTCAATCGCTTCGTATCTTCAAGGTGAAAACTTAAGATAGGCTTCAATTTGTCCGCAAAGGTATTTATAAAAGGAATTTGACTCTGCGAGAGTAATGATAGCTTTGTATTACGCAAAATCATAATAAAGGGTCTCCTTTACGCATAATTCTGGAAGACAGGCATTGAAAGAGCGAATCATCTATAGTTGACAAACATCGTAGATTTCTGTAAAAGGAGAACCTTTGCTTCTATATTCTAGTTTGAAACGTAGCAGAAAAATGCCGATTATTCGCCGTCGGAAACATCGATGTTGAGTTTAGGAGTCGTCATCTAGTCTGGTGAAAGTTCGAATTTTTAGTGAGGATCAGTACCCCCAATAAGAGGATACCTCATCGAAAGGGGTTTCAGAATCGACATGGTAAAATGAGGATATCTGAGACGTTTTAATACGAAAACAATTTGTTAAAAACGTAACTACTCAAAGTTTGAGATGAAGTACTCTTTGATTTTCGCTCAATTTGCACAAATGGTGCATTTTTGTACGTGAACGCGAAACTAGATGGAGTTATATACTGCGCAAAATATCTGTGAAAAAAACTCAAATTGTTTAAATCTTGTGGCATTCATGAATGAAAAGTGTAAAAAATGTCGTGCAGAAAAAAATTAGTTTTTCCCCACGTACCGTCAATTTTAGAATATCGAAAATGGAAGCATCAGGCACCCTAGGGCATCATACGCGACAATTGCACGAGAGGACTGTCGTTTGAGTTGGGAGTGGTAAACAATAAAACATCGGCAATTTTTCTCTTTACTCTGCTTTTAGAGGATTCGACAACTGAAATCAAGGTACATGCGTGGAAGAAGGTTCACTAAGAAAGATCAGATATGCGAAAAATAAACAAAAGGTTCATTTTTTACGAGAACAAGTTTTCAACGTAAACACTTACTTCAAGAAACAAAGATTTTACGACTTACTTTTCAAAAACGGGATATGGTTTTTTAGTCAATCTGCCAATTAGATTTGAAGGAAAGGGGCAACCAATATGTATATGACATTGAAAAATGTTGAATTCTACCCTAAATTCTTTCATCGTCATATGAACGGTAAAATATGGAGCCCAGATTTGGTATGCAGCCCAGTGCTAAGCACTGATTGAGGCGTTCTGAAATGTAGGAGATCGCTTCGCAAATGTAAATGACATCTAGTAACTAATTAACTAGAATTATTATTGGAGTTAAGAATATCGATGCTTACTGAGGATATCAAAGCAAGTGGACCTCTACTTCATTAATGTTTTTGTTTTCATCTATTGAACAAAAAAATAATGGTGGTATCGCCTTTTGGAATTGGCAGCAACTCTGAAATTTTAGACAAGATATAATGCTTTGACTTGACTCTCTGTAACTGATCTCTGTGTAGACCAAAAAACGGCACCCGTCAAGTTTTTATGTTTTTAAAGAAAAATGGAATGCAGCAAAGGCTTGAAAGATGCGATGAGAGTAATTAATGTTTTCTATCCAATAGAAATTCAAATAATTTAAGCAAATAAGGACAAGGAAGTTTTTTGCACGCCTCTTCCAATTGTGTTGCTTTCTAGAGTCCCTTCTCCACATATTTTCTGCAATTTTGCTGAGTTTAATAGCATGAACCGAGAAATATTTTCAGGTACGGTAGTTGGTTAGGTGCACGAAACTATCTTTTTTGGAATACAAAAGAAAAATTTGATTTAATAATAGCTATCGAGCACATACTAGACGAATTTAGAGCTACTGGAGAGAGGAAAAAATAGAAGAAAGTAACTTTGAGACGAGACGAACTTTCCGATGCGAGCGAAAAAAGATAACTACTAATCAATCTGAATTTGGTGATGCTTAGAAAATGACCACCAAACTATGAATGAATCTTTTAGCAAAGAGCCCCTACCACATCCATCTCCTTGTTCTGTTTCTGAAACGCCCACTACCTCTCCTATTTCTCTAGATTTGAATATATTGTCATCAGAATCCAATTTTCCATCCATTGCGTTCTCCGAACTTTCATTCCTACTTTTTTCATTCCCGCCTTTTTTTGTATAGACTCCTTACTCCTGCATTGAGTTTAGGGCCTTTTTACCTTTATCTACCGCCAAACTCATTCTGGTGCTGAATTTATGCAATTATTATGTTACTGGATTGGGTAAAATACAGCCTTATCACTAGTCTTACACGTAGAACTGATAGCGCTGCCATCTTCGTCAATAAAATGATCATCGTTACGCGTCCTTTTCAAAGCATCGCATAGCCTCAACAAACGACTTTCAGAACTTATCGTTCTCGACTTTTGCTATTTTCTCTATCCGACAGGCCTATTCTCTGTCTTCTAAATTCATAATTAGGTAATTTGGTACCAATTTCTTCTTTCAAAGGAGTTCGAATATATATGAACTGAGAATTTCTTAGTATAAGTCCTGTGGAGTGAAATTGAGAATTTCAAGAGGTTTTAAAACGTCTTTTTGAATACATTTGAGCATAAAAATTGACGGATGGTTGTATGACAGAAATAAATTAAGCGCTTCATTATTTACGGACTGGACTAAAACCAACCCGGTATGAGTGCTTCAACGCCTCGTACCGCTTTAAGTACACTGAGATCATATGTTTGATGAACTGAATAATTTTCACTTTTATTTTTAAAGCTATCGCCACCGTTATGATTGAGAAAAAAAGACTGACAGGGTATTTATAATGTTTTATTGGGGATTAGGAAATAGAAAACGCCAAAAATGAGCAATAGTGAGGACATAGAGGGGATATTGTGAGATTTATGGAAGTTGTTTAAGGTGATTACTTTAAACCTTTGGGTTTAGAGCTATTTTATACAAAATTTTTTTTATGACGCTCAATTTAAAGCTTAATCGCGACTAGGTCTCTTTCATTTTTCGTGCACCTCGAAAAGTTGTTACATTTTTGCTCCGTTATACGTAAAATTCTTGAAAACCAGAATTGCTTGAATCTTTTTTTACTGAGTTGATGTGAAAATGGAACGAGTCAATGGTAGTTATTATCTAAAATAGGGATGAAGAAACCAATGGTATTAATTTGAATTAATATTTGTATTCACCAATATCGCGCTCCTTGGAGCCAAGCATACGTGTCGGTATACTGTACAGTAAAGTGTAATATTGTTTCTGCTACTTTAATAAATATTGCCTTAGCATCGTCGCGCAACGTTCATGGCTCACAGTGTGGCTCGTTTTGTTTTTGATTTATTTCTGTATTATGAAGGTAAATTCATAATTACTCCCCTTTTAATCAACAAACTCAATTTTAATGGAAAACTCCCTATCCAAGATTTTAGAAGGTCAAACTACCGACAGTACGGTAAGGTTCGAATGACCATGCAGACACCGAGGACTCACTGTCAATTCTGACACTACTAGGTAGCTGAACCATACTCCTGTCTAGCCCATAAAAAACAGACAACCTAGAGAATTATTAAGTTTAAAGAGTGACTAAGAACCCAGCCAAGTCTTTCAACAGACTGATTAAGCACAAATGCTCTTTTTGGGCCAATTTAAATTCACATCAACATATGAAATACTTCACCACTGCAGACAATCAAGCGGCAATTTAGATCTTAGCAAAGCGAAAACTGGAACGTTCAGTGGAGATGGACGACAAAAAAAAAGACTCCGACTGGACAGATAAAATTGATGAAAATGCCAGAAATGTTCTATTTTTGACTCATATTGCTCACCAAAAGAGAATGGTGTAATTTGCTTGGAAATTATCATGACCACTGGGCAACTTTTTCGACTAGGTCTACCAGGTGGGCTTATAGTTTACGGATAATGTGTATCAGAAGAAAATAACGTTAAATGATTACCCTAAACTTTGTTAGTATCGGGAGAATAGACTAACTGAATCCATAATAAACATTGTCGAGAAGTATTTCTGTAGCACGTGTATCTTTTGGATATTTACGCCAAGATAGTACCGATTCGGAGAGCAGATGTATATTTATTTCATATTTGTCTAACTCTGAAAAACTCACAAATTGTGCGTCAGAGTTACGCCCTCCAGATGAGGTCTTTTAAGATAGAGTAAAGAACAGAATGTACAAAACAAGCCAAAAATACTACCGAAACGTTTTAATGTACAAGCTAAGTGCAGTGACAACCGCCCGTGACTCAAGAATGTTCAGAATCGCTCTAGAGAGGGAAATAGAGAGCTGTTCTGTAGGTAGACGTGGTGATGTGACCTTTTCGAAACGATAAATTGAGCACCTAACCATACAATTAGTAACAATACAATTTGAAATTAAACGTAGTAATATTTTACGAAGAGTCCTTTTAAATGATTGTTTCATTAAACGAAAGCATTTGAAATGGAAACTTACAGAGGAGGCAGAAAATAATCAAAGATTTGGTAGTCGCGTATATTTACTGTGTGACTGAGCGAAAGATTATGCAAAAGAGGACCCCCGAAAATCACCTCGGGAACGTCAATCCTGACTAAAATTAGACAAGACCGTATCATTTTGTACATAATTAGACCCAGCATGTATTCGGACTGTTTTCAAAATTGGTTACTGATTGGTATTTAAACAGGTAGGGCGATTTTCGCAATTGGGGCGCGTGATTCCAAATTTTAGATTTTTTCTCTGCTTTTTTGGTCAACCGTTCCACCAAACGTGATATGGTTGTGTATTTATCTCTTTACATTGTCGCCTATGTCTCATTTTTTGAAATAGTTGGAAATTTTCGAACGATTGAAAATCTAGGACACATATAGTAGACCCCTCTGTAAAAGTAACGTTTAAAAATGGCGAAGTCGAAAATGTTTGTAAATTCAGACTAATAAGCGAGAAAATAGTAGATCAATGAACAATCTATAGTTTAAAGATGATCAAACATTGGTCTGAAATACTCAATAATGCATTATTGCCCGATATTTCATAACTCACCTTCACCTCATTGCCCCGTATCAGAAAGAAAAATGCTGCTCCTTTGATATACTGAATTTTAAAACACACATGACGCCTCTCCACTGGGCTAGATGCAGATCGGAGTGGTTTGAATCAATTCTCTGCCATAAAGTACTCACGCTGCCGCGTTGTAATCACCCTTCCAAATATACCTCATCTATCAACAAAATGCCACCCCCAAAGTACCAAGCACTGGTCAAATATAAGTTGGTACCAATGGCTTATTCCTATGAGGTAGAATGACCTGTAATCTTTTGTGATGTCGCCGTTTAGCTAATATGATAGCTAAATTGAGAAAAAATGCAGCAAAGGGAGATCACGGACGAGGAAACTTATTAATATTTCCTGTTTTTGGAAATTATCTACGAGCCATTCATGACGAAACACATGGAGGACTGTACTGTATTATGTATTAGCACTTCGTTGATACCCTCGAAAAGACAGACTGTACGTATTGTATTTCGAAGGATACGAAGAATATTCTACAAAAAAACACGTTCAATACCCACTTTGTCTTTGAGAAAATTTCATTATAGCAGCCCCTTTCGAAGTTCATAGAAAAAATAAAAAAAGTCCCTGGTCATCCAGACACTGAAACACGGATGTTAGGGTGGTATTGGCTTGAGCTTCTTCTGACGTCCTAGAGTTACTCTCTCTATGGGGTTGAAAACAAGGCCGGTTCTGAAGGCTCGAAGGTGCCATCCGAAAATCGAAAGCTAGAGACGAAGAATGATTAAGGCTGAAGTCGTTCTTCGAGTAACATAAATACAGAAGAATTAAGCCAACGATAACGCTTATAAGAGTCAGTCTTCGAAGGGGTCAGTAACTCTGTCGATTCCAAGCGGGTGATGTCACTTGTATATATACGCTAATTTACATAAAATACAAGAAAAAGTCGCAGCATGAAACGAATAAAACAGAAGAAACAAAAGAAAATGAAAGAAAATGAAAATCTTGATACCGAAGGAAGCACACATTCAGCAGAACAAATCCGGCAAAATTGACCAGACAGTAGCCAAAGATGTCTCGTTTGGGAGAAAATATATCCTTTGTAAGCATTTGATGCAAGAGTTTTTATATTTTAGATGAAGACGGGTGCCAGAAGTGACGGTGCAGCTTTTTGAGTCCTGATCTGTTGAATAGCTATGCCATGTGAGATACATGGGGGAAATTTTTGGGTTACTTTAATGCATGGAAGATATGGTCGGTTTTATTCACGCCGCTAGTGCGTTGTGCGGGATACATGTGCTTATTGCTATGTCTGGTGGACATAATGAAATCGTTGAGTTTGCTATAAAACATATTGTCAATATTATCGGCCACCAGTTTGTACTAGTCGGGATCGTCTAAGCCGATCATTATCGGGACGTCAGGTTTGATGACGTCGACGGCTATCCGTAAATAGGATACATCAGTTGTTGGTATACGGATGTCCATTTGGCCTAGGCAGAGAAAAGATCCTTCACCAAAGTGGCATTTGAAGTCCGATGTTTTGAGCTTTAGACGATGCTGCAGATGACGGCATAGTGCTTTGGCTTGAGAGAAACCAACGAATTATTTTTTCCTTCTATGTCCAAGCATGCACCATGGAAGTCGTGTGATTTTGGGGTGTTACGGATAAGTTCCGGGAGTTATGGTCGATGAGTTTAACAATTCGGTGACGAAAAGTTACTTTTAGTTTTGTACGGCGTATGCGGCGGCCTGTAATACAGCCTGCGATGGCAAATATTTTAATCGCTGTTTGGTTCTATTTGACGGGGCATGGCTGCTTATTAAGCACGTGTCCCTAGACAAAAAAACTGCTTTTGAATCCGACGATAACTGTTAATTTGTTTATTGCTGGTTTCGTATGTGATGTACAGAATTTTTTGAGGGTCCTCGATGTCGTATTCAGAGTCAGATGCGATCGCTGTGTTGATAATCGCCGAGTTTTTATGTGCCGTTTATTTGTCTTTGGTGGTGTTAGGTTGGCTTTCTGCTTTGTTGTGAGATTCGGAACTGTTGGAGTTGGATATTGATGGAGAGTCGGGATCGTTGAAGTTGTGATTGGTGTCTGGGTTCTAAATCGGAATATCAAAAAGAGGTTCAGAGAGGAGTTAAAATATGTGCAGATAGTTCTGATAGGATACAATTCAAGATGTGGATTTTCTTTTTCTTTGTTTTGTTTTGAAGGAGATAATTGATAAGTGCGAGCATTAAACGATGTGAATCTCTTTTGTTGCGGTATTTCCGCTCGTTATTCCTTGTACTTCCGCAACTGAAGCATTTTTGTCTCCAATTTTCGTGGCGAGGGTGTTACGTCTCGGTGCTGCGCGGTCTCGTCCGTACCGTGCCTGACCTCGGAAACACTCAATTGTCTCGAATACAGTGGGATATTACTGTGGTTTCGCCGGGTTTTGACCGTCTACATACGATAAACGACGGTTTCTTCCTTGCAGTTGATCCCTATTTCGATTATTTTGCTCAGATGTTATGAGTTCATCGAAGGAGTTGTTGTATTTATTGCGTTTGAGGGAGCTAATTGGACCATCTTCCATTTTTTCATGTGTATGGGATGGGCCTGAACAAGTACTTGAGCTGTAAGATTCGTCGTTATGGCAATTGGTACCATTGGGGAACAAGTAATTCGATTCTGTTCGCAAGGTCCTGGATTGACTGTGCTTCCGTCTTCTTATTGCTTTCGAAGTCTTTTGTTTTTATGTTTTCGAGTTGGTCCGCAATGGTGCGTATGCGGGTTTTGCTCTGGTATTTTGCGCGGAGATTGTGAACTATTTCCTGCAAGTCATTGATTTGAGTCAGTTGTTGAAATTATTGGTGGAGTGCATTTCCTTTGAACATGATTTGTACTGATCGACCCTTTTGAACGCCATTGGCGTCTTTAATACAACGAAAATGGTCGTATTGTGTCAGATTTAGTTGGATTTTTTCATTTGGAGATATAAAGTACTTTAATGACCCCGCCTTATAACAGCTATTGATTTTTGCGCGGGCAGTTTGTTGAGTTTGGGGCCTGTATGATTTCCGGCTCAAAATTAAATCGATGTGCCATGGTCGCGTGTTTCTGTGAAGAATCGTTGTGTGAGCCGGGAGTTTGTTCTTGGCAATTTATAATAAATCCACGGTGTTGTATAAGATTCACATCACTAAATGCCTCATATCTTGCCCATGCTTGGTTGAGATCGAGCTTTAATTCATCTTTAGGCCAGATTGATGCAATAAATCGAACACGGACCAGATTTTCCTGGAAAAAGAAATCGGTAATAGCCACTTGACAGTCTTTCGGAAACGTTTAAATGAGTGCAAACTTAGTTGCGTTACTGATAAACTCTACACTGATGAAAATTGCCAAACAGAAAACTCTGTTTAGATAAAAGTGCAAAGTTCATCACCTCAGAGATTGCCATTTGTTGTGTCAAAAATCGAAAAGAAATTTGTCAAGACGTTTTGTTCTGGTTACACTAGCATCGCCCTGTTCCCGTCCAAGGTTCGAGGAACTTGCTTATTTTCCCAATAGACTGGTGTTTTATTATCCTCAGCCATGTATTTCGGGGAGGTTGATGCGAAGCTTTGATTTATCGAGGTATTGGGGAGAATTAGGTACGTTGTGATTGACAGGTATGGGTATCGGTTTTTTAGTTGATATGTGGTGATTTGTGGGGGAAAGGTAGAATCTTTTTGTGGCTAAATTTTCTTTATCAATTTTTTTATTAGTTGTTTATTCTACATGCCTATTTGTATACTGTCGGTAGTCTCCTTTTTTGATCCAGGTCAGCGACCTTTCGATTGGAGTATGGTGATTTTCTTGCAATTTTTTTGATTCTTCGGTAAATTTCTGGTTGGAATTGGACTTTAGCTTCGTCGCTAAGGTAGAAACTCAGTGCTGCCGACGTTTTATCGTAATTTTGGTGGTGCAAACGATTTGACTCTTCCTCACCTCCACTGCAAGGGCAGTTTGTTCAGTGCAAATTCGGGTTGATGAATAGGTTAAACCTTCGCATCTAACCACATTTCGGAATGTGGTTAAAAAGTACTGTTTAACACGTACTGATTCAAATGGTAAAAGATAGAAATTTATGATGAGTTAACATAAGTTGTCTAGTCCGGACATCGAGTCGAAAGCTAGACTATTTGGAACGCAGCAAAGTCAAGAGCTCATGAAGTAGAGTTGAAAATGTCCGCTTGTTCACATTCTTTTAACGGTTGTCCGCCGAAAACGTAAAGATTCAATTCAATTAAGGGTAATGTACCAGATATATTGTAGGTGATGAGGGTACATTGCACTGTCAAACGAGCTAAGTATTGTACGTTAGTGCTGTGAACCGACAGTTGCTACGTTAACAAGCGATTTCTGGAACGTGGCCATGCATAACCTACACACACAGATATTCCACATGTCCTTCTGAAGCTCATCGCTTCAAGTATTTCCCCTGTATTTTTGTGTCTATTTTTTCTCTGCTGGGATGTTATAATATTTTGTTTTTTCCGTATTTCGCGTCATGTTTCTTTATTTTTTTGTGATTTAATGTTAAGGTACATGTGTTGGTGTACCGGTGCGTGCATAGATAGAGGTGAACCCCTCCCCCTACGCCAAATCCTCCCTATTGTAATTACAGTTCTCAGTCAAAGATGATTGCCTGCGCTTTTGTGTGTTCAACCACATCGCACCCTGCTAAAGTGTACAAAAGGTTCTATATCACGTATAAACCCTGTTTTTTGGTAAATTTGCAGATATGTGCTTATTTTTATGACTAAACCAGGGTTTATACCTCTTCACACAAGTTCCAAGTTCCAACAACCCCTCTATTATGTTGCTGCAGAATTATTTGGGCTGTTTAAGGGTGACTATTTTATTATTAGCGTGTAATCTGAGATTAAGATTATGCCTAATGATTTCTGCTCGGTATTTGGCAGCTTTTTAGAAGTCACAGAAAATACTGACGCCGCGATCAAATCCCGATTTTGAGTAAAATATTTTCTCTCTCCTTGCGAATTGAAGGTCAAGGTTTATGGACATCTGCGTACCGGGGTCCTCGCGCAGAAAATATCAACAAGCTTTAATTAGAATATATACATGCAGAGACAGGAAGTCGTGGAAAATGCTACCAGATTCATTAACTGTTCGCAAAAAGCTCAGAAAGGAATATAGCTTCCGGGAAATGAGTTCTTCTGGCTATAACATACCGTTCAGAAACTAACAGGATACGGTCGCACCTTGCTTGATCAAGGGATTTCCATACTAACTTTTATACAACTCTACAGTATTGAACAGAGGACACGGTGGATTACAGCTATGTAGCTTCAGCAGAAGTTTCGTGAGCTGCCGGAGATGAGGTATTTGGTTGAAATAGATTATAGAGCCCTCCTGCATTTAATTCGGATGCGGTTTTTTTGGAACTGCTATAGAGATTTGTGGGATAGATTCTCAGTGAAATCTCACATAAAGCCAGCGCTTGACTTTTCATTTGCCTAGGATATTATAGGTAAATATGTCGAATGGATTATTATCCTTCAACACTGAACGTCTGTGTAGTTTGACTAAATAAGCTATCTTTCTCCCGGTTTGGGGCTTCCTAACTCAAATAAATTATATATCCCTTTTTCAACTGAGTGTTGGTCTCTACTGTCTATCAGAGCATTGTCCCCAAATGAAAACAAATTTACTCATATAAGAGCAAAGCTTAGGGCTAATTATTTATGTAATCTTTTGCGGTAAAATATACCTCTTGCAGTACTAAAGCTCGAATAAACAATTTGTAGGCAACTTCAACGCAAATTAATGGTATAAACACCTTCTTTCCTCCCGATAACCTTTGATCTTACTGTTAATATGCCATATTTTATCTTTTTAGTATTTTTAGGTAGATACTATAGCCGCAGCTGCAAATTGAGGCTATTAAGCACCTAATTACCGTAGTGATTTCATTCAAGGGTATCTTTTTTGGGAATATTTACGTTCCCAAAAAATCTTTTTAATCGCTACAGTTGCTGCAAATAATAGTGTGATAAAGCGTTTTGTCCCCATAGGAGGTCAGTGCTATCGCAGATAGACACTAGAGGTTGGAATAACCTGAAAAGCTTCCAATATGGAACTAAACGCCGAGGCGCGGTGAATCTTCTTATTCAAGTAGAATAGAAGCATAAAGATCAAGAATTGCTGCTGGTCTTTGAATATGTGTTTCGCAGAAAGAGCTGATCTTCATATAACTCCTATCCCAACTTGCACATACGCACCATCTACAGAAGCTCCTAAGGTTCTTGGAGTTTGCAGAAACTATGGAGACAGAGGAAAATCCCGGAACTCCTAGGGTAATGGCAGACATTTACTGTCAGGAACTTTTATCTCCAGCAATTTTGCAAGAAGTTTTTTGTGGTATGTAGTCGAAAGCTCCTACAAAGTCTCCTTGCATCCCAAGTTATAAAAGATGGTCAGAGGGGTTTTCTTCTCTCGAGATTGTTAACAATGGAAAATTGCCATCAACGAAGCATTCGGGTTGAACTCTGGAAATTTCTTGCTGAAATTTGATCTTTTTTCCCGCGATAATATTCACATTTAAATCACGGGGGATGTGATGAATTTTAGGGGGTAGATGTAGCGTTACAAGTAGAAAGGCCTAGTTTGGCCTATCCTCGTAAACGGCGTGAAGACTTGTAGAGCAAGTTGCCTCTAAATACGAAGCCCAGCAGAAGCGATAATTAATCTGGTAATAATATTTTTGATTTACTGAAGACATAGCTCTGTAACTCTAAATTCCGACGAAAAAAATTATGGGAATTTTGGCGAGTTCGAGATTAACTTTGCAGATATATTCTTACAATTTTGTGGCTGTCAAGGGCTTCATCTGTCACAGAAGCTTTAATAGATCCTCAAATTGATTTCTAAATATGAAAAGAGCATAAAATGGCAGAAACTTAAGAAAGCAGCCGATAAGATAAAACAGGAGGAAAATGTCCTGTGTATCGAACCAATGTTAGTTCTTTACGCCATTTGTACGAAAATAACATCATTCATGATGTTTTAGAACTTCTGAGCGCTGCTTTTAATGAAAAAATCTACATAATAAGCTTTCACATTATTTTCAGCCCCAAAAGGTGAATGAGCACTCATTTTATTCCTTGAGAGAGAATAATGTCGAATTTGGATGTTCAATGTATCTTTTTAGCAGAATCTGGACTCATAACTTCACGTTCAAAGTTCCAATTGGTGTACATGCAATTAGAGGCTGAACTGCAGTTCAGAAAGGAATAATAGCTTGCATTAGCTCGTGTAAATACAATTAGCAAGAGACCCCACGCCGCTACGAGGTCTGTGGTACCTAAAAATTCGGGTAAATTCCTTTAATGCGTAGTGTAAAACACTTTGGGGTATTTTTTAGACTGAGAGCGAAGCTGGGCGAATAAAAATCCCCTAGAAACCACTGATTTTCGAGTTTCTGAGATTGTAACCGCACATTCAGGGAATGTAAGAAACAATTTGGTGCTTCTTAAGACGGCACAAGGAAGTTAAGATAACCCATAAAACAGTTCATTAATCCTGGCATAAACCTGGTGCTTTTCGATCCTTGTAAGGAGTTTTATGGCTTAACACTGGGAGATGGATTTAGCGAGCTATCCGCTCACGGTGGCCGCCAAATATTTCAAGCGGAACAGCATAAAGGATTGGATTCCAGCGATTCGGATGAATCTAATTCGGTCACAAGTTTCCCCGAGATCAGCTCGGAGATAAACGCGAATACTCATAAGATTTCCTTGATAATTTTGTAATATCATGCTCCTAACTCGTTCCGCTTGACGCTGCTTGCGTCGATTCAGAGGCAAACAAAATCTTTATCGGAAAATAAATTTCAAGATCAAACCATATCATCCTCCAAATATATCCTACGGAGCTCATAAACTGACATAAGTTGACATGCAAGTATGGAGAATTTAATCGCAAACTATTTTTAGAAACATCCCCGATTTTCTCCTTGGAGGGGGACCAATGAGGTTTAATTAGTTCTTGTTGTGAAAGGTAAATGGTACATCACGGTGTGGTTGCGCTAGGGATAATGGGGACGAGGCTTAATTTGTGTAGCTACTGATATACCCAGAGAACAGAGGTTGTCTGGAACCAATTTGCTGTGGCACAGGGATTCGCCCAAAACTCCTTCCAAGAGAGGACTGGCGTTGTTCTGAATGACTCTCGCCGCGTGACGAGCGGTCAGTGGGTGGCGTGTCGTAGCAATCGGAACAGCTGCACGTGCAGCAATGCCAGTCGCAATAAATGGTTGAGATTCCCGAAAAGCGTCAGCGTCCAGAAACCCGCCCATCAACCCCGCAAGTACAGCGGTGTCGAATTCCGCAGCCCTGCTAAGAGTGGAATGAGGGGATACTAGACGTAAGAGGTACTTAATCCGAAATACGCCGAAGCAGGTCTGCAGTAGGTGGAGAGCTACCTGAATTTCCTCCAGTATTAACAGGGATTTCAGGAGAGGCTCCCGAGGCGACATGTTTTACGAATTCGCACTCCTTCAAGAGATCCGACCCATTGGGGACGCGGAGCGCTCTTGTCCCGTCGTTAGTACTGGCAAAGCTCTTATGGGAGAGACTGCTGAACAGCTGGGGGAGGGGGGCAGTTGGCCTCCAGACGGCGCACTTCCCCATGCGGAGGTGTAAACCCATGCTGCGTGCCTCCAGGGAGGTGAGGAAAAGTAGTGCCGTTCGAATGGTTTCATGGGTACCAACTATGCGCCCATCGTCCAAGTACCACAGCTGTCGGAGTAGTGGACTGCATGTGGTGTCGCCCACATTTTCGCGAGGGTTAATGTTGTTCGTTTTTCTGCGAAATGGTCCTATGAAAATTTTCCTGCTTGTTGATCAACAGCTGTCACCGACTGTGTAGTTGGTGGACACGCTCCGTAATTTGTAATGTAGATCCTGAGCCCTTCCAGTCTATCGCGAGAGTACACATAGTATAAGTAATCAGTAAATATCATCCCACTCAACTACAGCGCTTGGGCGGCGTCAGATTTTATTCGGCTCGTGATCCGACCGCCACTGCAAAGAGCTCTGAGGACAGAGCGGAGGCGTTGGCTCAAGTTGCTTCCCCGCACTCCGGTAATTTTACTGCACCTGTAGCAATCAGCATCCCTCCTGCTACATGTTGTTTTAAATTATCCATCTTCAGCGCCTGTCGCCCGCGTCAAATGAAAAAGCTTACCGCGAGGCCAGGATCGAGGCATCGATTCACCTTCAGTACTTCTGCACCGGTCGATATGTTTTGGAAAGACGGTTGGCACTCAATCGTAGGCGAACAGCTGAACAGACAGAGTCCCCAGTCTGCCAAGCATTTCACATGCGAGATTGTTTCGCGTCCAAAAGCATCAAACTCGACATCTCCTTAACGACCTCTGGGGTAACCCTTTCCTCAAACTCGATGAACCGGCCTATAATGCTAACATACTTGGTGCTAGGGATCCGCAAGTTCTCGTATTCCACAGTGAAGCCGAATGCTCGACAAATTCCTGCAATCCACCTGTAGTATTGCTCATACTTACCCGTCCCGAACACAGCGCGAACACCAAGGGTCCGCCGCGTTCGCCCAAACGATACTTTCTTCCCGTCAAAGTCAAAGAAACAGCACGGCAATACGAAAAACCGCGGATACGCCTTTCGAAGCTCCCGGTCAGACCGGCTGTCTGCCAAAGTCTCACCACTAACTTCGCACACTGGCGAGAATTCTTTTCCAATTGACTACGAGAGGCCATCACTGGAATCCATGGTGAAAGTTCATCACTATGGTTACCCAAAATCCAGTCGAATTTTGAGCAGTCGTACGTCAGCGGGTCTATCTCTTCATTTCGAAGTGAGGCTCGGACTTTTCTGGGTACTGATCCCATATGTTTCTTTTCTGCAATCCACACCGATTCCATCATGGCCTTCACTGATAAGTAAATATACCAAGAATCCGTTCCCACAACCGCAGTCTATAAATGTTTGCTTGCTCTGAAGATCTTCTTCCCTGCGCTCCTTTTCCCACAGGGCACATAAGTAGGCAGCGATACTTAGTTCTTCGTAGACGAACTTAACCGGATCTGTACACTCCGTCCATCTTTCCACCCAAAAATTGTATTTGACCTTCATTGCATCATACTTACGACGATACTCGACCTCAGACAAAAGGTTATCATGGGCAACCCTTTTCACATAGGTACTCCGTCCGATGACCGGATCGTACCAATCGGCCCTCTTTCTCAACACTGTGAGCAACTTGTTCGCGGTCCTGGCCGAATGGCGTTTCAAAGTCTCAAAATCCCTTGGGCTTTTCGCATCCTCACCCAACGGAATTACTGCATACCGCAACACACCCCCTCACCTGAACGTTCATACGTAAACCTATAACATTTCACTTTGGGGTACTGAAATGGCCAATACTGCAACGCCCGTTCGTTACCCGGCCACGCACGCTCTCAGGGATCACCAACCAAAAACGGCGACATGTCTCTCTACGCCTGTTTCGTAACTCAAAAACTGCGCCGTCCACTCGTCGGCTTTGTATGTCGCTTCTGTGCCATCGTGCCCACCTCCGATCGGTGCTGGTGTTTTGCGTGACAAAGAGCGAATGGCATTGTATCGAGTTCCCGGCTTTGGTGACAACGCTGTGGGTTGCTTCCGATCGGGTTGTGTTTCGTGGTTTGTAGGAGGTGGGGAATCTTCAGGGAGATTGCCTGTGACAACGGTTTCGTCTTCGGTTAGAGTGATGTCGTAGATGGTGCGGTTCCAGTGGCGATCGCAGGTGAAACTCTTGATGACGTACCAAAATGCGTCTGACGTCACCCTTGTGTTGATGGAGCCTAGCTCAACCCAGCCAGCATTTTCATTGAGTGAAGCTGTCGGGTGTGCCGTAAGGTGGCTTGAGCCAGGAGGAAGACGCAACTGACCAACGAGTTGCTCCCCGTTGATTGCAATCGGGTGGTAGTTGAAGTTCCGCCCGGCATTTGCGTGGATTTGGAACAAAGCAATTGGGGCCGGAATGCGGAACACGGATGTCGCCGGCATGGCAATCGCTTGGTAGGTACGTTTATTTAAGCAGAATCGTACAATGTACAGTTTATGAAAGCATTCGTGAGTTTGCTGTACAGGTACTGCTCTGTACTGTACTGTACGATAAAAAATTGAGCAGGTACAATGATTATCTTCACTGCAAGCCTTGACATTTTCCACTGGAAACATAACGCTAACGTGGATCTCATCCTCCCCGTCGGCCACGGAAACGCATTCTGCACGAAGAACTCCGCAGAGTTCAAGTTGGAGGTGCAGCCAGAGGTTTGGCTACCTTCTGCTCTGAGTTTTTGTAGTAATTTGACCACTCACCACCGCCCTTTGCGTAGTAATCCATTGGGTATTGCTCCTTCCACTCGACCTTTCCCAGCGCCACGAACGCTTCGTACGGATTGAGCAAAGGTCTATCCCCATAGCCTGTTCCCCAATCAATGCTTAATCTTGGACATGCGATTTGAACCCATGCCTCGATCCCACTTTCTCCATCCTCCGAATCTTTGCCGGTGTAATTTCTGACAACAACACCACGACCATACTCTTCCCCCTTTCCCTTGCAGTGCTCACGAGCCGTTCCAAAATATTGGGAGATCCCTGCCTCCCTAAAGTCCCTAATACGATTCCGAAATTTGTTGCACGCTTGGCCTCTACAACGGCAGAATGCCTTATCTGTCGCATTTCGCCGTGCCCGTATTTCTCCTCGGTTAATGTCTTTGAGTAGGGATCGTAACGGTACGCGCGAACCTCAGGATTTGCAATCATGACGCTTTCTAAATGGAATCGACCATCACCCACATATACCAGCACCTCTGTATCCTTTGGCAAGGTAGGCGCCGTGCAACCCAAGAGTTCGCCTGGCGACAAAGGCTTCCTTTGCGGAATAAACGCGTTTTCAAACTCTTCCAGCAGATCGGATCTCACCTGCTGCAGGGTATCAACAAACTGAATTGTCGCAAGTAAGGCCAATCGAGTGCTTTTCTCAAAGTTTCGACGCACGATAGCGAGCAGATGCGTCGCATCAAACGCAATATGGACAAACACGTACAGCATGGGAATAACACACTGCGTGACAGGAACAAGACAACTATGCCCATAATGGACAAGCAAATCACACCCCAAAGCCGCCGCCGATAAATCATCCACACAACACGCACCGTATGTCACATCACCCAACACCACAGTATCCTCACAAGACGTATGCCGGCACAGAATATCCGAAATGGTAGTAGCATACATAAGCAACCCCTCCGGCATTTGCAACGCCACACGCCTCACCTGAAACTCGCGCATACGGTGCACGGTCTTGTGGATTTCGAATGAGTAATTGGACGGCAGTGCCACGATGTCAGCATTCAGTGCGTCGTCTTGAAGAAGGGACACTCGGGAACTGGCGTCGGGCGGCGTGGACGGCGCGACGCATGCGGTTGCACAGACGCGGCTTCGTTGGTGCGTGTGGGGATGGCTGCATGCTTTGATGAGGCACGAAGGCCGTTTCCGGCTAGGCGCCCCGTGCGTTGAGGAGGTAGCGCGTGAGTCTCGGGAAGGGGAAGCGGCATGGTGCTTGATTGAGTGGGCAGCGGCTGTTGGTGGCATCGACTGCTGCAAAGGGCTAAGTCAGAATGTCGTGACTTTCGAACTGCACGTGGTATTCATAGTTGTACTGTACAGGGGGGAATAACTGTACAGTACATACTGTACAGTACATATCGCGTTGATAACAAGGGGAAAATTTTGTCTAATTTCAGTGTACCGTATACGCTAAATTTTATCTGCAATAATTTCAGATTTTTAAATATTTGCCAGCAGTGCACTGTACAGTACTGCACAGTATTTCTGTAATATTTAATTACTCCTATTTACATACGCCAAGTAGTTTACCACCAAAATCCTTGCAGCATCAATCCAGACCAAAACACTGCAACCAACATGCCCCTTGGCCGTCTTCGCGACCACACATCTTCGGCTGTCACCGAGCGACTCCAGCGATGGGCATCCATAGCCCCCATCATCATCATGCGCCACTAATCAGACAAAACGGCCTATGCAGCAGAAAAAAACCTTTTGGGTTGATACGGAGCAATGAGAAGAGGCAGTCCAGCGACAGACATTGAGGACTGCTTCGATTTCATCTGCATCTTTTGCGATGAACTTTGACCAACTGACAGACCATGCTTGTCTTTCTCTTTATAGATTCAATCGCCCCGACATCATGCGAATGATGCAGGTCATCCGGTGGCCGAGTGCGGTGACGCATACAGCGACGAACAGATACCCAGCAAACCCCCTTTTTCTAATTTGCGTTTTACTTCACCGCATGGCTTTTCCAACACGTTGGACAGATGTAGAGCTGCTTTTCGGGTGACTCTCCTCGCATCTCTCAGAAATATTTTGGGAAGCGCCGGATGAGTTTCTAGGGAAGAGGGCATGACTGGTACTACAGGGACTTGACGCTGGTTTCTGGAAAGGAAGATTT
Source organism: Kappaphycus alvarezii (assembly GCA_002205965.3). Classification (NCBI taxonomy): domain Eukaryota; phylum Rhodophyta; class Florideophyceae; order Gigartinales; family Solieriaceae; genus Kappaphycus; species Kappaphycus alvarezii. Next base: position 347,354 of record NADL03000009.1, read on the forward strand.
GCTTAATACTCTACGTCAGTGGGGATAAGACAGATGGTCTGGAAAATGTCGTCGGGTTTATTGATGGCACGGTAATGACGATACGTCGTCCAGGCGGCAACAACATCAGCCAACGCGTCGTCTACAACGGGCAGGGCACAAGTGAAAATATTTGATTAAGTATCAGGTAATTACTACCACGAGCGGAATGGCGATGCATCTCGCGGGCCCAATCGAGGGTCGCAGAAATAACTGGACTTTTTATGCACAGAGTGGTGTGGATTCACTTCTTCCGGGACTGTTGCAAGTTGGAGAAACGCAATAAAGCATCTATGGAGACTCAGGCTACAGTAGAAGAGTTCTTCTCTACTCAGGGTCAAATCTATCTGAAGGTTAGAAGCTGTTTAACAAAGCAATGTCGGTGGGCAGGTAACTGTGTAGTGGTTCTTAAAGGAAGTGAAGATGTATTGGACGTTCGTAGATTTTAAGAGAGGCTTTTCTTAGGAGAATCTTCAGTTAGAAAGTTGTACATCGTCGCAGTGTTGCCAACCAAACTTAGAAACTGTGTCTACACAAACAAAATTGCGCAGTACTTTAGAATAGCCTCATGTACGTTAGATTTTTATGTAAGTAACTGTAGTATGAATTAATAAAACCTGTGAGCGGGGGGAGCTGAATTACGAGGAACATTCTTCGAAGTCCGCGTCCAGAGGCTTTCCGCGGGGGCGGGACGCTCAGCAGTTTTACACTGCCAGTTCTACATTTTCAAGCACAAATGAAAGGTTATCGGACCCAAATTTAGCCTCGCGCGCCAGTTTACTGAGAGCTGTCATTTCTACTACAAAGTAGCTATCGAAAATGCTAAGCACAGCTTTCATTTGCCCCCGAGAATTGCTTTGCATCTGACACATAAAATCACAGTGCGATTCAGCCTCGAGACGGTGACTCCCGCTCTCTTATTTATGTATCGCGCAGTAAGCTTCTCGATCTAGTAAATCCTGCTTATGGCGTTTCTTCTCAAGTTCAATCCTTTTCTTCTCAATCTCGAACTTCGCAGCATCCGACTCCTTCAAAATGTCGCTTAATGCTATAGTTACGTAGCTTTTATTCCTTCGGACTTTCCTCAGAACCCTCTCTCTACGGTGCCTTTCTCTTCTACTAGTTCTGCAACGCCTTGATAATCATTTCCCGTCCAAAGTCCAACTTCGTCTCTTTCTCTTTCTTAAGCGCATCATTGGTAGCCATCGTCTCCTCAACTAAATCCCTCTTTGCCTGAGAAATGTCCCTCAGTAGCTGGTCCAACTCTCTAATTTCCCTCCGAATACCGGAAGGTACCCTGTCCTTCTGGTCACGAACATGAAGTCTTCTAAGATTCTTGTAAAAAGATCTTGAACGCTTTTCCACGTCACAGTTGGCAAGAAGCTATGGTTAGTACTGCAGCGCTTCGAAACCTATTTTTAGAAATACTGCAATTGAAGGAATACGTGAGCCACGTATTACGGAAATTTAGGGAAAAATACAGAGAAATTTGCTAGCTTATTCACTCTATTTATTAGAGATGGCATGAAAGTCGGAAATCTCGTTATTAACTCGTGGTTAAATTCCAGGGGGCAAGGTGTCATATCAGCACATACAGCGAGTTTGGACGAACTCAAATCTGTACCAAAACTCGTTGAAGTGTGAGTTAATGCGATTTTCTATGTGCCACTTACGCATCTATCAAGTTCGAAGATTCTATACCACATCATAGCCATCCCTCCTTCATAGAGCGATACCAGACCCGTCGCCCGCCTACCCATCCTTGGTCGCTTCCCGAGCCCCAACAATCTCCGAACTCCGCATATCGTTCGCCCATTCAATGCAATGGTAGCTAAATCGGCTCCAGTCTTGTCAACCACGGCTCCAAGCAATACGCCAAGTTCAGCACACAAAGGAACAAGCATCCTTTCAAAACGCACGCTCCCTCTGCGAAGCCCTAATCGCAGGCGGCTTCCCGGGCTCACTTGCCGTTTTACCATCCTCCGATCGGCAGACCTCCTTTTTCTGCGCCTCTCCCACATATTTCAGTACTCCTGCTTGACGTCATTACAGTGACTTAGTCATGTACGACTGCGACCAGTCAGAGTCCCAGTCTCGCGACAATAACACTCAGGGTGCCGCAACTGCCGCTCACGGCGATGATTGCCGTTGCTCTCGCTCCACATTCGTCGGCCATCTTATCTCATCTGCCACGGTTTCAAATATCAATGAGCATATGAAAGGAATATTGGCGCTAATGGAACATCTATTGCAGAGTCAGCATGATGATTCATGCCGCACGGCATAATTACCGCGAAGTTACAGTGCTGTGGCTAGCAGCCGATCCGCTGGCGTTAGTTTAGATGGCCTGCCACTTTTCTGCCGAGGAGCTCCCATGGGCCGTGTCGCGTTTCCGATCGCCTTGCAAATAAGCTGATAGAGTCCTTCGGATTCAGATGGATAAAAAACTGTGCTCATCTTGAAAAGTGAGACATGAACAGAAAGGAGATGATCAAGTCGAGGTATTTTACCTTTGAAAAGGTTCACGGAGTATTCCCCGTCTGCATTCCCATTCAGAGAACTTATGACGATTTTTGCCGTCATCAGCGCAGAGAGGCACGCCTTGTGGATATGAAGAACGTGTTCAGATACAACTAAAACAGCGGATGGGAGCTTTTCATTGTCACCTTCGGATTGAAATTGGTTCGACATGTTCAGGTGATGCTTGGTCAACTTAGAACCACCTTTACCGAGTAGACATGTTGCTGATTCGCGATTTAATACACCCAAGCGCATCATGATTTGAATGGAACCGTGGATTTTTTAGAACTATAGCTAAAATAGTGCTTTCAATTCAGAATTTTTCAATGACTTGCCATTCCGTCTTTCACCGCTTTTTGTGAAATACGCGGTGAATTTCCTGAGAACTTTACCGATTGGAAAGTAATGTGATTTCTGTAAGTGAGGCTATATGTTCCATTTGGGTTTGAGGAGAGTGGGTGATCGCATTGATAAAATCAAAATGTTGGTGTGTTGCAGAAATGTAAAAATGGATCTTTGTGTGGTATTTTATAAAGCAAATTAGATGACATGTGTCCTGCGATATACATTTAATGCAGCGGCAAGACGGAAAAACAGGGAGCTTGCCAGCAAAGTAGCAAGCATCCCTGGTGAAACCCTCCCAGGACTATCGAAATTGGGATGGAAGTTTGTGCTGTTAGCATTCGACTCGCTGGGATCGCAGTCTGCGACAAAGTAGTAGGTTATCGACAAATACGCGACCACTGTTGCAACCTGCAGCCGATGTTTCACTGGAGGAGTGAAGACACGGCTTTATCAGACACCTAGTTATGCGAATTGGTCCACGTGTGCCGCGTCTGTAATATGTCGCGCCCTACAACACGCAGAGTTTAACCACTCTATTCAAACCTATTTCTTTTAGGTTTGATACAGTGGGGTATTCAGGACTTCTCTGTAGGTAAATTGGCACTCACACTGTATAGCCATTGGGAGAGCTGATTTTGTTGATCTTTTTTTGATCTGATTCACTGATAGCCAGCAGGCACTGTACTGTACAGTAAGGGCAATTGTCGCTTCTTGCCCACTAATACTCTTGGTGCCGTATAACCGCCCGAGAGGGTTTTTGAGGGCTTGCAATCTAGACCACTCGGCCCACAAGTTGGAGCTGCTAATTTCGCAGGTGAAAGGCACCTTTCGGCCAAGTGTCGACTTTACTCATCCCTAACTTGAATCTCCATTACTTGGCTGACCTTAACTTTACTCATCCCGCCGCCGTAGATAACCCCAACCTAGCTAACTAGTATTTATACATACCTGGCCACTAAGGCCCCAGATTAAACAGCCAACCCGCTGTTGGCTCTGAACTTGACTCTCAACTTCCGCCTTTGCAGAAACCTTGACAACGGCAACTTTGGCTATGGTCACGTTCATCCGCCCGGGTCCCCTGTTTTATTTCCCTCCTCTCTATCCAATACTATAATACCCCTTTTGTTGATTTTTGTGATATTTACTCACACTTGGCGCCCCGGACTCAGGCATCTTTATACAAATAGGAACTTCAAGGTTGTCGTTGGAGACAACATCCTTATTTCCAAAGGAGACATTCAGCAATGCTAACCCACTACTAAATCGTCTTTGTCCAGTATCAAACCCCTGGTGTCTACATTTCTTTGGAATATATTCTTATCAAGTTTCTAGTATTACGCGGACCATGGCCCGGTCTTACAACCCGGAGGACAATTATACCGTCAAGCCATCCAAGGAATCACCCCTGCTCTTCCAGCTCCACTTCTTCTCGCAATCGACGAGCTGTGATACTTCATCGCAGTGTGCATAAAGAGAAAAAGGGAAAGCGAACACCCTGTGGGTCTTGGTGTGTGTGTGTGTTGGTATTCTCATTGTCTGACGGTGTTCCGTTCCTAGACGAGAAGAGCTGCGCACCGCGCATTGAACTAAATTTTCATGTTGCACCTGCATACTTCTGTGGTAAAGTAAAGATGAAACCTTATACCCTAATATTTAAGCGAGTCTTTGAATGTCTGCTCTGCAGTATACGAATCCTAACCTTTGTTGGATTTGTTCCGTTCTAACCTACAGGATAAAGTGTCTACTCGTCACGTGTATTCGATTGAGTGCGTACCATTTGGTTGTACATGTTTAACATGCAATCCATCACTCAGCTAGCCTTTTTGGACCATGCCTCTGAGGAATATTCCAAGGCCGAAAAATATCTAAAATGATCGGAACAGGACGAATGTTGGAAAGATCACAGTTTTGCGGGCGTTGAGTTCGATGGTACGCTCAGAATTGAACGGCAGTGCGCGCTTGAAGAGATATAAGAAGTAGAATTTTGACCCCTTTGGCGCGAAAGTCACCACAAACCCGCCCAAAAATCGACCATTGCTGTACTGACATGCATTCTACCCTCATTTTCATACATCTGTCAATGAAAATCTAGTTTTCATCACCATTTTTTCGTCCTTCAATGCAGACGTCCACGGTTGTCATGCTACCTAGAACCCTTCACGTCCCGCCACCATTTGGCAATTTTTTCTTCTTGTTGTACTTTGTCTTTTGCAAAAGAAATCTATTCTTGACTTGACTATCAGACAGGAAGTCATTAAGCAATGAAAAGTCCTTTGTAAACATCTCGCGACGTATGCGAATAGTAGCTGATGACCCAATATTGAAACCCGCATCGTCTAGTATAACGTCAATGGCCTCGCTATATATATAAATCATAACACCGCGCCTTGCTCTCGATTGTTTCCTGTAGGATCTTTTATTTGGATTCTAATCATCAAATTGATGCTTCTTGGATATATGACTCAGAAACGTTGTAAAAAACTTCACCAAACGTCTGTAGAAGTCGTTGCCTAATGCTAGAAGCACTCATCTTATTTTATTTTCAACCACGACATATTAGAACATTCTGTGTAGCTCTTCCCTCTACTTTTCAATATTGTAATGTTTACCTAGTTGTTTTCTATTTTCACGGCAAGCTCAACTACTTGATACATCTTTCAGGATAGTCCCAGTCACATCTATGATGCCTACTATCTCATCTTCTATTACGGACCTAACTTTGATATCACTGGACTGTATATGAATTCGGGGCACGAATCTGTTTGATAAATATATCGGAACTGAATTTGGAGGAAGAAGAGGATCAAGAGCCTAAATATTTCTCTTTTGAAAAAGGAGGAACAAAATCATAGAACATAAAATTGAAATTGGAGTAGTAAAGTGAATTTGGACTCAGCAGGGAAAAAGAGTTTGAAGAATTTAATTTTGAAAAATAGGGCCGGAATGGTGTTTTAATAGATGAAATAATCAAGAATGTGTGCGAAAGGACCATTTCCACATCAAAAAATGGTTAGAGGAAAACTAAATTCGTTATTTCTAAGCACTACCATTTCGGCAATGGAATCGAGGTGTTTGCTGCTTTTACGGATCTGTGAATACAAAATTTATGCAAGTCTTCGGCAGTTTTAGTGGGCGGGAGTAGTTTAAACTTCTAGAGAATGATACGTTCCCGTTTGAAGATAATGAGCTTCCTGTCAACGGGTCTTTCTAGCAGGATAATACACCCTGCGAATTCTCCTAATATGGATAAGCAGTGGTTTAAGTCTCAACTTGTTAGCATTAGAAGCTGAACGGCGAAATTTTGAGACCAAAGACCTATTGAAAATTTGTGGAGTCTGCTACCACGTGAAAGTTATGCGGAGAATCGCGAGTTTACAACTACGTCATCTCTGGAGAAGTTTAAAACCGAATCTTGGAACTGTGCTAAATAATTGCTGGGACATGACAGAGGGGTTCAATAATAGGGTTGGTACGATGCGAAGTAGAAAGAGAGTGTAAAAAAGAAAGAGCAACTTGGGGATTTTATTGGCCAGGTCGTCCCGCTCTAGTCTTTTAATACCCCGGCCTTTCTGTTTAGGTGACGCTGCTTTTATATAAATACGGAACGAACTTAATATCTTCTTCCCGAAGGGTATTCAGACATTGCTGTGGCGAGTAATTGCAGCCAGATGCTGTAGCTAGGTCAATACAACTAAAGATCGGAGGCCAAAGGCGCAGTCCGGGCTAGAAACTATCCGTATCAACGCTACTGGGCCAACGCCACACGGATCCTCGCTGTTAGGAAACTTTAGTACCGGTTGGAGCCTGTATGTATCGACTGCACTACTACAGATCCGATCTGCGCACCTCTGGGTAAATAGAAGCCATCATGCCGGCCGATACCGTATCAATAGTCAATTAGACGCGATCTAAAGGACTATGTTTGTCCGTGATGGAATATGAGCAGCTACGGCGCGAAGGTTGTGAATCCAGAAGTGTCTGAAAGTCCGATGACTATCATCTTTACTGAGAGGAATATTCTACCTATAAGTACTGTTGTGTGTTTCCTAAAAAGGAAACGGACAAGTGTTTCCTAGAACAAGTGTTTCCTAAGCGGTAACTGTTACCCATGATGACGCAATCGTGGGTTGCAGGGACCTTTGGATAGCAACTTACCGTTCATGTGGGTGTGCCATCAACTAAACTCCCCTCTTCAAAGACCTAGCTCTCCCTTCGCTTTGGTATCCATTTCTGATGGCGTGTTCTTACGGCGTAACAACCTTGTAAGCATACCAACATCAACGTAGATGCGTGCAAGTTGTTCGAGAGTGTCCTCAGATTTTCCTAATCCTTTCCAACACACGTGGACAAAAAGCTTACCATTTTCCTCCACTAGTTTACGCAATCTAGCTACCTGCACACCAGTTTCGGAATAAAGGAAATGCGTCATAATAGCGGCTTGGTCCAAAGAGGCGTCGTGGTAGAACTTCAGACGGGTTCCGTGCACGTTTTCAACGGTTCCATTTCGCAAATCTTTATCCTGAAAGACATAACCGAGAGCGATTTGATAACATGACGCGGATCACGCCAACGTAAAGCCAACTTTTCTCCAGCCGTAAAGTGTTCCCTTGCTACTAAAACAAAATCCCCGCGGAGAAATTTGGCAGTGTGCCCTTTGAAGCACGGTTTCGAGATTGTTCTCGATGATGCTGTAAAAAGTTGTTCACTACAGGATGCAAGTCAGCAATCAGTGACTTCAACCTATCCACATTGAGGCAGTGTTCCAGTTGGACAGAGGTGATGTCTACAGGTATGACAGTAACAGAGCGTAAAAAGGTAGCAATTGGTGGAGCGGGTTCCATGCAGAGAAAAGCAGTGACTGGCGTGATTTTGTTGCTTGATAGAGAAGGAGTGTTGTTCAGAGCACTTTGAATGATCGGAAGGAGATCGGGACACTCCCTAAAATCCGTTTCAAGCTCGGAAACCAGCGCGCAGAATGCTCGCAAAAATTCCTTACCAAGACGTTCGACTCGACCATTACTACGCGGTGTAGAGGGCAAAATGAAGTGGTGAGGGACTCATAAACCTTTGATGACTCTTCGTACTGTGTCGTTCTTGAAGTGGGTTGGCCTGTCGGACATTAAACCCTTGGTAATGCTGAAGGCTGCACACCAGTCGATTATGGCGAGCGCGGCGTTCTCGGCAGCTGTGCGTGGCGTGGAAAGAACCACTTGTAGTCGGAGTGGTCGTCTCGGAGCATGAGAATATACTTCTGTCCTGTGCAGCTGGGACCAATTTCGAGATAGTCGAACTGTAACAGTTCGTTCGGATGAGTATCATGAACGGCGGGTCCGAAAGGGCGGGGCACCTTCTCACCCCGCAACGCAGAGATGCAGTGAATACATGCCTTCAAAAATTTTTGTACTTCAGCAGGCAGCGTGCTCCAGTAATATCTCTTGCTCAATGTTTGCAGCGTTACCTGGCGAACACAATGACGTGCAGGACCTGAGTGGGCAATGATGCAGAGATGGAGTTGGATTTCACATGCGCTGTCTGGAATCCAAACGGCACCATTTGAAACTACCAATAGCCGTCTACGAGGCGAGAGCCATCCGGTCGGCTCGTGAGGTTGTCGTTCAGATCTTTCTTGATTTCTTCCGATGATGGCCAACAAAAGGTGTCGGATAATGCAGAAGGCAAAACAGGTACCTGCACCAGGCGTCGTACGACGTTGGGCGCCGACCATCTCGTGAGCATGTCTGCCCATACATTCCTAGTCCGCTGATGTAAAAGCAGGTGTATGACTACGCGCTCAGACGTACAGCCCAATGAAGAACCTTCCGTGTCGACGATTGGCTAAAATCAGGAACAAGGGAGAGTGAATAGAAAAGAAAAATAAGGTTGTTATGGTCGGTGTATAGGTCAAAACCTGCTGCTGTCGCTGCGAGCCAGGGCATGCGTTCCACGGTAGCCATGATGGCAAAACTTTCTTTCTCAAGTGTATATCAACCAAGCTGCGTGACGTTAAATATCTCTGAACAGAAAGCAAGAGGGCTATGGCGCTGCTTCGCGTGAGGCTTTGATAAGTCATCGTACGGGACTTGAGTGACAATCCCGACCAGACCATGTCAGAAGCATCTGTGTAAATGCAAAAAAGTTGCTCTTCATCGCGATGAGCGAGAGTCACGAGTTTGGCTAACGCCTTCTTGCAGCGTTTGAACGTCAACAGTTCGTTGTGATCCCATCCCAAGCTCTTCAGATCAACAAGCGCGACAGCTCCCTAGTTCTCTTCCCTGCTTGTGCATAAACGCGTTACATGAATTCTTGTAAAGGAAACATAAGGTTCGAGAAGTCGGGGATCCCTGTCTTCACTCACTGAAGGGCACAGATGAATTGCTGCAGGTAAGACCCAGAAGTGGGAGGTTCCATGTTGAACAGGGCGTCCAGTTTTCGTGAATCGTAGCGGACGCCATCAGCGGACACCACCCGACCGCACCAACGGATGGAGATAGCGAACAGGATACATTTTTTGGGGTTGTCACTTCTTTGACATATTGATCATACTGACGCAGAAATATGCGAATCACCCTCGGTGATATAGAAAGCAAACGCCAGTGGTTTACCGAGGAAGCGACAGAAGACGGTGGTTGAGGGATGTAGTGTTCATTTTCATTTTCGAACGAGGGCTTCGATGCAGACGCAATAGTGTTGATCGAACGGAATGCTGTTGAGCCGCAGTATCGCATTGATCACTGTGCGCAGTTGCGGCGTGAAGGTTGTGAATCCAGAGGTGTCTGAAAGTCAGATGACTCTCATCTTACTGAGAGGAATATTATACCTATAAGTACTGTTGTGTGTTTTCTAAAAAGGAAACGGACAAGTGTTTCCTAGAACAATTGTTTCCGAGTCGTTAACTGTTACCCACGATGACGCAATCGTGGGTTACAGGGAGCTTTGGATAGAAAATTACCGTTCATGTGGTGTGCTACCCACTACATGGAGGTATAAGCGAAAAATTTCGCTTATCATCCGATCCTAGATAGATCGGCAACAAACCACGGGTAAAATACATACCTATAAAATGGTACTCGTATTCTTTATAATGCAATAGTTGTAGCGGGGTTTAAGAACTGTATCTATGGTGCCGTTCAGAACGCTATAGATGAAAAAGCGTACGGGGGCTGCTTTTCCCTTGCATCGACCTTAATTGGATTGTTCTACAAGGCAAGGTATTGACTACTGTACTAACTTTTTCTGAATTGATCTAGATATTGGTGTAAAAATGAAGTTAATTTGGGGTAATTTACTGATTGGAGATGCTGGATGTTTTTGTACCGAGACGGGTGAGGGGTCTGGGTATTAAAGGGTCTGAACAGGAGGTATTCAGGCCGGAATATCTCGCAAGGCTGGCGTAAGAACAGCCCTAAGACATTCTTCGCTGGACGAAACCGTCGTCGCAGCGATTCTTTACATCAGAACGGCACCTTTGATCGCAAACGATTAAAGGTGCAGTATTCGCATGGTTGAGACACAAAGGTGCCGTCCTGTGCCCCTCTCCGAACTCTCCTATGTTAATTTATTGTCAATTACCCGGAATACTCGTCTAGGTTACAGGTTGTCCTTTAACCTCCGAGCTCAATTGGAGGCGCAGCTCCTACCGTAATATCTAATATCAACCTGTCAACAATAAAGGCTAATGCAGTCTTAGGGTGCTTCACTGGACTACTGTTTTGAAGATCGTTGATTTGTGGCAGTAGCTGATTGATCGCTTGATATTTTATATTAATTTCACAAGAAAATTGGCTGTTTCAGATGCTACTTCTTAGCAAAAGTTGGTTCCCGAGGACGTTTAAAATTTTTAAAAACTAATTGTCCAAAGTTCAGGACAAGTTTCCTGAACGAAACAGTTTATGTGGGACTGAAGTACTGTACAGTAAAGTTCTTCTGCAACTGCTCAAGGAGCCTTGAAAGTTCCTGTAAAACTAGACCCATCGAAGGGGGGTCCAAAAATGTTTTGTATTAGGAGTATGATGTGCCACAGTACAGTATACTCATCACCAGCCCCAAAAATCACCGTCTCCATTATACCACCGTCGACATATGCGTCGACCAATCCAGTGATCTTGCCTGCCCCGTCGTCTCCGTCCACGTCGCTTCCGTTCCCGATCTCGCAATCATCGCCCCTGCCTCAGAAGGAGCGCTGAACCTTGGCGGCTGCCGAAGCCATCTTTGTTGACTAAGCCCGCCGTTCTGACCCGCACTGCAAACGGGAAGAGCGCATTGCAGACTGTGTTGGGCGCTTCAATCCCTCTGTTACCGCACCAGACTCCTCCCGACTCCTCGCAGAGCAATAATTGCCATTGAAATCGCCCCGTCCGCCGAGTCCTGCAACGCATTCCAGTCGCACGGCCCCGCCTAGAACTCCCTCCTGGCGGCTTCCCATACTGCCGGCCGCATCATGCCCTCCACTTTTCCCTCACCTGTTTCAACCGACAAACATACGTGTTCATCCACAAACCCGCTCTCGTTCAGTTCTCGCACATCGCCCCTCACCTTCAGCACTCGTTCAGCTGAACTCTCTGTCAGTCGCCGCGCCGCCCAAGACCAATCCCCAAGAACTGTTCTCCCTCTGCTGAAGCATTGCTCACCTCTGCGCCTCATGTCACGTCTGCCACCACAATCTCTCCTGGCATCCTAACCTCCCCTCCATCCAAGGACCGCCCCGCCCTCCCACACATTCCTCGAAACTACCGAACGCCTCCTGTTGGGTCTCCTCTAGCGCTCAGAGCGAGAAACATCCCACATCGTTTCCTTAGCTTTCGACTCGTTGGGACTGCTATCGGTGCCCTGAGGACTTGTGGAGTGTCGGGAAATCTCTAAGAATAGCTTAACAGCCGATTTTATAATGTTTTCCAAATATGTCTCTCGTACAATGGAAAGTATGATCCCATCACCACCCGGCCGAATAGCTTCGACTTACTGCAACGGCCTCCTTCACGGTCAGACTCTAAGAAGCTGAAGCGTTTTCAGCTCTAGATCTATCCGAATAGGTTCTTTTCAGGCGCCGTAGTTATCTTCTGCCAATGCAATCATATCTTTATCTCCTTTCTTTCGTGCTTCAATTAGTAGAGTATGCGACTTTCTAATACCCCCTAGTAAAGGTGTGTCCTCAGTGTGCCTTCTAGTGCGGAGATCAACCTCCTGAACGCTAAGGTACTCACTCAGTTGAGCTGAGACTTTCACCCAAGCGTCATCATTAGATATAGATTTGCGCTTTCCCAGCGAGCTACCACGAACGGAGAATATAATAGGCGTATCATCCATGGCGGCATCAAGGTCATCGTGTCCATCATCTAATCCCAGCAAAACCTTCGGATCATCGCATATAGTTTTCGTGAACACAGAAAGTAGGTCTATATCCATACTGACAGTTCCACCATCAATCGTAAGCAATGGAAAAGTGCGGTTAGATCATTGCCAGGCCCTTTCCTGCTCAGAGAATCAGAAAACTTGTCTGGATCCCCCTGACCAGATGCAGTCCACCTTTTAAAACTTTCTACGAAAGAATGAATGCTTCTCATTTTGAATGTTCTTCACTTGCGGTGCAGTCAATGCAACCATTGCAGTACTATTGGCTGCACTCAAAATTTTGAATGCTTACCCCATTCAATTCATTGACTGCATTCAACACCTTCTGTACTGACGCCATTCAAAACATTTAATTCAGCCAAAGGTCGTAGAACTAAGCCATTCAAACTTTGATTGCATCCGTCAGGTATTGAATATCCATTCAAACATCATTCAATTCCCGAAAACAATGAAGATGATCACTTATAGCAACAGTAAAATGCCGCATGGTGTCTATACCGCCATTACAACGCGGTCCTCCTTTGACTCTGCAGCAAACCAAGTGCAATTCACTATATCTTCTTCCCAACTTCTTAGCACAATCGAATCCAACGCACAAATCAATGAATCCTCAGACATGTTTTCTCACACAAGAACAAATTTTTATCCAGATCTCCTCCCATTTTGTACCACCTGATTCTTACTCAGTACTCCTATTTCCAAGCGAACGCCCAACAAGACCCATAATATTTGACACTGGTGTGATATTCGAACATAGTTCGACAAAACGAAAACTTCGGTACTGCCTGGCACCGCACTGCAGGGCTCTCATTCAGCTGAAAACATCATATTCCAACATTACAGATCATCTAAAGGTTCAACACAAAACTATCTCAAAAAGAAGCAAGGAGTTACAAGAAGGAATACATATTCTGGCAAGTAAGGTAACTAGAGAAAATCAAGTTTTTATTCGCACTAATCCCACTCGCTTTCATGCCTTGAATTTAGTGCGTTTAATTATTCGGAACTTCTTACCTCTCTCTTTGATATCATTTAATGAGCTCAGAACATTTGTCGTTTTTCTAGATTAACGCTCAGAATTTAATGCTCATATTCATCCTAGATCTGTCAAAAAATGGTTGTCGAGATGTACACTGCAACAGCTACTGCATTCCCCAAAGATATTTCGAAAGAGATACGTAGCACAAAAATTCCTTTTTCACATATCAATGTTGATGTCTGGACTTCCAAGGTCTCACGGGATAAGTATTTTGGAATTAGTTTATTCTATGTTAACACCCGATGGGAACTGAAATCGGTTCTACTCGCGGTTCGCCATTTTGTCCATCTGCAGAGCTGCTTACGGGTAATAGACTCTCTGATGTACTCCAGTGATGGACAAACAAAATTCTAATGGAGTTGAACGTCGAGTATGACAACATCTTTTCTTCCACGTCTTCCAGTGGAGCAGATGTCAAGAGACTGTGTTCTATGTCTTGTTACCTGGATGTTGGGATTGGTATCTCCCTCATCTGCTGAGCTGTGTTCTGGTCGAGACTTTTGGCACCGCACTCAACGAAAAGAACGTTCGAAACACTGGTTAAAGGGGTTTACTTAAGGATGTAAGGAAAATAATTGAGCACCTGCAAAAATGATCAATTATGAAACAGAAGTTCATGGAGCCGCAAGAAAAGCGAAGCGGTGGAAATCTCAAGCTACTTTAGGATGTTTTGCATAGGTGGCGTTCTACAGTCCGGCTCTTGGAAAGGGTTTTGAAACTCTGAAACGCACTGGTTGCTCACTACGAACAAAATGAGATGAAAAAGGTTCCCTTCACTGGAGATAAGGATATTCTGGTTGAGCTCTTTTCGATTGTGTTACCGGTAAACGAGATCATGCGGCAGGCGCAGTGCACAACGTGCTCCTCCGGTATAGATGGATTTTTAGCCCTCTTTCGTCTTTATAAGCACTTGCTTGACTGTAAAAAACCTCTAGAAATCTATGATCCCTCGTCAGAGCATTAAAACTCTAGTGGGAACACAGTTCCTTCAAGAAATGTTTCAGAATTATGCAACCTGACCACGTATACTCGCAGTATTCTCAAAAAGGCAATGCAAAAGCGCTTTTTTGAGGGCTACAATGGAACAGATCGTTCAATGATGTTAGAAATGCAAATGTTCATGCATCCTATATACAGGAAGCTCAACTGTCTGGAGTACATTTTGGATCCTTTTGACGCAGACCAACACCGATATCGAGTCACAGATATTATTGTAGACTTGTGCGCTAAGAACATGCAGGCTAAAGATGTTGTACAAGCTAGCAATGACCATGAATCTACTCACTACAGCCCAAGTGTGCCGCACTCGCCTGCGATAGAGAAGACTAGGAAAGTGAATCATTTTTGGGATTTTGACCAGTTCTCGTGCGATGATGTCCTATTGCAACAATCGCCGTCCTCTGCCGAGGAAGTCGCCAGGGCTGAATTTAACTCCTAACTAGATTAAGAACGCTGAATTGGGGAAAACAAAGGAATCAAAGTATCCTAATTTGAGTGTCGTAGCGCGAGCCGTACTGGGACAGCCAGTTTCGTCCGCCCGAATAGAAAGAGACTTTGGTACGGCGGGAAACTTTCTCAATAGTAGACGAAATCGTCCAGATTCTGCACTTGTAGACATTTCTTAGTTTCTCCACTGCAATTTGGACCTGGTTCCGACTAACATTTCTGAACTATCTAATGAAGAGTGGAGATCAAAGATTCCTGCTCGAATACTTTCAGAGGATGATCAAACGGATTCTATGCAGCAAATTGCCTTTAGTACAGGAGAAGATTTCGAGCTTGGTTTACTTTAATATCTATGGAACGCTGACAATATGATTAATTATTTATGTTCTAGTTGTAGAAGATGGGGGGCAGTACGGTAGTGGCAAGTTTTTGAGCACTGGAATCGGTTTTTTTACACTAAATATCGAGGTACATGACCAGCGCACGCGCACGAGCAGGTAGTTGAAGTGTGCGGTCACGTCTGTTGCGCAAAAGAAGGTTTATTCGCACTTAGCATCGACGGTCATCAGCGAAAGTAAGAACGGAGCGAAAAAACCAGCGTGGCGGACGCGGGGATCGAGAACAATGTGCAGATCAATCACTCAATGAAGCGCGCTGAAGCGTGGCAGAGTCGCGTTCGTGGCTTTGCGCGTCTTTTGCGCATGTCGCCCTTGTTGATGTGCTGCCTCTCTTGCTGTTGGTGAGTTTGTTTGCGCGGTGCTGGATGCACTGGTGGGTGTCCGGAGTTTTGTAGGCGTGCTGTTGTCTGTGCTGTTGATGAGGCTTTTTGGGCGGCGCCGTGTGCGCCATTGGGTGTCCGAGGTGGACGGGCGGTGGATACACTACGCACGATCGCTGGACTTGCTAGTGCTGGTGCTGCTCTGCATCTTGGTGGCCGTGTGGTGCGTGAGCTAGCACGGCGAGGGACGCGTTGTATCTTGCATAAACTGGGCTGCAACGTGTTGTAGGTAATTGGCATATGGCCTCTGTACAACGTGTACAGTCACACTTTCGTCAAATTTTGACTGCTGCTTCATTCAAAGTTTGAAAGAAGTCAATTTTTTTGCAGCCGTCAAAAAAAACTTCGTTTGGAGACCCAGTTTGACAATATACCATTTAAAATTTTGACTGCATTCAAAGTGGACAAATGAAGTTCCAGTCAAAGATGGATTTATTTTGACTGCTCGGAATTTGGAAACACTTAAATCTTGACTGCAGTCAAATCATCAATAATCTTAACGTAGAAAACTTTGGTAAACTGGGCCACATTATCCCTGTACTTTTCTTTCGAAAAATATCCTGGTCTGTGAACTGTTGGAAAAATGGATATATCGATGTCCGCGAGCGCAGTGCTGAAGGCCTTTTGCGGTTTGTACCCGGGGCCATTAAAATATCGCTCTACAACACCGACCCAGAACTGGTCTAGGTACATTCGGGCATCTATTTGTTGTCGCTTCAATTCCTGTTAGGACAGCAAAAGACCCTTGCGAAAACTTTCGTTGTGTCTCAGAGCGACAAAAAATCGCGTATACTCAGATAGTTAGAAAAGGTTCCCCTTCGCACCTGGGTCTTCTAGCTAAAACGGGACAGATCCAACTCCACCTGATCTTTTGCCAAGATTTAATTCATCTTCTTTCACAAGAGTACTTCTAGTACTCCTCGTTGAATCCGCACATGCAAAATGGTTCTAGCTCGGGAATTGTAAGGCATGCCCCGAGAGCCACTTCCGGAGCATGGTCTTTGCAAGTATGAGAGTGACTGGTGTAAAGGCTTGATTTCATAACATCAGATACTGTCCGCACGTTTCTCATCTGTTGAACTACATACAATGTGAATTTTGACGCCATTATATACTTAGAAAGCTTTGGTTGCATGATTCATTCCTTTCAGATTCTCTTTAGAACCGGGACATTTTTTTTGAATTAGTATTAGATATACGGGAGGTTCTCCGATATTACCCCATTTTTTGACACGATCATGTCATTATTTCGACCCGGTGAATTCATCATACAGCGCGGTGGGAACAAGAAGTTGCAAAGACAGGAATTAGGTTGCGAGATATAGATCGGGTGGGTTGTAGTCTTGTAGTCCACTAACTGCGGGTTATAGTTGCGATGGTTTGCAGGTGTGAAAGACCCGTTAGCGGCCGGGGTAGCTTGATGGAATCTGATCCTGTGGGGATGGTACTTGCAGATCAAAATATGATCTCTGAAGAGATTTTTTTCTCTGTAGGGTATAATAGTGATTTTTTGCATTGTATGACGTTATGAGTACCTCATTTCATATGACCGCCTTTTTTTCATCAGGAAAATTTTTATGACAGGAAAAGGAGGAAAGGGGGACCTTAACCTAAAATAATTTATGCGGGGACCATTAAGGCCCATCGGACTCCGGCAGCGGCCCATGGGAGAGGCGCATGTTGTTTATCATTCTGGTTGTGTACGTTTGCACGTACGCGGAGACTTTTGCTCTCAGACTATCGTGTTCATGTGCAGGGGTGGTGCATTTCGGTGAAGCGATGTAGCGGAATATGTCCTGGATAACGCTCTGGGGATCTTGACTCAGTTTTCCGTAGATGTCAATGGCCGCGGGACGCATTTTGATGCACTCAGCTTCGTAGAGTTCAACGTCGGTGCTGTTCTTTCGGTCTTCGGCTGCATTGAGTGCGGCTGCGCTGGATTGGGCCCATTCATGGTATGGGGAGGATTTTGGGCTGAAGATGGTGACGCCGATCCCTTGGGGTCGGGTTGCGAAGTCGGGATCATCAATGACGAGGTCGAGGACTCGCTGCTCGTTGGGGTCCTTGTGTATGTCGGCGGCGAATATCTTCTCCAGGTAGGCGTTTACCCTGATTGCCAAGTCTCGCAGGGTGATATAGGGGAGGTCTCGGAGCCCATTATGGAGCTTGAGAGAATAGGGAGTTTCCTAAAAGAACGTCGATCACTGTACAGCATATCGGTGGGGCGGTATGGTCGGTTGTGAAGGTACCTGGGAGAGCGGCGAAAGGAGAGGTTGCGGACGGGCAGGAAAAGGCATACGACAGTGATACAAAGACGCCAACTTTTTCACTGCAAGTTTCAAATTATTGATACCATCCCGTTTTACTGTCCCATCCCTACTAAAACTTCTCCACATCCCCTCCTGTCAGCCCAACATCGCCGGCATACCCAGGACGTTGACACGCCTAAGCCCCATAGAAAATCACTCTTTTCGTTCCCAACGCAACCTCAAGCTAAGGCTCACGACCATTAGAATAATATCTTGGATTTTCTGTATCCTTATGGTATAACTCTAGGACCCCTACGCCCTAGTTGACTCGGCATCCCACTACGATGCCGTCCACACGGCGACACGATGTGAAGCCGGTTCTGCGCTCTCCAAATTATTTTTTAGCAGCTCTAATCTAGAAAACACCCCCCATTGCTTGTCTATACCTCCCTTGAGTGAGAGGGTCCATTGCAGTCCCTCCGGGACTCCCGGCAACCACCGAAAAACTTAACTTACGCCCTACATATCCCTACTTACTTTCTTCTTCACATAGCAACTCTTTGTTTACTGAAAAGCTGCTCCCTTACATGCGTCTAAGTTAGCCTAGAGCATCCCGCCTCCGTCTCACAACCGGGGCTTCTCCACTAAATTCGCTCCATTTATATTTTACAAAAAAATTTGGGGTCCTTAATTTACCACATCGAGACCAACAATGGTGGCAGCGAAGACGGGTAGTCGAGTTCTCTTAAACATGAATTCCAGAAGTCAGCGTAATATGATGGAACATATAGTTCTGTTTTGTGAAATACGCGTAGATGCAGTGTTCGATTAAGAAGGGGCTGGCGTCATGGGAGAGAAGGGAGTTGCGCAAAGCCCGTGGGCGTGCAGCCTCTCCATTATAGTCGGATGGGTTGGGGTGAGCGTTTCAGAGGTCATCTTTCCAGTAGGTTTGTGCAAAAGAGGTCTGCAGCTCCTGAATGAAGAAATTATAGAGACAGAAAGTGCACTCAATGAGATTTTCAAAATCGTTTTAACCGAGACCGCCGGTCCCGTTTTCGAATCATGCGGAGCAGAAGTGCTCAGGAAGAAACTCGACGTTGCCTGGGTGGGCTATTCTTCGGTAAATGATGCTAGAGCGGTTTCTGGAACGAATGAAAAGGACCTCTGTGGGAATCAGAATAGCTAGGAGAAGTGACCTGCAGACTCCATGGCTGCCGCTATAGCCTTGTACAAATGGGGAACAGTAGTAATGTCATGGAAAAGTTTACTTCACCTATCAAAAGTGTCCCTTACAGGATCAGACAATTAGAGGCTAAAAAGTAACCGGCATTTAAACGTCGGTGATATGTATATTTTCGAAGAAAAAATAGCGCTCGGAGCAAGGCCACCGAGATAGTCGAACGCCACAGGCTGGAAGTCGAATCCCGGTGCGAGGTTCGGGTTCTCGGACTGGAAGGGAGGCGCCGAGACAGCTTTCGCTGCGAGGTCGTTATCTTGTCTCGGTAAGAAGCCTTGGCTGCCCCGACTGCGACCTAATTGGCCTAAGCGCGGTTGGCTTCTTAATGGGGAGGCGACTGCGATGTTACACGCAATCGCACGCAGTGTGGAGCCGTCGGGAGCAGTGGGCGGGTGCAACAGTATGTCAGCTGAACTTATTTCTGTGCCGAGGACGAGGAGCTTCACCTTTTATTGGCAGTCCAGTCCAGCTGCGCGGGCGACGCGGTAGGAAATAAGGTTGCGAAGCGAGTTGCGGCGGTGCGCGCGATCGAACCCTGCAGGGCAGAGGTCCGCGATGTGGTCGCCATATACGTCCATTGGACGCTCGCAGTGCTCGCGGCCGAGTGCGAGCCAGTCATCATAGACCGGGAGCCCTGGGTTGCGGCGGAGCATGGTTCGCCAGTGCTAAGCGGAAACATGCGTAGCGATGATGGGGTGGGCGAAGAGGAAACCGGAGCCGCAGCTCTGGCGAAAGACCGGTCCGAGAATCAGACGCCGGACTTCCTCGGGGCTGTGGTGGTCGGTGACGGGGTAGGTAGCTCTCCCACGAGTCGTCTTGCGTGAAGTCCTTGGCGAGGGCCCCCTGCTACGGCCCCCTCAGGAAGGTTTGAATGCGGGTGTGTGATGTGATGGGGAACGGGTCGAAGAAGGCGAGATCCACAGAGTAGGGGCACCTGAAGATGCGGAGGACGAGCTCTCTCATACTGGATTCCGCTTGACGTAGGAGGAATGTACGGTCGCGGCGATTGCGAGTCCCAGAGATCGCCGAAGAGCAGGGGCCAATGAAAGCGATGGTCTTGGAGCTATCATGGGCTGAGTCAGTAATACTAGCCACGGCTGGGCCATGGAGGAAAGGAGCGAGGAGGGTGAAGTCCTAGCCGCTGTGGCGGATGGAGAAGTTCACCTGGTCCAGGCATCGTCTGTGAGGGCCACTCCGTGGAGCACGGTGTAAGACGATCGCTTACTCGCGTCGAACTCTTTCTCGTCGGCGAGGGCGTAACAGGTTTCAGCAAGCTTGAACGTATGGGTCAATAGGCATGCCTAGTCGCAGAGTCAGTGCGTGCGCAGTCGGGCTCAGGGGCCACGGAAGTCTTGAAGTAGTTGCAGGGTCAGGTGAAAGCTCTCCAATTTTTCCCAGAGTAGCCCATCAATGAAGGCCTGATTGCCCAGCGGGACGCCTAGGAGGTAGAAAGCCAGCGACCAGTCCTCCTGCGACTTTCGGCATTCAGTGACGTTGAAATCTTCTCGAAAGACATCCTTGTCCGGCTTGGGCACCGTTGGCCAGTAGATTATGGATTTTTCCTTGTTCAGGTATAAGCCGTTTGCGGGACCTTTATCCCGAAGGAGGCTGAGCGCACCCGGAGGCCGTCGAGGGGCCCCATAGGAGTACTATGATCTGCTTACCACTGGATGAGGACGATTTTCATTTCCTCGGAAGTCCGCCGTACGAGCGGCTCGAATTTGAGAGAAAGCGACAGCGTGCTGTCTTAGTCACCTTGCTGCGCACCATGTGCACTCGCGAGTATCGTGTGGTAGCGTTCAGGGAGAAAAAGCTGTGATGGCGTGCGTCCATAGACCATATTCACGATACGTGATAGGCTGAAGGCGAGAGAAGGGAGCCAAGCTGACATTGACTGTCGTTCAACACTGAAGAAAGCATTGTTTGCGTCAATGCGGACGGTGGAGATGTTTGAACTTCGCGAGAACCGTTACGCCAGCATGAGCGTGTCGTAATTGATCGCCTTCATCCCAGACTTGATGGCATTCGCCATTTTTTATGGAGCGAGGAATTCACTGGAGTCATCGATAGCGGCTGGTAGCAGCGTCTTTGTGACGATGCGGTGAGGGGCTGTTCCAACAGCTATTAGAAGTATCTTGATGACACGGGACTGTAGTGAGAGAAGGGTGGAGGCTCCCGGTAGGGGATGGACCGATTACTGGAGGTTCCCTTGCGATATCCGTGAGACCAGCTGAGCCAGGACGCCTTTGACGGTGACAACCGCCTCGGGACTGACGAATGTTTTTACGAGGATGTGAAGCCAGCGGACCAGCTTGCGTTCAGGACCTTGAGTCCATTCACAGGCATCAATCATGTCGCAGAGGGAGGCGGAAGTTCTTCTTCAGGGAGTTGGGATCAAACACCCTCAAAATACATTTAAATTAACTTCCTCCTCTCTATTACGGCAATAAAATATTTTGTATTCCACGCCTGGACATTCATTTAATTTTTCCCTACTCCGGCAGAATTCTTATTCCTCGCAATTAATAATGTTTTTCCCGACCAACTCAGCGATTCAATCTATTCCTCATAGCTCAGAGTTAAAATGTAGAAACATTTGGGCTTCAAAGTTCCCTGGCAGAACACCTCGCCTTCTTTCCCTCAAGGCGTAACCGTCCTTTGCAAAAGGCGCTCGACAATATTTGAATTAGGTAACAAAATCGCAGGTCAGGATATTATTTCCCCCCAACTGCAACAAACGACGACGCTTCAAAGCTCTTTCAGCCAGTGACGCTACACCCATATCATCAGAACTGTCTGCCACATCAGCTTCCAGTTTTACATGAGACGAAGATAATTTCTATTCACCCGATAACGTATAAGAATTACCGTCCTGCCTTTTCATAATTGCAGACTCAAAATTCGGATCGTGAACCAAAGGGGCGTCTGGACCAAGGCGGTCATTGATACCTTCCCAGTCAAATCCTCCAACACAGTATCAAAAACAAATCTTACCTCAGCAACTGTAATATTGTCCCTCTCCAGCGTTTTTTAACAGATTTCAACTCCCTCAACTCCCCAACTACTTTTTCAACGAGACAGTTTTGAACTGTGTTTAGTAAAAGCTCATCTACTTCCTTCAATCCCAACTGCGATAGTATATCTTTGATTCCCTGATATCGAACCAACATGTCGTGTGTTGACCTCCACCGCGTCTTATTGGCCGTTTTCGCTCGAAGGTGCGTCAGCTTACGTAGCTTCGCGGCATCAATGAGATTCTTCAACTTCATCATAACCCCGTGAATCTGGCCGATGGTTTCTGCATAGCCTGCCAAATAGTTCTGGACCGCAAGATTGAAGCGATGGCTTGCGCAACCCATAAACCGCATCCCTTCTTTACCTGCAAACGCCTAGTTTGTCCTACAGTTGTCTCCAACTAACGCAGCTACATTTGCCCAAGGAGAAAATTCAGTAGTATCCGAAATCTAGAGGCGTTCTTACTATCCGGAATTGATGCGAAAATAGCAATGTAGTGGGTATCGCCTTCATTCCAACCGTCAACCACGAGGCCAAATTTGTCCGGCAGTAAAGCAGCAATTTTTGCTGCAACTTTTTCCGTAAGATCAGGCAATTACTTCATAAAATTATTGATAGAGATCGGTTCTACCTTCAAATGGCGCCGAAGCACCCTATCTTTGCATGTAGAGAACGGGCGAAGACCGATGATGACGATCTGAAGCCAAGCAAATATAGCTTGAACCTTTTTTTAGTAGCAGAAATCCGATAATTGATTAATGGATGGAGCAATGGTGGTGGATCCGATCTGCTTATGTAGAGAGTGGTTACGGGTAATGCGGGATAACAGATTAGTGTAACCAGTGTCTTTTTGTTTTACCACTTTGTCGCACTTACACACCCACTTGGTGCTTTCGACTTTCTGCTGGTTAAAGCAGGCAGAGACGATCTGCCTATTAGCAGAAGAAGGTTTCACGTTCATAGTGATGAGCAAAGGATGCCCTTTGCTTGGAGAACTACGCCTGTCATGCATCAAATCGGCCGATCCTGATGGGTGGCGTTGACGATATAAGGCTACATGATCGATGCGGGAGCCAATACATTGACCATACAGGATCTAATGTCAAGAATGACAGTTTGTCAAAATCTATCATATCGTAAAATAACTGAAATAAGTAGTGTTTTGAGAAAAAATTCTCTCGTGGTCGCAAGAAAATGAATAATTTTTCTGAGAATACGCGATATTTATTTAATTTCTAAGGAATTGTTTAAATTATTCAATATGGGAATGATTTTTGACGACGTTTGGTTGGGATGCCGGGCATACAGGCTGTAGGTGAAGGGTGATGACCTGCCAGATGGTTTGAGGGTCATTCACATCCGCATGCGGATGGCTGCAAAGTGATCCCATGGTCTTCCCGTAGCAGGCGTCCGCCTAAGCACTTCAGCCCGTCGGCACCGACGTGCCGAGCTGGGCGCGGGCAGGTGCTGATAGAACTACTCGGAGCGGGCACTTTGAGCGAAAGTGCCTCGTCCCAGAGTTAGCGATGGTGTGTCGGTGTTCTGTTGTCTACAAGAAATGTTCACCCTCAATCAGTACGGACTTCAAAACCCCTTTCAAGAGGTATTATGGCTCCTGAATATAGTTTGGCACAGTATAAATCACGGAGCTATCCATGCAACGGATTGCCACTTCCCCAAAGGTACCTGTAAGTCACTAACGCGTCGCTGCAAGCGTTCAGAAGTTTTTTGAAGTCGGGAAGTTTTCGATTCATCACCATCCAATGGCTATGCTTTTACTGCTGCGATCAGTCTGACTGCTCACTGACAACTTTCAATTGTATTTCTCCCGCAATGCATTCACCGGCAACAAAGGTGGCGATTCTGAGCTACCAAATACTCTCTATGGGATGGATACAACTGAGAGCGAAAAAAAGATATTCACTAAAAAAGCCGCTCCAAACATACCGATCGCTGCAAGGGGTGACTGGTAACCTTACTGAACAAGAGTTTTCCACCATGTTTCGGATGGGAGAGAAACGATGGCGAAACTGCTATCAATTTTGAATGGTCAGCTCAATGGCAATACTAGCGCTCGACTAGGTTCTACTTCTAAGATGATCCCTGCAGAGTTCAAGCTGGCCATTGCGCTCCGTAAGCTGACAGAGGGATCCGAAGGGGGCATTGAAGCGTGCTATGGAATGAAAGAAAAAACTGTGCCCCAATTTTTTTGAGAAAACAGTATGGTTACTAGACTAGAATGAATTTTTTCTTCTTCTGGATTCCCCAAGACAAAAGGAGGCCTCATAGACTGTGCGATGCAATTTAAAACGTCACGGAAATCAACACGCTATCTAGATAGATGTGTGGGGTATTTAAATGGAATCGCTGTGCGCATTCTGAAGCCGCACGCAGATACGAAACCAAGCTCGTACACAACCGGATGTGTTTTTTCTCTTCCCTGCACAAGCTATTTTTGATTCTGACTATCGCCTTTTATCTTTTTCTGGACGTTGTGTGGGTTCTACAGATGGTTCTCTTGCATTTGCGATCTCAAGTACTGCTCAATTTCTGGAATCAGGAAAACTTCCAACTCCGTTTTGGATAGTTGGAGATGAGGCCTATAAACCAAGTACATATCTAATTGCCCCATGCCGGCATCAGAAACAGATGAATGCCAGGATGCCTTAAATTTTTTTTTGTCGTCTTTGCCAATTCATGTCGAGCAAGCTTTTGGTATGCTAGTTAGGAAATGGGCAATAATGAAAAGCCCTTGCGTTACTCTGTTTTGAAAATTTCTATGGTGATCCGCGTGGCATTGAAGCTCCGCAACTTCATCATAAACACTACGGGAATCAGTACTCACCCGCGCACCACCAGTGAAATGGAAATTATATACAAGGATGGTTCTCATTGGTATAAGGAAATTAAGAAGGCGCTTGAAAGCTGACTGTGGCTCAATTGAAGTCGAAAGAAGGTTTCAAGGTGGAAGACGAGAAAAGAAATATGCCTTTGGCCATCTTCAACAAAAGGAAACTTTAAAGACCTCCAAGACCCATCCACTGAGTGCAAAATAGAGTTGACGCAATTCGGCAGGATGGAGGCAGGATCAGAATTTCCATTGCAACAGAATTATATAAAAAAAATTTAAAAAAATCGACTGTTAAGCTATTCGTAGAGATTTCCCGACACTCTGCAAGTCCTCAGGGCACCGATGGCAGTCCCAACGAGTCGAAAGCTAAGGAAACGATGTGGGATGTTTCTCGCCCTAAGCGCTAGAGGAGACCCAACAGGAGGCGTTCGATAGTTTCGAGGAATGTGTGGGAGAGCGGGGCGGTACTTGGATGGGGGGGGGGTTAGGAGGGCAGGAGAGATTGAGGTGGCAGACGTGCCTTGAGGCGCGGAGGTGAGCGGTGCTTCAGCTGAGGGAGAAGGATTCTTGGGGTATTGGTCGTAGGCGGCGCGGCGGCGGACAGAGAGCTCAGCTGAAAGTGTGGTGAAGGTGAGCGGCGATGTGCGAAAACTGAGCGAGAGCGGGTTTGGGAATGAACACGTATGTTCGTCGGTCGAAACAGGGGAGGAAAACTTGGGGGGCATGATACGGCCGGCAGTGTCGGAAGCCGCCAGGAGGGAGTTCTACGCGTGGCCGTGCTATTGGAATGCGCTGTAGGGCTCGGCGGAGGGGCGATTCCAAATGACAATTATTGCGTTGAGAGGAGCTGGGAGGAGTATATTGCTGGGGCAGATGGTTTGGAGCGCCCAACGCAGCCGGCAATGCGCTCTTCCCGTTTTCGACTTGGGTCAGAACGGCGGGCTAAGTCAGCCAAGATGGCTTCGGCAGCCGCCAAGGTCAGGGCTCCTTCTGGGGCTGGGGCGATGAATGCGAGATCTGGAACGGAAGCGGCGCGGACGGAGAAGACGCGTGCGGGCGATATCACCGAATCGGTCGCCGCATATGTCGACGGTGGTATATGGAGACGGTGAGTGTTGGGGCTGGTGGTGAGTATACTATACTGTGGCACATCATACTCTCAACACAAAATTTTTTTGGAACCCCCTCCGATCGGGTCTAGTTTTCCAGGAACTTTAAGGTTTCCTTGAGCAGTTGCAGAAGTATTGTACAGTATTTCAGTCCCATATAAACTGTTTCGTTCAGGAAATCGTCCTGAACTTTGAGATAATTAATTTAAAAAATTTAAAAAATTGAAAGCTCCGGATCGGAAATTATTCTTTGTAGTGACGCAGCCTTACACTTAACATTATCTGAAACCCCTCTCCGGCATCAGCATCGAGCTCAAAACGTCACTAGAGAGATTATGGTTTGCGAAATTCGTCATATTTTTCGTATACGCGTAGGATTCGTGTGACACGATTACGAAAAAGCTTCATCTTACGAAATACTCTGCTAGTAATTTTTGTTCAGTCATGAAACTGTTTTCGTGAACCGTGCTTTGAAAAATAGGACCTATCGAAATCAACGGTCTCATGTTCCGCTGCCGCCCGCCCGCTACCCAACCAACATGCACATCGCTCCTGTTGCTGGTGATACCCCTTTCCCCCCCACTCACCAACTGGTGCACATCATCCCTGCCGTGGCCCCTCCCCTTCCACCCCACCCTGCACCGAGGTCATATCATCTCTGCATCCCCCCTTCCTCCCACCCCACCCCCACAACGCACATCATCTCTGAACCCCCGTCCGCCGAAACCAACCCACAACGCACATCGTCTCTGTGCCCTCACCCTATGACTAACCACACAACTAACGGGCATCATCTCTGCGCCCGGGCCGCTCCTGCTCCCGATCCCCCCACCCCTCACTGCGGAAAGACTTTTTGTGCTGGCACTGGTCTGCGTGCAATAGTGTTCTCTCATACCTCGCAGTAAGTGCAATCTCACGTATGCTCAGCGATTGCCCTATCCTCTGCATACGAGGATTGCAGACTTCAGAATAGGGCTATGCTGGCTTTATCGAAGGAAGTGTATGACAAGGGCGATGCATGCCCTGTTGCTCGGGTTTCTGAAGACTTTATTCTGTCTGCCGTACAGAAAGCGAACTGGCATTCCAATTTAACTCTAGTGGAGAGACGGAGTTGACTTATCAAATGCAGTGTGTTCAACATCAATATATTTTCCGAACGATTGTTTGCTAACTTTCGCTTCAAAGCTGCCGATGTGGCGCGAATTACCCAACTCATCGATCGGACAGGGTTATGTCCGAACCCAGTGGATGTGTACTCTAACCGCAACTTGTGTAATGCTACATCGGCTTGCTACAACAAAACGATGACGGACTCTGAAGCTATGTTCGGATTCAAAGCACCGGTTTTGAGCGAGATATTCTGGGAAGTGTGCGAGATGTTCGTATCGAAGTTCGGATATCTGCTCAACTTGCGAGGAGGATTTTACAGTCGCGTGCCGTCCTTTATGCTGCTGCGATTGCAGGAGATGGGGCTCCGTATGAAAAATGTGTAGCATTCATAGATTGTAAGAAGAAAAGAATGTAGCGGCCTGGTGGGCATGGTACTATTCAATGTGCATGCTATTCTGGGCATAAGGATTTCACTGCCTAGTCTATGTCTTTTGCACACCGTATGGACTCATGTTTGGGCTATTTGGCCCTGAAACTGGTCGGCGCCATGATAGCATTTTTTGCATAATAGAGGGTGGCAAAGCGTACTTGAAGATTGTTTACTCATTAATGGAGAGCAGTACTACATATACGGTGATGTTGCTTATTTGCTAAGGCCTTGGATGATGAGCATTTTTTTACGGGAAGTAGCTACGGAGGCCGAGAAAAGTATCAACACCATTATGAGTAGCGTACGGGTGTCTGTTGAGCATAACTACAAATACCTCAAGCAGTACTGGACTAGCAATGATTTGCAAGGAAGCTGAAGGTTCTGCAGGCTCCCATCGGTTTACTTTACCGCTCATCAGCTATATTACTCAACTTTCATGCTTTCCTGTACAGAAGAGGGCAAACACGCGAGCAGTTTCAAGTTGATCCACCATCTTTTGATGCGTACCTATTCGTAAGCTTATCATCATTTGTTTAGGTGTTTTAAAAAGCGCTCATGATATCGTTTTGCAGGCGGTTCTGCTCTGTCTGCTGCTCTCTGTCCTTTTCTCTTCCTCCATCGTTCGCGTTGCAACTGCAATTCCTGTTTCCTTAATTCCAGTCCTTTCTCATCCATCTTTCTCCTCTTTTCCAAATCATCAATTCTGCTTGTTCCAAGCTTCCATTTCAGATATCATCATCTAACCTTCTATTACGGGGCGTTTTTCGGTTTGTTACAGTAGATTCCCCGCTTTATCTGAAATGACATTTCCTCCTGATGAGGACCTGCTGTGTCGCTCCAACGCCATTCTTTGCACCTGACGGCCTGCTTCCACCAGCGATTCCTCACGTTCCGCGAGCTCCTTCTTCTTCTCTTTTCTGGATTCGTCTTCCTCTTTCTCATGAATGAGATCATCCAAAAGGCCATCCACTTCGTTATCTCCTCCAACATCCCTGAAGCGACCTCATTTGACCTTACTACTGCCCTACGTGCCGCATCATGTTCCGAAACTTATCTCTAAGCTTCTTTAAAGACGGAAGTGGATGGCGTGGAGAAACGTTTTTCACGAATATCACGGACCTTTTCAAACCTTTTGTCCAGTTCACCATGAGGCGCACAATGCGCACCATGCTCTCGAATACCCGCAGCAGGAAAGCTTATAGGTTTCAGAGAACACAAACTTCTTCTGGCGGCTAGCGATGTTAGGCGCAGTTACCTTTTTATCATCGAGTTAGTGGCAGTTGGTGCCTGTGGAGCTGTGCTCGTGATGAGCCCATTAGTTTCCTCTCCTCCTTGATCCCCGATAGTACCCAGTTTGTGCTCATGAGGCCGAGGTAAACAGGTTGGGGCTCTGGGTGGGAATGGTTGAGTGTTGAGTGGGTGGTGGAAACTTCGGTCGTTGACAACATCCCGAGTGATCTGAACAAAGGTTCTTGTGGTTTGTCGTTTATTTACAGTGGTTTACAGCATATTACACTGTACGGTTTTCGTAAACCATAAACAGATTCTGCAGACTTTCGTACCAATCATTTTTCTCGTTTTACATTAAAAAATAACCTACGACTTTCGCAAACCATAATTTTACTATTGTCTCAATAGTTGCACATCATCGCTTATTCCAACTGTGTCACATGCACATCGCCAATTTTAATCGTAATTTTACATTCAATGCCAGCAATGCCACTCGCACCGCAAAGTGCCCTCAATGGCCCAAGACTTAGGCATTCTGCTCCAAATACAATTCGTTTCGTCATGGCACCATCGTCATCTCGCGCTATATCCAATTAGTGTGGACATAAATACTTCAGCTAATCGTGCATCGCGAAGCGTCGCCTGCTCCTTGCCATATTCTGGACCGTTTTCTCGTACTCGAACCGTGCTCATAGCCGGAGGAGGGCCATACAGGCAATGACTCAGGTGGTTCCTACCATGTCCCTAAGGGTTCGAGGTCGATGAATGGTAGTTACGAGATATTAAGACGATAAAATAAATCAATATGAGTTTTTTTGCTTTTGCTGTTCTGCTACTTGTTCCCCTTTCCATTTGATCGTCGACGCGAAGCTCGCATTAATTATTATTGTTGTTCTTTTCCATTTACGCTTGCCATCAATCTTCTTCGGTGCTCCAATAAAACATGAAAAGTAACGGCCTTCGTCAAAATGTCAGCCGGTTGTTCCGCAGTGGGAACATGAATCAGAGCAATGATCCCAACTTGAATCAAATGACGAACGTGGTGGTACTTGAAAACTACATGTTTGCTTCGCGTGCAGAAATATAACCTTGATTTGCCATTGCAATTGCTGCCGTGTTGTCAATAAAAACCTTGTTGGTGGGCAGCTTGACATATTCATTGTACGAAATTTGGTTTGTTATTTCACAAAATAGTCGCCGGAACCAAGCTAGTTCTTTTGAACAGGTCGACGCTTCGGCGGAAGATAAAGAAACCACAGTTTGCTTGATACTTTTCCAACTTATCTGCAAAATATTCAGTGTTATCACAAAACCAGTCCTTGACTTCCTGGTGCTCTTACAGCCTACCCAATCTGAATCCGCATATGCTTGAAGGCCAACGTCTGTCGGATTGCAACTTTCTTTATACATGATCCCCCAATGACGACTGACCAGAAGGTAACGAATGGTGCGTTTAAGATGTATCATGTGACAATGAGTTTGGCGCATGAAGACTTCGCACTAGTGCAGCTAATGCAAATGAGATATACGGTCGTCAGCAGACTTCCAAGTACGAAAGTTCAACGATTGCTGTTCTGAAGAAAAAATGACTATTTGGTGACAGCTGTCTTTCCTACTCTGCTTTTGGCTCAATATCAGCTTAAACTGGAAGCAGTTCTCACATTGCATTTCATTTTTGCATGTGTTAGTTGTTCAGGAGTTCCCGTGCGTACCTTAACTGCGTAATCATAATTCCAAAACTTCCTTGTTCTATTTCCTAACCAAAGAAATCCCGTAAGTTTCCAAACATCTTCACAACGAAAGTCGCCTGAAGTCGCGACTTGAAGTGATCCAATAGACGAGTCGAATTTGATGCGAAGTTCATATCATCAACGACGATGAGAATCATAATGAACTCGCCATTCAAACTCTTGAATTTCACCAAAAGATGGTATGCCCCCAAACACTATCTTCGTGTTCAGTTCCCATTCTAATATCGAGATGTGACCATCAATTCTGCTTGATGGAAGCCGACTCGGAAGCCAATTTATATGTCGCATAACTTCTTCCCAAATTGTCTTGTCCAAATTCGAACCCCCAATAAAAAGTGCCCACGCAAATAAAGTTCCTCCATAGAGCGATCCGAAATTCCATTGTCCTGTGGGGCTTAGGTTGGTGAGTATTCGAGATTAATTCCCGAAAAACGAGCGTGGTTGTCAATTACTTCACTTTTGCTCTCGTCAGCACCATCCAAGCGTATGTTCCGAAGAAGAGGGCTAGTTACCCATTCACCTCGAGCTTGATGAGACAAAAGTTGATCCGTCAATTCCTTCTTCTCCTTGAAAAAAAATCATTATTTTTTGCAGTGTAGTCATCGAAGACACCCAACGCATACCTGTTTCCTGAAATGGAGGAAGGTGTTATCGGACCTCAGATGTACACATGAATAAGTTCCATCGGCCTCTTGGCCGTTCTTGGGACTCCAGAAATTGGGTCTCTCATTGCCATTTAAATAGAACAAGGGACACATAGTAGCTGGCGAAGAATATCGATGCTGAACTTGGGTACACTTGGAATGACCTGAGACAAATTCAATTATCTCTCGGCGCTTAGGTGTCTGTTACGGAAATGCCAATCCAAAGCAACGCCTATTTTTCCCTTATTCATTCCAGAACCAGCAACGGTGCTCGAAAATGGAAAAGAAACGACAGTTGATGCGTTATCGTAATTTTAAGCTTGATTATGTACGATACGTTCTGAATTGGGATTTGAGAAACAATATCCCTGAATGACCTCCTTATGATGAAACATGTGCTGACATCATGAAGAGCCGATGGGTCAGCTGTAAACATCACAGTAAAGAATTGAGATAGTTTGCCTACCGACAAAATATTTGTTGAGAAGCTGGGGCATGATAAGCTTATAAGTACATGCCACCATCAATTGGCAAGAAAAAACACATTTTCGAACGATTACTGAAGTTCCTGACGCGTAAAATACTTCTTCCTTCTCGATAGGCTCACAGTATATAAAAGTTTTTTTGCTTTAGTTAAAGTTGTGTGAGCCACAAAAGTCCACCGAAGCAACATTAATATTTCTTCCCTCACCAGTGAAAATTGAACTCCGAAACTTAATGCCAGCCATGAATCCATAATATTTTTTCGGATCATAGGCTCCAGTGCTATGGCCATTGTTGGGATGACTGTACACGTTGGCTTGTGCGACCATGTCATGTGCTCCTCGGCCCATCGGGGGTTAATCATCCGGAACAGGGTTTTCGAATTATCCTTGTGACATGGGTTGGTATGGAGGATAGTTTGGTATGCTCCTTCCAAAGCCTCTTCCAAAGCCACCTCTACCAAAACATCTTCCACGTCCACGGCCAAGACAACCTCGGCCAAATCCAAAACCACGGTGTCTTCCACAAAAGAATCAACGTCCTTGATCATTCTGCTTGTGCCAGTAGTCCTTTGCGTAGTGCCCATACTTTACACAGACAAAGAACTTTATATTCCGATGATTCTTCTTCTTATCCACAAATTCTTCCTTACCAACCGAATTATTACCCTTAGTACTATTAGAAACATTAGCCTTGATCGTAGCATCATTTTTGACATTCTTGACAACATTATCCTTCTTACCACGATGGCGAGGCTATTCTCCTTCGAAAGCAATGAAAACTCTTTCCAGAGACAATTCACTTGTCTCGGCCACCATAGCAAGCTGGACAAACGATTCAGGCAAAGTGCGTAAAAGTTTCGAGGCCTTATCTTCTTTCTTGACGGGAGAGCCATGCGAAGTAAGCTTGCCAAATATTTCATGAAAACCATCCAAATATTCTTCCCAACTTTACCCATCCTTGAAGCGGAGAGACTCTATCACGTTTCCATAATTCAAAATGGCTTGGACACTAGAACTCGTGTACAGCCTGGAAATAACTTCCCACGACTCCTTGGCATTCCTGTCATCATCATCGATAGCCGAACTCATTTGGGCCAAAGGGCCCGAGCCAAGGCTGAGAAAAATTGCCGACTCGGCCTTTATCATGGCCTCCAACCACATCTTCCTGACAGATGCTGAGGTATTGACCGGTTCCTCCGAAAGACATAAGTGTTCAAAGTCGTTGCGGCAGATAAAGGCGTGAATGCGGCGCCGCCAATGAATATATTCTTTGGAACTATTCAGCTTCGGCAGGTTTGTCGTAGCGTCTTGGTCCGACATAATGGTAATTGAGAGAGAGAGATAGGAAATGTAGTGCAGGTGTTACGGTTTGAGTTTGAACTCTGCGCAATGCTACCATGAAACACAAAGGTGCCTTTCCGTGCCCCCGCTCCCAGCTCTCCCGGGTTGTTTTATTGTCAACTACCCAGACAACTCGTTTAGGTTACAGGCTGTCCTTTAACCTCCGAGCTCGCTTGAAGGCGCAGCTCTTACAGTAATATCTAATTTCAACATTTCAACAATAAAGGCTGATGCCGTCTTACACTTACAAATACTATCTGACTATAATAACGTGCCTTTGCCATGTTGGTGCACTGTACAGTGCTGTAAAGTGTAGATATAATACTCCAACATGCGCCCTATTTTCAACCAATTAGCAAGTCACACCCTAGATGTAAATTCTACTACAGTACAGTAAAGAAAGCTCATTGCTTACCGTCTTGCACAAGAAAAGGTGATTGGGCAGATTATTTTTTAATTTTTTTGTACACATGTGAAGTCGGGGGGTGTCCCATTCATCAATCGCCACTTACGGTACATTACGGTATTTGTACTGTATATCGAGAATTACACTATACTGTACTGAACTGTCTTGTAAAATGTTTCTACAGTACTGTACTGTACAGTCCTGTACTGTACAAGTTTCGGCTAAAAAACAAGTGCAAGCAGTCTTAAATTCTTTCATTGTCGCTGAAGTTTTGCAAATGTGGAGGATTTTAGACATAAAAAGAATTAAAAAAAGGTCAAGTATAAAATGGGTATGCATATATGCTTTATGGACTCCATCCCCAAAAAGGCCGGAATAGTAACTTTTGTCAGCGTCCAGTCATTTTTCATGTAGTAAAGGAGGTTATGCTCTTATCAAGGGGCACTGTACCATCGTGCCAGCAAGGAGAATAAAATCACCCTCTTTATTGAACAGGGGTGACCTTGTTCGAAGTGTTTATGCATGATCTCTTTCAATGCGCAATACAGTACTGTACAGTACTGTACAGCAATGCCCTCGCTGTTGGGGATGCAGCGGCCTGGACTGCTACGCATCCAACGCGCCCCCAGCCAAGTTGCAAACCGGTAAAGCTCTGCCACATCTCTCGACCGTCATCTCTTCCATACTCACCAACAACCTCTTCACAAACCTCATCCGCACTCACACACCTTCCAAGTCCTCTGCCCGTAAATCAAAATGATGTCCGCCGCAGCAGAGGAAGAGATTCTTCCGGCCCCACCTCAACCCCCTTCTCCCCTTCCCGACGAGCCCTTTTTCGCCCCTGCCATAGTCGATGGCATCGATGGCGACGTCCTACAACAACCACCTCCTCCTACAAAGGCCGACTCTCTCTCCACGATCTTCTCTTCATTTTCCTCGCGCATGTCCGACGCAATGAAGGCCTCCCGAACCGCAGTAAGCTCCGTCCTCCCTGCCGCAAAGGCTACACTACCCGCCATCCTATTCTTCGGTGACTCCATCACAGAATACAGCACCCACGCATCTGGCGATGATGCCCCGGGATGGAGTCTCAGGTTACAGGAGGTTTATTCCGGAAAGGTCGATTTGTTCGTAAGGGGATTCAGTGGATACAACACACGCTGGGCTTGCCACATATTCCCCCACGTGATAGAACAATGCAGCGGAAAGGCCCGTCTCGGCATTGTCTTTATTTTTTTCGGAGCAAACGATGCTGTAATCGATTCCGAGCGACAGCATGTACCCCTCCACGAGTACGTTGCCAACTTGCGAAAACTGGTAACATACGTGCGTCGCTTCAGAAGGGTAGACCCCATTCAACCTGTCCTTGTAACACCTCCGCCGGTGAAGCTCACCCTGGAACAACAAGCGCTCCCCAAACGATTGCCGGCGAGGACTCGCGATTATGCTGCCGCGTGTGTAACGGTGGCACATGAGCTTGGGTGCCCCGTGGTCGATGTTCACTCGGAAATGATGGGCCGTCTGCGAGCGCTATGGGAAACCGAGGAGCAACTGCAGGAGGGGCTTGACACCTTCTTGTGTGATGGGTTACATCTCAATGCAGATGGAAATCGTCTGATTGCGGAACTCTTTTTGGATACTTTTCGGAAGGATATGCCTCAGTTTTCACCGGATGTCGTCAAGAGACCATTTCCAGGTCATCAGGATATTGATAGTCGGAATCCAGAGGCGAGTCTGGGGTCAAGTGTGCTGGTGTGATGGTAGTAGTTCGGTTTAGTGCTTTTATTGTGACATACGACTGTTGTACATTATGCACACATCCTATCATGCGCTCCCTGTAGATGTAGATTCGGCAGTCAGACTCACAATTACGATGCTACGCATGTATCACAGGTGACAGTACTGTGGTCCTGAACAACGAATTATCCAATCGATGTGGGGTTTCCAACGAGTTACCGCAGATTATCTCAAACCGTTTGGTACATGGTGCAATGCCAAGCATAACTGAGCGAAAATGCCTCGGTAATAGTCCGACGGGCTGGGACAAACAGCAGCGTAAGAGACAAGAAAACTACGGCAAGAGGTTAATCTATCCGCAGTCTTTCTAGACGAGGCATGTCGGCGAAGAGACCTTTCTCCTCAGCCTCCCTCAACTTTTGGTTCTCCTTGTCAAGATTGGAGATGAGACGCGAGTACAACTTTTTCTGATCTGCGCGATATTTCTTGCGATGTTCAACGAGCTGGTCCCTGACTTGCTTTAGGTCGTCAAGAGCTTTCCGGATGGCTACATCGTTAGGAGCAAGCCTGACAGCCTTGACAAGGTCCTTTTTTGCATCATCTGCCTTTCCCTCAGCGACATCCAAATCCCACAACTCATCCGTCTCTTGCTTTGCCATATCCTTTTTCACCAAGCTAATCAAAACCACAGCCCTTCTATACAAGCCCTTTGGATTATTCGGATCAATGCGCAAAGCCTCCGAAAAGTCCCACAAGGCGTTATCCAAATCCTGCGTCCGCAAGCGACACAACCCACGATTCAAATGGCATGGCATTTTAAAGTTGTTAATATCAGTCCGTCCCTGCTTCCCGATTGCCTCCCACTCCTCCTTGGACGTGTACACATGAACAAAGCAACGATCGTACTGCTTCCATGCCGCCTCGTAGTCTCCCTTGCAAAGAGCGCGTTTCCTTTGGCCTTTTCTTTTAGACCGGCGGCAATTTTCTCTGGTACGGAACTGTAATCGTAATCCAGCTCACTAAAGTCGGCGGGCTCTTCGGCGGGATCATCACTGCCT
This sequence comes from Kappaphycus alvarezii, assembly GCA_002205965.3. Taxonomy (NCBI): domain Eukaryota; phylum Rhodophyta; class Florideophyceae; order Gigartinales; family Solieriaceae; genus Kappaphycus; species Kappaphycus alvarezii. The sequence goes on from NADL03000009.1 coordinate 383,501, forward strand.
ACCTCCCACTCGGTTGCGTTGCTGTCTGCCATGTGATTGCTGCTTGTGCTGGCCGGTGGTTGAAATGAATGGACGAGTGAGTGGGATGCGGAGCACGTGGTGCGGTGCGAATGAAGTTGAAACCAACAAGAGTCAGTGAAAGTCAAGTTGTTGGACGGATTCCCGGGTGCAATGCTAACGACCTGTCTACTGCTGCACTCTGACGTCTTCTCTGCTACCAGGCCGGACGGTTTTATCGCAACGTCTTTCGATGAGTTCCATCAATACAGTAGTGCTGCACTCAGGGAGGGAGCCACATACAGTACTGTACTTTACTGTATGTTTGCAAAAGTGGTGTTGTGCCGGCAGTGCCAAAGATCTTGGTTACTGTACAGCAGTGCATTATCCCCCATAAATTTACAGTACGGACAACACTGTAATTTCGATGGCGCCGTAACACAGGCACTGTTACAGAACTGTAAGGCAATTAGGTGAACCCCTGATCCATTGACCCATCGCAACTCGTTGCATTCTTCAGCAATGACAATAATGCCCCATCTTGCCCCAACGAGACACTATCCTCCTCCGCCATCACCCCTTCCCCCCAGTGCCCCCGATGGCAGTTTTCAGTTTCTACCTTTTCGATCGCACAGGAAATTGCCTATGCTACCGCGACTGGCAGCGCACACGCCCCCTCTCGATCGCTCCGACGACCAGAAGAACATGTTTGGCATGCTTTTTGCCCTCCGCAACTTTTCCATCAAATTGTCCCCAGACCCACCAAAGGCGTTCCCACCCACTTTGTAACCGACGTCTACGCACTGCACTACTTTGAAACACCCTCCGGTCTGCGTTTCGTACTCACCACGAGTAGTAACTTTGGTAACATCGACATTTCAAAGTCCCTTCAAGAAATATACGACTCCGTTTATGTCGAATACGTTGCAAAAAATCCTCTCTATGTTCGCGGGGAGGAAATCAAATCTGAGTTTTTCATGACAAAACTCGACAATTACGTTCGCGCACTCCATGCTTTTGAGCAAAAAGGGAACGGACCTTCACTACATATCCCCTTCTCGCAAGACATACTCTCGCCCTGCAATAACGCCTGCTCGCTGCATTCCTACAACATATTTACTTAGTACTGGCATTTGCATTAAGGCCATCTACCCTCACGTTTCATTCACCCAGCCTCTTCATACCTTCTTTGGATCTACACCCGTCCCCCCCTACCTCTGTTCCTATGCCGTTTTCTCCATCATGACCAAACTCGATCCAAACGCCCACAGCGATACAAAAAGTAAAACACCTAGCAATTAACATCCCTCAACCCGCTCATTAGTCATGACTTGATCCATCTTGCCTCGCATCCCCGTCCTTATCCTCCGAAAGTCTCATAACCGTCCCTACGGCGACTGTTTTTCCCTCGTCGCGAATCATGAAACGCCCCAATTGTGGGAACACTTCATACGTCTCCACACAAATCGGTTGCGACGTTCTCAATGTAGCCAGACACCTCATCCCAGGCTTGACAAACTTTGGATTTTTTTGCTTTGCCTTTCCAGTCTTCTTGTCCAGCTCAGCCAATAATCGCGTCACCTTAAACTCTTCCACAGCCGCATGAATATGAATCACAGCAGAGTAACCTGCACAGATAATGCTCTTGTGCTCCAAGATTACCAACTTTGCGATAAATGTCCGCGTGTACGATACCAGATCTCGCGGTGAGCACAGCACAAATCCCACACGTACATCCTCCTCCTCGATGCCCTTCAATCGTAGACGCACCACATCCCCTGGCTCTGCCGCTTGCGCTGTTGATCCTCAAGTTGCAACGCGTCTACTATTATATCCACTCGATTTGGCATCATCACCAATTTGTCATTCACCTGAATCACACCAGATTCCAATTTCCCCATCACCATAGTCCCCATTTCCTTGTGTTTCTCTGAAATTGGCATTTTCACAGGCCCTGACAGTAAACGCTCTGGCGGGCGCAAATGTTCCAACGTGTCGAGCAAAGACTCACCCTTGTACCAACCGCACACACTAGGATCCACCTTATCCTTCAAGTTCTGACCGGTGATACCGGACACAGGGATCCAGACAAGACCCTTTGGATTCCAGCCGACCTGCCTCAAATACGGCTCTAGTTTGGTCTTGCATTCATCAAAGCGTTCCTTACTCCACGTGCCGTCCACATTCAATACACTAGTATCATCAAGCTTGTTGATAACGATGACCATCTGCCTCACACCGGAGGTCTTTGCCAACATTGCATGCTCCCTTGTTTGGCCACCCCTTTCGAATCCCGTCTCAAACTCTCCCTTCCTTGCCGAGATAACCAAAATACCAATATCAGCTTGAGAGCCCCCCCAATCATATGCGGTACATAATTCTTATGACCCGGGGCGTCCAAAATAGTAAACCGTTTGGTATCAGTTGTAAAACTAGCCTGACCACACTCCTCGGTCTTTCCCTTTGCACGTTCCTGCTCCGAAGTATCCAAAGCAAATGCAAACTTCCAACTCTCCCGATTCAAAGCCTTTGCCTCCTTTTCATACTTTTCCATAGTGCGATCATCAACATTCCCCGTCAGCACCAACAAATGCCCCGAAATAGTACTCTTGCCCGCATCGACATGCCCCAACAACACGACATTCAACGGCTTCTTCTCATCCAAGTCCATAGCATTCGGATCAAACGGCGCGACATCCCTTACCCTCCACTTCCGGTTGCGCGACGTTCGACTCGTGCTTGACGTCAACCAGCGGTTGCGGCGCAGGTGTCATTGCAACGTCTTTTGAGGCGGCATCGGTAGAGATGTTGACGGCAGAAACAGCAGTAGTGACAGGAGATACAGGGTCCACGGTGTGGGCATCCTCCCATGATGCTTGAGGGGGTGAAGGTTGGGAGTCGGGGGCGTCGGAGGAGGCGGCGGGACGGGCGAGCCACGAGGGGATGAATTCACTGGCTTGCGGATTCATGGTGGCGGTGTGCAGGGGAAGGGAAGGGAAGGGGAGAGGCCGGTTTGGAGTTGGTGGGAGGAGGGTGGGATGATGGGTATGGATTTACACTGTGGAGGGTGGTGCGTGAGCGAAACTGGCAAGGGTGAAGCGGGCGTCGTGGAGCAGTGTTGTTTAGAGTTGAAAGGAAACATCTGGGTCAAGTTGACACGCAGGTAAGGTGCTGTACAGTACTGTACCGCATCTAGCCAATTGTTAGCCGATGGGCTGTGCTGATCTAGCTAGAGGGGATCAGGATGTTAATCCTGTCATTTGTCAGCAAATATTGTCAAATATTTCAGCTTTCTGCCCACTAAAAGCCCTTTGTACAGGGTTGTGTAACCTTGGAAAACATGAAAACATAAAAACTTTAATTTTATTTCTCAAAATTTTGCCCTTAAACTATACACGGGTCAAAACCATACACATGTACTGTACAATATGTACTTGAATTTGGTTCGATACAAATTCAATCCAAGTAGTAAGGTTAGCTACAGTATAAGACAGGTCTGTCAAGTTGGAGGGCTTTTTGTGTGTTTTGTTTACAGTGTAAGCTCAAGTTTCTGTATTGATCACAATTGTACTCTCCAATTACTGTAAATGCGCTGTAAACAAAAGAATTCCTCGATTTCGAATTGCGCGTAATCGTAGAAAGACAAACTGATCGTCATCCGGATCCGACTGCTTCCCCCCAACTTTGAGCGAGCAACGCGTCTCTGCCAACCCATCACCGGTCTCACAGGCAGGCGGCAACAGCCACCGCAACCCCAACAGTGCCCAAATGTTCCCTCTTCCTCCTCCGATACCTCGATGATCCCCCCTCCTACCAAGAAAACGCGCCTGCTTTCCCCCTCCCTCCATTCCAAAATCCTCTCCTGTTTCCCCGCACCCACCCAAAACTCCACCCTCTCCATCCCTTCCATTTCCCACCTCCCCCTCCCTTCCCTTCCTCCCACCCTCTCCACCCTCTGTGACTCTCTAACATGCATATCCAAACATGCCGACCCTTCTCCGCTATCTACCCTTCAATCCCATCTCCAATCCCGTTTCCACGCCCCCTCCGAACTTATCTCCGCCCTCTTTTTCGACCAAGACACTCTCCCTCCACTATGCGCCCTTTCCGTATTAATCCGCCATCGCCTCATAAGACCCATCGAGATTCCATCCCAATCTCTCCTCGTCAGGGCCACCCTGGAGCTTGACAATCCTGAATTATGCTCATGTCGCGGCGTATATCCAGGCATCGAAGCCTTGCTTCATGTTTTATTGGACCTCGGTAGGGTAGGCGAGCGCACCTTGGGTGCGCTCATCGCCGCCCTATTCGGAGATGACCAAGCGGGAGTCGACCTGCCTCTCAAGTTTAAGTTGGCCCGCATCGTCGTCGATGTTATCAGGAAGGAAGCAGGCGAAGGAGGTGTCGCGGATGGACTCTTGGAGGAATGGGCCCGCCATGTCGTTTTGCCAAAACGGGAACATGGGGGGGGAGCTGCGGAAGGCCATCTCGTGTGTGGACACCGGAACTGAGTGGCTTGGCAACGGGAGAAAGGTGGCAGAGTATTTGAAAGGTGGCGTTGACGAAGAGAAGGCGGTCTTGGCGTTGTGCAGGGGGTGTCGCTGGAGGCGGCTGTCGCGTTGTTTAGTCAAGGTGTCCGTGTCGTTGTGACACTGGCGGATGGCAAGGGACATGTCATCGTGAAGGTCGTTTGGGATATACTTGTGTATTGATCGAACGCATTTTGGATCACAGCAGTTCGCACGTCGCTCCTACTTCGAGGACTACCATGGAATGTTCGGTGACAGCGGCGCTCAGCTCAGTGCATGCGCAGGGAGACGGGTATGTGATGGCCACTTTGTTATGTCTTGCGAGGCACTTGTTTCATCCTAAAGGGTTCACAGCAGAGGGAGAGAAGGATGCGCAGGGCTTTGTGGAGCATGAACGCTGGCTGAAGAACGTTGTCCGTGCAAGTGATGGTCCTGTAGTGAAGGCCATTGTAAACGCGCTGAGTGAATTGGTTTCATTAGAGCCGGTGCAGTATTTGAGAACAAACCATAGAGTACTCTCCGCAAACAGGCAACATCTTCGCCAGTTTGGCGATTATCTCGTTGAAGTGCGCGCCAAGATCAGTGACCTAGATCCAATGCATAGGACGGGTTCCAATGGAATTAACTTGAACAGTGATGGGACCCAGCTGCCGGCGTCACAGAGCCGGCGAAAAGCTGAACTTGACGTCAGTCGGTTTGTTTCAGAATTTGCACAATCAGGTGGTAAGATTCCCACCTCTCTAGTACGACAGATGAACTTTCATCGTTACCACTTTCGAGGCAATACTCTTCCTGTTCTCCTAAGGCCTGATCTCACCCCTACAACTGAGGCGGGGGTGAATCCATTTATGGACAAAAGAGCCTTTGATGAGCATCGAATCAATCTGATCAAAGTCATGGCCTTCAAACGAAGGGACAATGCTGTTACAAAGGAAGAAGCCCATACGGCTATATCTGCGATCAAAGCATCTAGTCGCAATGTAAAACAGAAAGACACTGACGACCAAGTTGAACCGCCGTCCAGACCCAACAACTCGGATCTCGAAGAGAACCAGGACTTTGCTTACACAGTAGAGTTTGTGCTGAAACGATCATTTCAGAAGCAGCGGACGTGTCTAAGGCGAGCGGCATGCCCAACGGAAGTTCCGCTGACATGAGCGAAACGGCAGTTGCAAACATGTTGGAAAGATTTAAGGAGGAGCTCGAGCGACGAAAGGAACCCCACGCTACTGCAGCATTAGCGGCAGAAACTTTGCAAGGAATGTTGAACGCCTTGACCTCAGATTATCAACATGATACTACCGATAGCGAGGAGGGTAACGAAGACGACGAGAGGCTCGTGGGGTCATATCGGAGATGGTGGCGACAATGCGGTTCTGTTCTTTGCACTTTTTTCGCAAGAGTGATCGGTAGTGAGGTTTCGCGCTCACTTCATCGGCAGCTCCAACACCACCTCTTTGCTCTGGTATGCATGCGGTTGGCATCTGTCACTCCTGATTTCGGAGTCGCCCTTGCGCAGATAATTTCCGTAGTTTCCCTTTTGATCGGAGAGTCGTGCCTAGCAGACCTATGTTACTTGCCATACTCCAATTCCACAGATACGCAGCACCTGTTTGTGAAGACAATTTTCGAGTGTTTATCCCTGCGCGATGGGGAGAATGTCAGACATTCTGTTCGATTTGCGCTCCATAGTTTGTGCTCTTTTAAAGTAGCAAGAGATGAAGGATACTTGCTTAATGATCGTGTGGAAGATGCCAACTACTCTGATCACAACTCAAGCGCACAACATGCAGCAGATTCCGTTCTTTATCGGACTGCTCACCAAGCCGCTTTTGAGTTTGGTACAATGGGTTGTCACCGTGCCATGGAGATTACTAGCGCACACAGCCGCTCAGTTCAAGAACAGCATTACGGAACAAGTAACGCAGGATGCGGCAGATATTCTGCGCACTGCCGCCCTGATGTTGTCCTCTGATCAGTTGTACGGGCACGAGCGACGGTCCCTACGCGATTGGCTCAAGACAGAGTACCGATGCGGGTGGGGCCGGCCAAACAGCGTACGTAAAGTACTTGCCTCTTTTCAACGCTCCGGCATGGACCCAGCGCCATAATCGGCGAAGCCAGCCTCTTTCTGGCGGTCGAGACGACACCCTCAGGGCAAAACGCGGATTGGATATTACAAGGCGCTGCTCATGTACGCTGACGCAACGCCGCTGTGAACAGGGCGACGATGGAGAATCGGGGACAACCCGTGCACACTTGCAGAGATGGTGGCGACATGCATACAACGTCATGGGGCGGAAGCGGCACTGCGAATGTTGTCGACGTTGTCCATGCGGAGACAGTGGTACTTTGGAATAGGGGCGGGGTTTGAAAGCAGACTCGCATATTGCGAGTATTTGATGCCGACGTTGTGGCCGCTGCCGGCGCATTGTCTGCGATACGTGCTTCAAAGTCTGGAACGGTGCGAGGGGAGACGGAATGATGGGGAGAGGGGTTGTACAAGCGAGGTGTTGTTAGTGTGCAACATTTGCATGGTTGGGATTCGTTTGCGGGGATGTGGGAAGAGTGGGCAGTGTGGGTGTGTGCGGGTGCGGAGGTTGGTGGATCAGGCGCGGGATGTGAAACGGGCGATGTGTGCGTTGGATGAATGGAGCGCGGTGGGGCATGAGCGGGAGACGCAGATGGCTGTAGGGATGAGTGAGTTGGTGTGTGGTGTGGTGGATGGGAATGCAAGAATGTTGGGGATTGGTTGTGTTGCAGTGCGGTCGAGATGTTGCGGATGGGGTGGAGGGGGTGGAAGGTGCGGTGAGGAGGTTTTCGGGGGTTGTGGGTGGTTGAGTTGGTGTGCGGGTGGTGAAAGTGTGGTGGATGTGATTGATGTGGGGATGTATGTGGCGGGGATGGGGCCGTTTCTGTACGGGTTTGTTGGGGGGGAGGAGTATGGGGGTGTTGGAGTGTATGGATGGGATGATGGGGTTTTGTGGGAGGGAGGGTGCGGTTGTGGGGGTGAGTGGGCCGTACTGGATGAGGGAAAGATTGGGCGGGGATGTGGTGGCGGAGGATGATTACAGGGGGATTGTGGGGGAGGGGTTTGGAGTGGGCAGGGGGGTGGGGAGGTTGGGGAGAGCGCGTGCGTTTGTGTGTGCGTTGGGAGGGTGTTTGGGGGTTGGGAAAGTTGGGAGAGGATGAATTCAGGGGTGTGGTTTCCAAGATGGAAGATGGGGGGTTGCGGGACAAGGTGGTTTGCAACATTTTGGGTGTTTATAGAGTTTTACAGAGGGAGTGGGGAGAGAAGGAGCGGGGCAAGATGTCAAAATTGGCATTTGGACGCGTTGTGGAGTATCGCGACGGTCTGCGGAAGGAACTGTTGAAAGTGGTGGGCGATTTGTGAAAACATGGTGCGGTGGAACAAGCGGGAGGGAAATGGGGATGAGTGATTGGCTGGACCGAATACTAGTAGAATTTGAGGAATTCGCAGAGGAAGTGAGGATGTACTGTAGGTGTCTGCGGACTGAGGATATGAAAACGGTAGGGGAGTGAGGACAAGACGTGTTGACTGTAATCTATGCCGCGGCAGGTTGAATTGGGATGTGATAACATACGGTCACGGAGGATGGGGAGGGACCAGGGCATACCGTGTCGATAATATAAACTGCACGCCTAGCCCTATAGATGTCACTTGTCAATTTGCGACTGCCCTCCTCACCGCATAATACATACCGTACTGTACAGTACGGTATATCAAGTCCAATCCTACACTACATCCAGCAATTCAGCACCCTCTTTGTCACTTTGCCAACCCCAAAGATACATCCAATCAACGCCCACCACACACATGCACCAGTGTCCCGATCAAACCCCCGATCTCTGCACTCTACTACTGTAAACTTTACTGTAAAACTGTAAACACACTGCACCAATAGCCTCCCAATAGCCCCATTCCCACCATCAAAACATAAAACGACCGGGTGACAAATCGTCCGGCATATGCGCATCCACAGCCCTCTCAAACGGCATCTCCACAAACAAGTAAAGCAGCGCCACATTCACCGCCACCAAAATCCCAACCATCATCCACAACACCCTGCTAGACCAACCATGTCTACATCTCCCCACCCTTCTCAATGTCCAAATCGTCGACCCCACGCAAAAGTACCTCGGCTCCAACAGCCCCGCCGGCACCACACTCGCCATCGCACACGCCGACAACACCAAATCCCCGACCATCTCCTGCCGCGCATACTGCACCTCCCTCGTCCACTTTCTCCTCTCCTCTTGTTCCTTGCCATCTCCATTCAACACACACACTTCCGAGTCCAACAACGGGCTTACCGCACCCCACGTGTACACCGGCACTAGTGCCAACCTTCGCCATTGCGATACGAGCAGCCATTTGCGGTACATGTAAAACACATAGTGTCGGTTATCCGACAATGCAAACGGGTGTGCATAGTCTCCGTTTGCCATATACATACCCCAAACATAAGCCCCACTACTCCACTGATCATCATCCATCGCAATCGACGCAACACTTTCAACTGAGCTAGTACCAGTTGTGGCGTTGCAAGCTGGAACGGTAGGTAAGACAACGCGTGGAAGCCGAAAAAGTACGGGCCATGGCCCAATGCATCATGGCGGTATGGTGTTGCCGGTCCCCGAGGGCGATACCATTGTTCACGTAAAGGAACAGAACATAGAGCACGCCGCCGAGAATGTGTGGCCACAGTGTGGTGCGGAGGAGAGAGACTACATTGCCAACCAAACGGGGAAACAAAACATCCGCCATTTCGCCCCATACGGTTTGAAAGGAGATGAAAAATGCCAAATGATGGACGTCTGGCGTGTGAGTGAAGCGAGAAAGCAGGCTAAAGCAGAGACGCGGGGCGCCGACCGAGGTAGAGAAGATATGAAAAAACAACCAGAACAAGACAAAGAGGGTCTGTATAAAACAGGTGTGCATAAAACAGCGAGACCGGATGCAGAAACAAAACAATCGCAACCACAAATACAGGCAACCGCGATTTACGCCCCGGCAACAACCAATGAAGCCGCACCAAGATCCGCGTATACACGGGGATGGTAAGAGCGTATGAAAACGCAGACTGCAAACGAAGAACAAATGGCGTGCAAGGAATACGCCCAAAGGAAAGCGTGTAAAGTACGGGGACGGGAAGGTAAAGCAGGGGCGGCGTCGTGATGGCCGGATGATACGACGGGAGGGACCCGGATGGTAAACTGGAACACAAGGCCTGTGCTTGGGGAATGTGGAACAGTTCGTCCATATATGGCAGTGGTTGCCGTACAGACAGCCACTTTTGTGCGAGGAGGAGGGCGGAGAAGGAGAGTAGGGTGATGAGGCGGGCGTGCGTCATTTTTTGTGCGGTTGAGCACGTGGCGTAGCTCATGTGTGTTGAATGCTGGCGCGCGGTGGGGAGTGGTAAGGGAGTGGCCGTCATTGTGCGGGCGAGGGGGCAGGGCTGGGCGTGAGTCGGGCCGCTGGTACGGGTCGGAAACCCAGCTGCGGTTGGAGCGGCACGATGAAAGTGAAACGGTGTGTGCCAGATGGTGACGGAGGTGATATGGGCTACGGTGTCGCCGACGGCACAGCGCGAATTTTAATTGTTTCAAAATTTTTTTAAAACGGGGGCTCCTAGCTAGGGTGTGTGCTACTGTACTACATCTTGGGAATAGTGGCCAGATCGGGCGTTCGTCGTACCCTCCAACGTATCGCAGCGGCAACGTTTCAACATGGGTCAACTGGTTCGCGCGGTAGCGGCATCTCGTAAAGCGACAGAGCTGTTCAAAACGCTGCGTACGGTGCGGGTCGAGCTGAACCCGTTTGACCATCGGTCTACGACGGCGCGGTACGGCAAGTGCACCTCCGCGCTGTTGGATACAGGGATGTTGAACGGGGGTGTTCTGACATGGTGATATTTGTTTCGGACTGCGTGTGTTTTGTGGGATGTGTGATGGGGATTGGTGGGATTGGGTTGGTGGAGGCAGTGAATTTGTAAGACGGGTTGGAGCGCCGACGGTGAAAAGGGCGAATAAGGGGTTGAAGGTGGAGTTGTCGTTGGTGGAGGAGTATGGACGGCCGTTGATAACGCTGGAATATGGTACGTGAATTGGGGAGGTTGTGTGTGTGGTGGTGTGGGGGGTGAGTGGGGACGGAGACTAACTGTGGTGATATGGTGTGTTGTATTTGTGTGGTGTTTGGGTAGCGGACGGGTTTGAACAGAAGATTGAACCGGCGGGGTTGAAGATTGTGGATATTTTGGAGGAAGTGGAGCGTGGAGCTAGGTGGCGGGGGCGGAGGGGGTAACCCGTTTGAGGTGCTGCGTCGGCGGCGTGCGAAGCAGCTGGGGCTGGAGTGAAGGTGGTGAGTGAGGACGGCGGTGGGTGCTGGCAAGGGGAGGGTGGTTGGAATGTGTCTGGCGGGCGGGACTGCGACAGCGTCCAATGGGGGAGATGCTGGTGATGGTGAAGAGAATCGTACGCAGTTGGTGTCGAAAAGAGTTGAGTAAACGACAGTCTGTCTTTCTGGCCTAGTCACGGTGTGTGTGTTTTATGGAGCGTGGGCACTGGTGCAGTCGAGGGAAAGTGATAGTGTTTCGCATGAAACTGGTGCAAAAGAGAAGAGGCAAGTACTGTACAAAGTATGGTACAAAGCAAGGTACAGCTCTGTAAGCACTCAGTCACGTACAGTGACGCGCTGTACGTGTCATTGCGTTGCAAGGGAGGGAGTATTCCCGTGCCCGGCATCTTTTCTCCATAGAAAAATTACGGTATTGATACTGTACAGCACAGCACGGCATACAGCAGCAGCACTTGTGCAACGCGGGTGCGCAACGTGTTTGACCGACGGCAGCCCGTCCAGTCCATCTGTACCGAGCTGCTAATTCAAAGTGACAGTGCCCCGATCGGGTGGTGATCCATGTCGCCGTCACACGCACGGTGCTGACTGTAGCGACGCTGAATCGGCTTGTGGAATGCGCATGCAAAGAGGGAGATGGACGCTTTTGACATAGCTGCGGCGGGGGTTTGAGAGTTTGCCATCGGTGTTTCTGCGGTGTGGTGACGCGGCATGAAGGGTTGACACTTGTCGAGGCGTGCGGGGTGGGTGCCGTGGTGGACTGGGCCCTGTGCGTGCAATGCGCAACAAGTTGAGTGCATCAAGTCGTGTACTGCCGTGTACTGTATGGTATAATACTGCATCGTGCTGAGGCATTCAGTCGCGCAATTCATGTGACCGTTCCACCGACCCCCCCGCTTGCGCGCCTACTGTAACCGGGTTTCCACTCCCCCTCGACTACCTGACGGCTTACGGGTGAACACGTTGATGCTAAAATCAAAGTTCACACACTTGTACATCATGTTTATGTCTGGATGGAAGAGAGTGCGAGCAAGATTACTGCGTCTCGCGGCGGTGGTGCAACTTTCACTAGCTGCGGAAGGGTTCAACACAATAATGTCCAGGCAGAGTCATGCGAGCAAACTCATCGACTGCTGAAGCTCGGCACGATCTCGAAAAAATTATAACCAACGTCCAACTGTTGTCGACTGCGACAACAGCAGAGTTAAGTCTGAAAAGAATTAAAAAGGATCATTACTGTGGGACTACTGCAGTACAGTACACAATGTATGTACTGTCTGTAAATAAGTTCTTGAATAGGCTTAATCACCCTCCGTGGAACACGTGAGTCCCCTCTATCATTGTCACCAATTTTTTTCGCACGAAGAAAAATAGGACCAGTCCTCAATAAACAGCGCGTTATTGAAGCATGAACGGTATGGCAACTGTGCTGCTTTCAGTAGCTAGCTTTCAGAAGCTAGTGTCTATTGGACCGTTGTCCTCATATGAGGACAAATGTCCTCATATAAGGACTACTTTTAGCACTTCTTTTTCAATACAAAAATTTTTACCTCAGCGCATTTCTTGTCCCTCCGCATTAGTTCATGAGTGTAGATGGCCGATCAAAACAAACTTTTCAAGATTGTTGACCTCGGTGAAGGCTAGACCAATTTTCCCTCACCAGCTTCCGCTCTTCGCAAGAAGTTGTGAAAACGACTTCATTTTGGAAGGTAAAATAGTTCGTATTGTCGTGGGGGGTTTCAGAAACGAGGGCGCATGTACAGTAAAAATTACTGTACTGTAACTAAACATAAAAAACCTTTTTTCCAGTAAAAATTTCGGGCTTCCAAAACATTTTCCATTCCAAAATGTAACGGAAATTGTCCTCATATGAGGACAAATTGTGCCTCATATGAGGACAGTGCGTGGTCGGATAGACACTAGGGGTCCGGCCAACCGTTTCAAAACGATACTGCAACCCAATTTGCATCAATAATGAAACGATCATCTGCCCTCAAAAACTACAAAAAAATATAGACCCGGAAGTTCTTTACGCAATGAAGCCGGAAAATGGTTCCTTCATACACAGGTCAAAAAAGGCTGTACAAATCTTTATTGTATCCAATAGAGTACGAATAATAAGAACATTTTGCACTCCACTGTATATAAACAACAAAAATTGGTTAGATTTGAAGTATTATTCAATACAATCATCAATCGCTATTCAGACACAAATTTACCTGAAATTTAGGCGCTAAAACCTAAACTCAGCTCGATTCCGTCCATTTGGGTTTGCCGCACACACTCGTTGAAGTCTTCAAGTAATAATGTTCCATAAAAAATATAGATAAAGTAACAGCGATGAACAGAGATTCAGGATTTTTGAAAAGGTCTTTCCTCATGTAGTACATCTGATTAGAAGAAAAATGTGACAACCCTTTCCTGTCGGTAAATTATCTCTACTGTACACTCCCTACCTTCTCGTTATTTTGTTCAATGGGGGTGAGTGCACGCCTTGGAGTACATAGTAAATGATTATGGCAAAATCCTTTCTTTCTCCTTCATTTTGCAAATGGAAACAATCCCTCCTCTTAATGTAACTCTTAAAAAATTCTTACGAAATAGAAAATAACAACTTGGATTGTTCTGAAATTGCGCCTACTGGTATATTTAGCTGGAGAACATTAATTTTTCATCCTTTAAATGAGAGGGATCACGATACAGTGTTTCATCTGTTTTCCCTGTCTCAGATGAACAGGAATTTAAAATTGTACTCCATCGTACTGTCTTGTAGTGCAATTCGATTCCCTTCGAGTCATGGGATCCAGTGAGACAATGAGAACAACAAAACACAAGACAAAACCTCAGAAGTCTTGTCCGTTTATTGGGAAAGGTATGTGTGGTTAGCCCAATAACGAGTTGCTTCTGTGTAAAAAGTATTTTTTCACACAAAAATATGAGCTGGAATGTCGTGTTTACTGTAAGTGCTGGGGCTGCATCATTCGGCTGGACAACGGACTTGAATGTCGACGCTGCTAAACTTCTCGATTGTATCCCCGACTAGGAGAGTGTGGGCGGGCGAGGGCTGACCGATGTGTATATGCAGCACGACGGGAGCTCTGTAGTCCCTATTAATATGCGCATGGCAATATGGTATTGTAATTCGACATTACTCTGTTGTCAGACGTCGTGCTCATAATTGCGTATACGGTGTACTGTAATTTTCACGCAGATAAAGGAACACGTGCCCTATGTTGTGCTGAGGTAATTAGAGCACAAATGGTACTGTGAAATCAAGAGGGTGTAGTGAGGTTCAGAGTTCGAGATCTCGAGCAAAATGGCGGATGGAAAAATTTAAAAATCAAAATTTCATGAAAGCTGATGCAAAAAAATCGAATGACGCAACAAGAGGTATTTTTAATGCAGGCTATCATATAACTGTAATAATCCACGTCTTAACCAATCTCAGCAGTGTGCTAATATCCCAACGGATGCAGCAATATGGCGACTAACTTGAATCTTTTCTCCCAAATCCTTCTGATCTCGACTGCAGAAACAACAGCGGCTAGCGGCCATCCTTCCGCGGCATGCCTGCACCTGCTAACTAGCAAATGTTCAGAGAGAAGCCAAAAGGGCGGCTTGGAAAGAGAAAGCGGTCCACGCAAAAGGGAACGACAGTGGTACTGCACATTGGGCGGCAGGTGTTTTGCAGCGACCTAGAAGATAATCGTGAAGGGCAGAGTGGGAAACAGCATAAATGAGCAGAGTAGGGAGAGGGTTGAAGCGGTGGGAGAGGGGAGCGTGGGAAAGAGCGAGATAAGTGAGGGAGAAGGTTTTGCTAGTGGCTCAGAATAGGCGGGTGAAAGTGACTGGGATGAGAATGTGGATGAAGGTGAGGATGTGGAAGAGGGTGAAGATCTGGATAAATGTGAGGATGTGGATGAGGGAGAAGATGTGGATGAAGATGAGTATATGGATGAGGGAGAAGATGTGGATGAAGGGTGAAGATGTGGATGAGGGTGAAGATGTGGATGTTGGTGAATGTGAGGATACAGTAAGGGACGCTGCAGATGGTCGGATAATTGACGCCATGATGTTTGGGGACGGCTTTGAAGTGGGGGACTTTATCTTAGTCGCAGTTTGCTGTTACGGGAGCTCCGGTAATTGCAACGATCCCTCTGGGTATCACCAGGTTGTGGAATCGTCCATAAAAATGCACAGCCATGCAAGAAATTTTCTCGAGTTCCGTGCGGCTATCATAATCAAGGAGAGTGGTCGAGGCATTCTCGTATATTTTAACGTGGGTTCAAAGTCCCGAAGCACTGATGGAACAGACAGAGGTGCCCGTATATTAGCCAAGGTTAAGTGCTTCTGCACTGGTGGCACAGGGGTCCGGGATATTGACGGTCAAGTACTCGAATATAGGACCCCTGGTGCGATGGGATCATTTTTGTCCAGCAAGTAGTTGTACTTTGTTCCTGAGTCGGTGAATTTTTGAGTTGCTGAGTGAACATGAAGCGAAGTCGGCCTTGCAGAAATTGAGTGCTTGTACGGTCCATTGTTACAATCTCAAGCATGCTAACCAGATGGTGCGCAAATTGGGTATGCGACTAATCTTCATTAAGCCTATATCCTGCTCTTTTCTTCGCGAGCTACGGTATGTGGGCGCCTTCAGTTTAATTTCGATATTCACTAACGGCATTTGGATTGGTCGCTTAGTAAGCAAGCGCGTTTCTCGCTTAGATCACTGCGTTGTAATCAATTCTGACGCAAAGTTTTCTTGGATTCAGAAGAACTGTTTGCAGTTGATATTAAGCCCCATTCCTTGAGGTTTTGTGCCTATCCTTTCTCTGAGAAGTTGCACGTGGCCGAATTATATGAACTTTCCATTCAATAAAGCGTACCCAAGTTACTTCCGTTGATGTAATGATCCATTGGTCCGGTTGAATGCTTAGGATTCCCGTCGTGATAACCTTTCGAAGAAGTTCTTGGCTCATGGACTTAATAAGTCCGTCAGCAATATTACTTTCAATTCTAAGAAAGGCGATGTCAGAAATTACTCCATCGCGAGAGGCTTCCTGGGCAGTGGTAATATCTAGCATTGTGGGTTTCTCAGAAGTCCTTGAGCTTTTGAATATCACGCCGAACAGACTTTTGCTAACTGTGAACAGTTGCACGGGTACCAGCTTGTTGAGAATCACTTCTAATTCTTTTGAAAGCGCAATGAATATGTCGGACATGTCGCTAAAGTCGATAACTTCTCCAGAAATCGCAGAACGCGTAATCCTTCGAAACTTATAGCACTTTAACGATATTGGGGCTACGTTTTCGTCTCCATCGGCGATGAATATGACGTGACCGAGTTCAGCGGAGAAATCCTGGTTGTTTTTGAAGGAATAATCTGCAAAAAATGACAATTTTCCAGTCCTAGTTTGGGAATTTTTAGACAAGCGCAATCATCAAATGCGTATTTGTTCACTTTTTTTACTCTTCCCACTACTTTACCATGATCTTTCCCGTGCATCTTCTCCGTAATCTGCGCCAGTTACGCTACTTCGAAGAGGCAGTCGGGTCTTGAAATTGCTGGTCACGCCAATTTCATGCGCATCGATCTAAAATTCTTGATGATGCTTCCTTGGGTAGGCATTTTAGTTTCCGCAAATAAGAAATTTGGTCTATGTAGAGGTTACCTTCGTTCTTGTCTAATACGAAGCCGGTGAATTTGGACGATGAGGAATACTTTTCTTTCATATTAAATCTATTGATAATAATATTGAGAGCTTTCGAAAGTCTTTGTCTGTACAACGGAGCATTTCGTCCACGTAACTACCAATCAGGCCCTTTAGCGCCACTTTACTCTGTAGGAAGTAGAGCGCAGGGTCCATGCCAGGTGGCCATCTCCATTACCTTGCGATGATGATTATCCATCGTCTTGTGCCATAAGCCTCCTTCGTACCATAGGCCGTATAGGGGTCGAAGCAACTTGAGACACTGACCCGGTTCTAGTTGGAGTTCAAGTAGGTGTTTTTTAATGTATATATCCCTTTTGAGCTATTCTGATGATTGAAAATAAGCTTGGGTTATATCTGCTGTCCATACATCGAATCCGAACATTGCTGCCAGCACTAAGAGCAGTCTTTTGGATTTTTTCTGGAATGTCGAGGATGTTTGTACCAGGATTTTTTTCATCCTATTGCGATGTCCTCCAATAACGTAACGTTCCTTTTGTTTTATCTTCCCGCCCATATATGACTTGATTGACAGGACTAAGCGTCTGGTATAATGTTACGTTCAGGTGGAACCTCTTCCTTAAGAACTACTTTGAATTTTCCAAGTTTCATTAGGGCTCTTATTTCTTGCTTCTTTGCATTGTCTATTTTTGAGATTTTGGCTCCATCTTCGCTTTCGTCAAATACCTCTGTCGTCAATTTTAAGCCATCCTCATGTGACTTAAACTGGGCCATGGATTCCGTAATGTCTGCAATAAATGTTGGAGGGAAGATTTCGGGAGTGACATAGGGCTTGACTTGAGCGATGCTGAATGGTTTCGGCTGTCCATTATCGCAGCCTCACACATACTACGAAACAACTTTCTGTCCATATCAACGATAGACACTTGAAAATTTCCCTTCCATTCTCCCATTCGACCACTGACGACTTTCTCACGCCATACAAGAACTTGATCCCCGGGCTGATAGGTGCGATTGTCGATAGTAGGACTATATGTTTTAAAGCACGTTGTAGTTTCAGTTTTGATATTTGGACTTGCATCTCCTGCCTTGCATTTCGGCGATTTTCCAGCCGTCAAACAAAGTAAGACGGGCTGTGTGAGTGTCAGGTGGTACAGAAAGCTGAAGAAACCCTCCAAATACGAGTGCTGAAGGGACAAGTCCCTCTGGGCCGAGGGTATTGTTCATTGCCTTCACATAGCAGGCTAATGCAAGATCACTGTCGATTTTGGGTTGAGTTATCATGACTGATAAGTTCGTTTCAAGGGCTCATGATATCGCTCGCATAGTCCCAGACTTGACTGTGACTCAATAACAATTTTTCGACCTTTATATCGGAGAGACGGGCGAGGTGGATGAATTTATCGCCAAGCTGTGACCATTGATCAGTTAAGATACGGTTCGGAAGCCCATTGTATATTGAAGCCCATGAATAAATTATTGCTTTCCATACATCTTCAATTTACACTCCTTCGATGAATCGTGCCGCTCTGAATTTCGTATCTTCATCGACAATGTGTAGAACGGGGGCCCCGTCGAAGCAAATTTTGTCTAGAAGTATTAATTCGTTGAAGCGAACATTTTCGGCTCCTGGAGTTACTCGAAACCACCCTGGTGCCTTTTGAGCTCTTTTGCACGGATCACACTTCCTCGAAATGTCCTTGAGGATCTTCATCGTTTCTGAAGTGGCGTCCTCCGGCCGCGAGAGTTTGATCATGTTGAACAGCTTCACGGCAGATGGGTGGGAAAAAGTAACGGCATAACTTCGAAATTTGCAACCTCGTAAGATTTAAATCAGAGGATGCCCACACAGGTGCGTAGAGGTGATTACTCTGATCTGATCATTTTTATGTACAAATAATCTGTGTAGACCACTGTGTTATTCGGAGTAGCTTGTTAGACTCGTTATATCAGTCTGTTTGAGACTTTACGAGGTGTAATAGACTCCTTTTCTAATATGTCAATTCCAATTAACGTGGGTATGTCTGCTTTCACGATGTCGAAATCGACATAAATAATTGGGATACCGGAAGGCCTGTCGAGTGGGACTGAAACTAGACCAAGGCTGGGACAGGATGCACCGGCGAACCTGAATCTGTTGACGGATGGAAGACCTTCTTCCTTCGCATTCCAAGAGAGTGCTTTATACGAGTTTTTCTCTGCGACCGCCCACATATTTAGGTGCACCAATATCGCATAGGAAACCCATTGGGCGGTGTTGAGAGAATTCTTTTTCAATCTTTGCAACATATATATTCCCCATGAAATTTTCACTCATGTAATCTGTATTCTCGCTGTTATTAAGGCGACAAGAACTTACTTGTAAATTTAGTTGCCTAGACGAAAATCAGAGGACACCTGATTATAAGCACCCATCGCATAAAAAATGCAGTTAAATAAAATTTCATGTTCAGCGGTCTCGATCGGGGATTTTCCGTATTCTTCACATTGGTTGCTTGAAGGATCAGCATGGTCGGTGAAGTAGGCGTCAAATTCAGCAATTTATTCGCTTTATCTGGAGATTCAGCATACCTGTCGACCTTTTCGTATAGATTTTGAGATTAAAATTCCTTCCCTATAATGAATTGAATCCAGCAAATGATTAGCAGATCCACACCTTATTTTTAATTTGTCCACGACACTCCTAGCATAGTCCGGGTCTATTTCCATGAAATAAATGAGCTATACCAATGTATATAAGTGCTTGTTCTTCTTTCCTGGGTCCTCGGCGGACACTAGAATTGGGATCTGCACCGGAATTTCATCAAAGCCAAAAAAAATCGCGATATCATGCAAAACTGATACAGTGAACATCGACATATTAAAGAAAGCCTCCGTGAAGACTTGATTCTGTGGCAGCAACAAATCGATAACATACTCTGTAGCGACTTCGGGGTTCGGTGGAGTAAACGACACGTCAATAATGGAGCCGCTCCGTCCAGGCGAGGGGGAAATAATTCTATAGCCGACTTGGCGTAATTCAAGATCGATAGTGCCGGTTGGTCGGAGAGCGAAGACGTATTTATCTTCTTCATGATCTTATCGCACGTAAACTTGAAACGAGAGCGGGAGATCGGAGCCATTCTGATTGTTTTGAATGCCACACAATATTCCAAGATACTCGACGGTTCGGTTCGAAGCTACAGCGAAGGTGATGAGAAACGAAGGGGTAGGAGAGCAAGTTGGTTGGCGCAGAAAAATAGCAAACGAATCCGGATTTTCGTTTTACTACAATGATTGCGCTCGCTATCGTACCCTTGTACAATCAGGGGTATGTATCGATAGCGTAGGGATACGGCAGGGTAGGTGGGGATAGTTTTAAAATAGACGTAGAGAGAAATAAAGGAATATTTTTTATTGAGAAGGTTTGGGACTGCACCATTCGGCTGGGCAACGGATTTGAATGTCGACGCTGCTAAACTTCTCGATTGTACCTCCGACCAGGGAGATTGTGAGCGGGCGAGGGCCGACCGATATATATATGCAGCAAGACGGGGCACTATATTCCCTATTACAATGCGTATGAGAATACTGTACTGTAACTCCACATTGACCATCTGATTTTCGATGATGCTGTTATGTCAAACACTGAATTTGCATTTTTTTGCATTTCATCTGGCCCTCTAGTGGTCATTCGTCATTTCTTTTTTCTAAAGATTATTTTCTTGGTAATTTTGTGTGGAGTAAGTTCTGTATATAATCATCCCATTGTCTTTAAATCAAAACACAGGCAAGTGCGACCCAAGCACATGTATCGAAATGAAAAATTGTTGTATTATATGTTTCGGTATCCCAAAAATCCTCCTCACAGAGTTTTTATTGCATGAATCTATGTGGACATCATTAATAGCTTCCACCCTGCACACACTCGAGAACTTGGTAAAGGATTACTTCACGTACCTGAAGGCATGTCTCCAGTTGGGCAAAGATTGGCTGAATCTACTCCAATACGTACCTCCTTTTTATACGAAACTGTGTCACAGTTCAACAACCTTCTAAGTCCCATCATTTTTACTCCATTTGGTTGCAGCACAGTTGGAGCGGGTTGCAGAAAGTACAGTTCTGTTAGGATGATACATACCAATTTCACTATTTTTGCAGTCTATATTATGGCGAAATATTCTGCCTCAGTTCTCTTGATAGCCTGTAAGACAGTCATC
Organism: Kappaphycus alvarezii; assembly: GCA_002205965.3. NCBI lineage: Eukaryota > Rhodophyta > Florideophyceae > Gigartinales > Solieriaceae > Kappaphycus > Kappaphycus alvarezii. The sequence goes on from NADL03000009.1 coordinate 404,271, forward strand.
CATTGGCTAAACCCATGGGACCAGCTGTTGGCTTCCTTGTATCAACATCACAACACTAGTCTGTATCACTGTAGCTGCTGACCAAAGTAGAATTCAGTTTTTTCAATCTGAAATGAAGCCTGATGTTCAATTTGCTCTGAGTTCAGCGAAGAACTCGCTCTATTATTGGTGAATCTGTAACTTCGTTTTTATCGCATGGCGCCCCATGATATTGATGGGAGCCGCAAAATCATATTTAACCCTTAATGGAATGAAAAATGAAGAAAAAATTGCGGCTTGATGTTTCGTCATCTCCTCAAAACAGAGATGGCTAGCCCTTTCTCTGCACTGATTTTAATTGTACTAAAAAGTTTAATTTATAACGGCGAGCTTGATCTCATACCGAAACATAGTAAACCTTGCGATATGTAATATAGTGTGGTACTAAAGGAGTATAAAGGAAAAAAGTGCCCCGCCCTTTATCCTCAGCAGAGAGAATGAAGCTTCGTATGGACCTGGAATCAAATTATTGGACTGTCAAAAAGTGGTCTAGTTCAGTCTTTTTGGACGGAAGGATCTTTGATATGGATAGCCCGGAAGGCTTTAATTACTAGTATCACAAAAAATAGATATATGACTTGGTTTTTTCTCGTAGTCAGAATGGAGGGGAGGTAATTATGGTACGGGAATCAGTTGCCCTAATGGGAGGTCTGATTTAGATTTACTATTGGGGCGGTAAAACATGTCATACCGCACCAAAGTATTGGATTATTTCTTACTTCCGTTTCTTGAATAAAATTGTGTCGCTTTCCCTGATTTACCAGCAGGACAATGCATCAATTCAAGTCAGCATGCCGGAAAGGAACTTTTTTGGCGAAGGAAATCCGGCTGAAAGGCTGGCCATCTCAATCTTCGGACCTTAACCCTAAGGAAGACATATGGGAATTTTTGACGCATTTTCCATATGCGTTTTTATTTGTGAGCATCAAATTATTCCTTAAAAAATTAATTCTCTCTAATATGACAAGAGGCATTGTAGTTGTCCCACTATTATCCGAGACGAAATCAAAGCCAAAGAATGCGACTTGATATTTTACACTTCAAAGAAGTGTAAAACTTCATTGCTGACACTTTCATCAGCTGCGAGGGAAAATGTTGCCAAAAGAATGTCGTCAACATACAGAAACACCCAAAAAATATGCAAAAAGCATATCGCCAAATTATTTGGGAAATATACATATCCCACAATCAAGTTTCGTTATCCCTAAAGCACAAATTTTTTAACGAAATGCCGCATTTGGAACATTTATTTCTTTTTCAATCTGATACGGAGAAAACGGCGAGGATGAGATTTTCTGAATCAACTATCCCAGGAATGATTTTTTGCAAGCGATAAAAGTGCTACTGTAGTATATTTGTGGGAACACAAAGAAGTGGGTTCGGCCGCAGGGCAAGGACCCGTAAAAGAGTATAAAAATGGTGGTTTGTACCATCCATCTTCAGTCACTAACTTAAATGAAACCCTTCTTAGGTCAGAAGTTGAAAACTTCGCAACTATTTGGGTCTGCGCATGAAGTTGTCTTCCAAATTTCCTCATTTCTCCTAGACGAAGCAGTTTATTAATCTTAGATAGACGTTTCGGCTAACCCTTAAGTGTCAAAGACACGTACAAAATACCCTAGAATTCATTCAAGGGAATCTTGTGGACAAAGATTAATAGAAGATAAATTCAAAATAAATATCTATATCACTACTTTTTAAAATCAACATCCTCGTGGTTAGAACCAAAGCATTCATTCAACACATACATATCTTCAACAAAATACTTACAAGCTCCTTCGAACGGCCCAAGATCGTAAAATGCTTCCTCATACATGTCGAGAGCTTCCAAAACTTTCTCATGATCCTCAACCTCCTCTCCATACCCAACAGATGAGGCCTAGATTACGACCACACCCTCCCTTTCATTCTTTCTTTTGTCTCCTACATAAATTTCCATTTGTCTTTACTCTAATTGCTCGTAAGGGTCCACTCAGAACTCCTCATCTTTGGATCATCCCTCATCCACCTCATCCTCCTCTTTCTCCACAATTTGAAGAAAAACCAAACCCATTAATCTTTCTTTATTTAGGATCCTGGTGTATTTTTCGTGTTCCATTGGACGTCTAGCCTTTAATGCTAGGCCTTTGATGGATACTGGGCTCTGGTTGTTTTTTTACAATGAAGGACTTGCGTAAGTTGTCATTTTGATGGAAAATTAAGGTAATGCGTAGAGTAGCTAGTGGGTCGATTGGTTGCATGGGTTATGCTTCAAGATGCTTCTATAGTATTAAATATGGGAACGCCTTCGATGGATTTCACGGGCCTTGTCGGCCGAGCTTTGGTTTTGAATTTGCGTAAATTTATGGTCATGAGATAAAAATTTGAATAAAAAGATTATAGAAATTAATTTGGAGGAAGAATTTATCATGAATTAGAAGCTTTTCCTTCTCAAATAGGAGGAAAAAATCTTCAAACATAAAATAAAAGTAGAAGTACACAGTGAATTCGGTGTGGGTACGGGGAGTACCTTTGGGCTACGTTTTCAAAAAGGAATGGGAAGTAAATTTTCCTTTTGTAAACAAAGGTCAACAAATCATTCTTAGAGGACCAATTTTGCCACGAAAAAAGCCATAGAAGTAATTTCATAGCCGAGGGACCTGACTCTTTTGATGCAAGATTCAGAATTTATGGTGGAAAGACTTAAAACTGTTTCTTCATTGAAAATCTTTGCATTTAAAAGGCACCCTTGACATCAAAATGGGGATACATTACTATCTGCAAGAAGATAAAATACTATTCGAATCGAAGGTTTTGCTCTTATAGATTGTACAACATAGCAATAACCGTATCTATGATAAAATAAATAGTCGTGTAATATCTGTGACACCCGCCAAAATCAATGAAACTTTTTTGAGAGTGAATGTTGGCTAAGGATTCTTCTAAAGTGTGTGAGAGTTTCAAGACCTCCGAAAGTCAGTAGGGCCGATTAGAAGTAAATTGGATTGTATTTTAGTGAAATGTAATGAATAATTAAGTTCCTGCTCAACGAATCAACACTCAAGCATGACGATGTCAATGCTGATACTGACGGGCAACAAGAAGGGAAAACATAGCTATAATTTAAGAGCAAATTCAAGGTGCAAAAATAAAGCTAATTGTCGCCTATGTTCCTAGGAGAGAAGACGCTGAGTACCAAAGTGATACCCATGTGTTAAGCCATTCTAATGTGTCAGAAGAGTATTTATCTATGATGTTGTAGACATATGACGGTCTTCTAATGGTACAAAGAGAAGCCATAGCATTATCTGTCCATATAAGTAACAGATCGGAGCATGATATACGACTAGAAGTGAATAAAGTCACTTCCCAGTTGAAAAATTGCCATAGTTGAGCTTTTGGATACTTTCTATCCAGTAATTTAGGTAGAACCGACAAACTAGTCGCAAGGTGAGAGTTAAATGATATAAATCGAATTTGATCAACAGATTTCGCTACAAGGCTATGTATTTTATCGCTATTATGATTACTAAAATCATTTCTACGATGCCTTTGAATTTTCTTACGGATTCGTATTTAGCTGTTTCCTCATTTCAGAGTTTATTTATTTCATCCCTAAATGCGTAATCCAAACTTCCAATTGCATCGAATGGTAATTTTTACTAAAAATGTCCTGCTCATGAGCTCCCGTTTCTCGATAGCTGCGATTTTTTATAGTGCTATCTATCTCGAGCCTGAAAAATGAATCAAAGCATAGACTACAATACATCGGGTGCTTCGCGTTTGCACCGTCTCCAGAGAGTATAACTTGACTGAGCAGTTCGCGATAGTAATTGTTTAATGTCGCTAATGGCTCGGATAAACAGCGTATTTGATTGACCAGCATTTATTGCATTAATAAATCTCGCTTCAGCCCCTTTTACCGGAGATACTTAAGCTTAAATTATGCTCACAATAAATCTAAGCAAAAACTCTCCATTTTCTCGATATGATCCTTGAGATTACAAATTTAGGAGTGCTAAACACAAAATTTCAGTGTTCCATCGTTAAATCCAAGTATAACCTGGTATAATAATTTAATAAAACATAAATTACCCTTTACGAAATTATTACACCATTCAAAATATGATTCGGAGATAGTCCTGGAGCTTTATAGTAGCATTTTTTATTGAGCTAGTACTTTTTCGTACTATCATTTCTCTCCAGAACTAAAATCAAGCGCCGCGAAATAGATGAATAAAGAGAATGAATGGCTTCTAGTCCAATCTCAGCCTAAGCCTCGCTCATAGCATTTAGGAGACCTTCCACCGAGCCAAACTGCTTCGCACCGCCGTAAATTCATCGCGCGATAATGCCCTACATATCTCTATAATATTCAGACCGGAGCTTTTGGTAGGCAAAAGTAGAAGAGATACATTATTTTCCTCCAGCTAGTTTATCTTGTCTTCAGAAGTGTGGACCGCGTCATTATCTTGTTGGCGTATCAATTCCTCTCCGAGATTTGCAGCTGCAAATGGTTTCAGCTCCTCCCTTAATAAACTGAAATACATCTCAGAGTTCACTCTTCCATGAATCACACATAAATTAGAAATTCCGTAGTATGACATCGAATGTTATGGCATCAGCGAGCCCTTTCCCATCTGGTGCCGTGTAAAAATCTTTTTACCCTTGCATATATCGTGTCAATATCTTGCAAACCAATCAGGGTCATCTCAATTGAACTTCTTCTCATAGCTGATCACAACCTTTTTCCACTGTGACATGTCCCATTTGAGATGAGTTTTTGTAAGAGATAGGCGGGCAGTTTTTTGATGCACAACCATGAAAGGAACCACGTCCATTCGCTGTTACTTTAAATTATTAAAAGAGGAAATAATTTAATGATGACTCCCCCCTTTAGAAGAGTTCCGGAAGGGACATCTTTGGTCGCATTATGTCAACTTGCCAAACCTCCGCACAGTTTGAACCTGCTTTGGGAATCGCTTTGATTTTAAATAGATCTGAATTGCACCCTTGGGGAGATCTGGTGACGCTGCGATTAGGGGACTTGGGGGATTTATAGGGGATTTAAACCCCCTAAACCCTAATTGCTGACAATGACTGTTTTGTTTTGGAGTAGGCATCGATTCGCCCTTTGCAAACCTTGCTACAGCATATTCCTTAGGGCGGCTTTTAGTCAGGATTCAAACAAAACCTTCACCAACCCACTACAAGGAAAAAAATTGCTGCTGTACTTTCTCAGTTTGACATACTGTAAAGTCAGCCATCACAGGAATACACAAAATAGTTGACTGGAAATCTAGTTTGAAATTGCAAGGCGCAATTGAAAGCCATGACGAGTGGTGTGGAAAACTATTCGGGCGCGTGAAAGTGCCCGTAACTTTGTGGTGACAGTTGCGTTTCGGGCAGGGGTGCGAATGTCTACAAAGTGCATTTCGGTGAGAGTTTGAGGAGGTTGAGAGCGCCGCAAGTCGGCATTGGGTTGAGTTAAGTACAGTGCGCGTCATAAATATACGTTCTTGTATATTACAGCAAATATATGTCACATTTAAACAAACTCTTCACAGTGTCGTTCAGAATCACGACCAAAGCATAATCAAAAAAAAGTATAAAATCTTTACTTCTGAAGAAGTTATTTTAAAAAAATGTGTTTTGGTCGTTTCAACAGTATACGGTCAGAATTTGTTATAGAGCTATTTCTTCACGAGCCATCGTTTTAATAGGCAATTTTAGCTCCTTCGCTTCGTAAACCAGCTAAACAACGCCTAACCATCGACAACGCCAGCTTTTGAAGCACTTCTTCGGGAATGCTACTCAAGCATTCTACAATTCGCTGTTTTAGCTCCGAAGTAGACCAAAACTGCCTTGCATCCTTGTAAAGAGCCCTAGGAACGACCGTCCACAATTTTTTTCTTTTGGTTTACGTCGGGATCGCGTGACGGCCATTCTAAAACATCGATATTATTCGCCTCAAACCAACCCCTCGTAGCACTTGACACATGGTATGAACAGTTGTCTTGCTGATACACCCAGTTCTCTCCATGCGTTATAGCAGCCCAAGGCAACATATTGTCGTCCATTGTCTTCTTGTACTTCTCGGGTTTCTGTCTTCCTTCCAAAAACACCAAATCACAAGAACCATGAAATGGAAAGCATCCCAATACCATACGACTTGCTCCACCACCTTGCCTTTTTTGAAAAAATGCGTTCTTCTGTCCCCAAATTATGTCAATAGCAAGCGCAACCGTCTGGGCCATCTAGATTAAACTGTTTTTCGTCCAAAAAGACAAAAGAGGACTTTTTTCCCCTTTTCTTCCCCCACTGCCCCATCTCCTCTTTCCAGTTCATTCAGCTCTCTTTATGAGCCGCTGTGAGAAAAAAAGAGGACTTCATCTAATTGTAAACTATTCTACTGTCTTCATTGAGTATGCGCAATAAAGTAGACTTTGGAACAGTGAGTTGAGTTTCTTTTTTAAGCTGCTGTTGGCCGTGTCCAGTCTTCGCAGCTTCTCGTGCAATGCGCCGCTTAATTGTGGCGGAACATTTCGGTGGCCTACCCGTCCTTTTTTGTGTTGTAACCGTTGGGATCTCTTAAGAACCTACTTACATCGTCCGGAGATCTTCCTAGCTTCTTTGCGATCACTTTGTGGGAGTGATTCTCCCCTCGAACGGCTAAAATAGCCCTGCGCTCTTCTGCGGTCAGTTCGGTTCCTCTAGGCATGGTTGCGGGTGTTTTAGGTGCCTGGCCTTTGCTTCTGTAGCAAAAGAAGGCCTTTATAACTCGCATTGAAAGAAAGTTGGCGAGGAAACCGCAACTGTGACTCCCATTTTGCCTTGTTCTGCCCCTGACCGTATATTTATGAAGCAGCTGAAACAGTTATTTTGGCATAACTTTTTAAACGTATTATTTTTTGTATTCTGATTGCGCCATCATGCTAAATTTATCAATATCCAACATGTGGCAAAAGTTTATTTAAATCTGATGTGGAGTTGCCGAGTACCGTCAGAACGTATATTTATGACGAGCACCGTAGCTTTGAGGAGGGAGAATCTGGACATCGGTAGATGACTGCAGATGAAGAGGTTTGGTCAAAGAAGTTATGCGCAGATCTAGATTTGGATAGTTTTTGAATTTCCCGCCTGTTCCATAAATTGGGCGGCCAGTACAGTACTATGATGCACCTGTGGTAGAGTTGGTCTGCCATTCGCCTACGGCAGTACAGCACTGTCTTCTCTTGCAAAGGGTGCTGTACTGTAACTCACACAGGGCATTGTACGCGTTACAGCCAACGCATTACTGTACAATATGTACGGTACAATACAGTACAGTCCAGAACAATCCAGTACAGACAGTACTGTACAGCGCAGTCCAGCGTGGCATGATCCACAAGGTCCACTTTGCACAGCACCGAATGTCATGTAAGCAAAGTTACACTTGATTTCAAACATAAAAACAATTCCCAAAAACCCTCGTTCAAACCGCAAAATCTCCCAACCCAGCACCAGTGCCAAGGCAAAAACACACCGCCCAAAACCCATTCCACCAAATTCCACCAAATTCCACCATCCCCCCAACCCCTACACCGAATCCCCAAAAAAAAATAACCGCCAAAGGCACCCAAAAAAAACCTCCGCCGTCTGTACCGCAGGCGGCATCACACGCGAGAGAGCGAAAGACCGTCGGCGTTCAGCAGCGTTCCGTCCGCCCCGGGGCGCCCAACGCGCCCCCCTAGGGCCCGGCCACACATCAGCCATCACAACCCCCTGTTCACACCGCCTACAAACGAGGTCATACCCCGCGCTCCGTCACATCCCGCCGCCCGACCCCGCCCTTCCCCCCCCCCCCCCAAACCCCAACCGCTCCACCCCCCCTCACACTCCTCTGCCATCACACACACGCGCACACTAAACACCCATCCCACCCCCCGCCCTCCCTTCATAACATACAACGTTCTGGTTTTCACCGCCGCCGTCGTACAAACACATCTTCCCTTTTCACACCCCCACTCCCCCCATCCTCCCCTCCCCACCCTCACGCCACCGCGATCGCACACCCCCCCCCTACCCCCCCAAACACTCCATCTCCACACAACCGATTGCAAAACTCCGCACACGGTGCGTTGTTTGCAGTGTGTGCGAGCAAGCGAGGTAGCAGGCGGACCGTGTGGATCGTACGTGAGCGTGGGGTATACGTGAAAGACAGTTTGTGTGTGTGTGTGTGTGTTGATCGGGGGGTTAGCGCGTGTACGAGTTTTTGAACAAGGGCGGTTGATCGTTTGTATTTGTGGTTGCTCCCTTTTTTTTGTTTGCTTGTTGTGAGTGTGAGAGAGAGTAGTTGAGGGGTGTGTGTTTGAATATTCGGGTCGGGAGATGACGAGCTCAAAGCGGACGGGGGGTAAGACGGGGGGTAAGCAGGAGGTGAAGCCTGTGAAGACGGTAAGAATATGTGTTGGATGTGTTGTTGTTGGGATTGTGGGGGTGGGAGGTTTGTGTATGGATACTGACGGTGTGTGTATTTTGTATGGATGCGATGTTTGTGTATGGGGCTTTTTGGTTTGTAGCATGTGGATTTGTCCAAGCTGCGGAAGACGAGCTTGAAACGGTATAAGAAGCATTTTAATTTGGACGTCAAGGCGGATTCCAAGACGGAGCTTTTGGAGGCGGTTGGTCGTCACTTTGCGACGATGCCTGTTCGTGAGGCGGATGTGGCGCTTGAGTTTCATAATTATGCGCGGTCGATCCGTGGGAAACGGTCGTTGGCGGGGGAATCGTCGGTGGATCCACCGGCGGCGCCTGCGGCGGCGGGGAGGTAAGGGGTTTGGAGGGAGTTTGGGATGGTGGGGAGGGGTGGTTTTAGAGTTGGTTTATGGCGGTTGATGCCGTGGTGTTTTTTGTTTGTTTGTTGTGAGTAAAGTCTTGTGGGTGGCGGGTTTGTAGAGGTTGAGAATGTTTGAATGTTTTGAGCATTTTGAGATGAGAGTGGGGAGCGGGGGTGGAAGACTTTTAGTTGGAATTTTTGGGAGGGTTATGAAAAGACAGTGTTGTGTGACTGCGGGGGATGGGGGGGTTAAAGTATTGTGCGGGGTTGAGAGGGGGGCGGAGGGGACAATGCATGGTGACTGTAACGTGGCGTGGTTTGATTGGCGCTGGTCAAGGGGAGGTATGGAATTTGCGTATTTCTGTCATGTAATGTCACACCGTCACGGCTGTGGTTGCGGTTGCGGTTGCGGTTGCGGTTGCTGTTGCGGTTGCGGTTGCGGTTGCGATTGCGGTTGCGGTTGCAGTGGGTGTGCGTTTGGCTGAGGTATGCGGTGCTGGGTAAGGGAGAGTAAGCGTCGGCGTTGGTGTCCGGTACAGTAACGTACTGTACCTGTACATATTCACGGGTATATTATTGCGGGGGGCGGCGAGCAGGGTCATGGTGTGCGTGGTTTGCCTTTGGCTTGCCTTTGGGTTGCCTTTGTGGTGATGGTCCGATTGGGGCAGGGGTCCCGTCGGCACCACTTGCCTGCTCACATGTGTGGATTTGGTGGAAGTGTCGCGATTGATTGCGGGCGATGGTCACGTAACGTGCCACTGCGTCCACGACTCGTGGGAATGCGTCGTGGTTTGATGGGGCGGATGTCGGAGGATTGGTGGATGGTGTTGGGGGTAATGCTTTTGGGGAAAGTTGTGGGCATAAGCGGGGGTTTTATAAGGGTGGGGCGGGTTTTGGGTGGTGGATGGGTGGTGTGGTGAACATTTATTTAAACTCCTGACTAATAAAAACCGCCAAGTGGGCTATGTTGCTGAGTTGAGCAAAGTGTGGCAGGTGAAACAGGTCCGTTTGCTTTTGCTACTGTACAGTACAGTATCTACATACATGTTGGGTGCGATTTGAACTGCAGATGTTTTTCGATGATGCACGTGCGGAAGGATCCTTCAACTAGTGTACATACCGTGTATATTCTCGTCGGATCCGTGCCGCTATTGAGCTGCCATGGAATGTGATGGTACGCACAGCGCAGCTGTGCTTGTCGCTTTGATATTCTGCACGGCCGGATCTGAGTCACAGGAGGGCGCAATTCCATGTGTCAAAGTCCCGAATCGACGCCACCTGGCCACCAATCCATACTGCATGATTCATCCGAGGGATTGAGTGTGCCCAAGTAATAAATGCCATTGTTCCTGCAGATGAGCGCCGATTCATGCTTTGTTTCCAATTTTCTTTGGCCGACTGCACTGACTGCATTGATCGAGACGGAACTCGTATACTCTACGTTGCATGTGCATAACTGTATGCTGATCAACGATGCTGTATTCCTCGCAAGATACACGCTCCGCTCCTGATACTGTATATTCGTTTATGGAATGTATGGATTACCAGCCAATCAAATGCATTCATTTTGTACAAATCTCATCCATTGGTCAGTATAATTGACATCCTCAATGCCTCCTTCTCATTGGCTCCTCACAACTCTCCAATCACCGTGGATACCTACGCTCCTCTCCTTCTCTTTGGTACCGTACTGTACGTAGGGTACTGTACCGCATTGCTGTCAGGAAGACCGTACTGCAAAGTACTGTACTGCCCCTGCAGGTGTACGGGAGTCCTGCTGTAAATATCCTGTGCGCTGGTACAGTACAGTGCACTAGTTGCGATAGTTTCAGGAAGAACCAGTCACGTCACCACAGTTGCTGGGTGCACTGTATCAACTCCTGCGGTGTACCACCGGCTTAAACCGTACCAGTTCGCAGCCGCAATCCCCGGCCACCTCGATACCTACTCTAATTTCTGAGTACCCTCCACAAGCTTCTGCGCAATACAGTATTGTACAACTCGTAAAGATTTACCACCACTAATGCACCCTCCAGCCCCTATCGAGCAGTTATGTCTACTACCGTACCCTTCTACAGTACCGCCAGTTGCCGCATTCCTTGTAGAACGCCACCCAAACCTTCCATCCGGACTTCCTCCTATTCCGGCGCGATGCGTTGCTATGTCTCACTGTTGCATGCCACCGGCACGCAACCTTCTGCAGTACGCGTTCATGCGCACAATCCGCAAACTAGTTCATTCACATAATACTGTACTGTGCTGTATGTGACATAATTGTATTATGCATGTTATGCACAACAGCATCCGTGTCCTCGCCTACGCTCATTTACAGCCGTACGTACTGTACTGTACTGTACAGTATAACACTGTAATTTTGGGTAGCCTTGCAGACTTTTTCCTGTTGCTTACAGCTTTACACTTCTACATTGCTCTACAGATGAGTACAAGTTGATTCACTGCCCCCCCACCTTCTTCTTTGGCTGCCTTGCAGTCATCAATCCCCAGCTCCCCAAACTCTTCTCTCCCCACCACCGCCACAACCAGACACCTCTCCAACCCCCGGCCATGGTCCAAGCCCAACCAGAAGAGCTCCCGATCGACATCGACTACGCCAAATTTCTCCCCTGGCTCATCGACCGTCGTCGCATCCCACGCGACTGGCACACCCATCTCAACAAGGCCCGCTCCCTCCTCCGCCATGCCATCAATACCACGCCCCCCCGCCGCTCAGCCTTCAATCTCCCCTCCACCGACCCACTCACATCCCCCCTCCCCTACTTTCACGCCCGCGACATCCTCCATGCTCTCACCGCTCCTGACATACCCTCCGAGTGGCAAGCAGGCCCTGAAAAGGATCTTGTAGGCCGCTATAAAACAACCTACCTCGCGCGCTTGGGCGGCTGCGGTCGCCGCGTTTGAGCAAAAGTTTGTATATTTGGCCGATTGTGCACAGGTCTTGACTAGGTATGCAGATGTCGACGCCCGTGCTTTTAAGGATGTTATTGCAGCGTTGCAACGGGAGGCCACGGAGTTGGCGAAACGGGATGCCCGGCGGTGACGGCCGCTGCGCAAGCGAGGGATAGGTTCGATGCCGCTTGTCAACAGTTTCATTTGGCAAAGGAGGAGGGTATGGATTATTCTTGCGCCCTGGGACAGGAAGTTGAACGACGGGTCCCGTTGTTGTTGCGGGAAGCGGTGCGCTGTGTCAAGCAGGTCCGATTTGGTGATGCTGTGCGGTATTACCACATGTTTGCAGCTTATGTTTGTGGGGTGATGTGGATGCTGATTTGTGCGCCACTGTAACAAGGGTTATGGAGGGTGATGTCGATCAACTTGTTCGGCCTTTGAGGAGGGAAGGCGTGGTAGTCAAGGGCGGTGGCTCGGTTAATTGGGATATTCATGTGGACCGTGACGCTGACCCTGCGGATGCAGCGCATGCGCAGGTCGATTGGGGAAGCGGGATCGACGCCTCGGGCACTGCGGATGAAGCGCATGGCGGCGTTGAGGAGGGTGCGGGAAATGCACAGTTGCTTGTGGGAGATGGGGGTATTGAGAGCAATGAAACTGTGGACACGTTGGACGGGAAGAAGGGGGGGAAAAGGTACGCGGTGATGCTGTTGGTCCTGAGGAGCTGACTTTGGCGGATCCTGCGGTTCGTGAAATGTTTATGAACGATTTGATCGAGCTGGACGCCTTTTTGGCACAGCGTGCAGCAGAGTTGTCTCTTTTGGGTGATACGGACATTGGAGTCATCATGCAACAGGCCAAGGGTGCCCCGGACCGTGTCAAGGCCGTTGACACGGAAAAGATAAAGCAGATGCAAGAGGCTGTTGAGGCGGCAATAGGCGCCATTAATTCAGCGGATACCCGCCGCATGCTTGCGTTGCAGTCTGATCCCAATCGCTTGGAGCGAGTGGCAAAAACAATTGTTGACAAGAAACGTGCCGTAGAAAGAACCCATACCGCTATTGACGTGCTGCGCAAACGTCGCTTGAAAGCACAGGAAGACCTCGCGGTCGAGTTGCCAAAGCTCGAAAAACTTGGCGTGGTTACGAGAGACATAAAGAGAAGAACTGAGGATGCGCTATCCGCATTGTACAAGGGGAGGACTGTGAATATATTGGGGGAGATAATAACGTATTTCCTCCCGTGGACTGACAAATGCCTTTCGACGACTGTGTGATCTGAAGTCACCCATGGTCGTAGCACGTCTTCCCTTGGTATGTAGATATGCGTGTTTCCAAAGTTGGCCGTGGGAAAGGATGGCTGCGAAAGCGGAGAACATCTTGTCACTCGTACCTTGGCCGGGGACGTAGGTCCATGACCCAAGTCTCCCCGAAACACTTGGGCACTCAATAACTATGCATGTCTAGGTATCGTATGGGCAATGCACTAGATTCTTCATCACAAACTGTGGCCCTCTTTGCTTATCACTACGGAAATGGCGACGCCATCCACGCTTTCAAAGCCAACTATTTTGGTAGACGTCGTCAGCTTACGTAATATCTGGCAGAACCGATAGAACAACCTAATCTTTACGATATTCTCTCCCATTGCCATGGTAAATGCCAAAATACGAAACAAGGCTGCTCCCTCAAAGGCGAATAGAGTGAGAGCCCAAGCATCTCAAAAGAATTCCTGTCCGAGAGAGTGTCACAGGATGAAAAAATAAAACAATGCCTAGATGGGGGGATTCATTTTCTTGGCAGAAGTTCACGCACCCTTCGGACCAGGACACAGTTCAAAGGTTTATCTGTGTCCTTAAAAATGACGTTAATTGTGCTAATGGTTAGTTTGCACAGAATGAAACCTCAAAATCAAAACTGCTTGATGCACCATCAAGTGTCGCTCGAGTTATGTAAAGCTCCCCTACAGACTCCCCGGCAAGCCCAAGACTGATTTTCTTCCCAACTGCTTGTCGACGAAGTGAAGCAAGGGACATTTGCACCGCCCCGATCAGTTTATGTTCTGTGATGGACCGATGAGACCTCAACTCAATTCGCAGCGGGTTTCTTCGGATTTCCACCACCCGATGTCCGAATGATAGCCCTGTGCAAAAGATCCTTAGAAAATGCAGCATCTTCTCCTCTTTTTTCGCCTTTGACCTGAATATCGCTGCCCACTCATTGTTCGGTCGCCTCTTGTATATCGTGATATACGGTCTTATTAGTAGCATTCCGAACAAGGAAGTATTTTAAACTTACAATGTCCCAAAAAAATCTCATGTTGGATGGTCGTTGAGTCCTGCAGCTCCCCAACTACAGTCACTGTGCCAGTCTGCTTCAATTGATCATTCTCAAGTTCCATTTTCATGCCGTTGCTTTTTCTCAAGAATATCCTGAACAATGCATTGACATGACCCAATGATCTCTTGTTTCTCAAGATCTGTGTCTTCGAATCTCGGTCGTAAATTGTAACCTTGAGACGGTGAGTCCTTGAGGTTTCAGGTGGCAACTGAAAGCAAGCGAACCCATTTTGGATTAAGGACATCCCAAATTGTCTCAGTCCTCCCTTAATAATGTTGACATTCAGAATCGAAGCAGTATGTGAATGGTTAGGGTCGAAACCTTTAGAGGAAAGGGGAGATTTGCAACACGTACAGTAGTCCCTCTTAAAAAGCGAGGATGAAAAGATAGGACCTGACGTACCAATCTCAACCCAGTCTCCATTTGACCACTCTTGCAGCAAGGCGAAGGGGTCGCTGAGTGAAAAGACGTCCATATTGGCGAGGTTGCATGCTTCTATTTGTATATCCATCTTCCCCCAATGGGCTCATCACTCACCTCTACCATGTTAAGCGTGCTATCGATACAATGGAACTTTTCGGATCGTCGAGGAGTTGCAGACGACATAGCTGTTTTGTTACTTCTCCAGGGAGACTTCTTATAATGTCCAGCAAATCTATCAAGGATTTACCCACACAGCTTCTTAATGCCGTTGTTATTTGAGGAAAAGTGATGCATCAAAATAATGAGTCATCAATCATCCGAATCAGAATAGTTTCGCAGAGTTTTGCGTCGGAAATGCGGAGCATGGAAGACAGTATTCATGAGGCCAGTTGTTGGCTGGTATTGCCTGGCAGCTTTACGTTTCAAAATGAAACAGGTATGTTTCAAAATGAAACAGGTATGTGGAAGATGCTCCCTAGGGAAGAAATTCGTCCCTATCGAAATCTTAGTCAAGCAAACGTCTGCATTCTGATTACCTGGATAATACAGCGCAGTAAAAGGATGCTCCTCCCAATTGCAATCCAATATCCAAGATTAGGTATACCCGTGCACTAATTTGTCATTACTAGGGATTTGGAATCACTTTGTTCCACAACCTCAACCCAGAACCCCCCTTGATTTCAGAAAACGCAGTAAAACTCTTCTGGGGCAGCAGATGGTTCGGCTTCCCGATCAGCATTTGAAAATGAGGCGTACGTAAACCGAGAGATGTCATTTTCCCGTCGACGCCAGTTGTGTATGGTTTACAGCACATGGATGATTGCAGTCAGGAAATGGAACTAAAACTTTACAATATACAAACACCCTAGTGTTTTCTCCGCCGCCGCACTGCACAGGCTAATAGGAATTTCACCCTATGTTCCACTCCAGTAATTAACCCAAACGGTTCAACCTCCTTATCAGGAAAAATGGGTAAACCTCCCAAACGTTTCTTCCATAGTAAAAATCCATTATTTCAGCCCAGAATGCAGAGATCCACGATTCAATTCAGGCTGAACTTCCAAGGTCTCATACCAAACATACTGCAATCGAAGCATTAGCAAGTGACGAGACTATGTCATGAGAACAGAATAATGTACAATAGACGAAGGTCTTTCTCCAGTGTCTGCAACGTGTGGCACTAGATGTATTGAATCGATCATGTGCTGTGTTCGGGGGCCAGATTGCCGTATTTCGTCTAAATTAAGTAAAGGGAACATTCGATATTGCAAAACCACACGGTCTTATTTGGAACATCCTAAAGTCGTCCTTTCATATCCAAAGAAACAAACATTGACTTTCATCTCAATGAGAAAGAAACTTTGCAAGAAAGTAGGAAGGTATGAGTATGTGGGCTCACTAAAAGCTACTATGTTGTTGTACTGGTTTTCACAAAATCTTTACTGCTACAGTAAATGAACCCCGTGTTCCCCCAATTTACACTGAATCTATTACACGGAGTGTGCTCTTCCCTCATCCACATTAGCTTTCATCATGGCTCTGCGGTTTCCTGTTCCTATCGTAATAGGTATCACTGACAGAGGATTGAATCTTTTTGCACAGATGCTGGTAAAATTATGTCATAGCATTATTACAAGCGTCCGATCCTGGCTACCGGAGCCATCATCAATGTGCCATACTGCTACGACAACCTCCCGAACCAGACTGAAGGGAACCACTCTTCATAATATAAGGTTTTGATACCTATGCTAGAGCTTGCCATGCTCCTGCGGGTACTGCTGCATCTCGCCACAGCCTGCCGGCAAATATGAACGGCACACACGTTTCAATTGAAAGCAGCCCTTTGCTGTGAAGTACACGTATGATTTGTCAGTACATGCTCAGTGAGTTAGGTTGTCCTGTTTCCTAACGCCCTCGTACAGATGGAGGTGGTGTAAAAAACGTCGGAAGAGTTGAATACGCCAGACTACAGCGCTTCTACATGTACATCGGCTTTAAAAAAGTCGTGATTTGTGTGATCCACGAGGAAGGAGCCCATAGTAGTGAGATACACAGGCGACACGGCAAACGGGACGGTAATGCTGCGATTTTTTAAGCCTGGGCAATTGCACTAAATAATCACTTCTGTGGCATCTACTCCTAGGGGTGAGTTTTGGATATTTAACTGATTAGGGATGTGGAGCGGCTACTTCTTGGGGCAATAGTGGGCGAGCCTAAGCGTTGGAGACGGAGTGAGGGAATCAGCCTTACAGGACTTCCCCGAGGCCTGTTCTAGGTGCATCCAAGCTTAGGGAAGCAAAGGTTGTGCCAATACGTGGAACATAAATCAAGACGGATAACTTTGAAATCGAAGAGGGTGAACAGGAAGTAAGCACAAACTATAAGGCATTGGTATGAAAACATATCTTTCGACGAATCTGAGTGTGGAAGGATAC
The DNA here is from genome assembly GCA_002205965.3 of Kappaphycus alvarezii. Taxonomy (NCBI): domain Eukaryota; phylum Rhodophyta; class Florideophyceae; order Gigartinales; family Solieriaceae; genus Kappaphycus; species Kappaphycus alvarezii. The sequence continues at coordinate 421,211 of NADL03000009.1, forward strand.
AGTTCGAGTCAGTATGTTGTTACTCCACATTATGCTCTACAACTCAGTAACCAGTCAAGGTATCTCAACCAACACAAGGGACGAAACAACATTCGGGGGCAATTCAAGTCAAAAAGGGCCCCGAGCTCTGCTTCAAACTTCCTTCTGCTCTCTCCTAACCAATGTCTACTGGAACCAAGGAACTGGAATGGTTCCATGAAGGTGACGACGCATCAAAGAAATGTTCCAACTATCCTTGAGGATCAATTTGCTCCTGCACAGTTTTTTGGTATGGGAATTGGTAACTTGACAAGATGCTTGTCGTTATGCATGCGATATTTTGGTGCGTAAAATCATCCATACGTGCCTCATCATACTGCAGAGGTGACCTGTTGTACTGCATTTGTCATGGGTCTCGCATGTGCGTTTATCCTGTCGGAAACCGCCGAGTCAGCACAGAAATGGCCTTGTATTGGACCACAAGGTGGTTATTGTGCTTATTCATTTACATTCGTGAAGTTTTTTTGAGACAATAAGTTGTCATCTACCTGTCGCACCAGATGAACAGGACGGAAGAGCTTTGCGCGCTGTCAAGACTACTGAAGCAGGAGTTATACGCACGAGACCTCCCGCCTGGCGGTAGTGGTAATCCATCGTCAAACTAGATAATAAGTGTGGAACTTAGTGTGACTTCGCTAGAGTAAATGGTAGCGACCAACAACAGAGGAAGCAACCCTGCGAGAACAACTTCTTTGATCGACGTCCTCATCGAAGGGGCTAATAGGGTTGGTCTACTGTGAATATTACAAAGGTTACAGTATGAGTCCTACTGTACGAACTTAGAACCTCATTAAAGTGATTGCTACTCAAGGCAGTTGGAATAAAAATATCTGTATGTTGGAGAACGATAGGACACTGTTTTTTAACAGTTTTTTATCACACCACTGTGTAAATTAGACTGGAACGCTGTTTTCAATCCAGTTATGTGTTACAAAGGGGTGTCACAGAGAACTTTTACTACCTTGCCTGCGCTTGTAATTTTCATCATAGACTCTAGATTTTACTACTGAGAATGTCAGTATTTTTTTTGTAAAAAGGTCTCTTCTTGACATAGAACTTATTTTAGCGCCATATATTCATTTATTTTAGTCCTTGTATGGAACGCATGGACATTAAGATTGGATATTTACATAATTGTAGATTTTTTTGTGGTGAGTAATGTTGGAGTTAGAAATGAACAGAAGCACTCGGTGGATAACACCTGAGTCCCTTTAGACGGTGGAGAGGGAGAATTCTGGAGGGGAAAGTAAAGCGTACCTGCAACTTCCTTTTCAAATTTTATGTATAGCAGAAAGCCACTTTGTGAAGAGTAAAACCCATGTATCTATTAAGCTTACAACAAGATTGTCCCATTTGCGGTTGATTTTCTTCAATCGCTTAAACTATTGGAAGGACCGTTCTCTACTGGACACTATATTTTGAGTGCATTTTCTATATGTAACAAAGAGTGCTATCCTAGAGCTAGAGTATAAGGAATAAAAAACATAGGGTATCCTGAACCAGGCTGGTATTCCAGATTGATCACATTAAACCCTCGAATTCGTATTTCTGAAACTGTTGAATTACAGAGCGAGTCAATCTTTGATGTCTGGGGCTGGATTCTTTTGTTCGTTGGCTGGACTTACTAGTTGCGCCCAAGACTTTACTCAAGACTAGAATTAAATACCCAATCCTCGGATAGAACACATGAGTTGTAGCACAGTAAACCTACCTAACCTGAGTTACCCAAACGGCCCGAACTGCCACGAACGTGGTAGGAGGCAGTCCTGACCACAAAACTTCTCCGCAACTCACGCTCAGCGAATCCTGTCCACAGCCTCGTTACTGTCCTTCTGCAACCAAACCTTGCAGCACCTCGTGACTGCTGAAATCACACTCTAAGAAGGATAATTATCAAATGACTGAGACAAGACTGAGACTGATAAGTATAACGACATCGAATCACTATCAAAACACAAAATAACAGTCAAAACACAGATATGAGAGAGTTGCACAAACTGATATGGCAACATCAATATGGGTTCGAGTGTATCCTGCGTCACAATAGAAAGTACAATGTGTACTGTAAGCATATTTAGTGACATGTCTGGCAGCTTGATTTGGAATTTTACAAGGCTTTAACAAGCAATGCCAGTGAAATTCAGCTGTTTAGGTGAACCCACATTACACTTGGACTGGAGCCGTGCAGTTACAAGTTTTGGGTCATTCTATGTTCAGTACAGATTGTACTGCTTCAGAGTACAGTATTGTGAGTTGTTGATAACCTGGTATAGAGATTACGATCACAGTGCCCAAATGGAAGGAATTTTCATTAATTCGCATTCAAAGGCTACTGTGGGGGCGAGTTGTTGTGCTTTAGGCGCATTGCTGCGGTGGAAGTTGGAGCAAGTATTTCAGAATTACAATGACAGCTGTAGCTTAAATCTATAGATCAGCTAGTAGGGCTAGCCAAAACTCTGGAGACTATTTAGGAGAAAATCACTGGCCTTGAAGAGTAAAGAACTCCAGAAGAAACTGAGGCTAGCTGAAAGTGCAGTTAAATTGCAACAGGGACGAAAAGAAGCATTATCGCTTAGTCAACACGTGGTAGAAAAATTCTTCTCGACAATTTTCTTTCGTAATTGACAATGCACCTTTCATATCTGCTCGTAGTACAATAAATATAGATCTTTGGACGTAGGAGATGAGAAACAGGGGAAGGGGGGTTAATTCGCTGAAAAAGATTTTCTCGCTGATACACAGTCAACTTGTGTGGTAGTTTGCATGTACGAGCATGTACGAAAATAATTCAATATTTTCAGAAATAGAAATGACGACACTCAAAGCAAACCTACACCGTAATAAATATGGAATAGTAGTTTTCATAGATAAAGTTAAGATATTTATTGCCTCTGGATGGAAAAATTTCAATGATGGCGAAACAGAGGGCTTTGAAGTGTACGATCGGCTATGCAGTAACTAAAAAGAAAAATCGACAAAATCACATGCAATTTTTGCATGAGACTACGAATAAATTGAATATAGGTCGAGCAGGAATTTTCGATGACTGTATTCGAACAGGTAGTACCAACGTAGTACCAACGGCTTGAAGCAAATGTAGCAGAATTTTTTGCACAAAACTATGCGCTGTGATGAAGTCATTCGTACTTGGATTCCTTTGTTATCACCATGCTCAGACATTCCAATAGGCGTAAGAATACGTCAAAAGGGAAGTCACGGCAGAAAATATGAAGATAAGTTATTTTTAAGAAATCTTCTCTTTATTCGTTTCCGCTAGCTTTACAACTTTTTGGAGAAAAGAGTGAGTAAATTATAACTGATTCGATAGAACTGTTGGATTAACTCTTTTTTGAATATTCAAAAATATGTAACTCAAACAGAAATACTAGAAGAGAGTATAGCCACTAAGCATAACTATGGATCGATGTTACTGAAAGGGCATGTTTTGCGAACCACCTTCAATCTCCTCAAAAAATATTACGGAAAATTTAATTGTAACGTCCTATACGGAATAAGAAATTTCCCTTTGGGGAATATTTTGAGAAAGAATGAAGAAAGCTTCAAATCTTCTTTTAATAAAATTAAAGGTGGTCGGTGGCGGTTAAACATGGATAATTCAGCTTCATGTCCTAATTTCAAAATAAAAGTTCAAAAAAACTAACAGAGCACTCCGTAAATCCTTGCAGCTCTTGGTATTGCTGAGAAATTTATAGTTTACACGACAACAACTCAGAATAGAACTATAGAATCATGAAACATTTTTGAGCTTCAGGTATTCGGAAAATTGCTTCTCTTTCTAAACAACCTGTACCTCCCACTGATTTTCTTCTAAAAATTCTCTATTCTTTCTTACCGGCGAGTATAAGTTTAGTGTAGGCAAAAAAGCCTTTTCTCTGTTTTCGAACCTTTAATATTCTAGAGATTACAACTAATTAAGAGAGTACTTGAATCATAGGAAAAATATGCTACTGGCGATATTGGTGTCCGATTTAATCACAAACAGATTAAAATCAACACAGCAAGGGGAATTAAGTAGGCCGTAGTTCTAAAAAATAAATTTCAAAGTTTTGCTTCCAGAATGGCCCAAAGGTTATAATTTGGAGCTTCCAAAAGTCGTAATGTAGAAAAGTTGAAATTGGAAATCATTAATTTTTTTGACCGCGATATCCTCACATTGACTATTGATGCCGAAAAGTTTTGAATTATACCATTTGTATGTAATAATTGATAAATCTAGAAATCACTCTCTATAAAATTTCAAAACCATTGAAAAATATATGGAAAATATTATTTCAAAGGTACGTTTTACAATTTTTAAATGCTTGCTGAATAAATTCTGAAAGGTATAAAATTAGTGTCTTTAAAGTTTCCATATATAAATTTCTAATGCTCTGATGTTATAAATGTATGGTACAACTTCGGAAGGAAAAGAATTTGCGAGTTTTAGTGGCAGCTCCCCGTATGGTCCATGCATATATCCCCATGCACTGTGTATTGTGGATAGCGAAGAAAAGCGCATAAATTCCGAATGAGCTCCCCGCGGCGGGCATTGAGATCGATCAGCGAACTAGGATAGAGAATTACGATATCTTTCAATATTTGCAACGATAGTTTTAGGGCTGCTGACTGGAACAAACATATTTTCTATTAGCATACCTTGCCAAACATTCAAAACGAATGTATACTCGTGACTTAAAAATAGAACTGCAATACTATTGTATTGCTCGATTGGGACTCGAACAAGTGTGCCTTGTAACAAATAATCGTAGATCAGGGACAGAACTTCGTTTAGATTTTTCTAATGTCTATCTGCCATAGAGCTGTCGTCATATTAGGCACATTTGATCTTATATGAGGACAAATGTCTTTGTCGTACAAATATATATAGTAACTGGAGCGATTAGACAGCAATTTTTGGGCCCGTAAGTATTTACAATAAAGATACTCTAAACTATAGAATTACAGTAACTGTTGCTCAGTAGCTTAGAGCTTTACATCTTTTTTGGCTAAAGCATCACCTCAAGGTACTGGAAGGGTAAAATTTGGCAAATTAGCACTCATTTCGAATTAATGGAGTGGTAAAAATTGGGGCGTACCCGGATCAGCGTTAAAATTACCGAAAAATTTGTTTTGATCGAGCTTCACTACTATTTGAACTATAGATTAGCTAGGTTTGCACAAAAAGGAGAAAAAATATTTTTACTTAAAATATTAGCCCTACAATTCGTCCTCATATGAGGCAAATGGTCCGATATACTCTATAAAGTAAGGTACTAAGGCCTAGGATAGTTCAATAACAGAAAAATTTATCAGCCCTAGAACTAAATACATCCCTCTTTAACGCTGGTTAGGTACTATAAAACGCATATCCCGCAGTAAAACAACCCTTACATTTTACCCAAGGCTTGCGTGCCAGTTAAAAAGTGCAGAAAAATCAGGAGCACCTTTTACCACCACGAAAAAATCATCCTCACCACCGACAAAATCCAACTCAATGCAGAATATCAGAGAGTTTTTCCAACTAGCCATTACCCGCGCGCCACCCCAATATCAAGGCCAGAGACACACCAATTACTGCATCAGGGGAAGTGCATTTCCTCAACAATAAATGAATTAAGCAACCTTATTTCTCCACTAACGATATCGGCCGTGAAAGGGATAGGAGGGATTAGTTTATCTCTGATATCGGGGACAACCCAATCAATCCAATTGTATAGTTCGTTTATGGAATTTATGTTTCGTTTATACCGCCGAGAAATCGTTCTGATATCTCGTTGACGTGTTTGCAGCACCATCAGTCCTATTAGCACACAAAATTTCAACTCCATCATCTAAAAAAGCCTACACAACCTGGGCCCCTTATCTCTCCACCAGCCTATTGATTCCCTTTGAAGCTCCTAACGGTAGTAACCACGGTTCAATTGCAGGTAAGAAACAATACATTTACTTATTGAACTGACATACTTGGAAGTTTATTTTTACGTAGGAAGCAATCTACCGTACCTTTTACTATTCAGAATTTCATTAAATTATCGAAAGATTCGTTGCCATCGAAATGAAACAATAGCCATATGTACTGTTAGCTACCGAGCATATCGTGTGCGGTACTTAAATTTCCAAGCCATCTGTGCTACAAAACTGTAAGTCTGTTCCATTCTATCCTGAGCTCTAGGGATGCCATCAGAGAGTGTCCGACAATCGAGGATAAAAGATGTTTATCAGTTGGAAAAAATAATGCGGCTAGTAATCTTTTAACTCATGCGTGATGTATTTAAAACTTCTCGAAAACAGGGATTAATCAAACATTCTGGTAATAAAAAGTTCCAATTCCATCTTGATCTCTATGAATTAGGGGTTTTATGGAAATGATGACAAAACTACAACTAAGAAACGCTCGCATAAAATAGAAGAATCTCGTCCCATTCTCGTTTCGATATGGTACCACCAAATCACGGCTATCTCTCGATTATAAGATTGAAAATTTCTACATCTTCTGATCAGTTTCTATCCATGATCCATGCAAAAAAGTTCTGCTGATAATAATTCTGAAGAGAAATATGAGAACTATTTGGACCAAAAGAGCTTCAAGTAGCAGGCTTGTCTATATCGTTTCATCAGATGATGTATCCAATGCATGCATTAAAAACGCAACGATATTCAAATACTGAACATTTTGCTTCATTCTTCTTTCGGTTGTAAAGCTCATCAAAGCCGTCTGTAATATATTTACATCCAAAGTAGACCCAACGTCTCTTTTTACGTCTTTAACGCTTCCATCGCTCATATAATGTACTTTCATTTTTCTGCTTCTTAATTTTACGCTTCTTGCTATTCTTGACTACAATATCAGTAATATGAAAAAATCCTATACATTTCTGTAAGTCATCTTCTATTAATCCTTCTGTACTTGGTCATCGCAGTTACACTCATCCTACTATAGCCAGAAAGTACAATATAATCACTGAAACTTAATTCTACCTTAGACTGCGCATCAAACGGATGATCCTGTGATGCGATACGATTGTCATTCAACTCCTATATTATATCGTTTAAGCAACGAAAAGGCTGGGAACATAATCATGATGGTGCAAATGGATGCCACTCGACTCTTCTGCATCACATTCTTCCGGTACCCGAATCATCTTACCATTCCACGCTGACCACAGCATTTGGGCGACAATTGCTTTGAGCAGCTTTCTATAATCCTTTCAATTTGGTATGGAATTAGTACTACTACAGTTGTCTCCTCACACAGCGAATAGTAAAAAGGAAAGGGTTGATGATTCAAAGGTTGTGGCGTTGAATTTGGGCTCTAAATATGCTGAAAGACTCAAGATTATTGCGGAAATAAAACAGCGTGACATAAAATCTCTGCTCATTATCTCCTGCAAACCCCTTTGAAAATATAAATATCCTCCACATTCCTCTATCGGTCCCTCTCCAGTCCATTAATAAATGAGTGGGTCGTTCACACCAGCGATGGTAGTCTCCTTCATAATATCAAAAAATAGCTCCTTGATCTCGTCTATGCGAGTCTGCATCGCGTAGATGATGCTTTAATTCTGAATTTTTAACTGCTCAATACGTTGAAAAAGATCAAAAAGGCGGGCATGAAACGAAGTAGAGTGATCAGGTGGCGTAATCCACGACTCAACAACCAACCAAACTGAAGCAATGAAGTAACGCTCTTGTCAGGATGATTTTCATCTTTCTGCACACCCAGTTTAATCCCAACTGCACTTGCGAACTCTATCAAGCCCTGAACCCAGAAAAAATACCCTTCGCCTGTCTCTAGAGCTACCTGTAGATGACTCTGCTCCTGAAAGGTCACAATCACAACCTTCGCCCCCAACGTACGATACAGATTCCCTTATTACCTAATTCGCGCCAAATGGAGAAAAAAGGATCGTACGGATTTCTACATTGCAACTGACAACCAACCCCACGAAATCAAACCAGCTTCAATCTGATTTTAACGATGACTCCCTTTCCCCTACCAATCTTAGGCCTACTTTCTCATCGTCTTTGCACCGCAAAAGACATCGACGCACCGAAGGCCCAAAGAAATCGCAATAATTCTTTGTCAAGGGCTGTAAGCGACGCAGAAGGAGTAACTAACTCTGACGTGAAGCCCAAATGCAACAGAAAAACTTTTACTGAGGACGAATCTCTATAACTGGCCAAAGCTTGGGTGGCGCAGACATTGAAAGGGCCAAAAAAGAATGAAAGACCTTCTGGAATGGCTTTAAGAGTATACGCAGTGAATCGCGTGGCATGGGCCGCGCTAACGAGTCTTTGCGCAGCAACTGGAGCAGATTGGCCCGCGATGTCCAGATCTACTTGGCCTGAAAGGCAAAAGTACTTACCAAGAGGCCTTTAGATTCTAATGACCCAGAAATAGATTGTTTAGCCATGAAAATGTTCAAAAAAAAGCTGGGGCAAAGGGAAAGGATGTAGTATTCCAGTTCTCGAGACGGTTCAAAAACTTTGAGGCAGCAGATTTTCTCGCAGAACAAACTTAATTTGAAAAATAATTTATGGAGAGCTAGGGAACGTACAAAAATGAGAATGAGGTGGTGTAATCAGGGCATTCTACTGATTTGACTATCCTGTGGGGATTGCGCAGATAGAAAGTAGCGGATCAGCTCCCATTTGTAGATCAAGGCCAAACTGAGCCAAAGCGAGGAAAGGAAATGATAGAGTGCCCGAGGAGCAGAGCTGCATAGAGATTGTGCCTATATATTTCTCGTAATATATTGATGCATGCAAAGACATACTATTAGAAACGAAAAGACAAAGCAAGGGTCAGTTTGAGACCATAAAAGAGTCTGAAAGTGATTTCCGTCTACTTCAGATGTTACGCAAGAGCTTGAATGTGTAAAAGTCAATTAAAAAAGTGATCAACAAGCAGACAGAAAAATTAGATAGCCTAAATCAAGCTAGGTATAAGTTCAAGATACATCTGAAGTAGAAGATATTTGGAAATAGTGAGTAGGATACGATCGCATTGACGATTTAAAGAACAGTAAAGGGATCTTTTCGAGTAGTACTAACGGATGGGGACACCAGAATGCGCCACAAAATTTTTTCCATCGAAAACCCCGTAGTATTTCGTCCTGCGATCGAATGAATGCAGACAAGCTGTTGGAGAACGCACTGAAACATTGCACGCAAAAACTAGGGCGTACTGTTCCGCTTTATCAAGCTTTATTATAAAGCGTATTTGGTACTGTTAGATCTACTTTACTTTCATCAGCCAGAATTATAACCAAATCACGGAAGAGATCGTTCCTTAGGCGTGTAAATGGAGTAGATAGCGTCATAAATTGTTCAAGTATCTCCAATTGTTTCATATCGATCTCAAGAGCAGACGTAGACTGAACTTGGGCTCGTGCTGCGCTTTTTAGTGCCTGGATTGCTCCAAGTTCATGATTTATGTCTTGTACAGCTCCTACACAATATCGAACGAATTCTCTTCCTCACTAATGTCTTCCGTGAATGCACCAGCCTTATATACCCGTGCATTCATGTTGTACAATACAATGTACGCATAGCTTAATGTGATGATGTCCTCTTTGTACCATATTTGAAATTCTTTTCACAGAACCTGGAAAACGAAACCTTCAGCACACTGAAAGCTCGCTCTATTTCTTTTCATAGTGTTTCTTGAACTTTGGTATACCTATATTCGTAGTTTGTGCTTGGCTGATATATAGGCCTAGCAAATAGTGGCCAGTCTGGATACGATCTGTCTCCTAAAAAGTAGACCAGCTCACGAGTTGTAGCAGAACTACGAATGAGATAAACGTTGGATAAAGAAAATTGAAGGTACCGTTAAAGATCTGCAGGAATAAAGATGATACAGATAGTATAGTTTTATCATTGTTAGTCCCGCACCTGCCCGTAAACCAGTGCCAAATAAATAGAGTATGATCACACCACCCTTCCACTTGAATAGTTGTCAGCTTTCCTTCTTTGGTATTGTGGTAGTGTACCTTGACAACTAGCGGGCAGTTCTTCCGGTAAATTTTTATAGCATTCGCACGATCAAACAAAGCCAGAAAATACCTATGACCTGTATAAAATCTTGATGTTATTGAGTTCCGCAGCACTCAGCCCTCTATTTGGATACTCGCCGCAGTATATTTCGACGATACTCTGGCAAAGTTTTCTGAATTTTTGCTGCAGAGTCTCTGCACCCATTCTTGCCACATCGTTCAGGTCTTCATATGCCTCACTGTCCATAAAATACTGAGGCATGCAAGAATCTTGATCTATGACTTTATTTCCGGCTTTCCTGCTGCATTTTGCAGACGACCGAAAATATGAGGGAGGCCGTTGGTAAGATACTGATTTATTCGGTAAAATAGCGCTCTGGGTACCCTGAAATGGCACATAAAATATCTTAAGCCGTAAGTAGGACTGGGTCCCGAGTAGTCCTCGACCCAACTGCTCTCGCCACGGCAGACATTCTTTGACCCAGCACGTCTCCCCTTTCTTTTTTGGTACTCGCGCCGTTTCCGATGTGGACGCTATAGCAGCGCCAACTAACGTCTGCCACATACGGCATAGCCGTGCGACCGCAGCCATTGTGATGTGACACGATTCAAGCAACAACCACCGATCAATGCAGTACGGATTTTTAGGCATTAGAAATGGTCACCGATAGATAGAGGTGTGTGCATGACTTGACGACCTTGCAGACAGGATACTTTGGAGCCATTGAAGAAATTTCGATTTGTCACCTCGTGATTTTTGAATAGTAGACCCAACTCGTGTGTGATTCACCAATAGTTGGTGAATCACCAGTGCGATCAAGATTACGAATATAGTATTAGTTTCTCATACGGTGCTGGATAGCCCACACTGCTGGCGGATGCAGCATATCGCTCAATAAAAAAGGGACTAAAACGATTTTCGCCGACTTTATTTTCGCCCACTGCTAGACATGCTCTAAGCCCATTTCAAAATTAAAAAAACCATTTATTAATGAAGGATTATGAAATAATTCGAATACTCATCAAGAAGAATCAAAAAAGAATATCTCATGAAAACTATAAAAAAACTTATATACTTTCGATTATTCCCCACAAAGAGGCTACTAAACTTGATACAGTGAAACTAACGAAAAAGTTAATAATTAAATGAAAAGCGTTGTCTTTTAACGTTCTATGCATATATATTCGCCGTTTTTCCCTTTTCCCATTAAATTATTTCAATGCAGCCAGATATGCTTCTCTCGGGTAATACACATTTTTTAGATGTAGAATACTTGCAGTTGGTTCTTAATATTGGTAAAATAGTGAAAAAAGAAATAATTGAATATTTTCTTAGCGACGAAATAACAGCTCGACTGTGCCCTCTGAAATTTCAATGTCTCAGAACTGAGAAGGGTTTTATACGTAGGGAACATTCGATTGAAGAAAATTCTTAGATACCATACTGGAGGGAAATTTTCCGCACAGGAGGAGGAAAAGAAGCAGCCTTACTAAAAAAGATGTACTTCCCTGGGATAAAAGCTTCAAATGTTCTCCAAAATAACTTCGTCTTTATATTAGTACCTTCTACAGCTTTTTAAGACCTTAAATTTCATTCAGTGCTCCATTTCTGATCATTCTATGTTCTAGTAGTCTTTTAGTTTTAAGATGGTACATTAATTCCCTTTTTAGCTTTGTTCTTCCACTAGACGTGTAATTATGTACATTTAGTGATTTCTAGATATTTTTACTACGCTGAAATACTCCCGGTGGAACCTCATATTTTTTTTGGAGTCTAAGAAGCTACAGGAGGGAGGCAAAACGGCTACTGTGCAATCCCATGAATGGGCGTATAAAAAGGAGCCTAACAATATTCGGATGCGATGATCATTTAAAACTCAATTAAGTACAATAAATATTTCTTCTCATATTCTATTCCTCAAATGACTCAATTTTGGTAGCTTAAGAAGACTTACGTGAATATTTTTTCATTGAATGATTCAATAATTATGAAGTTCAATTAAAACAAATATGACCAAAAATATTTGCAGCTTATCTGAAATATCCCAGTTACCCATAATCATTCTGTAATACATTTGATTCAAGCCCACTAGTCTTTTTTTCCACAATTATTATTTGTCTACATTTTCCTAAAATAAAATCGTCAATGTTTAATTACTTAAGTATTAAAATAAGTACAATGACATCGGGCGAATATTTGAAAGAACTACAGGACCTCGCAAGGTCAATTATCATACCTAAATTCTATTTGCGTAGCGGTAGGAGGCTCGGATGATAACAAATGTGATACTTTTTTCATTAACAGACAAAAAAGGAACCTGCTTACCTGTGAAAACCATTGTAAAACAATTATATCTTTTATCGAGTTTGTTCTAGGGCACGAAAGAGCGCAAATTGAAATACTTGGTACATAAGGTATCATAATTCATCGAGAAAATTAATCTAGTTAGTTACACCAAATGTTTATACATTTACGGGAATCACCACCGGATGATCAATGAACCGAGCAGGTAGTAAGGAATACCATTTGCAACAAAAGGGGAAAGAAAAAACAACGGTTGGCGGTGGTATCGAGTCTCACCATGTGAAATAGGGGTTTAAACTGCTATGTTGACTCTATTTCAATCAAAACACCAGTAAATGATTGATGTTTTCTATAAAATTTGGTGATAAACAGTTTCGGACCAATCAACTCGATCGCACTGGCTAAAATTGTAACTATATAGTGTTTCACTTTGTGAGAAGCAATTATTATGAAAATTTGGATTAAATAGATTGCTTTCTTAGGAAAAATATTCTTCATATCGTTGTTAATGCGCTCAAATTTCGTGATCAATATCGATTTTAGCTCATTCTTTCGATAACTCGTTTGCTGCAAGAAGATTGCAGAAGTCTTAAGAATTTTGTATGGACTGGATGGAAAAGATTCCTATTAGGCCAAATTGTGAGTGAGTCAGGTTTTTGGATGATGATGGATCCAAGATTTTGAAAATTAAAGGCCTGGCTAGCGATGCGAGTCATGGAGGCGCGATTTTTAGAGAAATAATGCGATATCAACCGGTGACCCCCCTCAGCCTATAATTGCTTCGGACGGGACACAGGGATGAATTATACCCTGCATCATCAATAAATTATTGCTCATGCAACTTTTTCAACATGCACAAGCGATACCTTAGGTAAAAATTTCTTCATAATTAGTGGATCCGCCATAAATGATACAGAATTCGGGCGTGTTGCTGGATTTGGATATTGCGACCGGTCTGTATTTCAGCAAGAAGAAGTTTTCGTCATATTATACAAAGTATCGATGGGACTGAACTTCTGATCACTTAAAGCTGTCTTGGACTTAAATCTGGTTTCTTGTACATTCTGCAAGGATAGCCAGGAAATGGGAAAAAAGCTTCGAAAAAATGTTTTGTAGGACACGGGACAAACCCGACGCACATCTTGCCCTATCTTCCTACACTAATGTACATTTCAATTTTGAACCATTATATTAAAATTTAAATTGCAGGCATTGCATTCAAATGGTATTGGAAGATTCCTCGCGAGTATATTGGGAACATGATTCGTCAATTTTGGTGCTTGCGGTCACAGCTTCTTCGCTTGCGGGTGATATATTCCCTATGGTATGCCTGTACCCGAAATTTTTCTAGCCCTCAATTGAATATTTAAGAGATACTTTGGCGTGGCTTATTTGTTGTCAAATGGTGAATCGCGAACGATTTGTGCTGTGTATTCACAAAGAGATATTTTTTGCTGTATGTGGCGGTCGGGAGCAAAAGCTCTCCGGGTGAAAATTATCGGTATAGGAAACGATGATTTTGGTTCAATGGATCATTTCCACATTGAACTATTCGCCAAATTTAGATATAATTTACCCCTTTCAGTTTAAAGTAATGCTGCATATTTTTTTAACTATCGGTAGCGTAAATTACGTATCGGCAGATACAGTTACGCGATGGGGAAAAGGGGAGGTAAAGACACAGTAGAAAGGTTCATAGACGAAATTAATCCCTACAAAAAGTTTGGACATATTGGAAGCTTAGTGAATGAGATGAAAATGGTATGCAAGCGGCGGAAACCGCCGAGATATATATAAAATATTAAATCTTGATTCGTCGTTTGAATGTATTTCGGATCTTTTCACAGGTAATTGGATGTTTCTATTGGTGCAAAAAAGATATTAAGTCACGGCATATGCATTTTTGCTGACAATAAGACTATTTTAGATCCGCAGGAGATGCATCCACTAAAGTTTAAATTGAATGTCCATATCTGTGCGAAGATTCCAGAGAAAGAAAACTTTAGGTTTCAAAATTGTGCGATTTACTTAATCGATGTGATTCGACAAAGACTTGACAGTAAGGTTCAGCAGATCTGAATCTGATCATCGAGATATTTTTTTCTGTTATTTCTTATAATCCAGTGACCTAACTTTGTACCAAGATCCGTCTAGCAACAAATAATGTATTTTGGCTTGGACTATGGCTTTCCTAGCCACTATTCAATATTATTCGAATTTCAGGCAAAAAAATTCGGGATAGCTTCACACTTAAGTGTCTCCCTTTTTATTGCGATGTCAAGCGTGGTGCGTTTTTCCGAAATTGTAGAATAATTTCAAATAACATCGAGGAGTTTCGCAGTGGCTCTCAAGAGTTTCATTGGTACTGATTTCTGCATGAGATTATATATTTCCTGGAATAGAGAGACGGAAACATCGAATATATACTAAGTAATATAAATCTACCAGTAATTACAAAGTTTATCAAGCTATAGCGGCCCATTAAGCTCATTACTAATATAAATAATGTATGCAAAACGGAAGTCAAGAGATTTCAGTTTATTTGTGTCGGACTGCACGAAGTCTATCGGATAAAAATAATCTACACACTCCGGTTTCAAAAATTTTGATTTAAGCGCAGTTGCATCATTTTATTTTCGAAGTTTACTTTACATCATCTAGGGGTAACATTGGATACTAAGGATGCCTCTCTCTACCATGCTTGAAGCATATGCAAACGCAGTAGTGCCATGAACACTATCGAATCTGGTAAACACTGCCGTTTCACATAGGTTTGAGTCCATATCCTCTTTCATTATTCCTTACATCGACCCTAGGAGTAGGTAGGGTCATAAATTACTTGATGCGATGAAGTACTATTTGGTATATATACAATTGGAGAAATAAATGTATGAGGTCAAGATTATAACTGTTGTTGGAACAATCATTAATTTATCAACAGTCTTGTTGTTCAATCTGTATCGTTTATTATAATTTACTGACTATGTTTCCAGAACAGTTTTACAAGAAAATCCCCAAAGTCAATTCTAGCTGATAATATCCACAGCGATGATTATAGTAACTTTTTGACTGCAAATATCAACATATCTTCTTCGACAGGTATATCAAAGGCTTGAACAGAAAGAAACATCAAAAAATAAAGATTTGAGGAGCTGATATATCAGATTTAGCTACAAATAGGTCTATGCCAGGGCAGTTTTCTAGAGGCAGTGTAGGTCTTTCTCTTTTGGGGAACTATAAGGGTGTCTATAGGAGGATTTTGTCATTATCATATATTAAAGTTCTCTTGACACCTCAAATTCAGGGTTACCTGGTAGACCAAAATGTCTTGATGTTGAACTTCATTAATTACCTTTTACTGTATTTCGTAGTGCCCCACCTTAATTAGACGAAACGATACCCTAACCTGAGTAATATCCACTAAAACATGCATTACGAATGAGGCCACACACTACATACAGGGGTTTCCTATCCGGAACTTCCGTAACTAAGAGATCAAAAACGGAAGAGTCCAGGAATTGAAATACTAAAAACAGAAACATACAAAAGTGGTAGATGGCGTTGAGGTCGCAACCATACACCGCAACATTAACTGCCAAAAATCGAATTCTGTCCATGTACCGCACTGCATACTACAAAAAGGCGCATGTTTGCAGTTTGATATCTGATAAGAGCTTCAAAAAATGATTTGACACCAAATTTTTATATGCTAATGTCCACTTCAGCTAGATTGTGTACAAATATTCAATCCTTGAATAATCCCTTGAGAATTTATTTCAGTGATACAAAGATCATTATACCCTGGGCGGACTTCTTCTTCGATGGCGAAATTTTAGGTTCACCTCTTAGAAAATGTAGATATGATATGTGCAAGGCCTTGAAAATAATTTATGAAAATCAATTATGATTCGAAAACAACTCAGTCTAGTACGACAACATATATTTAACTTAATTGAGGTAATTGAATGGTTAATTCTGCATCAATTATTCTTAATGTGTGTACGAAGCTCTAGGTAAACCAGAAATTCTCATACATAATGTCAGGTTTGCATAAATTCAACCATAAAAAGAGAGAATTTGGATTAAATTGATTATTGCCTAAGAAACCGTGATAGTTTCAGAAGTGGCAAATTAATTTCTCAAATTATTCATTTTTATGTTCCATCAAAATGTTTTCGATGAGAACATCGAGGAGAGTATTTTCTATTTTCGATGACATTATGAAGGCTACACGTTAAGCACACTTGAAACCTCAGTAATTGCTGTACCGTCTCAAACGCTGAAGGTAACGAGTGTTGAGAAAGAGAATATGTAAGCTTTATTCTGCTTTTGTGCTAGAAGGAGTTATGGAAACAATTACCGAAGACAAAACTCGAGAAAATCTGACGGAAAATATTATATTGAAATGGAAGGAAATTTCATGTTTTGCAGGAGATTTAGTTTCGATAGTCACTTTTTCTCGGACGTTCAATTTAAAAAAAAGTGAAATTCGTCGCGATAGTTAGATTAGAATTATGACCAAACCCCTGAATTTCCGGTTTGATGATATATTGGATACCGTGTTAGATATTCCCAACGGTGTCTGGGAAGTCCATAAGACTGCAGCTGAAAATCAGAAAAATATCCAAAGCACAATATAAGAGATCTAAAAATCAAAATAATTAATAATTAATTATCAGACGAATCGATAACAGACGGCTGCCTAGAAACAAATTATTCACAACACAGCTCTAATACAGCCAGTTTGAGCCGAAATACTACTGAGAATACTCCAATCCACTTTTTTATATCTATAACTTCAACTGAATACCATTTGTAAGGATCAGAAGCATTCAAACCACATGTCCGAACTTTAATAATCGCAATTAGCATTGATCAAAATCCGCCAACTTTATCTCCTTTGAGGGAGTCATGCTTGACAAATGTACTGCTGATTTAATTTCTTAACTTTCATTATATCTGAAGTATTGCGCCTCATGTGAATGGGGCCAAAATTAAACCGAGAGGAAATTCGTTTTTTGGAGTTGTAAAGGGTTTCATTCCCTCTTTAGTATCAGCCATAATCAAAGTGCCCATAGATGAGCATGCACAAGAATTTCGTATCGTTACTGTGTAGCAAAAATTCTTGTAACGTTCGGGCTTGATCAACATAAGCGAAAAGTATGCAGCTCTGATATACCACAATAATTTCACTCACCATTAAACGGAAACTAACATTTCAGTTACTTACAGACAGGTAAATATTTGGATTGAATAGAAGTTACATGATATGTTGCTTGCTTCAACACAGTTGTAGACTCTGCATAATCTTTTCGGACATCATAGTTAAGAATCTCTTATAAATTCACTACAAAGATCCAGACAACTCGAATTCCCTGTTTCATCACACCAACATATTCAAAAATCACTTCAAGATGCATAACATGTCAAAAATTTGCGTCAAAACTAGTGCCATTCAAAGTTCGCATATCTATTGATAACCTAATGTATAACCATGAAATTTAAATCGACTTTTTCTCTAATGAAGAAAGCACTGCATTGTATATTGTAGCCAGTTCATATTTTTTCCCTTTCGAAAATTTACTTCAGCATAAAAACTGCGAATATCGTAGGAATTTGACCATCGAATTCTGAGTTACTTTGCTCACTGTATTGAAGAATATCATAAATCATGATTGCAAAACCTTCAGCTCTGATTTCTTCCAGACTACTTGAATCTAAATCCTATAGAACTTACTCAACGAAAAAATTTAACAATAAAAATGGCCGAGGAATAGATGGATAAAATCATTGCTGAAAGAAGGATTAAGCAAACTAGATTACTAGTAACGCCTAAGTCTCAAGTCATTAATACCAAGGGAAGAAGACGTTAAGCAAGTGAATCGAGAAAATATTGTGAATTTAGATGGCTCATAATAAGTGAATGCTAATAATCAACGCAAAAATGTGACATTCACCACCTCATCTCGTCACGGTCTTGACAAAATATTTCTATTATCAATTTTAAATGTATAACCAAACAGGGAAGAGAAGTAAAATGACAATCAGCTACAGTTGCCTCAGAAAAACTGCAAATCTGGAATATGAAAGAAATATTGCTTTCAGTACCAATACATTTGACTTTTTACATCTAAAAAAGCCATGTGTTTTATCTACAGCTAAAAATAGACCTTTTTACCTGCCCACGATGAGATAAACCCTTCTAATTTTGCTATTATGAGAGTATAGATTACCCGGTTCACTATTTCTGCATGTCTAGAGTTGATTTTTTTTCGCTCGACTTGCGCAGATTAGATCTCTTGAAGTGAACAAAAAAAGATATTATCTGCTCTGTGATTCAGTCAAACTGGTCTTTAAAAGGCACTGATTAGCTTTCATTGAACTAAAAAATTCCAAAACACACATTTCTGCCTACCCCGATATAATGGATCTTGAGTCGGATTGAACTCTCAACTTGGACTGGTTATTTCTCTGAAAGATTTTTTTGGAAACGATTGCATTATCACTCTTGTATCGTAGAATTGTGATAGGATAATTAGATCTGTACTAGAAACTAAAGTATACGCATTCTATAGTTATCACTGAGCTTTAACATTTGCGCATGATACAAAAATTATAACTAGTAGGGTTCTTTGTCTTAGTCTGATGACATAATCAAGTCTAATTTTGAATGATATCTTTTCGTTGACATCATTGACACAGAAAATGCTACTGAAAAACATTTCGAAAATAAATAAATAAAGTGTATCGTAGTTGAAAAACATCTGGCGTCGTATATGCATCGTCCGAGTTACATTTGACTAACACAATCAACAATAAATTAGATTTTGGTCGTCTTCATCCTTTTATATACACTTTGATTCTCGATCTCCCATTAATTTGCCGCGATGATGTGAAAATCATTTTTCTAGACCATTACAAGAATATTTGAATGCTTTACCTATCTTTAGCTTTATTAGTGATTATTTTTCATGCATTTTACGTATGTGGTAGTTGTTGGTTGCTCTTCTTTATCTCCCTGATTTGATATTGGAAGCTAACTCGCGATTTTTCACCTAGATGGTTCTATCCTGCTTCCTCCTTGGGTAATGGAGTTTCTGTCGCAGATGTTAAGCGAATAGGCGGAGAAAGAAATGATATTCATGGGTTGTGATTGAAGGTAAGTTTTTGAGGGGAGAAGGAAAGGTGGAGATTGGCTGGAAAAAGAGGTCAACGCTCTTTTGCTTGCATCCGAGGCTTTTAGTGTGTCAGACTATATATATGGCAACCGGGGATCTGTATCCAGGAATTTTGTGCACTACATCACTACACAGAAAAGGATAAGTTAAAACAAGAAGCTCACAACTAAAAATTAACACTATTTTACTGTAGTGAATCCTCGTAGTTAGCATTAAAGCTGTCATATCTATTAGTTGGCGGCGCGAGCTATCGCACCCTCGTACAATTATAGACATATATCAGTAGCTGCATTGTTAGAGGTAGATGTACAAGTAGAATAGGTTGGAATAATAGTTTTTTTATTAATGGGCGGAGCTGAACACCTCGGCTTTACCACGGATTGGGATGCCAACGCTTCATTTGTTCTCAAGTGAAGGGGGAGGGCAAGCAAATTTGCTTAAGATACTCAAACCGGACTAGCTACTGTAACAATAACAAGTGAGAATAGTGGGCTTACGCACCCTTTTCTGAGAATTAAATATGACTAAATTTTACAAATGAATTACAGTCTGTAATTTGTTCGTAAAAAAAATCGCTTCGGTTGTGATTAACACAGCTCAAGTCCTTCTCGTTAGTCAAGATCCGTGAGAAACAAAATTAGCGGCAACCCAACATTCAAAGTTGTCCATTGCCCCCCAACTCGTCTCTTCAGGTCACGATCACAACCCCCGATCCCCAACCTGCACCTATCCATCATCGTCAACAACCCCATCCTTCCCTCCCATCGCATCCCAGCCCTAACCACTCCACTCCCCTACTTTTCCCGCCTCATTGTAATCTGAGCTCCCCCATTACTCACCCCTCGAGCGCATACGAGCTCCCCCCAAGTCACCCCTCGAAGGCATACGAGCTCTCCCCACTTCTTCGCTCCCACCCTTCACCCTTCCCCGCTCATCACTCCAGAGCTCCCCTACCTACCCAACAATCCTCCCATTCATTGCATTGGGGCTACCTCCCTCCCCCCTCGAGCGCATCCGATCTCCCCCTAATCTCCCCCATCCACTTCCCCAACTTTCGCAACTCATCGCGTCCAAGTCTTCCTATCCCCATTACCCTTCCCACTTCACCGCATCCGAGCTTCCACCACTCCGCCCCGCCAAACCCCCGCCGTTCCCCACTCATCGCGCCAGAGCTCCCCATCTCCCCTCTATTGTTCCCCATTCATCGTATTCGTGCTGCCCCCCTTTCTCCCCGTCGAGCTAGCCTGAGCCCCTTACTATCCCCTCCATCCCCCCGTCCCCACTCATCTCGTCCGA
The DNA here is from genome assembly GCA_002205965.3 of Kappaphycus alvarezii. Lineage (NCBI taxonomy): Eukaryota > Rhodophyta > Florideophyceae > Gigartinales > Solieriaceae > Kappaphycus > Kappaphycus alvarezii. The sequence continues at coordinate 442,027 of NADL03000009.1, forward strand.
GTTCTGCCCACCACCTTCCTACACATCACCCCTCATCGCATCCAAGCCCCCCAGCTCCCCTCCCCTACCCCACCACCGATCCCCTCTCATTGCGTCCGAGCCTATCCCACCCCTTCCAACCGTTCCCACCTCATCGCTTCGATACGGCCCACATGAGTTCCGCAAAACAAGCCTCTAGCGGAGCATCAGTGTTGCTTGAGGACAAGACCTCAACCCCCAGGCAATTGCTCCCCCCCCCCTGCTTTGCCCCCCACCGCCATGCCTCTTACCGAAACGCCCCCCACCGCCATGCATCCTACCGCCATGAAAACCACTGCATCGACAGACGATGATGTTACCTTTGTGTGGATAACATTGAAGAAGTAGAAGAAGTGGAGGCGTGCGAGGTTCTTTCCTGAGGAGGATCTCATTCTCTTGCGGAAGTTGGCGGCGGCAAATGCTCAAATTTCCACATATAGAATTTTCAGCAAGAAGCCTGAGGTTGCAGCGGAGCGGGCGAATGAAAAACCACCCATGACAGTGACTGTAACTGGAGAATGCGTACATGATCGCTACAGGCGCTTGCATTTATCATTGTACAAGTCAAAAAAACGGAATCAGCTCCGTTCGGGAGTGGGGAGAAGTAGGGAGATGGATGAGCTGCTGATGATGTGCAGAGAGGCACGAGACGACATCGATGCGGAGAGAATCGCCGATAAAAGAGCTGCAAAGGAACTCGATGATGAAAAAGAGATGGGGAGGTAATTAAGGAACATAGAAACGAGCGGAAAGAAGGCGAACACGGGTGTGGATAGCGGAATGGAAGGTGCTGCGGGAGCTTCTGGTGGACGCGTGCGTAAATTTCAGTGTATCGTGGGAGTATCTGGGGAGAAGGAAACATTTGCAATACATCTTCGGGATACAGATCTCGCTCAAATATAATTTGAAAAGGAGAAAGTTGACTTCGATAGAGCGAAACTGGAAATGGAAGTAAAGGAGAAAAAGAGAGAAAAAGAGGAGCGTCCAGAGGCGCTAAAGGCAAAACAGGAGCTAGAATTAGCCAAATTACGTTTGATGATGGAGACGTTTGTGGAAAAGAATAATTGACTCCACAAAGTTATCCATTACTTAATTAATTATTGTCCTTCGGAGATGTATAGGAACTCCTTCAATGGTGGGGGAGTGCAAATGAAGTGCTTAGATGTCTTTTGCGGGTTAACAAATTTGCGCAAATTGTTCAAAAGCATAGCGGCAAGGTAAATAGACCCAACCGTTGATTTCAGCACTTTCATTTTATGCTTAAAATCGACAGTTGTAAAATATGCCCTGATCTCCTTGAATATCCATTCGATGGTAACGCTACCTTTAGGAATTCCTCTATAAAACGCAGTTTGATATGGTTGCAAGTAACTTCCCTGGTACGGCAACTCAAGGAACCAACGTCGATTGTAACCGCTATCCCCATAAAGGCAATACTTGACGGCACCACAACTCAACACCTCGGGCAACGTTTGCTCGAGTTCACTACGACACCACAGAGTCCAGTCATGACGTCGCCCTTCTAGAGGGCCAAATGCGTGTAGAATCAGCCCTTCAAGTCCCGTCACTATCTGAAACTGAATTGAGTGCTTGCGTTTGTGACTATATGACTCAACGAGTTGCAACGTATGTGAGCCGCTCGGGCGCGCAATTCCAAAAACAGTTCCGTTCCGTCTATAAATCACACACAAATTTTGAGGCCATTTAGTTTTGATCGAATACACTCAGCGTATAAATAAGCTCACTGTTGTACAAATTTCTGGGATAGGCCAGCCGTCAAAAGACTACTTCTCGTCGTCAAGATCCACTCTAAGCTTTTTCAAAAAGTCTCTGACAAATGCGAAGATTGCTCCCCAAAGACTGTGTCGAGCTCCATCCACCTTGACGGTGTGGCCAACCTTCTGAAAATGATACCACCTACAAGCATAACGTTGAATTCATACCGGTTACATCTGTTTGCAGTCTGAGCGACAGACCACCCAATGACATCCATCACTTGTAAAATGCGCTCCTTTTCAAATCAAAGAGGCTGAGGCAGTAACTGTTACTAAATACGTTAAAATTTAAAGTGATATGGGATAAAATGATCCGGTTGTCGCGATGCCGCATGTTCTCAGCATCCCTTTGGAGGGATCCGATTTTTTCTCAACGAAATTCATGCCTGCCGTTGATGCGAAACTGTAATGTCTGTGGTTGACGTCATGGCGTCTTCTGCAAATAACCAGCAGAGCTATCTTCCAGTTTCGCAGCCTCTCTGCACACTTGTGTTGTGTAAAGTCTTTTAAGCGGCTGTTTGTCATCTTTCAAAATGACGATGATATTAACCTTGATGGTGACGTTGGTGCTCGTGTGGAGCCATCACCAGCATCAACTAAGTGCTCATGGACATCAGCGGCATTGAGTATGAGGTTATACCGTGATACTTGTTGAAAAAAGCCAGAAAGGATGGTTGGATACTCAAGTTGTCGATGTCTCTTTTTTCAAGAATATCGCCAGGTCCTGCTGTACTTATACTATTAACATCACTGGCTATTCACGACTAAGGCTAGTCAGGAAGCTGACTACGGTAAAACCCACTGAAACCCATATTCAGCATGAATGGTCACTGTTGTGGGAACCATAACTCGGAAAAATTCCATTACCACCCTCAAATAAACCTAGAAGGTAAATCGTAAGGTAACACTACTCATGAGACATTTGCACGCAATTCATATGCTCGTGGTCTCAAGGAACATACATTTCGACGGCTAAAACACCAGAATAGCCCGACCGTCCTCAATTCTTTTCACGAGTTCTCTGCCTCTCTGCTTCATGAGATCATAGGGTTGTAATCATCAACAATACTCACATTTAATTTTCCTGGGCAGTCGGCCTAATTGCTGTGTTGCAATTATGGGAAACACTTGACAATTTTATGGGATCATGGGTTTTAGTCACGAGTACGAGTTTATTTGCAAATTTCTTTAAGCGTAAGCTCTCCAACATCTTTTGTTATGCGACAAACCCCTGCAAAAATCACCTTCCCGCAATTTGTAATACAACAAGGGCCTCAGTTGGTTGCTCCGTGAAGCATCGGATTGGTGGTTCAACGTTGTTGTACAGTACAGTACAGTACAGTACATCGCTGAATTCAGTAGCCAACTTGAGCGTGCGCAGACGTTTGGCTCTGGCGCTCGGTGTCAACATAATGTAATGTTGAGCTGTAAGCTTTTGTACGGTCAGAACAGTAGTAGTTGATTGACAAGTTTGGTTCCGTTTGAACGTGTTGATGCGATAAAGATAGCGTGGAGGTTTTGACACTGTACTGATCTGTACTGAACTGCACAGGATACCATAGTACTGTACAGTAATTTACAGCACTGTACCATGCGAAACTCATGTTGCACCATGCAGGAAGCTAACTCAGAACAGTTTGTCTTCTTAAAACTAATACAGTACTTACAGTAAAAAATTGTGATGTACTGTACATGTTGATCGAGCGCTGTGCTGTACGTACTGTACAGTACGGGTCAATCACTGTACTGTTTTACTGCGCAACCTGTAGGATATTCCGGGCCACAACCGAACATATCATTCAAATATTAAATCCCTCCACATTTTCCCCCCTGTACTGTTTGTGCAGAATGGGAACATCAAAATAATTCAATACCCTGTACAAACACGTGAATTGATAAACTTTATTCCCGGCTTCAACGAATATTTTACTGTATTGTACTGGTGCAGTACAGTATTGTACAGTGTTCGTTCAAGCCAGTCAGTAGAGTGCTGAGCAGCGTACCACCCAAAATTTTTTTTGCCAATTCATGCTGTCAAACTGCACGGATCCAATTTGGATCCCGACGCCCACCCGAGTTAAAGAAAAAATAAATATTTCAAAATTTTTGTAGGATTGAGGCATTTGGAATGAACTTTCGATTTGGTGGGAAAGTTTCAAATTTGAACTTTTGAATTACAATACTGTGCGCCATCGTATGGATACCGAGAACGTATTTCAACTAGAAAAGTGAGCCCAAGGAGACGCAGGATATACTGCAGAATCTGTGTTAATTTTGCATCGGGTGAAAGGGAACCTCGCAAACTATTTGAGTACCCACAGCTACGTCTTTTTCGACGGCAACGCTCTGTCCTTGCCTTCAATTTCTTACCTTTTCCCGCTTCCTTCTCCACAACTTCAACCATACACCTCCTCTAGCAACGATCATCACACTTGAGGAGAAAGTCAATCACCGTCTTCATTTCCCTTTCATTCTTGGTCTTGATACGAAAACATCTCATTAATCACCGCGAAAGTAGTTGTTGACCGCTTCAAACCCAACACGGGGTTCTTTTTGGACAACCCACAATCACATCATGAGTGCTGACACGAGGACGATCAGTACTGCGCAGTTGTGGTCGTTAAGAAAAACGGTTCTTACGGTGGAAGATATGAACTCGGGGAACGCAAGTGCTGCTTCCTCGGCACCCATGAGCATTGCGATATCCAAATCAAGTCCCAGGCTGTTGCCAATATTCAGGCTCTCGTCAATTTCAAAGATGGAAAAGTGTTAATTTTAGGGTTGCATCCATCTATCCCAATCGTCATTCCCAATTACGCTTCCTTGTACAAGGGAGACGAGTGCGAGCTGAGAGACGGAGACTCGTTTATCATTTCGGACAAGCATTTTCAAATTAGCCGTACCGAACCTGAAAGGAACACCTCACAGAACTCGAACACACGATATCCTCTCAGAAGTAGAACTCCTCAGCCTGGTCCTAGGAAGAACCGGAAACGCAGAAGCTCCCTGATTGTTACCGATACCGAGGAGATTTTGGTTGAGAAGAACTCGACCGAGAATCAAATGAATCCGCTGTCAGACATCACGGATCAGGAAAACGACGCTTCTGCAACAAATTATGACATCTCTTCGGGCTTGAAGACACCTGTTTCGAGCAAGGACAGGCGATTCGGGCTGTGGACACCAACAATGAACAGGGGCGTTGCGAGGATCCAGTCGGGGAGAACTCGCAGAATCCTATTGAGGTCTTTAACGAGATAGCTAATCCTGACCAATTATTGATGTCATCGAAGGGTCCTTTCATGGCTACTGAATCCCAGACCTCTTCTGTGACTCAAGTAACTTCTGGTTACTGTGGTTCCGCGGTTGTAGAAAATAGTCCACCTACGAGAACAACCGCCGCGAAGCAATTGCTTCGTCTAGCAAAAGCGCTGCTGAAAAAGTTGTCAGAGCTTCCGCACGCTCACCCTCGGCAAGAAAGAAGCTTATCTATGAGCGTCTAAGTCAGGGTTTGCCTGCAACCCTTTGAGGCGAGAGCCGATACAGAAGCCCATCCATCCTAGCCCCTCTCCGAGTCACGCATCGGCTTCGAAATCAACCACTGGCCGTACCTACGGAAAAATTGGCAGGAAAAAGATTCCTAAGCCATGGGCAAAAAATGCTGCAAATCGTGCAAAAGAAGAGAAAGATTCTCAAGAAGACTCGGGAGATCAGGTTCAATCTGATCCTTCTACAGAGAGCGACAAACAAGCCCAGGCGGAACCGAGCAGAACATCTGATGCAGCTGGTGATGAGGTGGAAGGTTCAGCCTCCTCGCGACGAAAGAGTGTCAATTTCGCAAGGTATATTGAGCTCGGAGCTGGTCCCCACTACTCACCAGCACCGAAACAAATTGAACGCGTGGGCCTTCTTCGCAACCCGCTTCCATCATCCGAAGCTATCAACTACACCCACAGCCATCACCCGCTGCAAACGATGGAGGTGGCAATCAGTTAGCTGAACGAGTTCCAGGGCCACCTCCGTCTAGAAGTCTCGGAATTCTGGGAGCTTTTTCTTATCCTCCAGTCTCAAAACATGTGAGCAATTCATCAGCTTCCCCTGGTGAAGACGACAGGTCCGCGAGTGACCTAGACGAGACTACCCGCCTGCGGTCGAATCATCTGTGGCGGCTCAGCGAAGAAGTCGGCTGAAGGCTTTGGGGACTTTGGGCTTTCCAACTTCTGGAGGCGAATTAGCGCAGCCCAGAGCGAGTCTGGCACAGATGAATCGATGCTACAGCGGAAAGCGGAACTTCCCAAACCCGTGAAGAAGTTGAATCCTCAAATTCGGGTTTGGCTGCCTTCTGTGATGGAGAACCCCTTGAACAAGAGGATCAACTGAAGTTCAAACATTGAAGTCTGCGTGACGAAGAGGACTCAAGCGAAGAGACCGGTAGTCCCATGAGTGCGTCCACCGAGGAGGAACTCACATCATCGGACAAGGCTCACTCAGATACGGGTGATAGTGATCGAAATTCCGGTTCAAATGAATACATAGTTTCGAAGTATAGTGACAGTGACTCAGTGAATGATGACGAGGCAGTCGAAGAAACCGATGATCAGGACAGTGAGGAACACGTCATCCATGAGTTTGCTAATGATGGCGGCCGCAAACAATCGGTTTCCGATTACTCTCCACCCGGACGTCACCGAAGACCACGTTCATGATGATGTCATCAGCACCCCTGTGGCAGAGTTTTATACGAGCTCTGATGAAGATAACGATAACAATCCAAGCTCAAAGAATATTGGCGCTGACAGCACAGACGAGAATGCGTCAAATCCGACGCTATCCGCTGAAGATTCTGAGGACTATTCAAATGGTACTTCTGCTGATTCGGTTTCTTGCGATGACAGCGCAGACGACATGGAGTCTAATTCGATTCTATCTGATGAAAATTCAGTCGCTTCTCGAGGGATCCTTCTACTCGTTCTGCTTCAGGTTCCTCCGTGCTATCCTCTGGGGAGTCTGAGAAAGATTTCAGTGAAGAACTTTCGGAGTCCACTGTCGGCGCCGGTGAACCGTCTCCTTAAAGGCTGAGGGCGAAGTAGAAGGCCATGACTTCCAGAGCAAGGAATCAGCTGGTAGGAGAACTTCCCTAATAGACACAGTCTTCAACGCTGCCAAGGCAATCACCAGGCGATTCTCTGCGGGCCACGAGACCGTTCAGGGCACGAATCAGAAAACAGCGAAATTGATCCCGAGGACCTTGAAACAGCGAGCGAACACTCTGAAGATATTATCTACGTCAAGGATCCTGCAAGTTGTTCCAGTCGAGGCCCGTGTAATACTGAGTCTGAACACGATGCATGGCAGGGAAATCGAGACCGCCGCTGCTTTGGTACATTTAGGTGTTGATGACGACGGAGATGTAACGCAAAGTACACCTACCAAAGAACTGGAGCACCCACCGAGGAAATGACGTTTCCCGCAATCAGTGGGATATGTGGTAATTCGGAAGCGAATAGCGAGGATGAAACTATTGATTCTGATAATGATGACGAAGAGCCGAGCACTAATTCCTCTGAGCTTGAGTGTCCCGAAGGAGAAGAGGAAGTGGGCACCAAGGGTGTGGAAGGCGCTAACGAAAAGTTGGAATCAAACCCTGTGGAGCAACTGCGGATATGATTGGGAAGTGTCAATCCAAGAAACCCCCGACAAACTGAGAAAGCCTTGGCAAAAGGTTCGCCCAAAACTGGCGCACCGAAGCCCCAGGTTCCAAGGCTCCGCATTGATGACATTCCAGTTGATAACCTTTGGAGCATAACAGTTGTTGATCTGCGGAAAATGCTCCGCAAACGAGGCATGCTTTCCACTGGCAATAAGCTGGACTTGGTGGAAAGATTGGAAGCCTATGCAACGGACTGTTCTCGTTGCAGGAATGTGCAAGCCCCAAAACCGCTGCCACCGAAAAAAGCGATGCTTCTATTGAGACTTTACCACTTGACCAAACCGCAAAGACGGTGGACCGGCCGAAGGCAAGGGAAGGCATCGTGTCGTTTCAGACTCGGAGCAAGAAATCGACGACGGGGTTGTCGCTGACCGGTCAATACCGTAAGAAGACGGTCAAGGAGCTGCAGGTCATTCTCCGACAGGCATTGGTTAAGACGCCAGGAAAGTTGCGCAAGGAGGAACTGATCAATGCCCTCATCGCACAATGTCGGCCCTGACGGAACCCACTGAAAGCTCCAGTGGATGAATGTGCCGAGGATGAGGAGGAGGCCTCTGTACCGGAGGTTGTGAAGACTCCGCGGACGCGGACCGGACGTGTTCGAATGATGCGCACACCGACAGAGAATATTCGAAAATCTAAGTTGCACATGGTGGAAGACTTGGCAATTGGTGCAGAAGACAGTGTGGAAGAAGAGGGGGAGAAAAAGGCGTCCAAAACACGGTCAGCAATGTCTACGCGGTCCAGGGCCAGGTTAGAGAACGATGTGGCGGAGGAAGGACCAAAGTCTGAGCAATCTTCGAAGAGAAAGGCGAAACGGGGCGGCAAAGAGCGCGGGCGAAGGACGGAGAAGGTTGCCGCTGTGAAGGAGGATGATAGGATGGCTGAGGATGATTCACCGTATCTGGGAAGAGGATGAGAGTGGACAAACAGGAGGAAGTCGACCAAGAAGAGTGGTAAGTCGACGAGAGGTCGACGCCCAAAGGGGAGGGAGGAAGCCGTTGAAAGGGTTGGCAGTGCAGGGGACGATAGTCGGAGGACCGTGACTAGGAGCAGCAGTCGCGGTGGTCGTTCGCATGGGATGAGGTTGCGGAAAAGCCAAGCTGGAAAGCGATGACTAAAGGTAACTTGTGGTGCGGAGCGGGGGGGTTGATAGGCAGGACATAGCTAGTTTGTCAATCTTGTGGTTTGAATGAATGAGAAAATGATCTATGCGCATTTTGTCTGCTGTGACTGTTTGCCTGATCCATACAGTTTGAGAGTTGGCTGTTGCAGAAGTAGTTTACTTTGCCTGTAGCTAGCACAGTTTACCAGCAGCACCGACTTGAGCAAATTGCCGCTGTAGTGGAACTTTTACTTAACCCCTGGCTGTGTAGATTCATGTGCACTACTCTTTACTTAGAAGAAAGAAGTTTAATGCGTTCAGTATCTACTGGGGACTGCGCACGTCCTAACTATACGGTGAAGATCTAACCGGTGTACCTAACTCTTTACTTGGACGACGGGCGGGGACAAGGAGACTAGTTTTTGTAGGTGAGTTGACACAGCTGCGCTGTTTTGGACGGGTTGCTCTGTGATAATGTCACCGGGGTGTTAAGCCGACAGCCTAGTTTATTTGAACTATTTGGAAACTGTCAACGCCGGTCTGTTACACTCGTAGAATATCAACAATACGTACATACACCGTCGCCACTGCGACCGGCTTTTCAAAAAACGTACGCCTTTTGAAGTTTTCTATCCGGGTTCACACAAACAATCCTCCCTCCGGTTTTCGGTGCAATTGTCGGCAGTGCCGCCTCCTCTCCTTTATCCTTGCCCTGCTCTTCCGCAAGCGTTACAAAATATCTCCTCACCAGTTCCGCCATGGGACAGCCTGACTGGTTAATTATCTTTTCCTTGTCACCCTGTGGGTACCCATCATTCCCATCATTTATGAACGCCTTGACCGCTACTCGATACACCGCGTCCAACTCTAGCGGTCTGTACAAATCATCCGTGCTAGCATTTCAACAGAGCTTGGCACAACGCGTGACCCCTCTGGTTGTTGCGGGTCAAACTTAAACTTGATACCCGAAACCTGAAGGAAACGCCCATGAAGCGTTGGGTACTTCCCCACGCCATGTTCAAGCACTCTTAGCACGTGCCGCCCGGTGTACTCTGTCAAAACCGCATAGTCGGTGAACGGCAAAATGGCCCAAGCGTTTGTTGCGTGATCTTACCTGGTAGTTCCACCGCGTCCGCGCGGAAACTCCCAGCGTTAATCATTGCAATTTTTGAATCCATAGCTTGCGCAACTATAAAGTCATCACACAAAAAAACATGAGTCAGCAACTTTGGACGGCCCCCGTGTCGTCCGTCCTCTGCTACACTCTGAAACAACATACCGATATCACAAACAAGACTCCCGAGTGCCGTTTCCTGGGTCCGAATGGACAGAAATCGCCCATCCAAATGCACATCGGTCACCGCCAATACCTTCTTGTACTCATCCCCCAACGCCTCCAACTGCTGTGCCACAAACTTTGCCATTTCCGGATCTTCCTTCACCGCGGACGTCACTTGATGATGAACCGGAGCAGACGTCACGATTCCCCAATTGTCCTCAACCCCCACTTGCATGGTAGAAAAATTCTACACATGCCAAGTCACACCAAACCCAAAAAGACATACACGCACATTCACCAAAACGCCTCCCGTCAGTCATTCACGCACTCGATACCACCGTGCACACTGGCAGCACAGCCTTTGCAGACAAATCGCGCGCACTGAAACGTACCTTAAAGTCCGTACCACTCTTTACACCCACTTTGCACCGACCCTAGCCGCCCTGAGTACATGATCATGTCCCCCAAAATCAAATCCACAACATCGACCTCCCTGCCAAGCGATCATCATCCGGCTGTCTCATATGAGTCAAGGCGATAACAAAATCACAGCCCTGAGCCTTCAATCTCCCCCCCAATCTCCTAGCACACTGCACGTAATCCTCATATTGGACCATACTAACCCCCCCTCCAAACACTGACTCCAACCCCCCCGCCAAGCCCATAAACCCAATCGTGAAACCCCCCTCTCCATCACCACAACCTCCTCCACGACCCCCAACCCCCCCCATCCGGCATCTTCACATTACTCAACAACCAAGGAAACTCCGTCTCCCCCACGCGACTCTTCAAAACCTCCACCCCTCCATCCAAATCATGATTCCCCACACAAGCCACATCCACCCCACCGCATTCAAAACCGGTGGAATTTCCTTCCCCCCGTCATTCCCGTCAACGGCGCCGGTGAAAACGCGTCCCTGAAAACAACACGAGCGTTTCCAACGGCTGTGCACCTCCTTTGCTTGACGAACGGCGGTGACAAAACGAGCGGCACCACCTACGGGGTCACGCGGGGTGGTGTCAATGTTGTACACATCGTTGAAATGGATGATTTGCAAACGGGGTTGAATGGTGGTGTGGGCTGACATGGTGTGGAAAGGAGTGGCGTTTGTGCAACGGGAGTGACAGGCAGGGGATGGATGTATGGAATTGGGACGTGGTTTGGGTGAGGGGGGGATAGCGACGGCTGTTTTATACGGTGGGAGTGTGGAGTGTGGATTCAGAGGCGCGGTAGGCGGTGGGTGGTGGTAGGCTAGATGCACGTGAGAAAACGAGTTTATGCTTTTTCACTGTACAAAGTGTTTTTGTGAGTGAGGAGGGGGGGGTTGGGGTTGGCGGTATGTTTTGTTCCGGGGCGAGAGAGGAGAGGCATACGTGTCGGGTGTGAAAAAGAGGGGGAGAGGTGCGATAAGTGGGGATGCATGGATGGGGTGTTGGGTACGGGGCGAGGGGCAGGGGTGGTTTTATGTTGGTGTGTGTTTTGGGTATTTTTTTTTGGGGGGGGGTGGGGTGGGTGGAGATGGATCTCCGGGGTTTGCTAAGGTGAGGTAGACGGAAGGGAAGGGGGAGGGGTGGGGATTGGGACGATGGGCCCGTGGGACGTATGGAACATGGGACGGGCGGGGGTTTTGAACGGGTGGGCGCTTTTCTACGGCGTGCAGGATTGCGGGTTGGGGAGGGGTTGCGGCACTGCGTTTCGGGTCAATGAAGTGAAAGTGTACCAGGTGAAAAGACACTATTGCGTTTAATCCTGCTGACCGCACTATTCATTACTTTTTAAACGCTCAAGGTAACGGTGAAGGGATGCTCAAACTCGTAAAATGCATACATGCATCAATGTATTGCAATAGGAAAACAGTGCCCGATAATACAACATACGATATTGTGCAAAATCATTGTATTGTACAGTAACGCATGCATGCAAGCTGTACTGGAAACGAAAACAACTTTCATTTCATGCCCTCTTGTATTATTGTATCTGTACCGTGCAGTATGCCATGGGAATGGTACAACTTGGAAATCAAGCTGCAATGCAAGCACCAGGATACTGTAGTTGAAAACACAATCACTGATGCATCTCTGGCCTTGCAGACCAGGTCAGTGGTACTCAATGAGACTACGCATAGCTAACCTCACAATACACTACTGTACTGTACTGTACTGTACTGTACTGTAAGCATGTGCCTCTGCACTTCGCTGGTAATACACGTGTACATGACACGTACAGATTGAGCACATTACAGAAATACACTTGTATACATGTCGGCAAACGTGCCACCTTTATCTTCATAAGGTATTGCGCGCACTTTCTGCTCCCTACAACCCATAGTTGCCACTCCCTACCTCCTCGCCGCCCTTGGTACTGTACTGTACTGTATTGTACATGTAGCACATCAATTGTATCGCAGTGCCACAAATTCGTTAATTAGATCAATATATGATTTAATTGGGATCAGCTCTTCACATCAATACTGTGCAGTCAACATGGTTGACGATGCATCCCGTCACAAATTTCTGTCTGTCACGCGGCTGCCGTCGAGTACTCTTAAAAATACTTTGGCGTTTTCAGTACAGATTACGTAACGCATCTCGAAAAGAGATATCGAACATCAACCTCAATCCCCGACCGTTCACAGTGATCACGGACAACGCGCGTACGTTTGTCGTTGCTCCGATCATCCTCGGTCAAACCATTGCAACTTGATTGTACAAACCAATAGCGCCAGAACCACCGTTAGCTGCCGTTGCGACCATAAACTGGTCGATTGTGCTCAGTTCACTCGATCATCCACGACTCAACAACATAAATGCATTTCCGGTCGCAAGGTTCTTCGCAATTACAACCAATAAGTAGCAGAATACAAAGAGAGCGCAACACATTTTGCAGACGCCGCTTTTCTTTCGTCTGAGACAATCTGCCTATTCAACCTTAAAATTTAGCCTGACCCCGACTAACTCAAGCGGCCGTCTAACTGGGCGCAATAACAGGTGCAAAGGATGTTACAACACCAACGCAAGGGCAATTTTTGGGTTATTTTAATGCATGGAAGTTGTGGTCGGTTATCAACGCAAGGTGATTGGCGAAATTTTGGAATTGTAAGGCTTGAGAAAGTAGCGAAAAATAAAATTTTAGTCTTGATGCACCAATAAATGAATATAGTTGACAGGAACGCTCAGTTCCGCGTAGATAATTTATTCATGTCCTATCGCACTATCTTGCGCCACAACGAATTCTATTGTCTCATCAGAGCACCAACAGGTTGCGGTTCAACATATTTTCCGGTCGTTTGTCCGGCTTTACTGCAGTATCGACTAAAATAAAATGTAGAACTCTAACATTCTGACCTTAAGAAGGACTGTTCTGGCTTTATAAAGCGCTCCTTCAGAATTCCAAAGCATTCTTGCTCATTGACGTCGGCTCATCGTCAAAACAACAGAAGCCATATATTGAGAGTACTAACAGTAACAGTGAACCAAGCAAAGCCTCAGATTACCATTCTGACGCCAAATTGGACTCGACGTCCAATAGACGTAACGGAAGGACACCGGGTACACCATCATATTTATATCCGCTGGGTATATCTGATGGATTCAAGCATTGACTTGATGACTGTGGGGTATTGAAGCATTCCAGTGGCTTTATTGTTACCGCCTTGAATCACCGTGACGTCTCTTTAGTTATATCATTCTTCAGTTCCTATCGAGCAATTTGTTCTATGCGTATGCGTTATTAGTCAAAGCTTTAGTTTTGTTTGAGTCTTTTGAGCGTGAAATTACAGTAGGATAAATCCTGTTATGAGTATGCAAATGCTTTTACGCGTCGTTGCTTCCTTTTATGCACACGCTAGCAGGTCTACAGTCTACGCTGGATGGTAATAAGGCATTTTCTAGGGTCTTCAGGGGAATTATACGAAAACAAGGGAGATGGAGGGGAGTGTTCAGGACAGGAAAACCTTTGCATGTAGTATTAAATGGCCAGGTTTTCTAGAAAAACTTCGTCTACAGTAGCACTAGAGTAGATTTATCTCCTTCAGGAGCGGGTTAGAAATTCTATAAAGGGCGGTCCCTTCGCCGGTCTGGCTTCGATTTGGGGGCAGAACAGAAAAAACAAAACCACAGTTTAAAACCGGAGCCAAAAACCCACAGTCCAAAGCGTCCTCAAACCTTTGTTCTTTTTCTTTTATTCAACCATCGTTTCCAACAAACAAACCCAAAAGTAAGTTAACCTCTACTGTACCGCAACAGGAATGTCTGAAAGAGGAAAAGCATACGCTGCGAGCTGAATTTGCAGCTGGAAAAGCTAAAGAAGGCCCATCAATAATTACTCACTCTCAGCCACCGCTAAAAATCAGTACGTTAATTAGAAAGGACAAGCAAGTGGTATTACTGGCCGTCTTGTTGACAGAAAGCAGTCGGTAACTGTATCATTGGACTCCCCGTCCAAAAGTCTCAAACTGAACTGCCTCGTACAGGTGTACAGCACGTTGCAATGATTGCAGTGACCATAGCTTCGTTTCTCCCAAGTTATCAGAGGCCGGTGCCCTCACGTTAATAAACAAGCTGGCTGCAATTGAACCACTCTGTATACATCTTGCTCTCCGCTCAGGTAACAGTGAATAATCGTTTAATTGTTCTTGTTCATGGACTGTCTCGGGTACAATCTTGCATTTGGGTCTTGGACTACTAGCCTAGTTGAATGTAATTTACTTAGGTGCTGATGATAAAATCGTCTGCGAAGATATTTTAATTGGTTTATCTTTCCTTTGTAATCTACGAGTAGATACCAATACCGTAGTTGAGGCTAAACGTGCCGCCCTGGATGGCGCCGACCACCATCTGCCTTGGTAATGTATATCAATCGAAGTGGGCCCAAAGGCGTGTATTCCGGACCACTCAGCCCCCAACTCTGACTTGATATTGTCGCATTGAAAGGCACCTATTGTGACAAGGCTCTACTATAATCATCTCTAGCTTGGATATACAGTACTTGGCTCACACTGACTTTGCTTACCCCGTCATCGTAGATAGACCTAACCTAACTAACTAGAATTTATATCTAACTAGCCACTAGGGCCCAAAATAATCAGCCACCCGATGTTGGCTCTGTACTTGACTCCAAAAATTTACCTTTGCAGCAACCTTACCAACCAGAAAATTTGGCTATAGCCAAGTTTATCCGCCCGGGTTCCCCATCTATTTCCCATTTTCAATCCCATATTTTACTACCTCAGTCATTGTTTTTCTATGACATTTACTCACACTTGACGCCCCGGACTCCCGCGTCTATATACAAATAGGAACTTCAACCCATTTATCTCTAATGTAGATACTCAGCTCTGCTGACTCACCACTACAACTTTTCCAATATCGAAACCCTGGTGTCCACGGGTTTTTCGACTCGATTCCTCTCAAAGTTCTAGCATTCCGCGGGTACCAGTCCGGCCTTACATCCTGGATTACAAATATACCTTCCAACCGTCCAAGGAATCATCCTCGCTCTACCCCCAAACTTCTCCTCGCCATCAGCGGACTGTGTTATTGCACCGTAGTGTGCTTAAAGAGAAAGAGGGACAGCGAACAACCCGTGAGTCTTGGTGTGTGTCATAGTTTTCTAATTTTCTGACGGGATTCCTTACCTAGACGAGAACAGCTGCGCGCCTCGCATGCACTACAATTATCATACAGGTTAAGCTTGCGCACCAGTATTTCGGGAAGCGTTTGTGAATTTAATCGGACGCTTCGGGTATTTTCTGGTACGGTATCGTAACAAAAGCCCAAGGCTCTTAACTCGTAGAACAATGCGGGCAATCTCATGCCCCCCGGTTTTCGTTCTTGTCGATTTGGAACTACTCATCTGAGGTGGTCTGTTCTTGAGAAAGAGCTTAAGCTGTCATGGCTACAGTGAATCGCATGCATTGGATTTCCGCGGCTGACTTATTTAACCCCTATACTGACCATAGTAATTTGGTTTCATCTCTAATCCACTTTCAGTATTGCAATATCTTTCGCATGAATCTCTACTTAAGGTTCTGCCCTGGGCTCTGCGACCGTCGTTTTACAATTACACTTATATTCACATCAACGGAATGGAAAATGTCTGGGCGGACCTGTTCGGCCGCTGGTCTGCTCCGCGCGCAATCTGTCGTCTAATTTACATCCCTGCAATGCCTTCTGTGTCATACGAGTATTTTAATTGGCCGTCACCGCATGAAATAGCTGAAGAAAGACGTCTTCATATGTATGAAGTACATCCACATTTAGAGGGACGTGACAGACTGTGGGTCAAACCGGCTGTGGCAATATGGATCCCGGATCCATGCGATTATATTCAGCTCCGTTTATGTGTAACAGCAATAGATCCGCGGACACCGTGGACGCAACGCAACTAGGCGCTCGCTGTTCTTGTCATATTTTTGGTCAACGATGACATCAGGCGTCCGGTCCTTTGTGCGCGCTTGTATTCACTGTCTGGCGGAAGTTGGGAGAGGCGGGGAGTGCCTCGCCCTTTCGAAATTTCTATGGATACCACAAAAGCCAATGACCTCTTACAGTTCTATTAAATATAGAGCTTGGTACAAGCTCATACGGAAGTAATTAAGTGCCTATGATCAGCGACGAACATTGAAGCCACTCATGGTTAAGGTCTTGAAACCTTTGTGCGGCGGCGCCACCTAATGTGGAACTTTCAGCCATGCTATTCCTACACTGACTATTACATAAAGGGATTAATTAGGAATTAAAAGTAAATAAATTGGAGAATACACGTTGCCGTGGTCCAGGAGAGGACAGTCGGTCCTTAATGGAAATAAAGCATATGCACGCGAAAACTAAAAGGCCAGGTTCCCACATAGGCAGTTGAAAACAAGTCCTACCCATCGGCTCATATTTAGGTCGGAGTGTCCGACACTTTGGGATCCTTGAAGTTATTTGAGGGTAACTGCCATGTATTTATTCGCGCATGATGTGATGAGAGATGAAATGGAGTCCCACCTGCAGGGCTTGTAGAAGTTTGTAGTCCCAATCTTGATAAATATCCCTACCGATAAGTGTGTCCTACGTTTCTCCAATAGTCTGGAAGTCATTTCAATGCCAGTACTACTCCGGATCCATCTCCTCTTCCTTACGTATTTCATACAGCCAAATCATGACCTACGGTAATTCGCTCTCCGGGATCCATATGGGGAACTCACGAATTAAAATAAACATTTTGAACTTTACGATGTGATGAAACTATCATTTTAATTCGGTTCACCATAATTTCGCGGATGGAATCTCCAAAATCATGAGAAGTACACTGAGGTCGTATACAGAAGGCATAACATACTCCTATTTATCATTTAATTTCATTTCGAAACATTTTTATTGCAATAAAATGAGCCTGGAGTTGTTGCAAAGTCTGAATTCTAATTGTTCAGACAGATCATCTGCAATAAAATCCCATTACACGCCAGCAACTTTATCAAATACGCTTGCTGCATCTCTCTTGAGTTCACAACTAAGAAGAAGACTTTACATCTTCAACTAAATCGTAGAAGTACCCGAGCAGCCATTATTATATGTGACTGACCCAAAAACTGAACTATTTGTCGCCATTGGTCAGGAATATTTTCTAAAGAGGTCTTGTATAAAATTTTAGCCATGTTTAAAGGATACTTAATGGCCAATTCTTCTCTTTGGTTTTCTGTACTTTACAAATTATCTGCCACCGCAGCTTGACAAATTGTTCCGCTTGGCTTTCTTGCAGACTGTCAAAATTGTGTTTAGTCTATTCTTTTCAACTTCTTTAAAAGCTTTATCAACTCCCTTATGGTCACAGGCGCACTGTTTACATATATACAGAATTATTTCATCAATCTGACTAAGTAAGGACAGTCATTAGTTGTTTCTGCCGTCTTTAGTTGTTTCTGCCATTTGAAGTTCCTTTTTTGAGCCACTATGGCCTCCTACTGAGAATTCGAGTCTTATTTCGACTGTAAAATGTTTTAGGTATAATTTAGTACGATATTACTTGAGTTCGCTCTTGTTCCTGGACGAAACATATTTCTTCTTTCCCAAATTTTGCCTTTTATTGACAATTATATGCCATTCTAGTAAAATTTTCAGGAGAATATATCCTTTTTTGCGGGCGAAATTTCGCTCTTGAATACTCAACTTTTTTTTGAGGGAATCCTTTCACAATATCCAGGTATAGGACACACTAGTTTCACGTGCCTTCTAGAACTCGGAATTCCGGGAGTCATCTAAATGACTCAATAGACTCATCCCGAACAAATATTGTCTGAGAAACCGCCTTCCTTGTTTCAGCGGTGCAGTTTCGTCCACAGAATCCGAATAACTTCGTGCTTTGATTTCACACACCGATGATGAGCGTGGGTTGTCGTGCTAATATATATATTTATAGGAACGAAAATCAGGGTTGAAGTGGTACGTTCATGTACGAGTGTATTATCAGCAAAGTGCATTAACGAGTACAGTAGTGTACACTGCAAGTAACTTACCTATTCTGCATTTAGTGCTATATGAAATGACTTTGACCTGTTCTGCGAGAGCAGAGATGCATCAGTGATCAACCATCCTGGTACGCGCATTGATGCTTGCTTTCCAAGTTGTAACGGTGCCGCATTACAGTAATTCACGTACACTGATCACTGCAATTATATTGGCGTAATATAGTTATGAACAAACATTTCTTACTCTTTGCGATGTAATTAAATTAGGCCAACAGATTTTCGCCCCTAATATATATATTTTGGTATTGCGCGAAAATGAATTAGGCCAACTTAAATTAGCATACGCAAAAATACATTTGGGAGAAAGAACCAATTTTAATCGCAACTCAATGGTATAGGATTCTATGCAAGCTGCCTAGAATCCTGTACCATTGGCTCTGTACCTAGGATTCAGGAATCATCTTGGCTCCCCACCAATTTTTCATTAAAGTACTAGGAGTTCCTCGGAATGATCCTTTGCGAATCATCACTTAGTTGCATCTCCTCCCACTGCCCATTCAAATTAAGGGACATTCCGGTACGAATCATTGCTTTGCGAGGGGTCTAAATACCATCTTTGTCCCTTTGAGAATGCACATCACGAACGGCTTCCGCTGCTAAATGTAAAAAAAGCTTCCAGGGATTCGGTATTTTCCCGCTCCGCTCTTTTCACTCCCCAGCTCAAACACTACCACATTTTTTTGGTCGCAGCGAGCTCTCTACGCGTCTTTTATATTCTGAATGACAAAAGAATGGCAGGGTTGAACGAGGTTAGTAGCATTGGGAGGAAGCTTTTCAATGCCTGTCCTTATCCTTCCTGGTGAGGAAACGGTTACATCGTCCACATTTGTCGACTTACACTATACGCAGACGGTTGCCTGACAGAGCCTTAATAGCCCTAGGCTCCGACAAGTGGGCTTTTAAAATAGATCCATTTATCCGTCCTTTTGGTCCTGTACGATAGTACACACCAAGAATTTTGTCTCAGAGACGCTGCATCGGATACGAAATATTCTTGTTCTTGAAAATCAAGATAGGTTCCTCAATTACAGCATTAGATATTCCTGTTAGACGTAGTCTCATCGTGATTGGATCTCCACCCTACAAAAAATCTGCGCATTTCACATGGTTATCGACGCGGAGCCCAAGCGTTTTTCCATTATCCATGTTAAACACAAAATGAGTTTCGTCGGCATTTTACATGTCTTCTTAATTGAGATACCCTCATTCAAACACTCTCTTTAACATTTCCAAATGAAAGGGCACAGTCTGTTCAATATATTAGGTGTTCTTTGGGCATGTCATGAGCTTTCCCGTTTGGGCACGCAAAACGATTCTGCTGTAGTTCATGAAATGTTGCACCCACCGAGTAGTTACTCTTTTGTATATTGGACATCAATTATCTTCGACGGAAGAATGAAAAGGACTATCTTCAGCTGCATTCGCAATAATTGCGCTTTCATGCAGCTGGAACACAGCGATCGAGATTTTTTCCCCATAAACCGCAGACTATTAAAGTCAATGAGAAGTTCTTTGTACACCGCTGCGCATTTTAGTATGTATTCTTCCGCAACTGGCCAAACATTTAAAGCTAGCTCTCTTAATGCCTGAAGAAGTTCTACCGGCGAAATTGTTTTCTTTTCTCGACCCTTGCCGCAGACCCAATGTTTTTTCTCGATTTTTCCACTAAAGGCTAGCATTTGCCAAGTTGGCTTCCTTGGTTCCCAGAAAGAACTGGGGGAATCGCTTGAAAGTTTTGGAAATGATGTGTTTGTTTCCCTCGTTTTGTGCAGTCTCGACCATCCATTTTGTTACGGTATATCGACTTGAAACTGTGGTCCCATGAATTTTTCTCCTCTTTAGTTTGTCCGATTGAATTGGTGTGGTCTATATCGTCTTCATAAGCTAATTTTTCTTGGGCTCGGGATAGGGATGAGGCTTGACTAAATTCCCTTGATCGGAGGGCACATGCTGTGGCTCGTTCTATGGGACTCTGAGTAGGAGTCATTGGTGCGAGTGTGCGATTTGGTTGGCGTGAGGGTGGAGATGGTCGTTGGGATTTGGTTGTGGTTTAGATGTGCAGATATTTCGGCTCATTAGGTCTTTCATGCAGTTTCTCAGTAAAAACCAATTACTCGATCTTCGCGTATTTACTGAGTCTTCCAGGAATTTATGAAGTCATACAGTGTCATTGCTCCATGTGCCGAATCATTAATGTAATTCCTGAGAATCAATGCTTTTAATTAAAAAACAAAACATTACTCAAGTTACCAATTACTGTGCAGTAGCCATGCAGTTGCTCAGCGTGTCTCATCATGATCAAAGACAGGAATGCTTACGGTACATTGCCACTTCTAGAACGGTATCGCACATCCATGCGCCTAGCCCGCTTTGCCGAATACCTCGCTTGTGCTCGAGCAAGTTTAGGCACTACTCTATCCCAATTTTGTATAACCTGTTCTTCTTTTTGATGTAAAACACCTGATATGCAGCACGTAATGGCGCCCAACTGATATGCGGGCTAGCCAGAGCCATGAAAATCTTAAAAATGGATATATAAATTCGCTCACCCCAACGATACATGGTCGACATTATATTCCATAAACCGCACATACCCCAAAATAATTTTCAACAAAGATCCTGTCAGAAGCTATAAGCTTGTTGGTTTTCTCCTCTTCCCTCGAAAAAAACACGTTGTGTGGATTCTTTTTCGGAAGCAAGTGCGCGTAATCTCCACCCCACCTGATATCATTTGTCATACAACGCTGCCCGATGATCCGGATACTCCTGTCTTGCGATACCAACGTCCATAATCCCATTGTTGACTTCTGTTTTAGCCGGCCCAACCTCATGTCATTGACACATGCAGTGAAAAATTCAACATCAGAAACAGAACCCGGAAACATTTTACTGCACCCTACAGCCAATTCAATTGGCAGCACTGAACCCTCCACTTTGAAGCCGTAGAGTTTGTGTTTGCCACTAAAATAACGCCGTCCCTTTCCAAATTACCGGAAGGCCAGTTCGCCTGCTGGAAAGTAACATCGGTTGCGTACCGTGCTTATGGATAATTCTCAAAACCTTTACATTCTTCTAGTATCTTAATCATCGACTTGCTCTAGAGCATTGAATCGACGCAAAATTCGTACATTGCATCTTCCAACTTGCGAATAATCGTAGTAATGGAGGTTCGAATGTCAGCGCTTCATTTGAAGAATTCTTGCGAGGAAGTCGCATGCCCCACTGTGTTTGAGCACAAACATCATCGTGAAAAAAATCTTTTCCGTTGTACTTACTTCGCTTGCCCCTCCCAAAGTTATGAAAACTGTTGAAGTGCTGGGAAAATTTGTCGCAGATCGCCTGAAACTGTTTTTGCGTTGAAGATTAATCATTTCATGAATTGTTGTGTACCCCCCTGCAGAATAATGTGAATCCAAAATAGGGCATTTCCTGTCATTTTCTTAGTCTGAATCACTCTTGTCCGGGTCAGAGTTTTAGTCATTCAGTTCGGCAAAGAGCTCTGCTGCAAGCTCTGCGAGGAGTGCCAAGGTTGTCTGTGCGTCTGCGGTGCTGATTGATGCCAATTTTTGGCTGTTAGGTCAAGAAATGATGGCAGTTGTTGTTTTAGTGGTAATCACTAGATCTCTGCAGTAGTTACTGCAGAACTCGGTAATAATAGTGAAAGATATATGATTGGAAAGAGAACTCCACAATTACGTACTTATTGCGAATTTTTATTCGTAGTTACCGAAGCATGCAAAAACTACAGAACTCCTACAATTTACGAGAAAAGTAACTAAATGCGTAACTCAGTGTAACTGTGTACATAGAAACCAATTGCGAAATAACTACACATTTTCCTCATTTCCGAAGTACTCCGTCGCACGGGCATTCCGCAATCGTGGAGCAGCTGCCACTCCCTGGCTGAGATGCGGCCTACGCCGCCCGCGGTAAAGGTCCTGGACGCGTTTGCGTTTTGAGATCGTGTTCTTAACAATATCAGCCCGTCTGTTAGACAACTGGCGAAAACTAGACTCGTCCTCTGCCCTGAGAGGGTGCTTCAAAATGTGAGCATTGGTCATGGCAAGAGTAAACTGAAAAATAGTTTTATAGTTTCTCTCTGCCTAGCGCCATTTGTTCGCCACGATCACTAACAGGGTGTCCTCACGCCCGAAAAAGTTCTCCACTATAATTCTGTCCGACGCGATCTTGCTATTGTTGGCAGCATCATTACGGCCCAAGTCTCCTCTATGCTGCTTCTTGACGGGAATTATAGCGCGGACGTACCTTACTGCACCTTTTTCGCCCTTGTCCATCAAAACAGCCCAATAGCGTGAATAAGGATTGTAGTGCAATAGGCACTCACACTGTACTGCCATCGGCAGAGCTAATTTTGGTGATCTTTTTTTGATCTGATTCCTGCTAACCAGCGGTCACTGTACTGGACAGTACAGTAAGGGCAATTTTCTTTTGTCGCCCACTATTATTTTCGGTACTGTATACCCACCCGATGGGGCTTGAGGCTTGCCATCTGGACCACTCGCCCCCAAATTGGACCTGATATTTTCGCAAGTGAAAGGTAACTATTGGGCCAAGTGTCGAGTTTTCTTATCTCTAACTTGGATCTCCCTAACTTCACTCTCCCCGCCGTCGTAGATAACCCTAACCTACCTAACTAGTATTTATACCTACCTGGCCACTAGGGCCCCAGATAAACAGCCACCCCGGTGTTGGCTCTGAACTTGACTCCCAACTTCCGCCTTTGCAGAAACCTTGCCAACGGCAACTTTGGCTATAGCCACGTTTATCCGCCCGGGTCCCCCTTCTATTTCCCCCCTCTCTATCCAATATTACAATACCCCTTTTGTTGTTTGTTGTGATATTTACTCACGCTTGGCGCCCCGGACTCCGGCGTCTATATACAAATAGGAACTTCAAGGTTGTCGTTGGTGACAACATCCTTATCTCCAAAGGATATATTCAGCACAGCTGACCCAATACTACATCTTCTTTGTCCAAGTATTACACCCCTGGTGTATACGATTTTTGGAATCGATCCTTACCAAGGTTCTAGCATTCCGCGGACCACGGCCCGGCCTTACAACCCGGAGGACAAGTATACCGTCCAGCCGTCCAAGGAATTACCCCCGCTCTTCCAACTCCATTTCTCCTCGCCGTCGGCGAGCTGTGCTACTGCATCGCAGGGTGCTTAAAGAGAAAGAGGGACAGCGAACACCCTGTGGGTCTTGGTGTGTGTGTGTTGGGTTTCTCATTGTCTGACGGTGTTCCGTTCATAGACGAGAAGAACTGCGCACCGCGCATAGCACTACATGGATCAACTAGCGGGCCCACATCTGTCACATTATTTTCAGCTGCCGTCTTTTTCAGCTGTTTCTTATGCCATTCAACGTTCTTATAGAAAATGCCGACGTCTGCGGTTGAGCCAGGATAATGATTCGTAAATACAATAGCCAGACAGTTAGGAAGTACAGAAATCTCCTTCTTGTAACCCGTAAAATTTGTGCTTCACGCCGAAGTACTGGCGTCCCTCCTTCATCGTTTCTCGTGGTCTTCTCGATTGCTGAAAAGTGATATCAGTGGCATATCGTGCCATTCGAAAGGTCCGAAAAGTTGATCCGTCGCTGAAGATCCTTGACATCTTGAATTATTCGGCATGATGTGTATCTATATATCGAATGCTTCATCACATAGCATACGAATAAAAGCCATGATAAGCCGTTCAAGGTTCGGCCTATTAATGTTAAAGATGTTACCAGAAAAGTCCCACATTGTTCGGTGTTTCCAAACAGTAAGGGACATGAAAAAATATCTTGAAATATTTAAATCGTTTTCCATGGCCGATATTGTAATTGCGGTCGATACGAGGGCAGAGGCCGTCATAAACTTCTCGAAACTCTTCAATTGTGAAGTTTGTCATCTGGATGATTGCAGCGTTGCCTCCATTGTCGACGAAAGAGTTGAAAATAGGGCAGCCAGAGTCTCGGTCAGTGTCGCTCTTACTCTCAGTAACGACGCAGTTATACTTATTGAGGGCTTGTGTACGCTCCGCCACTGCATCGGTAATCAGGTGCAAGGCTTGAGGGACGATGATATGGTTAGTTTATGACATTGTGAGTGTTTTTGTCTGGTCTGAAAATACTCTGAGGTCAACAGGAAGGGTTTAAGTAAAGACGCAACATTGACGGGAAAAGAGTGGATTTTTCGGTAATCGGTTTGTCTTTCCCTTAGCACTCCCAATTTCGCAGTTTCCCGCTTTTTTACTCATATACTACTCCATCAGGAGTTGTTGACACAATTACTCAAAAAACTAATCTCTCGTTTATGCATTGCTCTTACTCGTAATTGGTCGCTATCTGCGAAGGTGTGCCATCTTTCTCGGAAATAGTTCGTGTTCTTGGAAATTTGTGCGTATTTCTGGAAATGTTTGATATGTACTTGAAAGCTCTACTAGAATATAGATGCTGATGAAGTATTCATGCGGGGATGGAGACAGACCTATTACGTTGTTACACAGTCATTTCGGAAAGGACTGAGTTTTTCCGTTTTTAACTGATGATTTTGAGTTTACTGAGACCGCGGGAATTTTCCGCGCAAACACCGGTATGTTTATCATTTCGATAAATGGGCGGGCTTTGAATAATTACTCAGTGAATACAAATTTAGTCACATCATACCGTATTGAAACCTTTTCCCAATAATTTAATTGCTCAACTCCTTAATATCTGAGCAACTTTAAGAAAGTCCTAAACGGATTGGCATGTGATGGGTCGATGCATAGGCCGACGCTTGGAAGCTGTCACTTGCTTACTGCAAAGGAATTATGATAAGCTTATTTTGAGAATGGCTGCCCGAGAATTGGAGTGGGTGATGTGTTATGTGCCTTATGGTGGCTGGTGTCCTGCAGCCACAAGTTATAATCCCAAGAGCCATGTACAGTACAGTACTGTACATGGCCACAAATTTGGAATACGAGAGCCATGTACAGTACTATGCATGGCTTTGAGCCACAAATAGCGCGCACAGCACAACGGTACATTATACGCGCCTCAAAACAGGCAAATAGGGGGTTCTAAGGACTGCTTTTGCATTTTGTTAGGAATTTAGTACCAATTTGTGCGTTTTAGAAACTCGCGAATCTGTATGTAAAGGCTGGTCGACTGGGGTGCGAGCTTCGACCGGCCAGATGCTCACCACCCCAAACCCAAACACCACCGAGGCCGAGGAGGGGTCCGAGAAATCCGAACAGGTCTCCATCCGTGTCGGGTCTCCTTCCCACGCTTCTAGCTACTCAAGACAATCCCCTCGTTTTCCGCAGCCTTCGTCTCGTCCTTCCCACCGTACAACCGCCCTCGGGTCTTCTTCTGTAGCTACTTCCTCCCGGGCCCAGGCCGCATTGACCTTGTCTGTACTACAGCTTTCAAGGTTGCAACGGATCGGGAGAGAAGGGAGAGGAACAAGAAAGGCAAAAAGCCTAAATTTCACTGTCGCATCTGCGACATCGAGTTGTCAGTTCTGGGCAGAAGGTCGTCCACGAGGCTGGCGGGAAGCACTAGAGGGCAGAACAAAGGTTAAGTGAGAGCAAGGATCCTCCGCGGTGTACCGATTGCGACATTACTTTCGCCCAGGAGATCGACCTAGAGACCCACCGGCATAGTAACAAGCATCGGGGGAGGATTCCTTTCTCACCGACAATAGACGTAATTAGAGTATTTCATTGAGCTAAAAAACAGAAAGAAAACCCAAAAAAGAAAGAAGGAAAGAAAACAAAGAAAAAAAAGAAAGAAAAAAGAAAAAAGAAAAAAAAAGAAAAAAATTAGAAGCCCTCGAATAGAGGTGCGAAAAAAACGGAACCCCTTCCAGTGCCCAACAAAACTAGCACTATTATGATGGTTCAGCCGTCGCCTGGAGATGTTCTCAGTCTTGTAGTGTAACCACTACCTGTACGGTTCAGGTTTGTGAACACATTAAAAGGATTCCCCCCCCTCCGAGAATTAATTAGGCCTAATCTAATTCTGCACCAAATCTAATTTGGTTACCCAATCTAATTGCAGTGATGGGTGGACTATACCATTGGCAAAAGAGTATTGCCCGCCAGGATAGTTGTGTTTACAGTAAAGCTTACAGAAAGGACGCTTGTGTCCCTGTTCTTCATAAGTGAAACTTACGCCAATGACGGAATCTTCAATTTAGCCAAAGCCAAAGATAAATAAATGTCCACCGCAACACAGCCGCCAATAACCTTGCATTCAGTTTCTATCACTCACCAAGCCCATCGACACGCCCAACCGACTCAATTATCAACACAACTCGTCGCAGACCAACCTCCCCCTCCACACCCACATCAAACCACGCACGCAATATCAAATTCTCAAACCAAACCTATTCTCCCCACTCATCGTAGCAACTCCACCACCTTTTCAGTTACCATTCAATCCCCGCCCTACACCAACCACCTCACCCTCCAAACATCTCTTCCCAACAACCCCGAAATCCCCCTTAATCATCTCCAACCTCAACCTTCAAAGGCCCCGTATTCTCCTCTAGCCACGACAACGTCTCCGCGTCATCCTGCAACATGGGCCCCAATTTCTCATACACCTCCCTATGATACCCATCCACCCACAGTCTCTCCGTCTCCGACAGCAACTCCACCGCAATCAATTTCCTCTGAATCGGAGCCAAAGTCACATGCTCCATTGTGTAATATTCCTTATCCGGTCCTCCAGGCGGCCCCTCCACCCCAGCCTCCGTCACCACACACAAATTTTCAATTCGAATACCAAAAGCCCCCTCCTCATAGTAACCCGGTTCGTTACTTGTCAGGAACCCGGGCTCCAAAGCAGTCCCCAACGCCTGTGCCTTGAACGAAATCACATGCGGGCCCTCATGCACATTCAAAAATGATCCCACCCCATGTCCCGTCCCGTGTTTGTAGTCCAATCCCATTTTCCACAGTGCCATTCTTGCAAACCCGTCCAAAACATGCCCCGTCGTCCCTTTCGGAAACACCGCGCTGTCAATTGCAATATGTCCTTGCAACACACGCGTAAAGCACTTCTTTTGCCATTCGCTCGGCTTTCCCATGTGCACCGTCCGTGTCACATCAGTCGTTCCGTCCTTATACTGCCCTCCAGAGTCCACCAAGTACATAGACTCGCGCGTGATCTTCTTGCACTTTTCCCGCTCCGCTCGGTAATGAACAATCGCCCCATTGGAATCGCATCCTGATATCGTCGGAAAGGACAACGATACAAACAAATCTTGCTCTGATCTCAAACCATCCAGCTTGTCTGACGCATCTACTTCTGTCACCTCACCTCCCAACGTCACAACCTCCTTTTCAAGCCAACAGAGGAACTTTACCAACGCCACTCCGTCCCTCATATGGCTTGCCTTAAATCCCTCAATTTCCGTCTCATTCTTTCTTGCCTTGGCCAGCGGAATCGGTCCCGCTTTCTTCACAGTCTGCACAACCGGCACCAGTCTCTCAATCACATCCAAAATCCCATAGTTACAGGTATTCGGGTCAAGCCAAACCCTATCCTCAACCCCCCATTTCCATTTCCCCAGATCTGCAAGCAAATCTCCGTATCCCCTCACGCCTACTTCACTTTCCTTCAAATGCTCCCGCACCCCGTCCTCAAACCTGGTCTCATTCACATACAAGACGGCCTCTTTCATAGACACAGTCACATAGGCCCAAAACACCGGATTGTAATCGACATCTCCACCCCTCAGATTAAGCAGCCATGCCACCTCATCCAAGCCACTCACCACCAACATGTGTAGCACCCTTCTCCGCCATCCTCTGTCTCACAATCTCCAACTTTTCCTCAACACTTGCTCCGGCATATTCCACTTCTTGCACAAACACACGACTTGCCGGCAGAGCCGGTCTTGCCGAACCCCAAACCTTGTCGACCAAATTCCCCACCTCAGCCGCCAACACCACAATAGTCACACCACGATCCGCCTCCACCTGCGCCGCCCTCAACTTTTTCATACCTTGCACGGACACGGTCATGCCATCAATCCCCACCCTGCCACCCCGTTCAATATTCGCCGCAAGCCACTCCTCGACACTCATATCCTCATGCATCCTCATCATCTTAAAGACCTCCCCATCCAACTGCAACTTTGCCTGCAAAAAGTAGCGGCTATCGGTCCAACAAAACGCCTCATGACTGGTGACAAGAGCCGTTCCAGCAGAGCCTGTAAAGCCGGTGAGAACGCCCTACGTTCATCGCACGAAGCGACATATTCGGACATATGAGCATCTTCGGATGGGATGATGTATGCGTCGAGGTTGTGTTGAAGCATGAGTTGACGAAGTGCGGACACTCGATCGACGGCCGACATGGCGGATATGGTGTTTGGAAGCGCGCCTTGCGGCGCGCCGTTCTCACGTTGACGCTTAATGGTGGAATTTGGGGGGGGGTGCGGAAAACTGGGAGGTCGGGGGGGGGGGGGTGTGAATTGTGTGCACGGTGGATGGGGTGTTTTGGGGGGAGGTGAGGGAGGGGATGGTGGTAGAGGTTTGTGGTGGTACGGGAAATCGGGATTGACTAATTTAATAGGCACGTGTATTGTATAGGCCAATATGGAGGCAGGCAGATCGGGACAGTTGGGGAAATGAATAGTTTTTGGTTTTGTAGAAAAGTTTTAAACAGAACAGTGAAAATTTGGTTTATGAGAATTTCAATGCAATTTGCGGGAAAAAAAAGAGTGAAGATAGTGGCTTTGAACTGGCGTATCGAACAGTAAAACTTTAAGGACGACGTGTACTGTACTGTATTGTACAGTACAGTATAGTACAGTACGGTAATAGCATATGATACCACTGACCATACAGTACATGCCTCTTGGTGCTAGAGCAGGCACTGGCACCAGCACCAGCAGGAGGCTCGTGCGTAACGAAAAATGTTTTACAAAATTTGAGTGGATCAGGGCTTGAACAATCTTTTCACGAGTTGCCCGCAACGCATGTCGGTTGAAAGAATCTACCACGAGCGAGGTAAGGGGCAACACTTTCACAGGTGTTCCCCAAAGGTCAACCACTCTTGACACCACCATGTCACGGCCCAATGGATGAGAGCCTGTTTGTGCCGAGAGATCTTGGTGGCACATGATTGGGCGCTTGATTCCCCCGAAACTATACTGCACGCTGTCACCAGCCTGCCATCCTGCGTCATCGCCTTTGGTTTGGCTGTTCATCATTTCCGTAGTTGTGGTCATTCCCTCGCAGTGCAGAGCTGTTCTCGTAGTGCGCGGGACTAGTTTGTAGCACTAGTTGCACATTTTGTGTTTCAGCATTGCAACCACATTCTCGAAAGCCAGTCGATCGCATTATGCTATCCAGGGTGACATAACACTTCACATACTCTGCTTCAATGAGACTGCGCTCTATCTTTGATGAGCAACGACAAGCTGTGCCAACGCTGCTTTCAGACGCCGAAAACGCCAATTCCGCATCCACATGCCCGGCCGTTCTGCTGTTTCAATATGCGACGAGACTGTATTTGCGGCCCAGTGTAACACCTAGCATTGTTGAGTTACGCGCAATATCGCGACTGCTTTCCACGTCAACTACCGTAGCTGCTCTCCACTCTTTCCCTATGTTACATACGCCCACCCGCCACTCTAGAACAATCAGTTCTCTCCGTCCTATGTTTCAACCCCCTCATCCTCCAACTCTCAAAATACGTGCACTGCCTCAACCACATTTGCAGTACACACGTGTACAGTACAAACTGTACATACCGTCGTTTTGTTATGGTACAATATTCGGTGCGCTCTTGGTGATCGGGGGTTTGGATTTGCACGATGCACTGTAAGCAAACCAGATTAAGAATCGGGTCCAGGTTGACTTTCTGAAAAAAGGACACATTCCGCATTTTCCTCTAGTTTTTTAGGTTGGACTCAACCGCTCGACTTTAACCGGTTCCTTTCCAACATCAACACCTGCGGCACGCATTGGCCCACTGTCACTGCTCTTTCATTTCGATCCTCCCAACCACACCTCCAGCTAGCCGAAACAACGACACTCCAAAATGGAGCCTCCTCCGGCCAGCTTTGACCTCGATGTGTACGCCTCGCGCTACGAAGGCCGCACCAAAATCGATCGTCTTCGCTTCATAGCCTCTCGTTCCCCTCAACTACGCCCGGATGCTCTCCGTATGGCCGTACAAGAGGCAAGAAAGGCTGCGACACCATTCTCTACAGAGATATCTTGCACCAGGCCGACGGCCTCACGGCCGTCGAATTTCTACCGGACAAGAATTGGATTATGCAAAAGGACCAGTGGGCGTCTCGCGAATTGACAAAGTTGCGTTGCGACCTTGAGGAAAATAAGCAGCACGGAAATAAGGAGGTCATTCGCACAGGACATAATGACCTGGGCGACTTTTTTCACAAGCGTGGTAAACTACAACAGGCCCGTGGCGAGTATACCAAGACGAGGGATTATTGTGTCAACGCGGCGCAGAATTCCCAAATGTGTCTCAAGGTGGTTACTGTCAGCGTACAAGCGGACGACTTTAGTCACGTGGAAAACCACTATATGATGGCGGAGGATATCCTCGATGTGGACAAATCGTCGCTGGAAATGGCCAAGATGAGGGCTTGTGCTGGGTTATCTTGTTGGTAAGGGGCAGTTATTCGGCAGCAACGACTCGGTTTTTAGGAGTCAACATGGAGACGAGCGAGGAAAAGGTGGGCGCTTTGCAAAAGGACTTTGGTGATATCGTGGGATTGGAGGATGTCGCAACGTACGGAGCGTTGTGCGCCTCGCAACTACGGATCGCCCACCTTGACAAAGTTGGTGATGGAGCGGGCCGCGTTTCGGGTGTTGTTGGAGTTGGTACCGGATGTCAGGGAGGTGGTGTATGACTTTTACCACTCGAGGTATACGCGCTGTTTGGAGACTTTGGCGGATTCGTGGCGAGTTGATGTTGGATATGTATCTCGGACGGGAGGATCATGTGGACAATTTGTATCGATTGATTCGGAGAAAGGCAATCATGCAGTATGTGTCACCATTTGTGTCGGCGGATTTGGGCCGTATGTGGGCGGGTGTTTGGGACGAGTCAGGCGGAATTGGAGGAGGAGTTGTTGGTGTTGATTGAGAATGGATCGATTGCGGCGAGAATTGATACGCTGAATGCGTCGTTGCATTCGAAACACACCAATGCAAGATTGAGAGCCATTGGTGGGGCCGTGGAGAAAGGGGTCGAGGCGTTTGAGGAGGCGGAGGCGATGTTGTTGCGAATGACGTTGATGAAGAATAATGTGGGGATTACAGGGTCCAGCTTGATGAGGCAGGGGAGGGGAGATATGGGAGGGGGGGCGGAGCGTTAGCTCAATTGCTGATAATGTGTTTGATCGCGGCATGCTGCACAGCTGATGGGCGAATGCGGACGGGTCGCGGAGGGAGGGTTTGATGGTCTAGATTGCAATTGAAGACATAGCGGGGAAGACAAAGTTGTGATTTCGATGATAGAATGATCGGTCCGAGGCATACCAAGAGTTTGGCAGACAACTTTTCGTCCATTGAGTGATTGCCCTATGAAAAGCACTGACCACGTCATCCTCGGACAGGAACGGTGACTGAACTAGGTAGGAAAGGCGGCAAAAGTGAACCCAACGATTGTCAATCAGGCAGCGTTGATCGAGTAACAATAAGCTACAAGCCTTTTAGCTAAACCTGTTGCCCTCATACCTACTGTACAACCTTAGTGAGCGGGATGCGGTAAATTCTCAACTGTCATTGCGAATATTTTGCCGCCAAAAAGAGACAGTAAAACACATTTCCCTCCAAAAAGAAAGGTCGCACGCAGCCCCGCTCCACCCGATCCCAAACTATAGCTCCAAAGCCCGTTACGCACCTACCCGACTCCCCGCGGGCAAACCCCTCCAGCCTGTATAAAATCCCCCTCCTCAGCCCCCCACCCCACTCCCCCCTCCCTCAACCGAAATAGAAAACCCAACATGACCTCCACACCGCGCTCCTCCAAACGCGCCACGTCCACCTCCCCCCACCCACACCTGCAAACGGCAACGTCGCCACCGCACCTGGGCCTCCATCGTCGACACGCTGGCCCTCTCCAATGGCATTGAACAGGACGCACACCGCATCGCACAACGTCAAAAGCAGATCGACTATGGCAAAAACACACTTGCCTATGACAAATTCTCGGCCGCATGGCCGCGTCATCGGCGTCAAAAGGGCCATCCTATGACGCCGTTGGCAAAGCAACGGTGCTCCAAACGATCATTCGGTGGGCAGTTAACCAGCTGGAAGAAAAAGGTGTACGAGTTTGCGGCAAAGTTGGAGATGGTGGATACTGTTGATGGGGGGGAGACATGGAATAGGCTGGTGGGGGATGGTGGAATTGGAGACGGTGTTGACAAGCGTGATAAAGTGTGTGAGGGACGGAAAGGTGGGGGGGGATGAGGATGGGATTGGAAACGGTGTGGGTGGAGGGGATGTGTCCGCGGGGGATGGGATTGAAGGCGGGGAATTGGAGGCGAATGACGAGTTGTTGAGTGATATGGAGGATATTGAGTTGGATGACCATGGCAACGTGGTGGTCAAGGAGGGGATGCCGCGTGCGCAGAGGAGAGTGCGGGGGTGGATCGCCGGCTTGTATCTTTGATACGTACTAGGGTGGTGACAGAATGCAGTGGGTGAAAGAATTGCGGTGGTTTTGATCTGGGCGATGAAAGGGTGGCAAGTTGAGTAAAACAGTTGTGGTTTCCTTGTTCTTGTTTATCCGTTCGGGAAATGTACATTCTAAAGCTCCATGCGGTCTGCATCTGGGTCATCGTCTTGTACGGCGCCGTTTAGCGCAACTGCAGCGGAGATGGCACCCGGTGCAGCAGCGGCAGCGGCATCAGGGGTAGGTACAGCGATGGTGATTGCGCCGCCAGCGGGGCTCGGAGCGACGCCGAGTGCCTAATGGAGTGCTTGCAAGGGGGAGGGCATCCAGCCGGGCGAGGCTGCAGCGGAGGGTGCGGCATGTGTGGGGGATTCGTCAAGTGCGAGAGAACTCGGATGAGGGAACGATGGACGTGGGAGGTGCGTTGGAGAGCGAGGTCGGCTTCGATGAGACGGCGCAGGGTGACATTTTCAAAGGGGAGGTCGGTGGTGAGGGTTTGGATTAGGGTGCGTAGGAGGTATTGAGCGTGGTGGAGCTCTTTGAGAAAGGTGGAGGATTGGGTTGGGAAGGTGGACGGGGCTGCGGAGGTTGAGAGAGAGCGGATGGATAGGGAGGCGGCGGTTAGTGCCGAGAGGATCTTTTGCTCTGCTTCGTGGAGGTGCGAGAGGGACTCGACTGTGGAGGAGGTGTGCGGTTGGGGAACCATTTGATGACGGGTGGAGGGAGAGGGGGTGGAGTTTGGCCTGGGAGGTAAGCAGCAAGTCGATGCATTTATAGGCGCACAGGATTTATACCGTACGGTATGGCCTTGGAAACTGACGGGATATCGAAATGCATTACAGTGTAAATATAGAGGCTGGCTGGGCTGCAGTTTCTGCGTGGCTAGATCCAATTAAAGACCTGTTGTGGAATTTCAAGGTGAATTTAATTTATAATCACAGGTACACCATAATTTTATCAAGCAAATTAGCAAAAGAGCACATGCACAAAAGACCAGTTCACGGTCAACTCCCGCTATCTCAGCGCGCATGCAGCAGCACAAACCGACGCCTTGACACTCTCTCGCCACTCCCCTCCGTCACTGACGCATCCCCCCATCTCCCCACTCATCATGGCCACTCTAGGCCTGCGTGCCCTTCTCATGATTGCCGGTGCCGGCTACACGGGCAGCTTCTTCTACCACAACATGGACCTTGCACGTGCCCTAGCCTCGCGAATATTACAACAAACCGAACGTTCTGGGTCCAACGCCAGCGCCAATGGCCCGGCTTCGTCTGGTGCTTCGACTGGGGCGGCGGGAAATACCGTGGATGCTTTGGCAAAGCAGTTGGAACAGCTTACTAGGGAGTTTTCAAGGAGTCGCGATGCACCCGTCGTCGTTGTGCCTACTGGAGCGGGCGGCAGGGGCATGGAGAGGATTGTCGCTACCTTGTCGGATGTGTTGAATTTATGGGATGGGCCGTCGTGTTTGTGTCGGTTGCTGGCCTTGGCTACGTTGTTGCGGTTAGAGAGAAAGGTCGGTTTTAGGGATTTGGTTTGGGTGTCGAGGGCTAGATTTAATGAGACCGTCGCTACAATGGAGCAGGGGATTGGCAGAATTAGGGGTGTTGTCGGCGCTGTCAAGAGAGAGTTGGGTGATAAATTGAGGATTTTGGATGGTCGAGTGGAGGACGTTCGCGGCATGGCAGGTAAATTGGCGTGGAGGTCGCCGAAGTGAAGGACGGTGTTGAGGGCTTGGGCAGAGATGTATGGGGTGTTCGCTGCGCCTTGGATCAAGTCGGCGACCGCATGGATTCCATGGATGGAAAGTTGGATAAGACCAATGACGGAATTTACGCCCTTGTTAAACTGGTCTATGCTGCTATCGGAGGTGGTCCAGGCAGGCAGGAGGGCTTGACTGAGCTGAAAAAGTTTATGCTGCATATGGAGCAGGACAAGACTGCGGGCCTTTGCTCACCGCCACCGATTCCACTGCTGCAAAGGTGGGCGCGGGTTTGAAACATCGCCTATCGGAGGATCGAATTAGCCGTAACGGCCTGGGCATTATGATGAGGTCACATGATGCAGATCTTCACTCGTATGTCAAGTTGCACCTGACGCTACTGTCAATCCCAACAACCCCGACCAAACAACCTTAACTTGAAACACAACTGCCCGCCTCGCAATGGCCACACATTTTGCGTACAACAACCCAAACAATGTAAATAGGCACGTACTGTAGCGAATGCCGAGTGGCAACGCTACGAAAACACCGCCCCATCGCACACCATCTGCCCTCCCACCACCCGTGCCTCAATGAGCACACCGTGCCCACGTCTCACCACGCCCCCGTCCCACCGCTGGCTCCGCCAACTCCCCAAAGCAGAACTCCACGCCCATCTCAGCGGCTCCATCCGCACCGCCACATTGCGTCGTCTTCTCGCACGTCCCGAAAACGCACCATCCGCCCTCGTGCCCACACTCTCACCGCCGCACACTCAACCAATGCTTCCAACTGTTCCGATCATCCACCATCTCATCTCGACCCATCCACGTTGCGCCAACTCGTGCTCGAGATTCTCCACGATTTTGCAGACGACAATACCGTGTATCTTGAACTGCGCGCTACTCCGCGGTCGTGCCATCGTTTCACTGCGCATGTTTATTTGCGTACTGTTGTACATGCGGTTTATGAATTCCAGAGCGGTATCCGGAGGGTATGATATGTCGCGTTGTGGTGTCTGTGTCGAGGCATTTGTCGGTTGAGGCGGCTTGGCATGCGGTGCAGGTGACGCAGGAGCTTATGAGCGAGATGGACGGCACGGGGATGGAGGGGTTGATTGTGGGGATGGAGCTCAGTGGTAACCCGTTGAAGGGCGAGTGGAACCAGTTTCGCAAGTTTTTGAGCAGGTGCGACGTCGGCTGCAACTGCCGGTTTCTCTGCACTTTGCAGAGGTGCTCAATGATGACGAGGCGATGGAAATGCTCGATTTTGAGCCCGACCGCGTGGGACATGCTGTGAAAATGTCGGATAAGGTGGCGAGGAGGCTGGTGGAGATGGGCGTTGGGTCGAGGTGTGTATCACGTCAAACTTGGTCACGCAGTCTGTGCCGAGCGTTGAGGAACATCCGGTTGTGAAGACCTTGATCCCGGTTGGGCATCGGTTCTGCCTGTGCACTGATGATTCAGGCGTTTTTGACACAACTCTTTCTAAAGAGTATGGCCGACTTGTGCAAGCAGCCAAGTTGTCAAAGTCTCATGTTGCTAGGATCGCGTATGACGGGCTAAATCTTATGTTTTGCAAGGACGAATCAGTGAAACGCCGGGCGCAAAGCTTGTTCATGAGGAAGCTGGCAGAGATTGGCGGCGTTAACATTTCCCTAGACTCTACGTCTTTTCTAAACTTATCACAGGGCGATATGCAAAATCCTTGACGAATGCAGTCCGCGTGACAAACATACTTTACGAAATCGTGCAAACTACAATCAAACAACCTCTTCACATGACTCCATGACTTTCAATCTCTTTGAGCAACATGCGCCCTTCCTGTGCAAAGTTAACCGGTTCAGCGCGCGTAACTGTGTAGCGGATTTGTTGCTCTTCCCTCCACATCCTCTCCCTTACCGTCACTTCATCACCATCGGTCTGAAAGTAGATTCTTCGATGATCTGCTCGGCCAGACTCGGATCGCTCTCCTTCATTGCGCGAAACTCCTGGGCGGTCTTTCCCAACAGGGCTTGGCCAACCTCGTCAAACCCACTCACCCACGTAGAGGACGAGTGGTCCATGACCTTCATGCTAGAACATACCTCCACACTACCTCCTCATCAGAATATGTGGCATTGGTACTCTCACTGGACCACATTCCGGGTCCGGCATCGGTGAGTTTCTTCTTGGTCTCCGGGTCGCTAGGGTAGAAAATGTCGTTCTTAGAATTGACAAACCCAACATACGCCCTCGTTACAAAAGTAGCAGAGCCACTGCCGCTGCCTCCGGAAAACACTGGGTCCACATCCTCCGTCTTTGCATCCTCGAGAGACTTTCGAGTGCCCACAATCTTTCCTCCAGCCCCCGGCGTACTAGTGAGCGACTGGGCTTCAGAGGTATTGATCCAACAGTGTCATACCAGTTTCGAAGCTTATTCGCCTCTTGCACATTCACCGGGTCCAACTCCAAGGTGGTCAAGTGGTTGACATTGAGAGAGCCACCAAAATCACCGCGCGAGGCCTTGCGCAGGACCACAATGGGATGGCGGTCAAGGTCGGTCTCGGTGAGGAAAGTCTCAGCTTGCTTCCTCCACAATGTCATTTCAACGGATGCATTGAGTCATCAGGATCGTGATCGAGCGTCTGCTGCACGGCTCCCCGTGCTGCGGACAATAATTTCACTCAACGGCCCAATCTGGTGACCACGCCGACGACATCACATTCAGCCTTGACATCTAAATTCTCAGATCGGAAATCTTTGTAAAGTTGTACTTGACCTGCATAAAGGAGCCATCGTCGTCAACTTCCTCCAAGACGGAGTTGCGATCCAAGGTCATCTCAAATTGGCTGGTACTTCGGTTCCATCTCTCATTTGCTTGCCTCAACGAACCGCGCGACACCTTGTACATACGATTAAAATGGACTGTATCCTCACAGTCTGAGCATGTTGGGTAAAGCCAGTAATTCGAATACTGCCCGACTCGTCAGTGAGTTCAAAGCTGATAACCAGGCCGTCACCGCGGTGATTATGGAACTTGCGAAGCTCACCCTTGTAGGTGCAACGACCACGGATAGTCCAGCCGTTCTGATATGGATTAATGGTCTGAATCGGGCGATAGATGGAGGACGGAGTGGAATTTGACGGTGGACATGACGCCAGAAGAGCCCATGGCGAAGGGATTGTTGGTGCGGGCTGGAGTGTTCCATGCACCGCCACCAAAGGCACCGGGGCGGCTTTGCACAGGAAACTGTTGTCTCGGTTGGTGGGGTTGGTTTTGAGGTGTGACATTCGACGGGATGGTAGGCGTTGGAGCCGGCGGTGCAGCAAAGGGTGGAGCGTTTGGAGTTGCGTTTTCCTGACCGGCAAGGCGGCTTGCCATGGCGGTATCAATTCCAATGGGGTTTCCAATCTTGTTGGGCAGGGTGGCAATGACATCCAGTTGAGAATGATTAAGATTCGCTTGTTTTGAAGCTTGTTGCAGATAAAGTCGTTGAGTCGGACGAGACTGAAGACTTGGATTTGACCTTGGTTTATGAGGGCGTTGAGTTGGGTGGCGAGCATGGCTTGTTGGAAATGGTCGCCGTCGGAGATGGCGAGACGGTAGCGAGGTGGTGCATTGGGGTTTGATTTCGGGTTTGGGGGGTGATTTCTTGATTTCACAGATTTGGACTATGGGACGCGAGGAGGTGTCGTTGGTTGTGAATATCTTTGCGATGGCGCCGTGGGAGATTTGAGATTCGAGCGCCATGTTGGTGGGAGGAGGTTGTGGGGGCAAGGAGTGTTTCTCCTTTTTTTTGGTTGAGGACGGGTGAGGGGAAAGTGGAGGGTGGAGGGGTGGGGTAGCGGGGAAGTGGCTGTCTGGATCGAAAAAAGCAAAACCGAATATGGGCTGTGGCCAGTTGTTTTGACTGTAGAATGGGGGTTGGCCTTTAAGGCGAAAGGTCAAAGATGGCGGGAGAAACCGCTTGATTTGAGCAGTAGGAGATGTTCTGTATGGCGATTCAAGGCATTAGCAAACGATTTGGGAGGAATGACGAGTTGGCGCCATTTTTGCAGACAAAGTCGGCGTAAGGTTTTCCCGCGAATAAATTATGTTTTCAATTGTGAGAATCAGTGACTTTCTATTGGTCAAAAACATTCTTTTTACAATACAGTACTCTACTTTTTGCGGGACGGCATCGTTGTATATTATAGTCATGGCATGCAGGTACTGTCAGAATACTGCATTACAGCACAAAGGTTCGGACAACTGCGCAAATCCAAATTCTCAACTTGCCCTGATCTGATCATCAATCGCCGATTCCGATTCCAAACAAGTCTCAATATGGCTGCAAATTGATCCTACTGTAGGTACTGTAATCCATGCCGCAGAAACGATCACGGCCAAGTTACAGAAAGTTTTTAGTTCACCAAAGTACAGTAACTACCGAAATATAGCCCCCCCCGTGTTGATGTGCCCATAATAGTTTTATTTTCGTTTCAGGCCCGCACATTACTGCAGACTGGGTTGTCGTCGGCGGTGTATCACAAATTCGTCGGCAACCTAAAGCGCCCACCATTCCGCCCCCTTCACACACCAACCCAAACCGGAGTGCTCCTACACTCCCCACGGACCTCAAGTCCCCCTCAACCCACGGCATCCCCCCACAATGTCGGAGCCGTTCACCCCCCTTCCAATCCCGCTTCCACCGCCCACACCCCACCTCCTTCACACCGAACCCCGCGCCCTAACCTCCGTAACCCAGGTCGGTCGTCACCATCTCGACCCCCCATATCCCACGTTTCATTCAGCCCGCAAGCCCCCTATGACCTTGCCGCTACCAGCGCAATGTCCGTCTCACTCATCGGCTCTCGTGCAGGCACCCTACGTCGCACCCTGGAGCGCTTTCGGCATACCCCGTATTGTGCCAATTTTAAACCCGATGGCCGTTTGTTGGTCGCTGCTGCCGGTCATGGTGCGCGCGTTTTCGATCTTGGCAGTCGAGCTGTCTTGAGAAGTGTTGCTGGCCATAAGAGGTGAGTCGCTTGCTTTTTGAGGTTGCGGATGTTGACCGTCGTGTCGTGCGAGATGATGATTTTGCAACATAGTTCACTCTGACGGTTACGAGCCGTCTGATGACAAAACCTCGGTTTTTCATAGTCTTAGCCCCTATCTGATCTTCGACCCTTTATTGTCCCACCCCCGACCTCTCTCCTGCACATCTAGAGCGTACAGCAAAATCCAATACTGACCGCCCCGTTTCCACTTTCCCAATCTGCATTTCTCAATTTCTACCGCCGCCTTTTGTTCCCTCAGCCCAGTGCACTCCGCAATGTTCAGTACCGACGGGCGCTGCATCATGACCGCCTCGGACGACACCGTCGTCAAAGCCTGGGATCTCGCCACGCCCGCTGTCTCGTCTCCCTTACCGACGCCACCGACAACGTCCGTTGCCAGAACGTCTCCCCAGCCTCTCATCACGTTTGGATCGCAGGTTCCCATGACAGAAAGGCACGGTTTTACGACTTGCGGTCTTCCCAATGTCTCTTCACGCTTGACCATGGTGCTCAGGTGGATGATGTCCATATTCTCCCTGGCGGCGCTCGTGTTACGTTGGTGGCATGCATGTACGTGTGTGGGACTTTTTCAAGGGTGGTGAAGTGGTGTGTAATTGCATTGTCATGCAAAGGCTGTTACTTCAGCTGCGGTTTGTGCGGCGAGGAATGTGTTGGTGACCGCGGGATTGGATGCGTGTGTTAAGATTCATGACTTGTCGACGTTCCGTACCCGGGGGCGGATGCATTTTGAATCGGAGGTTTTGTCGGTGGATCGTCGGAGGATGGCATCAAGTATGCGGTTGGAATGGCGAACGGAACTGTCGACTTGCGATCTGTCAAGGCGTCGAGGAAACATGTGTCGTCGGTACCGCAGAGCACGGATCGACGGGAACGGGAATTTGAAGGGTATGGCCGCGGCTTTGAAGAGGGTCTGGAAGGAGCCTCCGCAACCACGGCCGGGAACTCAACGTTATTTTGAGCGTGGTAAGCATGCGCAGCCTCGGATACGGATTTGGTTGTCAAGAAGGCAAGGCAACTTAAGCTGAAAGATTATGATCTCAGTCTGAAAAAGTTTCGGCATGGGGATGCGCTTGATGCCGCTGTTCGTACATCACAGCCTGCTGTTGTAGTCGCAGTTGTGGAGGACCTGATGATTCGA
Organism: Kappaphycus alvarezii; assembly: GCA_002205965.3. Classification (NCBI taxonomy): domain Eukaryota; phylum Rhodophyta; class Florideophyceae; order Gigartinales; family Solieriaceae; genus Kappaphycus; species Kappaphycus alvarezii. Next base: position 482,963 of record NADL03000009.1, read on the forward strand.
GGCAGTTTGACAAACGCCTGGAGTGGAAAACTCAGGAAGGCTTGCGCCCGATCCTTGCCTTTATTAAGCGGAACATTCGAAATCCGCGATATTCGCAGCGCCTCACTCAGTTGATGAATGTTATTCTGGATCTGCACGCGGCAGAATTTGGCACTGATGAGCAAGTGGACAAGGATGTCCGCTCCATTCTCTACGCAAGTCCAGAAGGAAATTCGTGCGTGTCACGACCTTTTTTCTCTAGAGGGATCTGCGGAGACTATTCTCTGTACAGGAGGCGCCTTTTCATAGCAAGAAGCGCCGGCTTGCCGAACAGGCCTGCATTGCGGAGGGTTGTAAATAAAAAACTTCTGAAGATCGACAGACGTTTATTGTATCTATGGCACGCACCCCAGTTTGTTGTCACTATTGCAAATCTCCCGCCCATTTAATGGGTGTCCATCTGACTGCTGGGTTTACTGCTAGACACTAGAGTCTGAGTTTATCTCCAATTTGCTGGAGTCCGTTGCACGCAGAGAGGCTTGCAGGGTACAATTGCCTCGCCTTTGATTCTCTTTCTTATTTCCCGAACAGGACCGCCCGGCGGAGGTTGCTGCTCGACAAAAAAGGGCCAGACCAGTCCTATTGCTCGGAAATACCACAGCTGTTCTTGAGGAAGAGTTTGGTCACGACATAGGGGTCACAGTTACCCGCGGGGCGGCGGTCCTCAAAATAGCCCTTGCCCGCCTTGACGGTGCCAGCGCCGATACGAATGGAGGCGCCACGGTCGGCGACGCCATATCTGAACTCGGTAATGGGGGCAGTCTCATGCTTGCCAGTCAACCTCTGATCGTTGCCCTCACCATAGGCTTGGATATGTTCCTGATGATAGTCGCCCAGCCTCTTGACGGCGGGGAGAATCTCCTTTTCATATCCGCCATCCTCCCTCATACCCTTTGTAGAAAAGTTGGTATGACAGCCAGAGCCATTCCAATCTCCCTTGACAGGCTTGGGATCGTAATTGACAATGACACCTGCAATCTCCGCAACGCGCTCCAAAATATAGCGACCCATCCACATCATATCGCCCTCGTCTATACCGACACAGGGGCCGACTTGAAACTCCCATTGTCCGGGGGCAACTTCGGCATTTATACCACTGACGGTCAAGCCGGCGTACAACTGAGCGCGCCAGGCGGCGTCGGCAACCTCTCGGCCAAAGGCATTCTCAGCACCAATACCACAATAATAGGGACCTTGCGGGGCGGGCTCGGAGCCATCTTTGGAAAACCAAGAGGACGACCAGTTTCAGGGTCGATGAGAAAATACTCCTGCTCCAATCCAAACCAGGGCTCGAGACTGGTGGCATTGGTCATAATCTTGTTACAATCGGCACGAGTATTGGTAGGCAGCGGGAGACCATCCGGAGTGTATGTATCACACATGACCAAAATATGAGGGGCGCCACGGAAAGGATCCTTGTATATGGCACGGGGCTCTAAAATAACCTCGGAATCATCACCAGGGGCCTGATTGGTGGAGCTACCATCGTAATTCCACTTGGGTAGCAAGTCGGGGTAATGGCCGAGGCAGACACTGTACGTGCTTTGGAGCGCAACTTGAAGTAGCCGTCGAGCCAGACATACTCGGCCATGATGGTGTCGGAGGGAATGGGCAGGTTGAGTAGTTTGTTCAACTCTGCGTTTGAGGAAGTGGATATCATTTTGAGGGTTGCATGGCGTGGGGAGGGGGGGTTGGACGGGGGATGGATGGGGAAAGAGAGGTTGGACGGGTGAAGGTGGAGGCGCGGAGGGGGTGGGGATGGATGGTGTGGTAAAGGCTAGGGGTGACATGATTGCTGGATTGTGGGAGGGGTGGTAGGGAGGGTGGGTATGGGGTGGGGAGGGTAGGGGCGGAGATTAGATGGATTTATGTAGGTTGTGCGTGCGGGTTGGGGTACGGGATTGAGGGTGGGAGGTGGAGGTGGAGATGGAGATGGCGCAATTGGGGATGCAATGGACGCGAGAGAATGCGGGGGATGGGGGAGTAGGGGGTGAAAATCATAATCTCGCGATTTGGATTGTACTGTAGTGTATCTGGGGAGCGGGCAGGGGGGGGGGGGATGGAGGGATGCGGGGATTGCGGAGTGGTTCAAGGAGGGGGGGTGTGTTTTTGGGCGGTGAACGGGAGGGGCGGGGGGTGATTGTGAGCCACTCATGTGTGGGATTGGACGTGTGGGTTTTTTGGGGTTTGTTTTGGGAGTCGCATTATTATTTGTGGATCAGGAGAGCGATGGAGGGTGCGCTTTCAAGGGCTGGTAGAGCTGCGTTTTATGGCGGCCTGAATGGTGTGGGGATTTATCCGTCGATGCTGACAGTAGTGTCGTGTGGTGGACAGATTGTCACAAATTGTAGGCGCATGTTTGGCGTGGTTGTTGGCCAGATTTCCGCATTGAACCGTTTCACGTGCTGCGTCGCTCACCGTGTTTGGCACGTACGGTTGAGGGTCGGTTCTTTGCAAATGCTGCAAATAAGTGTTGTACGGTATTCAGCCGTAAAGGGCGCAAATGCAGCAAGAGTCGTACCGATATGGAAATGTACTGTACCGTACTGCACTGTGCTATGGTACTGTACTGTATGAATGGTGGATCAGGGCCTCAAAAAGTCTTCACCCTAAACATGGCTACAATACTTGCGCAGCGGCCTGCTTTTGCTATTGATGGAATACGCCTTGGCCTTTCAGAGCAATCCATATCTGCACGTGCTCAAATTCTTAGCCAAAATAGGAGCCAACTTCCTCGCAATACCACTTGCCCATCTTCACAGTCCTCTGGCTCTACGGTCCGTACTAACAGCAGGTACACCATTTCATACGCACCATTCGGCGTCATCCTCGTCACAACCCTCCATGCACAGGATCCTTTCTGCTCCTTGCCGCTTTTTCGCGACACCACCATTCCCGCACGACTGAATCATTCGCAACGTCATTGCCTCTGCTTAAAGCAGTCCTAACAACGCCCCGGAATTCATCAATATTACATTTGTCATAGCCTCCAGCCTCGCACTCACAACGACACGCTTCATCATCTCCCCGCCTTTAGCTTGTCGTCCTGCAGGCCTCATAAAAATGCAGGCACCGCACCATAACAAAGATTACCACCCATCCAAATATGTACGAATATTTCACTGCACACTATGTGAGAAAGAGCAGTGTCTTTCACGCACGTACCAGTTGTCTGCGAGAAAAGGTTACTGAAATAGGAACCTCTATCCACCAACCCGTTCGTTGTAAGCAGGTATTCCAACGGAGTAGACAATCACGTTTGGTAAACATGCCGCAAACTTTGTGTCACACGGAAACAACGCCCGCCCTCTATCGCCCAATTGGCTGCCAATCTGCACTCGGTAAAGCACCACTTGCCGCTGCCTTGAAAGTAAAGAAATTGGAAAGTCGGCGCAAAATTAAAGTTGGTGATTCGCTTCCCTCCACGACTCAGGCATGAATGGTACTGCGCCAGAGCTGATTCTGTCGCTTAGTGTGCCGCTAAATTTGTCGGATTTTCTTGACAGCGATTTTCTGTAAGCTTGAGGCACTCTTCTTTGGGTATGTGAACATTGCATGTAGCGAAAGTGATCGCGAAATGACCCTTGCGGTTAGCGTCCGTCATGACTAGGTCATGTTGAAATTAGCATTCCAAAGTTGTTCGGAGGAGATCAAACTTCAAGTACAGTACTGTACAGTATATGACCAAATGTACGGTACCTTTGGTTTTTGCTCCATTGAGTAGGGGTGGATTCACATAATCAAACATGCGATTACGGGCCTCTGATGTGGGGGGAAACTTTGGGTATAATGTTTGCAAGAAAAAGTCATCCCGTATAGTGACGGATGTGGATCATCCAATTAGATCCTAACTTTAATGGTCGTCCAGTCAGTGTAGACTCGAAATGGCAAATGAAAAAAAATTGTTCCATTGCGGATCAGGATTGTATGCTTGTACTGTAACAGATTAGCAAGTTGCCCAAACTAAAATTTTGGCAGCCGAATCGACTCGCGTAAGTGTACCCCCAGCAGGGCTCGAACCTGCGACCCTGGCGTTATTAGCACCATGCTCTAACCGACTGAGCTATGGAGGCTCACGAGATGTCATGTATGCTAAAGTACAAAAACAAAATTTTTAAATCATAAAAAGGCATACGTGGCAAACGTGGCGGACGTGGCTGAAGTCAATCATCCAGATAGGTCTTAGCGTACTAGTCATACCAGTTCGTAGAGGCTCTAAAAGACTGGAGTATGATCCACGTACAGGTGCGCCTATTAGACATAGAAATCTATGCGATTTCGGAGTGACAAACACTTCCGACTAGAATTATATTGAATTATACTACAAGAAAGGCGTTCTAAACCTTGAAGTAAAGATGATTACACATAAGAAAGGCGCCTTTATCCCATAAGTAAAGAATAGATAGGATAGTTTACACCATATTACTTTACATCTGGTTGAACAGTAACATTTGACTTTCAAAAGGATAATAAATATAGGAACTATGAAGTCGTTGCAAAAATCAACCTAAATGTTTGTCTGAACAAATTGCGAGCCATTTACCTACTAATATATAAAACAAACACTTCCAAGCTACGCGTAAGCCCGTACAAAGTAGAACGATCGCAAAAAATGCTGCGCAGGAAGTCGCTTACAAAGGAAGAGAAAGATAAATCATAAGCCCCAGGTGCGCTGGATAGAGCATTGATTCAACTGAAACTAAAATCAGTCGCTGGGAAAATATGGCATGGGCATTCAGTCAGGCCCCACAGATGTAGAGCAAAGCGAAACGCAACAGCAGCTTCCCGAAGATGTCCGAAAAATGACAGAAGGTACTTGATTTGCATGGTTCACAAGGAGGAAAGTCGCTGGGACAGCTGCTTGCATCTCTCGATTTACCACCAGGAAAAAAGAGAGCGCACCGGATAATGCGCATGAGCAGCACTCCAGTATACAAGGAGTTTAAACAGGCGCCGTGAAATCACATTTTACAATGGAAAAGGCTTCATTTGGACGGGCCAGATGGTCCCAAGTAGTACTGGAATGCTGTTAGTCAGGAGAAGAAAATAATGGCTCGGTACCAGAATGGTGGCGGTTCTGCTATGATTTGGGCATAATTTACATATTTTGACAAGTGTCCTGTCTCTCATCTTAATGGAATTCAGGTGTCTGGTAGCTACTGTCATATATTGCAGAACACTTTGTTGGATGTTGTAGCCATTAATGATAGCTCTGTATGGGTTTTTCAACAGGGAAATGGCCCTGTCCATGTTTGTCAGCATACTTAGGCCTGATTTGCTGACAAAAATATCTCTGTTATGGAATATCCAGCCCTCTTGCCGATGCGTAACCTATCGAGAACCTGCGGGGAATCCTATTCCGTTCTGTTTACAATAACAGGAAGCAATATTATTCCGCTATTTCATAGAAAGTGCCTGCATAGGATGAATGAGCATAAGCCTAGGAAATGGTGCCTCAGAAATTGGTTATATCAATGCATAAAAGGTACGGTGAGGTCCTGACGGCTAACAAAGCCAAAATAAACGACGAGATCATATTAGAGTATTGCCAATAATTACTTTGCTTTCACTATTGTTTATAGTTTCTATATTTATTGGTTGACCATACAGTATTTTTTTAATGAATCCAGCGAGTTTTTAATCGTTGTTTGCCCTATTCTGCCCGTTTGGAGTCCGTTTGAGTACATTTATAGTGTTTAAGTACCAATATCTTTGTGTATATAGGTATTTTGCATTAAAAGTCCACGCTTCTACTTTTATTAGGCGCTATCGTAGCAGTTGAAATTGTCTCGGAGTCATACAACCGGGTAAACGAAGGGCATTTAGCCATTACCATCGATAAACAAAAGGATCTGAAATTAATTGAGATAGACTTTGTTGTGCTAGAGACTGGGATAGACGTGCCCAAACTGCGGGCACAGCAGTTCTTGTAAAATGGTAGTCGGCCCGGGCGACCATGTGTAAAAGTAGAAGGGGTAGTGGATAAAGCATGAAAAAAGGGCCCTCGATAAAAGTAAATCATGAAGGCAGACGCCGGTAGTAGACACGTCCGAACACAATGAATGGGCAAGGCAGTAAAAATTAGCGAGCCGAAAGGGGTGATCAGATGCTGAGAATAAGGACGAGGCCGAACAAGGATGGTGAGCCAAAGGGATCTGAAATCTATGGCCACCGTATAACGCCCTATATTACAGAATATGAATTGGGTAAATTAATTATTTAATCAATGCTTAAATAAATATTTTTAAAAAATGACCCAATGAAATCAGCTAAAAGTATAAATAAGAATATGGGGAAAATAGTTCAATATCGGGCCTGCAAATGGGGAGTTTGGACCGTTTTTACTGTGGGTGACTCGGAAAATGGCTAATAGAATAGAGTAATTGTCAGGAAGAACTGCTTGTATCACCGCTGGCAGTTCGTAAAAATACAATGGTGCGGTAGATCAAAGGTGTCTGCGGATCTCCAAATAATCTGAAGGAAATATAAACCATAACGCACCCGAAATAAGACGAAGAAGTAATCAGGGTTAGCGAACCCACATTTACGCTCATCGAGGAACTAAAACTTCAAGAGTCAAACTTGGTTAGAAGCTTTTTCTTTCAGACCCCCGGGAATAGAGTGAGTCGATACTCGAAGATCTTAGGTACTGAAAATCTTAACATCTAATAGTGGAAGAAGGAAATTACCAAGAGCCATAGTGGATGAAGTGTTAAGAAAATTTGTTACTAATTTGACAGTAATATAAAGACAACCTATATTGGTAGTATTTGATTAAAGTCAGAATCCAAATTAGAATAATTTTAAAACATAAATCGAGTTGTCAATGAATAAGATGTTACTGCGGCGCAAGCAGAGCTGCTTTGTGTATATTAAATTCACTCAATGGAAAAGGTGCAAATAATTATAAAATATGGTAAGAACAAATTGAAAACAATAAAAGAAAAAGATATGGTTTAGGAGCATGAAAAGTTTGTTTGTGAAAGACTTTAGAATCACTTTTGCATAAATTATTTTCGCCTTCTGTGGAATGAAAAATGAAAGGCTTTTCGCGGAGAAAATAAGTACGGGAAAGTTTGTGAAGCGCAAATTAGCGAAAATGGACCAAGTAGGAACGATAAATGTTTGGGAAAACCCATAAAAGACAACGTCTCTATTTTATTACTTTTAGCCTAGAATAATGTAAATTATGGTTTTCTCTATATTGAACTTGTTTCAAATATATAGTCAGCTAAGTTGTACAATATAATTCACAATAATTAATTTAGTTGACAGTAAAAGTTATTCTATGACTAAATACCTTTCTTGAGATTAGAGGGTACTGTCGTGTCCTTCTTAATGAATTATTTTAATTTAAGTTTTCAATTCGATTAAAAACAAATTCGGTATTTTATGGAAAGTTCCAGAATAGGCGCCTTTCGAGCAGCTCTGGACATTTTAAGACAGAAATTTACAATTAAAAAGGAAATATATGACTTTTAATGCTTAATGTTGACCATTTATTGAAAACCAATGAAGGAGTTTCAGTGCCTTTTCGGCCCATTTAATGGGCTACTGTCTGTAGCTGTCTGCAGTGTTGCGGATTTTGCGGTGACTTATCCTTACAGCTGTGTAGTGAATGAAAAATCTTGAGGCTCGTGTCCGGAGGGGTTTGATCTCTGTATGACTGCGTGTCAGCGCCTTTCCATAATTAAGTTGCCTAGACCTTGTAGAGCCCTGAGCTTATATTTTCCAATCTGTCCATAAATATCCTAGTAATCAAAATATCCAGACAGAATTTTCATTACTATTTTCGCTTTCTGTCTGCAGCGTAGCCAAGCCCCTTGATACCGTCGCAAGACGCATAATCACACGAATGAAAAACATAATAAATCCTGATGTGCCTCCCTGCTTAGGAATCAGTAATATATGCCTACAGAGAGCAAGGTTACTGAATCATCTCATAATATCAGTAAAGCAGTATTACGAAGCAGAGCGATGTATATTCCGGAGCTTTTTTGTTTTTAAACTATTAAAATGATAAATGGGCACTGCCAAAGGTGATAAATCCTTCCCTTATGAATATCCTCTTTCCGAAAACCAATTTATTCTGCAATTCAGTTCATTTCACCGCTTAGAAAATAAATAAATGCCATTTCGGTTCTCTAAAATTTATGCAGTTTAGATTCCAACTCTGGATCTTCAAGAGCCGTTAATATTCAAATCTGCCAAATATATCCCCTAAAGTTGTGTCCATTCGGTAATTTGATGATGTTGTGCCTTGCTTCACTGTACAGTACAGTATGACTTCCCGATGATATTTACTAAAGCATGGCGATTTACTTTGTTTCGGGGTCGAGACAAGTCCCAGATTTTTTTGTTACAATACAAAACTTATTTATTTCTTATCAAATAGAACTTGAAGATGTTTTTCAGGTTGTAAAGAAATGTCAAATATCATGTGTCCTCGAGTCAGGAAATAAGAATTTAGAATGAGGTTTGCAATCAGATATTTCTCCATTGCGGCAACATACTTTCTGTTCTGTACATGCAGCATTATTTATGTAGACCATGCCTCGGTAGCCATGCAGGACAAACCATGTCTCAGGATACAGAAAAGGCTCGTATACCGTGTCCACGTGTACCACATGTACTATACACATAGTATAAGTATTATAAATGCCATTTTAGATAGTATTGGTTGTAGGAATGGAAGAAAACTAAGGTAACTGACAGGTCTTGATGTTTCATGTGATAGTATTGTACTGTAGTGAGTACAGTACAGTAACCTTAACAGCCGCACAACATTCCAGATACTGGCCAGTTACTGTAACGTGCAGTACTGCACATATTGCATATTCCTTCTGCATTCCATCACGCTTGCACTATAGTAAATTACTCCCGGTTAGCCAACCCTGAGTAACCCACTTCTGCACTGTGGCGGTAATGGCACAATCCGCCGTTTCTCGAGCCAGGGTAAAATATTTGACGGTGATGTCCATGCTTCTATAAAATATGCTGGTCTGATTGTTGTCATTATCGCTGCGTTTCTGGTTCACATAAAATAACAAATTCTTAGTATTTTTTCGTAGCAATTTCACCCTTACTTTATTTTCAGTCGACCCTTCGACATGGCGAACCCGCATGGCTTGGTGGATATCGTGGTTCTATTTCGTGTAAAAAACCAGTTTCTTCACCCGCAGTGAAGTAAAATGTGGACCGATGGCCTGCTCCAAGGGAATTTTTGCACTCTGGTAGTCTATAGCGACTGAGGACTCTAGTAACAATTGGAAGCACGTCGAGTCGTTCTCGACTAGGCTCAAGGCACAAACCGTAGTACATAGCCTACACCCATCTTTTGTGAAGCGGCGGACTTGAAACCTAATACTATATTAAGAACAGTTTAAACAAGATAACTGCGTAAACATGCTCCACATTCTTGTAGAAATGCTGCTACTTTGTTTTCTTGCATTTGATTCTGCACATAAATAAAACGAAGAGGATATTATGTTGTGTTTTCATCACCTATTCACCCCTGTACCTCTTTACTGGGGATCAACGTCGTCATTTACTATAATTTCATCTTATGCGGTAGAACGGCCGCCTCTTTGAGGATTAATTGGACCTGATTTCCGTCCACGCTTCATTCTCGTACCATACGCGTTACAGGAAGCCTTCGAATCATAACCATGGCCTTCATCCTCAGACGGTTTGCCGAAATTGAGAACTACAGAGGCCGTTTTCTCCATACAGGTGTCGGTCTGATTTTCCCTGAGTTTCCTTTGCCCTTCATCCAATTTCTTTCCGTTCATCTTCAACTTAATCTCAATGTCCATCAGATTCTTTTTTTCTCTTTCATCCCTGCTTCCGTCTTTTCAACTTCAGCCACACGATCTATATGCTCCGTGACCAATCTCCTTTCCAGATTGGAATATTGTTTACGCAAGGTTTCCTCAATGCGTATAAGTGCTTCAGGAAGCCTTGAGATCTCACGAAGCGTTTCACCAACAGGGGATGCTCCAAATTCCATAATCCACCCCTTCATCCGAGAGAATGAAGACTCTGCTCCTACAACACTCCTCCCGAAGGATATGCTTCGCTTCCATTTGCATCATAACTGTTTAAGCAACCAACAGATCCGTTTCCCTTGTCTGCGGAGCATTGGAACACAGAATGAGGAATACGCAAGTCCGTTGACCACAATGCTTCCCTACAACGAGTACACTTGACAACTGAAGCAACGTACTGCCCATGTACTCTCCTGGAATCCTCCTCGTGCCTCTTTCTAGTATACTAGCCTGTCTCATAATCCAAACGTGTAAGACGTAATCCTTCTGCCAAAAACAGTTGTTTCCAGCAATCGAAGAGAAGTAATTGTCCATTGGAACTCATTCGGACATCACTTCCGTCAAGTTTATCCATGGCACACAAAATCTTGGAAGCATCTCTGACAGACGAATCTCTGTAAACAATTTCCTCAAGATTACGCAACGCAGTCCCAATACTCTGAATCTCTCTCATGCAGTCTCGAAGATTGGGATTGGTACTCAGTCTTGTACTGCGTGGAAGGGAGCCAGGGAAAGGGAGCACCGTTATTACTGGGGGATCATGTGAATGGATATTTGGAGGTGGAGGCTCCTGAGAGTGTGGAACGATCATCCAAATGGCAATATTCGAAGATCCGTCTTGTTCGGGCAGACTACGGGACTGAGAAGGAGGGGCTGACTGGTGATCCAGTTTCATAGCAAGCTGCAGGTGATTTCGAAAATATCGGAGTGGATGTGGTACGGAGCGAGAAGAAATATCTCTACTGAGAATGCGAGAAAAGCGATGTATTTCGATGCGATACTATCCACGTTCATCTAATTACTCACATCTTACCTTTTCGATCTGTGATGGCAATGGCACGGAATTCTCATATAAATTATTGCACACACGAAAAATTAATGTAAAAAGTGTACCCATGGAAATCAATTGCTTTCAGACCACTGTAAACCGCAGGTCGGATCACTGCATACATAGGATTACAGTATCCAATGGTATACTTTCTGGCTTATGTACTGTCTTTCAACGACTGATTCACAAGAGGAACGGTACAATTTGGAATGATTCCTTGAATTACTTTTAATACATAAATTTTTTAACTCTATATGAGTATTATTAAATGTACGTCCGTAAGGTTGATAACTGCTTTCCAACTACTGTACATTGTGTGCCCATAACAACGCATCACACGTTTTGCTGGACGATCTACTGCAAGAAACTTTACTTCACTGAGTATCTATCGTGTGCAATTCAGGTCTGACTACACGGCTAAGAACTAACCGGATGTTCCACGTCAGGCACGTGCAGTGGGCTCACGATAGAATCGCTCTTGCAACACAAGACCACAAAGTGCAAGCTATGCGCTGATAGAGACGTCTGCGAATCACTCCTGTGGTTACGTTAAACTTCTCTGCGATGCGTTGGATGAAGTCTTCTAGGAAAAGAATAGAGGCAGCTACGATATTTTTGGGAAAGAGCGGAGTTCGGAACCGTAGAGAACAGTGTGGTACTATAATTTATTCAAGTTGGGTGACAATTAGGCGGTTCAAAACGTCGAATAAAGGCTTCTGTTGGTACAGAAAATACAGTACTGTACAGTGGACAACCAAACACTGACCGTTACTGTACTCCAATTTCGGATCCCGGCCACTGCACTCAAGTACACTTTTTTGTGATTTTCATTACGAATACTATCCGTTCTCGGTAATTACATCACCGTTACTGTATATATGTATACAGTATATATATATAAAGTATATTGTGTACAGAAATATCGCTTTTCCGATGTTTTGTATACGGGTCAGTCGTGGCATGTCAGTATTTTTGCCCCTCCTTTCCCGCGATATAACTATTGTTCCCCAACGTGCCACATAAGTGGCACCTAGGATTGCCGGCTGCTTCCAGGTACATGACCCACAGCCGTCATCTCGTAGCAACTTGCCGTTGGATTTCCGGCATCTTTCGTTGTTTTTTCCGCAAATCGTTAGGGATCCGTAAATTTCAAGGCGCATTGATTGACAAATGTTTAGAGCTCAATTATAGGGCCATTGAGTTTTTTAGATACTGTACTGTGCAGAAATAAGATACTTCTTATTCGTCATCGACTGATTGACAATTTACTTTGCATCGCAGTACATCCATTTTTTGTTGCAGTAATAGTTCTGTCGGTGGTACTTCCTTCACCTTTGTTATCGGGTGTCTACTATCCCTGCTCCGCAATCCATTCTAACTTCTCTCCAATGTTCAAGTGTTAGCTCCCGCTGCAAATTCCGTTGTCTTCCTTCCTCCTTTTCACATGAAACCACCTCACAACCTCAGTCTGCGCGAGCGAATTGCCCAGGGAAACGGGTTCTGTTGGAACAAATCATTTCCTCACAGCACAATTTACCTTCAGAAGGACAAATTGCACGACCTTAGAGGGAAAAGAACAAAACCGGAGATTTATCTCCCGTATAACTTGCATCGCGCTTAGTCAGGTCATTGGAGTTTGTTGGTAACGTGTGTGAACGTCCATTTTCCTACCTGGGCCTCAAGTCTTGTATTTTACAATGTTTTGTCCAGAGAGATCATCTATTATGCCTGAAAAAGTTTGTTCACAGGTCAATAGGAATGAGGAAAACAAAGGGAACATTGGAGGATTCTATGCTTAGTAGATTGGAGGGTGGTTCTCCTGCTTCGGCCAAATGTGCAAATGTAACAAACTTAAAAAGCGAGACTGTGTTTTGGTTAAAGAAAGTATCAGTGGAAAAGATGGACGAGAAAATTTTTGGAGTGCTCTACTCATCCAGAAAATCAATGGCTCTTGAATAATACAAATTACACAAGAACACTGGGCATATCCCTCCCCATAAGCAGACGCTTCATAGTGTACTCTGTCTTTGAAACCAATGATATACCGTGCCATTGCAATTCTTAGTGTATGTTCGGTGCTATTTTTTACGCCCTTTGAGAAACAAAACAGAAACCTGAAGGAACCTGGGCTTGATATTCGAGAACGAATGTCTGACAGAACTGCTATTATGTTGAAAACAGAATAAGAGCATGAAGTTGTCATGGCTAATAGGTCAAGTGATATAATTAGTGTAGTAGTAACCATGTAAGCATTTAAAATCGCTTTTAATTCATTCTGCGAAACAAAGTCTTTTGAATTAGACTCATTAATATACCTATACCAGGATGAAAAGTAAAGGATATTTGTAACAGATTCAGTTATCGATAATGAATATGTCCCTTCCGGAAGACGTACTGAATGTTCACTTGGGCCAACGGGCTCATCACTGTCTTTAATAAAGCGCTCTGGTTTCAAAAAGTTTCTACTTCAAGTTACAAGTTTCTCGTATGCTTGGGATATAATTCTTGCAAGCTCTTCATCTTCACTTGGTTCTGAAATCGCAATCAGTGTATTCAACCTAAATTCATCCAATTCAGCCTTTTTTTGGCCAATGATGTCTCAATCCTAAGGCAGATGCGAACTAAAACATTCCGACGGCTTTTGCAAGTGTAGAAGATACTTACTGAAGCAGTCCATAAGTATGCTCTTCATTACATTCCTTTTCGTCGCCTACTATTTTCTGCCTTTTCAACTTGGAAGAATCCTTTCTTGGAGCGTTGCGCTTGTTCTTTAATTTAGATGGGAGATATCTGTAGGAAAGATCTCTTTGTTTCCTGCTATATTCTTGAAATCTAGGCTGTGTAGAACGAACGGTATCAAGTTCTCTCATTTTCCTGATCCCTTCATAAGGTGACATTCCAGTCCCACATGTGTAATTGATGAAACTATTCTGACTTTCGACATCATTTGTACATCTAAAACAAGCAGCTCTGCCTGAGGGGTCCAGTGATGAATAGGCAGGTGAAATCAGTGGTTTGATTCTTTGGTTTTCCACCCATTCAATCCAGGCAGGGTCAATTTCCCGTTTTTTTAAAGAATTTTTCTGCTGAGCATGGAGATTCTGCATTTCGAAGAAACCATTGCGAGATATCGGCGCTTAGCGGTATTGACAGAAGGGATTGGGGTGGTGCATGTGTATGATGTCTAATTGCAGCAATAAATAAGATTTGGTCACCCAAAAAAACCATTTCACCACTGTGCGACTCAAGAAGATCAATGTCCGTCGGAACCCCAACGCCCCTGAAGCGATCTTCTTTTTCGAAGATATACATGCAGAAAGAACATTTGTCAGCATCTTCCATCAAATGCTCGCATATTGCACATTTGAAAGCACCTCGGCGATATTTGGGCAGATATAATCACAAGTACTAGTAAGATTAGGAACCTCTCCTGTTCTCAGCCAGCTTTCTAGTGACTTGATAGCGTCTCCAGAAAGGTCCTGTAAGTCTAAAGATGCAAGAAATCTCTCTGAAGGACCCAAATCCCGGACCGGTTCATGGAAGTCCGGCCGCTAGTCAGAACATACGACAAATAAACGCTTGTTATATCTACGGGCTCTTATTTTAGGGTGGGCGCTGCAAGGTGTCAGAACTTTGGCCTCTGAGCCATCAGAATTATTAATCGTTGTACAACCATTGTATCGGCAATACCCCTTTGCAACTTTCTTCTGAATGAGGTAGTACTTGCCAACGGCTCTTTCAAGGATTATGTCACTCGACGGGGGAAGCTTCTTGAGGGCTCTTTTGTCGGCGTTCCAAGCCCTCACATCTGCCGTGGAAGAATGATGAAAGTACCTATACTCATCTGGAGCTCTACTGCAGATCCGAATTCTGGCACATGTGTATTTGCGCCGAACCAAGGCTTTATGCCCAGGGAAGGGTACGTTTGAAACGTAAGCACCACTTGTGTTGAACTTGTACCCGATATCACTGAGGAATTCGTGGCCAGTGACTCCATGTATAACATGAAGGATACCATCTGGAGACGACTCCAGGCAAAAAAACGAGTCATGGTCGGATTGGTAGTGATGAAACTGAATTTGCCTCGCAGTGAAAGGAGGTCTATTACCGAAGTGTGATAAGCCTTTCTGGGATTTTTTGCTATGCCCATACCGGATAATACGCTGACTTCTGCCATATTCGTTAGCTTCTACGTCGTACCACTACCAACAAGATCGCGGAAACCATCGTCACTGCTTATTTGCAGAGAATCAGAATTCATGTCCACTAGTAGTGTGTGGTTGGATACATGCTCTGTATGATTGTACCGAAGAAGCTATAGTCGGGAAGAAGACGGAGTAAGGATCGAGATGGTAGTAGTCATGAATTTTTCACGGGAAAGAAGGGCTTTGGAGTAGTATCTCTAAACTGAAACGAGTCTCTGATTGGTAACTGTCAATTGCAGTATCATATAGATGCATAAAGGTGCTTAAATGGACTCATTAATTGTATTCGAGACATCTATCTCGATAAAGACCTGAAATTGTCCACTATTAGCAGAGGATAAAAGTAATTTTGTTACGTTTATTTACTTTTTCGTCCCCTAACTTAGTGGTATAGTCTACATTGTTCACTAAACACGCTGTTGATAAATTTCTTGCCCCAGGATAAGCACTAATTAAACAAAAGAGCCCCCTGATGGGTAAATATGCAATATTTCAACCGATCTCTTTCATTTTTATAGTATTAATATTTGCAGTGATGATGACATACAGTCTACTAAAAATTACAGGTACATTTTCAACACTTTACATAGCGTCTCTAGTTTCAGCTTTCATGCAAGTCGAGGATTATGAAAATAGTTTTTGATTTTTCAACATATTGTAAAACGATATTCGTGATTCCACATTTCCCGCACGATTATTTCTCATCATTTCCGATCTTGAAGATAATTCTGACTACATATGGTGCCATTGTAGTTATTATATTGAAAATAAACCAAACCAGTATAGATGGCAGTTACCAAAATCACCAATACAGTATCATCTGCGTCTGCACTATTGACAGGTTCGAAACGTCTATAAACCTTTATCTGCAGTCTAGGTTGTCTTTCATGTTATTTGAAACGTTTTAGATACATTTACAGTAAATTTATGTCCATTACCGTTTACCAAAGAGTATTCATATCTTTCAAGTAGTAGAGCACGCAAGTCCCCCTGTTCTCAATTACACGTGTGGATGTGAAATGTATAAACTGAACTGTCTCAAACTGTAATAAATATAAAATTATCGATGCCCAACTTACGATCAGTTTTTTAGGAGCTGCATCAAATCATTTGCATGATCTGAAAGAGCCTACCTATATTATATAGGTCAATTCGTGATTAATCTCCTTATTGATAGTCCTGTCACAGTAAAATGATTGAAATTTACGGATCTAAGTCCAATTCATGTACTGGTATTCATTCTTCACCTTTTCCTTGACTATCACGTCAATTCTGATACTTCCAAGTGGTTAAAACCAACAGGTTTAGATAAATAAAGAAACTTTTACTGCAAATATCACAAGCTAGAGTTCTAAAGTTTTTGTAAGTGTTATTTCCCGAGCTTGGTCTTCGTGGCGTCATTTTCGAAGACACCCAGTATGTAACATGTATTTTGCGAATTATTTCGACATGCTTCTATGTTCAATCCTGAGTTGCCTTTTACAATCCTCTTTGCTCGTCTCACTTGCTTCCACTCATTTCTCCTCGAAAAGGACAAACGCTACGGGTTCAAGAAAAGTAGCGGTTTCATGCAAGACCTTAAAGCTTAAGTTACACTGTTTACAGCTGTAGCGATAAGAGCATGTCGTCGGCTGACTGTGCGTGCATTTTTCGTAAGGTCTCACTTTTCATGTCATCGACGCCTCTCCTAGACGAATCTGAGAATACTGACAGTCGAATATACTAAAAATCTGAAGAGTCCTAAGTGAAAAGCCTTAAACTCAATATTAATTCCAATTACTGTTTTCAAAACATCAGCACACATGTAAATTAAACTTCTGGTCTCATACTAAAATCCTGTTCCAGTCAATTACCCTCTTCCAATGTAACCTTTGCGCCTATGACACTTTAGTTGATTGACTCTCGGTTTGCATGAAACGAGTATTAATAACTGTCATTTTTATAGCTGTGTTCGAACTACTCTTCCAAAGTGCCTTGTTGTAGTATGATTTGAGTAAGGACGCGTCTGTACCGACACGGTGGGTGGGAAAATTTTTCTACAGCAGCGAATATACCGCAATGTTTTGGATTTAATGAAAAGAAAAACGCTTCACTTCCTTCATAGTCCTCATGAAAATATGGCAGCATGCGTAAAACCTCTCCCTCTACAGCGCGAATGATCTGGTAATTCTCTCATGAAGTGGTGATATTATTCGCAAATTGTCGTTACATTCTGAGACTTCGTGGAAAATCTTCATCTGGGCCCCATTCTTAGCGGCCCGTAACCTCATTAAAATATGGTATCATACCCCGACATTATATCATAACCTGCAACATGTTAATCATCATTTTTTATACAATATAAACCTCAGTGGCCCATATTATACGTTTTCACTCACGTATCCATAGCCTCTCAGGAGTTTGCATCTTTCAGCTCAAAAGCGGGAATTTTACAGCCTTCTCTTACAGTGTTTTTTGCTTGCAGTTAAAAATCTGCAGATTAGTTGATTTATTCGTTTTTCCGTTGAATCAAAACAGTTATTACCGTTATTCCCGAAGTAGAAAAAACTTTTTCGTCCATTCTACGGCAGTATGTGTTGTAGTTCCAACAAAAATTTATACTATTATGGCCTAGTGTTCCCAAAATTGGTACTCTCAGAACCCTTCTTTAAAAATAAAAAACTTACATGTTCACTCTAGTTTGCCATCAGCTGTTAATCGTTTGTTGAAAATGATGTCTACACTGGTAATAGCATGTTCCCGGAGAATAGATTACAATTTTACAAGTCTTTTCTGGTTCAGATGATTCGTCCCTGCCTTACATCTAGTATCTCTACATGCTACGTCATGTCCGGGGCTCGTATTGTCGGCTGTTGTTTAAGTTTCATCAGAGGTACTTTTCTGTGGTACGACGAGTCTCAGTCCACATTTTTTGATTCTATTAGATTTCAGAACCCCGTGAGAGCTTGCCTTTCACGGGTGGGGCGACCTTCAATTTTCGATCCATCCCATGCATGTTACTATGAGAACAGCAATTTATTAGTGACACTAATTTGGAAGTAAATGATTCCATGTACACAAGTGATGTAATACAGAGCTAAAACTATGAATTCATATTGATCTATATTAATTCGTAAACCTAAATAGCTCCTTACGAAGAAATATTAATTACTCACCCTTGCTTCTGAGGTTAGTCTAGCAGCCTTGGCCTCCTTACTCCGACCATCTCCGGACTTCACTCTTCCTGCGGAGTGCTGAGTTTCTACGCTTCAAATATGGTGCTCGCAGACCTGTTGTCTAGCTGAAATTACTAAAAATTAATTCCGTACATTAATCCTCGTAGCATCGACTGAAAAATACCCATAAGTCTCTCCAATCATTGATATTGCTAGGAAGTCAGAACCGAATTTTAAAAATCGGACAAACTTTTCGTTTTCTCCGCTGTCTACACCTTTATACTGTCCCAGTAAAATTATTCCAGCTTAGAAACAGTCGCCAAAAAAATCATCACACATTTCACAATTTCCGACGGAACTTCAAACATACCAGATTGGGAACTCTCCGATGAATCATAGCTTTATTTCCCCTCTATGTCGCGTAGGAGTGTTGAAAGCTTCAGTCGGGTTTCTTGGAGTAATCTAGAAGCTGATTTCCTTTCCTCGCTTTCTTGGGCCTTTTGCATAGTTCGTTCCCCAGTTACCTTCCTTGCAATCGAACTTAATTCACATGCAATAAATCTACGATAGAACAAGGTACAGTCATCCGCAATTTCAATTGAAGCAATCACGGTTCTTAGGAGTTCCTCGATACCATTCTTTCAATGACAATTTTCATGTCATCAAATTACGAGATCCATTACCTAGCGGCAAAAATCCTCTCAAAAAACTTTTTCCTCTGTCTTAATTCTTGGCTGATCCCGCGACCTGTACCATTTGTGTTGAAAAATAAAAAGCAGTTCATTCCCTTCTGCGTGTGGAATGCGAACACTTTCCGGGACTTCGAACATTAAGCTTACGAGTTTGGATCCTGTGACCATGTGCAAGAGTGATATCTCAGGCTCAGTCAATCCGCCAACGAGTTATACTAGTTACCGAAAAATGAGTAAATTCTACACCAAGCTTCTTTTACAGTAATCGAATAAATTTCCCTGCCACAAGCTTGACTGTCCTCGAGCTTTGATAATCAGAACTTCCGGTGTGCATTGAAACTGTCTCACCGAAAAGCAAAATCTCAGCAGCATATATCACAAACCAAAGACGGCTAAGGTTGGTACGGATAATGTCATTTGACTCTCTTTCACAATTTGAACCATGTTTTGCCATAGTTCAGTACCAAATTTCACGTCGCGATCGGTTACCTCCACAGAACACGATTTGATGTCGAAAATGACAGATAGATCATCAACTATCCTTTCCGACATGATTGACCTAATCGAAAACAAACCCTTTCCATTTGTTCTGAATTACCGCTTCCTTTGATTGTTCCTCGCAACCGAGGTCTCCTTCCAGAACATAGCATCGCTCGGACACAATTCAAAGCAGCGGATTTATCTGAAAACGACACAATACGCTGCGTGTATGGCAAGACTGAAAATATAGTAAAAATTTCAAGGTATCGCTCGATATTAAACGAAATGTTCCCGGCAAAAATGGATCCTTCGCCATCAGGTTCAACGCAAATAGCCTGAATTGTTGCCGAGCAAAATATTTCTTCTGTGATATTTATTTTTGTGCAATTGACAACCGCTCGTCTATATTCGTGAGACATTTTCCAAAAAATCTTCGGACTAGAAGCAATGCGCATCTTCTCGTATCCTTTTGAGTGCAGCGAATTTTCTTCCTCCATGTTTTTTTGTTGATTCTTCTGGATCCTCTCCGAGAGTGGAAAAGTTTCTTCCTCTGATTTTTTTTTGGTGAACACAGTTTCTTCTTCCGCGTCTTTTCGGTGAGCAGCAGAGTTTCGATTATTCGGCAAAACCAGCACCTGTCGATTTTTTTCAATGCACAGAAAGATGAAACGACCCAGATAGTATCACCTCGAAAATGTTGTGACCATTTTTGCCGTACCGACGAGTACCTGTAGTCCGGTCCACCCTTTTTGGTCAAATCACCATCCGATCCACCGCGTCATCTCAGAATGGCGACCTCTTCCGCCTTTCCACATCAATTTAGGGGCTCAATTTCCTCTCTTTCCCCAATTTTATCGTCTTTATTTTCGTATATGTCCATAGAGACGAATCCGCTGCCAAGGTGAATTCCCAACACTATCACTGCCCCAACTTCACCTTCCGACTTGTCATATTTTCATCAAACTTCGCGTTCTATCCCGTACCCGCAACAGCAGAGCCATGGCTCTTCCCCGTATCAATCAGTGCAGCCTATTTTGCCAAATCCAAGTCACTCGGGGCTATTGCCTGGGGTATTACAAACTCATTTCCCGCATACAGATTATGTTGATGTTGAGGATGACCGTATGAAGCTGGCCAGGCCTGTCGAGCCGACCCCAGGATACACAAGCCGCACTCGTTTTCGTCGACATTTCCCCATCACCCAATTTGGGTGTCCACGTCCTTTCTGTCCTTGATTCAATTTTGCCAGATGCAGAGCAGGATCGTTGATTTTTGGGCGTCATTATTCCATGCCCATCTCACCCAAATCACAGCAACCAATTAGAGAAAAAGTTATGATGTCATCAGATCCGGAATCCCTCGAGCCGTCCCAGATCGCTCCACACTATGAAGATGCAACATTGACACGGTGCACTTGAAGAAGCGCGGTCACTCAGTGCCACTGTGGAAAAGCATCTGGAACCCGATACAATCTCACTGGGCAACCAGAGAACGCATGAGCAAACCCCAACGAAGTATGTTTGCATCGTATGCAAGAGGTATTTCGCGTTAATTTCGGGTTGGCCCGGCATCAGCGAACTATTCCCACCCAACTGCAAATGTTGCCCGCTGTCGTTGTACCTGGGATGCTTTGCGGATTACCCGTTTTTTAAATGATGCCCGTTCAGCATTCTTCGCAGCGAAAAATTCCGGCTTCCGCCCTCAATCTAAGTCGCACGAACTACAATGTGCTCTCGGTTCTTTGACCCTTTCTGTGAATAGCAATCTTTCCTGCCTATTCCTCCGCCAGCAACCTCGTCGCTCGATTGAGGGGCGAAACTTCTGCATCAAGAGAAATATCTTACAGTGGCCCCACCTTATAGTGGTCCGCCGTTCAGCACCCATGCAGGCCCGGATACAGTAAGCATTCAGGCCCTGTCACCATATCCATTAAGGCCCGGTAACCTTGGCTATTGTGAGCACACCTCAGACGTCCATCAGCTTCAGCAAGGCTTGGAGGACGAGCGCTTGATGCGATTTATCGCAGACGCGAGACTGTCAACTTGAACTAATGCCGGATATACTCCCATGTTGCCTAGACGGTCCTTAGGGCGGATAAGAGTGAGTGCAAGCGAGTATTTTCGACAGATAGGGTGTCGGGGCGCAAAGTCTCTGTGTTGTCTAAGCCTACCAGCGCAATTTCCGGCAAGAGAATGGCTTGGCTTAAAAGTGAACAAAGGTTGCCACTAATAGCTTTCTTGAGACTTCTCGTAAAGATCAGTTGCACTCATCCCGTGCGTGCAGGAATGAGACAGGCAAGTGAAACCAAGTCCTATCCAGCGGGTCGCTGGAGGCCGTGTGTCCGACGCTCAGGAATCCATGCAATAGTGCAAGTGTGCCTGTCTTATATTGGTTCGCGCAAAATGTGGTTAGCGATGAAACCGCGTCCCACCTAGAGGGTATCTGGGGGCCTAGAGTCCGACTAATGAAGAGTGTCCAAATCTCGTAGCGTAGCATCCTATTGGGAGTCTGGTCAGTCTTGTGTGAGCAGGTTATCAACCTTTTTGGGAACACAGCTGTCTTAAAACACAACACTACTTCCGTTCCATACTTCCCGTGGTCCACCTCTGCGATTTGTTCCCGAAAATTGAAACTTGAAATGTCGCTCTAACTCTCCGGGCTTATTATTCTTCCTTCTATCATGGCTAGATACCCTCTTGAAATTTGCGAGGAATCTGGGAACAGTCCCTTTGATGGATCATCCGTCTCAACGATTCTAGCGCCAATCCTAGGAAGCCTTTTGATATGAGATTGGGCTTTCTTTTCCCCAGTTCATACTTAAAAATTTGTCCAACTTTTTTCAATTTCAACCACAGTTCTCCAAAAGAACTCTTGAATATGTAATGTGCAACATGCACTTTATACATTCTGCCAATCCCTTCATTATCTTTCAAGTGATGCGCTTCATATCTGAGGAGCCCAATCAGATGAGATCTTCCAGTGTTGCTCGCAGCCGAACGACCTGCTGGAATCCACGTAGCTCTTCTATCCATTACTGCACTTCTCTGAAAATACACGTGTACATACCACGTACTAATTGAACCCTCAACTGCATCGTACTGGATGTCGCAATATAATTATTACA
Source organism: Kappaphycus alvarezii (assembly GCA_002205965.3). Classification (NCBI taxonomy): domain Eukaryota; phylum Rhodophyta; class Florideophyceae; order Gigartinales; family Solieriaceae; genus Kappaphycus; species Kappaphycus alvarezii. Next base: position 505,533 of record NADL03000009.1, read on the forward strand.
GTACAAAGCGAAAGAAATAATCCTTTCCTGAGTTGCATTTTTATCCTGTGTTGCATTTAATTATCAGGATACTGAACTGAATCATCGAGAGTCAATGTGCATTACTCTTCTTTTGAGTCTACTGTATCCTATTTCATTTACCTATGTTTCACGCAGTATATAGGACACTCGAGTCCCCTCTGTGGGACTCGAGAGAACAAGAACATGCCCTTCTCCAAACTTCTACATGGTAGCATAGCAACATGAGTTCTACAAACAAATCTGAACCCCCACTAACCACTCTCACCCCCCTTCTACACTACAGTCGACAGAATATAAATAAGCGTCCTTGGACTCTAAACTTCCCTGTACGGAACAACTACAAAAACTAGTTCCAAAGCTGGCACGTAAAATATTCGTGGGTCTTGCCCGTGGACTGGAGTGCCGGGCAAAGGAGAACAAAGTCGACAGACTAAAAACAGTCCTATGCAACGGAGGCAACTTGAAGTAATTTGACCTAGTTGACGTGCTGCCCAACCAGTCGAGCTTGCTCGGTGAATAACATTGTTGGTCGAAAGACCTGGTGGAAAGCTAACGGGCGATCTGACACAGTGTTATACTAAATACAAGCTTAGAAGCACTTAGTATCTTCTCAATAGAGGGCACACAGACTTTAAAAGGGGAAAAGTCTTTGACCCAGTAATCTTTCAGGGGGAGCTTTCGTAGAGATCATTTGCACCCGTCTCTATTTTGCGTGGAGATAGATAGTGGTGGCTGAAATTCGTATAACACCTGGAGTTTCTAACCAGAAGCCGAGAGTCAGTACTCTAAGCGATCCTTCACATTATTGTCGGTGCGCTACGCTCCACCTGAGTTCGCACAGGTAAGAGTTAGTCAACTCAAAAGAACGCGACTCGCCCGGAAAGTCTAACCGGGGCCTGGGTTCCGACAACCTCTAGTTAAAGTTAAAAATAAAAGAAGAGAAAGAGAAAGAGAAAGAGAAGTAAAAAGAAATAAATAAAATAAAAATAAAAATGATAGTAGACAAGTAAGTAGTAGCAACAAGAAGCATAGGTAAAAGAATCACAGCCTTAAATCCTAAAAACTACCGTAGCCTAGCAACTACCGTAGCCTAGCAACTGCCGCAAGCACAGGAGCCAGTCCCCTGATTCGTCGGAAAATTTTGGCGCACCAAAATGGACCCTTCTAAAGATTCTCGAAACCTTTTCGTATCAATCCTCACGAAAAGCCTTCCGACTACATCGTGTGGGTGAGAAAAATAAGGACCATTTTGAGAGCAGCCGATCATGCAATGATCGGAATGCTCGGGGAGTCATCATCAAACTCTCAAGCAGCGAGAAATGAATTTATAAAGTGCTTCGCAAAAGCTAAAGTGTCATCACTCTGGGTCTTGGAGCTTCCGCCATGGATCAGGTCAGAATTGGCACAAGCGATGACTCAAGAACCGCTTTTGATCTTTGGAATGAGCTGAAGCGTATCTACACATCTTCTAATTAGTGATGGCCAGAACTATTTTTAAAAAAATTGTAGGTAGTGGTAATACATCTTGAACACAATTATAGTGTATGGCAATAATAGTGCCCCTGGGTGATAGTGCATCTAGTGGCACTAGCAGGCAACTCCAGAGCCCCTATCGCCAGGGCCCCCTGTCGCCACTGCCCCCTAGTCGCCACTGCCCTCTGGTCGATAGTGCCCTTTGTACAGTGCCGTACAGTACTGGCAACGCTTTGGCTTTGGCGCTGAGCATCCTGCTATTCGGTAGTTAGAACGCCGGCCGGAGGCTTCGGTCCAAGTTTAACCCCCTTCCTGAACCCCGTAATAACACTCCCCAGCTACGCCTCGGCCCACGCCGATGGCCCTTTAAGTTCATGGCCCACTAAAGTTCCTTTGTCCATGTATTCAACAAATTTTCAACCCACCAAGAAGAACTTCAGGAGGCTTTTAGTCAGGGGATAAATAAATGTTCACCACACCAAGGCCCTTGGCAACGGGGGCTAAGTAGGGTAAAAATGACCTTTTTACTATGAAGGGTCAATGGTAGATGGGTTGAGCTAGAGATTACCTGGACGAGAGCTAATGCGCGTGGCGACTGAATTATCCTGGGGGTGGAAGTTTGGGGTGTTTTTACTGTTGGAAGAGATATTCGATTCATGCTGAGGTGAGAGGTTCTCTGAAACCAACTTGCTGTGGTATTCAGTTCCGCTCAAACTGTGCCGCAACAAACAAATGGCGTTGTGAAACTGGACGAGTCTCGCCGCGAGGCGTGGGAACAAGGGAAATTTTTGGGTTATTTTAATGCATAGAAGATGTGGTCGGTTGTAAAGAACAGTGTTTGCAGCGCCTCAACACTGGTAACAGCAGCATATGCTGCAATGGCAGTCGAAACCCGGCTGGCGAAGTTCCGAGCAGCTTGGTACCAGCCCCCAATGTGGAAAGTAGATGAGCAATGAAGCGATACCTAGGACCCTCTGCTCGGATTAGTTCGGCAAAACCAGTATCCTTACCATGGCGGGCGTGGTAAAGGGGCTTGAACGAAAATCGTGCAAGGGACGGGAAGCGGGCAAGGGTTAAGGCATGAATGACTTTTGCGTCGTGAAAGTCTATGCCCACTTTCCTTTTAAGCCCTTGACGTCTGAGCGAGCAGCGTTGCCGCGTTGTGGGGCTCAAGGACAGGTGGCGGGCGGCTACCTAACTTGCATACCCGAAACAGTTGCGCAGAATCTGGAAGCATGCATTTGTATCTCGTAGTTCCACGACGGCCTGCATAAATGTTTCTAAAGAGTGCAAGCGTTTGGTAAAAAATAGCCTCCTGAATTCACTAGAGCTTATGGGCGATTTGAGTACTGCGTGTCCCCCATTGTAAACCTGTTTGATCTCCAATGGGCACGCGTATTTAACTGCCTCGCTTAGGGTTGTGGGCCACCATATCGTATACTTACGGAGTGCCCAGTGTAGGGGCTGTAAGGTAACCCCATACTGCATTTGAATAAAAGATCACCTCTTCCTCAGCTTAAACCACATTGCATTGCCTAAGGAGAGGACAGAATTGCATAACTTTCATGAGAGGGTCCTGCTTGGCCACTATGAAACCATCTCCATGGTATCACAGCTGCAGGAATATGTCCTGGAGCTCCTTCTCGCCCCTGGACAGCTGCAGTGTGTCCTTCATCTTCAGGGTTAGCATGTGGAGCCACAGGTCCATTCGTTAGGGAATAGAGGCACTAACATGACCATCAGGGCACTGGTTAGGGAAAAGAGGCACTACCAAGGCCATAGGGGCAATGGAAGTGGTATGTTTTCACCAGTGCCGCACTGTCCACCCCCCATGATAAGTGCCCCTACCAGTGGCAATAATTTTTACACAATTTTAGTTACTGGCAATTATCAAAATTGCAATTATATTGCCCCTACCATGCAATTGACAGATAGTACTGGCCATCACTACTTATAACGAGCAATCCATTCAAAATGTTCAAAACGTGTTGTACAAGCTGGTATTAGACTATAATAAGGATTAACACAGACAATTTTCCCAGTTCAATGGTATCTGTGGAGAACTTGCAATATATGAAGGGGAATAACCGGAGCTAGAAAAGACCTCCAAGCTCATTAGGTCTCTTTCTTCGTCTATTGCAGCCCTTTCCATGGTTTATACGATCTCTAACGCACCATTTGAGGATGCTGTGAACGCCGTTCAAGCAGAACTCGCTCGAAAATTGAACCTGAACAACCCGCACATTACTCCTCGAAGTCAGGACTAATTTCAAGCCAACATGGCCTTCAAAACTCTGGGTTGCGTTAGAGGACGCGGAAGAGGCTCTTAATACGTAAGAGGTGGGCATTTCCGTGGAAGATGTCAAGGTGGATGCCTCTTAGGGCAAACTAGACCTCCTAGAAGCTGCCACAAATGTGAAAACCCTGGCTATTTCATAAATATATGTCGACAAGGCTTCAAAGTTGAAGGGAAACAGTCGCATTTGGAAACCTCAGAGTGGGCGTAGAGAAAAGCTCTACTTTCCAAAAGCTGCCCGTGCATGGAACTCATAACGTAACAAAGACCATTTGGGGATCATCAAACCGTCCACCAATGCCTGCAACAAATGCTACCATGGCTCTCAAGGATACGGATCAGGTTTTGGGTCACCGACACCGGCCTCAGTTCTAACCACAGGTAAGCTTTGACGAGGACCTCTTTTCAGAGCTAATATGGCAAAAAGAAAATTCAGAAGCTAGGTGGCTTAATTGGGAGGACAGAAAAATGAGACCGCGTTCATGGATTCTGGTGCAACACACCATTTCTTCTATAGTCGCTAATCATGTAAGTTCTATAAACCATTTGCCAAAGAACTGTACAGTCGGCAGCCGGAATCTCACATCTCCTCGGTAAGGGATTTTGTGGTTTCTATTGAATTGCGGAACATATTTGGAAGCGTACTATACACCCCATTTCGAGTCGAACATCCTGGTTGTCAACTTGCTGACAAAACACTTCAAGGTGATATTTTCAGAATCCCTGTTCCAATGCAATGGATGCTTTATCTTTAAATATGGCTCCTTGGACAGTAAAGATATCATCTGGTATACCAAGTGCGTCGAATGAATCTACTCATTAAATTCAGGCAACAATACGAAGCAAGTTTATAGCGCTATAAAGGAATTACCTGAAAGTGAAATTTTGAAATGGCATCGTAAGATCGGGCACATTGTGACAGACCGATACATGCAGCTAGCTCGCCAACGATCCGGTGTTACACCCTTGGATAGTTCTCAGCTCGACAGCATCGAAGAATCCTATATCCTACAAATTACGGAGAATTCGCTTTGATCGAGCGGGCGAACAAATGAGTTAAGAAATGGTTTATTTCCTCAATTCATCAGGTATTGAAGTTAAGCCCTCCGCTCCATGGGCACCTGAGAGCAGTGATTCCGCTGAACTTCTCGCTCAAGAGCATAGGAAAATGGCTGGGGTCTTACTAAATGACAGCGATCTCCCCAAAATTTATCCCCCAAAATTTATGGGGCGAAGCTTTGAAACATGCAATTTGGCTAGGTAACAGACTTCTGGCTACAAGGCTTAATGACTATATAACGATCAAGCTACGGGATCCGAGCACAGATATACACTTTATGTCAATGCTGAAATTTGCGCAACCATGTTTAGCGTTCAGTTACCGTTCCCATTCGGAGCGAGGCAAAAAGCTGAAAACTTGTTCTGAATTCCGCCACTTCGGCGGTATGAAGTAAGGCACTAGGCTGATAAGGGTGTATATCTCAGGGTCCAAGTACACCAGAGTACTCAGGAGAGACGATTTCACGACCATGTCGAGCAGAAAGCTCCCAGGTATTTCTTCCTTACTCGACGGTCTTGCAAGACAACATGAGATTATGGACGCCAATGGAGATAACATGATATTTTGGCAAGAAAAATTAATCCAGTTTATAACTTCAGTGCACTAACAGACTCCAGAAATGGCCCAACCTGACGGAAAGGAGATTCTAAAGACGGCATATGAATCTTAAATCTTTGCGGAAGCTTGTGATATTCCAAAATGGGCCGAGGCTATAGACAGTAAAACACCAATTAAGAGAAATAAATGGTCCTATGTACCCCAAACCCTGAGATAATCCCATAACCGTTCAAATCGACTTTCAAGTCCAAGCCTCTAGACTCCTCAGTGAACCAGCACATGGCAAAATCACGCTGTACTCAAAGAGGAGATCGGCAAAGGTTATATATTGACTTGACTCGGGAAGCATTTATTCTCCCGTCCCATCCCATAAGAATATTCGTCTCCTGTTCTCTGTAGCTGTTACCAATAAACTTATACTGAAAGGAGGCGATATTTCCAATGTGTGTCTACGCGGAACACTTGAAATACCGATATACATAGAACAGCCAAAAATTCTTCCCGTCAGTTGGCTAGACCAAGGCTCACATGCAAATTGGAGAAGTACATCTATTGTGCGAAACAATCAGTTCATATCTACGGTTCATTTCTCCTCTAGGAACTTACCAATTGGGAATGAAAACGTCCAACTACGACAACCGACTATACTTTTGACGTGTCAACGCATACTGCTTTTGACATCAAATTCTTTGGTGAGCTTAAATCCTTCGTCGGATCGACAATCAATCGCTCCCAACGAGAATTCGGATCGATCAAAAACGCTTTACCAATAATTATTTACTATTAAAAGCGTATGGAATGCACTAATCAAACGCCGCTCTGATTCCACTTCCCATGGACGCTCAAAAGCTAGTATCGGCAGAGTACGGGGAATTTATACTAGCAGTAAACTACCATCATGTCTATCGTAGGATAATCGGCGGTTTACTTTACCTGGCCGTCTCTACTTGACCATAATTATCATTTCCCCTGTCAACCTTGGCTCACCAGTTGCTTGCCCCGACGGAATGCCACATGAAGCTAGTTAAGAGACTCCTTCGATACGTGAACGGTACTAGCCACTTTGGACTGCACCATAGTAGCGCGTTAGGAATCAAAGCAGACTCAATTGGTGCTTCCGTTCACGCCGACTAGGGAGGATGCATAAACACCAGGCTATCAACTACGGGATTTATGGTCGAGATCAACGGGTCAAAGATATATTGGAAGTCAAAGCGAAAGACTCTTATCGCTAAGTCTTGCGGATAATCCGAATACTTCATACTCGTAGTATGCGGAAAAGGGCTTCCCTGAATACGTTAATTCTTTTAAAAAGTATTGCATCAAACCCCTTGGTCTAAGAAACGATTTTCTGCCCAACCGTGATCAAAACAGATAACACAGTGGCCATCTCAGTGGCCATGGCAGATTATGTGACGCCTAAAAACAAGCACATCGAACTTAGGGTACACAATGTGACGAAAATTATTTGTGACGGTGTCATCAAGTTGGATCACTTCCCTTTTTACCGCAATAAAGCGGATATGCTAACAGAGTCTAAGAAGAGAGACAATTTGAGCAGGATGATTCGATTAGGGCACTTGTGTAGCCATGGGGTTTCTTAGTATATGTAACGACTTAAGTTAGAATCTTTTATGAATTGCCGAAGCAGAAAGTAACTTAAAAGGCAGCAGCTGATTGAAGAACATATAACAGCAGTAGTAGAATGAAAATTTTGTAGAGGCAATGAAAGAAAAGCAGCAGCAGCAGATGCTGAAAAGAATGCAAAAGAAAACAGCAGCAGACACACAATGTTTACTTTGAAAATGATGTTTTTGAAAATTCTAATATGAAAACGCCCGCGAGGCAAAAAAATCAGAAGAATATGGGCACCGCAACCGGAACTGACGATTCGTCCCTCCGAGGAGGCGTGTCAAAATATAATTATTACAGCACAAAGCGAAAGAAAGAATCCTCTCCTGAGTTGCATTATTTTCCCAGGTTCCAGTAAATTATCAGAATACTGTTCTAAATCATCGAATGTCAAAATGCATTACTCTTCTCCTGAGGATACAGTAACCTATTGCATTTACCTACGTTTCACCCAGTATACTGTACTGCATAATGGACACTCAATCCCTCTGTGGGACTCGAGAGAGCAACTTACCCATTCTCCAAACTTCTACACTGGATCCCGTAGGACTATAATAATAATAATAACTTTCCTGCATTAATATCGGGGGTCCAGTGCAAGAAACGACGATATTGCTGGCTTAGTGCAAACCGGGTGGTCCACGTCGGCCACGTGCACAGGTTTAAGGTGCACGAAGCGTTCGCCAGAGACAACCAGATCGTGCAACTAATGCGTCGATATATTAGATACTTTACGCAACACATTTCTGAAATAGTTGTGATTTACTTGTGACTAAATCTATTACACGTGGTGAAATGTAAAAGGAAGATTTCATAAAAACGTGTGAAATGAGAGGATAGTGAAATGTCAACTGTAATAGAACAGAAGCCAATTGTAAAACGTGTAACTGAATTGGCGGAAACTTGAAAAGAGGAACAACAGCAATAACCCTAGGTATCAACAATCGGCAATATTGCCGAGGTTACCAGTCCCGATCAGAGTCCACCCGAACGTCCCGAGCAACCTAGTGCAACGATAGAAATCCTTCCTGTTGTGATGTCTCCATCGCCGAAGCCCACACCCCCTAAGCGCCGGCGCCACCTGGATCTCCGCGAATAAGGCAGGCCGTATGCCAAAATTTACTGCGAGCGATGACCTCATCATCGCGAGAGAGGTTTGAGCCGCTAAAGCCCACATTGCAGGTTATGGATAGATAAACAAGCGATACGGGAAGGTAGCAGATTGCGAAAATCGCAACCGGCACCTGTCTCAGAAAGTGAGAGCCAAGATCCAAGACCGATAAAAGAAAATACAGACGCCTTCGATCGCAGCGACTCATCCGAACGAAAATTTTCGGGCGTCGGGGGCGAGATAGGTGAGATAGATGAACTACTTGGAATGATGATCGAGGCGAGGGATGACGTAGACGAGAGAAGAAGGCTGCAGCCGTAGCGGAAGAAAGAGCAACACTAGAAAGGAACGTATTGGGAAAGAACTCGATGCGCGCTCGCTCTTCAGCAAGAAGAGCAGTGGCGAAGAAAGCGGGTCGGAGGGGGAGACGTCACCTTCTGCGAAGAGACGGCGCGTTTCGAGGCGCCGCGACGAAGATGGAATAGGCGAAATGGCACTGTTAGGGAAGGAGCTTAGATAGGTAGTTTTGCGCGCATTGGGCTGGAACGGGAGCGCCTCCGGCTGGAGCGAGAGCGCATAGAAATAAAGAAGGTTTAGAAGGATAAGGAACGCGCTATGCGTCGGGGGAGCAAGAGGCGCACAACAAACTAGAACTAGAAAAGTTCAAGCTGCTCATCAACGCCTTTACGCAGACGCGAAAGTAAACCCTTCGTTTTACTGTTTTTGCGTTTGTAGTTTCGGTTTTGTTGTTTTTCCATTTTTGTCTCAGCTCGAGCCCCACACTTCGCGCGCTCCGTACGCTACACGGATCGAGCAGAAAAAGGATATTTACTAGTCTTTGTGTACTACGTACGTTTCTAGAGATGGCGGCGCGAAGCGAAAGTACTGCGAAATAGTGTTGGGTATACGCAGTTGCGGAAGTTGGTCAACAGTAGAGCAGCCACGTAGAGAAGCCTACATACGAGTGTCCGGTACGCATTTTCCACTTTCAGTCGACAGTAGATCAGTACAGCTTGACCTGTTTAAAGTACTACTCCACTGTTACTCTACCCTTCGCCATAGCTGCATTCAACGCTTGCTGATAAGACGGAAGCTACGATCCCTGCTAGGGTGTTTTCAGAAAGGTCCTGTTGCTGTAGCTTCTATCTTCGTACAGGACATACTGCTGCCCGTTGACGTACGTGAAGTCGGGAAGCGTTTCTTCCAGGCCACTTCTAACCTTTAAAGTCCAGTCATGTCTTCTACCCTATATAGGGTCGGACGCATGCAACAAAAGGCCGTCCGGTGTTGTGAAAGCTTGGTTTTTTAATTCTTGTTTTCTCTTGTGGCCGTTTATACCACATGCTGCACAGCGCCCCTAGACGGACGTGCAATGGCTATCACAGTACCATCTATAAAACCAACTACGTTTTCTAAGGCGTGACACTTTTGCTCGACTGCAACAGCGTACATCTCTGCTCTCCCCGCAACGAATGCACCGCTTATTCCGTCCATTATAAGGTGCTACTTGCTCTCCATCAACACTTCCAGGCCTTCTCAAAACAACTCCGAAAGCTGCGCTGCATGTCTCCCAAAAATAAATTTCGTGTCGCGCCATCGAGCTGGGTTGTAAGACGACGAAGAATAACACAGGTAACCAATAAAGGGCTAGCAGCGTACCATTCTCTGGATGTGTGTCGTCTTTCCCAGCCAAAAACGCTGACGAGTCTCAGAACATCCTTCTTCAGGAAGCCAAATAGAAAAAGGCTGCACGAATCTGTCAGCGTATTGAAGTTGAATGAAAAGAAGGAAGATGATATGCGCTCAGATCGACGTATATATCGGCTGCGCTCGCATCTTTCTTCTACATACCGTGCTGCCAGGCGATGCAGCCCGTTTTTAGCAGTGTTTGGTGTCATGACGGCGCGACGCCGTGATATGACGGCAACAGCAGTGGCCCGTCGTCGCTTATGAAGAGCGGAAATGGAAACAGTATGTTCTCGTTGCCTACCGCGCGCTATTGGTGGGCTTGGCGATGATGGAGGGTGGAACTGTAATACTCCGGTTTATGTCATGAATGAATTGGCGTATGTCTCTATTTTCTACTTTTCATACTCTGAGAGCAACCGCACCTATGACGGAATCCAAATCCAAACAAGTGACAATCCTGCGATTTCTATTGGTAAATCCAATTGAGAATATCGCGTTTCAACGCCGTCGTTCAAAAATCTCCTTGGTCACCCAGGACGGCGCACCAATTCGAGATTCAATAGTGTGGAAAGGTGAGCGCATATGGAGCTGCTCCGAAATCAAGGTTTTCCTATACCGTCGCCGTGCACTTATCGCCATCCTCCCCAATTGCTTACATGCCACAATTCTAGTAGCACATACCCCACCTTTCTGCTTCAAGAGACAAAGCGCCCCCTCCCGCATTGCAGTTTCTCAGGCCACCCGCGTACTAGGACAACGAAACGAATTTCGTGTGGGGTCAAGAACAGGCTAAGGTGCCCCTGCCCACCAAATATTGAGAAGGCGAGAAGAACTAGTTCTTCGTTTACTGAACGGGCTCCGCAGCAAGGATACTTACCAGGAAAAGTTGACATTTAGCCAACATGTTAGGAAGGGCAAAAAAATTCCTTTCCGAATGTGAGTTGGAAGATATAGAGGCTTTTTTGCCTCGTTTTGGATGTAAACGGCGCGGGTTGTCCTCATGGCAGACTTGAAACCTTCACGAGGTGGTTCTCTTCCTGGAAAGTCTGGTAATATACTTCGTGACTACGAGGAAGCCCATGTACATTACATGACCAAAAATTTTGGCCAGAAGGAGATCCTAGGCCTGGAACATCTTCTTGTGGACCATAACAGACTGAAAAAGATTTTGAGCGGAGGTTCCGGATGCCAAGGTCTGTGTTCAACAATGTTTGTACAACCACTGTAGCGAGCTCGGAGTACTTGCGGAAGGGTATGCAGCCGGATGCCACCGGGCGCATGGGCATCTCTCCTCTGCTCAAGGTTATAATTGCTGTTTGCACGCTGGCCTAGGCCCTTCCTGGAGACCTCGCCGACGACATGTTCAATGTGTAACCGACCGCAGCTTGCATGTGCGTGCAGGAATTTTGCTCTGCCGTGGGTCGGTCTTTTGGTTCAATTAATTTGAGATCTCCTACTGGTGAAGATCTATCCAGGACTGAGAGGGAGTTCGAAAAAGGGGCATCCCCCGATGTATCGGGTGCTTCGATTGTGCAGGATGTTCCTGGAAAAACTGTCCCAAAACCCTCCAGGGTATAATGAAAGGGAAAGATGGAGAGCCATGCGTTCGAATGGAAGTCATTTGCTCTCTGGATCTCTGGATATGGTCTTTCCAGTTCGGACTACCAGGTTCTTTCAACGACTTGAATGTTCTGGAGGGTTAGTACTCACTTTGGGGATGTGCTTTCAGGGGGCATTCCACCTGTAAGTCCCAGTTACACGCTATGTGGGACCGATTTTCCTGGTTTACTACCTCACTGATGGAATATACCCATCCTGGAAAATTTCGTGAAGAACTTGAGTACGTCTCTGAATACCAAATGTAGGAGCTATTCAAAAGGCAGGAAGGTGTGGAAAGTGCGTTGTCAGGGTGTTCGGGGTTCTTTTCAGGCGTTTTAGGATTTTATCTGTTTCTAATGGATTTGGAACGTTGATCGCATGAAAGTAATTGCTACTGCTGCAATTATTCTACACAACATGGTAGTAGAGAAACGACGCGAGCACTACGAAGGGATGGGTCTGGTGGATGATCTAGTTTTTTTTCCGAACTAGAGGATGAAACCGACATTGGATTGAGCCCTTGAACTCATCGAGTGGAGGATAAGTCCTCATTCGGCCTCAGAAGACATTAAGCTTCCCGCCCTACATCGCAAGCTGACAAAAGCGATTCATTGATTACCAGTGGGAAGAGATTGTTCGCATGTAAGTATCTCTTATCGAATCTCTTCCAAAGGCCTTCGCGACTTTCTCCACCTGTCAGGCGCTAAGAAGGAGGCCACAAAAGTATGGTCCATCGACGAAGTAAAAATAACAAATGTCAAGCCTTTCAATTCAGCAAGTCGATGAGTTTATGCTGAGGTTTTACTGCATTTGATACCGGATCCGGAGAACGCTCATGGTCTTCAACATTTTCCGAAGGGAACAACAGCTGAGTAGGGACACTACCTTCGATCGCACTTAGTGCTTTCAGCTGAGAGGCCTTCAAGAAACGCTCCCTTATTGCTGGGTCCGTGCAGGAGAATAAATTCACAATGTAGTTGTCCCTCTCGATGTTCACTAGCTCTTGGGCAATCTTCACGCGCTTTCGCGAGGCAACGGCTATTCAATCAATTCCATTAGCACCACGTTTTAGGGCGCGGTTTGCTGCACTATTGCTTGACACCTCTTGGCTCCTATAGGTCTATCGGTGGAAGAGGACCTAGGCAACATAGCAGAGCCAACCTTGTTGGCTTGACCTCCTACTTTCTCCTCACTAGGTGGCGAAGAATTGTTGCCTGATTGAACGGAAGCATCTGCCTCAGCAACGGCGTCAATTTGCGAGACAGTAGTTTCCACTTGAGCTTTTGAACCTAGTACAAGCGACCAAGCCTGTGTTGCTCGGAAGAGAAGATGGCAATCCCAAAGGGAAATGCCGGACCGGTGTCCAAAGTTGGGTCGTTCAAGAATGCGTAAATTTTGCACAATTGCGCCTCTCCGTTGTAAATAGCTATGGCCTCTCTCTTTATGTCTTGTCAGAGGGCTCACAGTGAGATTTATGCGCATAATGGACCCCAAAATGCCCTCAAACTTTAAAGACTCACATCTGACTATGTGTTGCTGCACAATAGCCTCCCCTGTCCTGTTCCATAGTTCGAAGAGGATTACGCCTTTTCATCTCAATCATGAGGGCTTTGTATGCGTCAAACACCTGGTTTCGAAACAGTTCTTTCTTCTTATACTTTCGGACGACGGGTCTTCTGACACGGCGATGTACGCCTTACATGCCGCAACGCTCTCCTGAGATGTCCAACCTTTTCCTGATCCCATACTTCAATTACTGAAGATTACGATCAATAGTGTATGGGGAAAAGAGTAACTCACTGTTGATATAATTGAAGGAATCTGCTGGAAAGAATGGGGAAGCACAAAACGTTTTGGCACCAAACGAAATGGTGCACTCGCTGAATGCTCTGATGTCGGGGTTTCCCATTCGCGCCATTTTTGTTGCAGGGGAGTAAGAGATCGCGGATGTTTTGCAGTAGAGGTTGCGACTGTATCGAATGAAATGGCGTGCGTGATAGATTGCCTGTTGAATTCCATCCCGGCAAGACGATGTTCAATTGTGCCTGTTTTGGACTTCCTTTTGCCGGGATGGAATCCAGAATCCAATGATTTTGATTGGAATCGAGATCCAATTTTCGGGTGCGAGCAACTTGACCGGTTTGAAGTCCAAAAATCCGTTGGACTTCGATTTTGGATAACCGGCGGGGTTGCTCTCACAAACTGTTTTCTGTTTTTCATTTTTGTGAAAAGTTAGTCACAAATATTACAGAATAATTTTTCCGGGATGCGCGGGAGGAGATCCTCTATGAAGCTGATAGTAGCGGGGGAAGGCGAACCCAGGGAATTGCAAGCCAGCGGTTGGAAATCGAAGCCGGGGGCCCGTGTGGGGTTGTCGGAAGGGGGCGACAGTTTGCGTTCCAGGTCAGTGACCAGCGATTGACGCAGCACCTCCCACTTCACGTGTAGCCCTTGATCGTACGTCGGCCTTGAACCGTGATACGACGGCGACGTCGCAGGCGATGGGGCGCTTCGCAGAGTACCGCCGACACTTCCGTGTCAGTGTAGGCCCCCGCTCGCTTTGCACAAAATGCGCAACCTCCATAGTTGCTTACATGGTTGTTGTTGCAGATTTATTCCGTAACCACAAAAAAGTTTTGCACCAAAAAACAACCCCCGAAAAAAAGCGCCAGTGACAGGGATACAAGACCTAATTGTTTTCGTAATCATTGCTGCCTAACCACGTTTAGCCAATGTATTATTTTCCGCCAGCACTACTGCACATGCCCAAAAAATTACAAAACGCAAAACCCATTCCTTAAAATCGCTCATTTGCCAGCACACAATTCGCGTGGCAATTAAACATACGACATTGGCAAGGGCATCTCGTCGAGTCGCTTCAGTACTGTACTGTACTTAAACACTACCCAGCCCTGCCCCACTACCCTCGATTCGCATTTCGCACTCTTACCACATTCGCACAAAAAATCCTCGTAACCCCCCGCTGCACCAGTCAAACACAACCGGCCTCCCACACCCAGTACACGCATTCACTGCACGTCCTACAGCTGCCCAACAGCCATGAGTTTCAAGAACGCCTTCAAGGTACGTGACTCCATTCTCATGTTCTGCTAAAGTTCCACCGTTGTAGTTACAACCGTGCACCCAGCTCGGTACACAAGAGTACCACATTATTGAACACCCAAGTGCGTACACACAACCTCGCTCGTCACATGCAACTGACTTATGGAAACGTGCCGCTTTCAATTTGTAGAAAGAGCTCAACCGTAAGGTCTGGGGCCATCCGTATGGCCCAAAGGAGCGTGTCAAGCAGTCGGTATCTCCCAAGCATCATCAAGCGCAAGATTATTGAAAAGGTCCGCAAATGGTAGTTGATCGTACAAGATACTGGACAACTAGGGCCACATCGGTAAAGTTTAGTACGTCTATTGGTTTTATAATGAATTTTCGCAAAGTGAGGTTTACTCCTGCATGACAAGGGTGGCTTGGGGGACTGAAATAGGAAAAAAAAGAGGCTGAAAACAATCGAAAACTTGAGCAGCTGTAAACTGATAACCTGACGAAAACAATATTGCAAAAAGCCAACCAACTCAGGAACCTCTGTTCATACTTCTACGAAACGATAGCTCTCTTCATACTTTTCCGCCTCCCTATCCAATGCAAAGATAAATACACGCCAACTTGAGTCTAAATGTTCTCAGACCGAGAAACCACCAAGCAGTTGCATAAATGTAGTACGCAAGAATCTCCAAAACGATCAATAAAAAGTCAAATCACGAGGCCCTTTTGTCGACGATCGAGAACCTCGAAAATAACGTTTCTCACAGAAACCACTGAAAAATGAAAAAACAAAAGGTACCAAAAGAGATCCCCTCAAAACGGAATCCCATCCACGCTCATACTCCGCACATGAGAAGAATGCGCCACCTTCTTCGGCCTCTCTTCCTCCTCCTCTTCTTCAACATCTTCGTGCACAATGATCTCTTCATCGTCCGGATCAAATTCTTCCTCTCCGTCATCCTCAAATTCCAAAATGCCACCCTCTGGAACAGCCTGCAGTTCTTCTCCCCTCGCTCCTCCCTCCGCAAGCCCACATCTACCGTTTTCCACCACTAGCTTCGCTCCCAGACCCTTCACATTCACTGTCCCTGCTCCATCACTCGTCTCAATTTCCCGATCCAATTCCCGGTCCACCTTCCGTCTCTGTCATGCGTAGTCATCCTCATCATCTAAATGCGTGTTCAAGTGAAGCAACGCATCCGGTGAACTCTTCATCCGCGCATGTCTGGGCTTTATGCGCCCTTGGCCGCCTTGGCCATTTCCTCGTCCCCTGTCCGCCAGCGCTGACATTTCCGCCACCACCGCCACCTCCTATTCCACTTTCATCACCGTCATCATTGCCTCCACTGGCAGCCATTCTCACCTTTCCCACATCCTTGTTCTCCCCCCAGCCCCATGACCCTTCTCCGGTTCCTCAAACCTCAACGACCGACTTCTGTGGCATCGTATTCCCTACCCCTCCATTCTCCTCCATTCCACTGCTCTTTTCCAAACTTCCCAAAACCTTCTCCGACAGTCCCGTAAACGCCCAATTCACCACTTCTTCAACCGCATCAAATGTCTCCTCGATTCCTCCCAGAAACCTCTCTTTCAACTCGGTTGGGGGCCCAAATTCCCTCCCTCCAAGCTTTTCAACTGCCCAAAATGCCCTCACCATACCGCGCAGCAACTCTCCGACATCCTTCGCCCATACGAACCCGTATTGCTGACAAGACACCAATCCTGCTACTCCTGCACTTGCCGCCACTAAAACGTCTACCTTCTCCACCGCTACCTCCCGAGGGACCAAACCCAATCCCGCATCATACAGCCGACTTTCCACCTCCCCTCTAGCCGCTTCAAACTGTCTCAACCAAACTGCTGCCCTCTCCTTCGCAGCCTGAAACACAGTCCCATCTGCCCCTGCGGTAACATCTCTCCAGAACACACCATCCAACCTCTTCTTCCTCTTCGCCACATCTCTATCCAAACATTCCTCACCCTTTCCGCAACTCTCGTGAAAACCCTCCCACCATGCCCATCTCCCCCGCCCCTAAACTCCCGTTGCGCAAGTTCCCTACCGGTTTTCAAAACTCCCAAGATCGCCAACTCCCCTTGCAACCGCCCATCGCCCTTCTCCACCATCCATGGACCTCTCTACAGCCTTTGTGGGATCCGGGCCAGCAGGACCACCACTGCCCCCGCTCTGCTTCCCGGTGAGAGTTTTCTGGCCCGGTAAAACGTCTTCATAAGCCCTGACATCCCTTCTCAACTCTTTCAAAACAGTCAAGACGTTCCGAACAGCATCTGCATGTCCCTCACCCTCCCCCAGCATTTCAACCTCTGCGAAGAGTTGCGTGCCTAGCTGATCATCTCCGTACAGGACCAAAGCGGCCAACCCCAACATAGCCTTCCTAACTCCAGGTGCTACATGACGACGTAGCAAAACATCAACAACGACGATATCCAAGGCAGAGGATGCATGAAAGACCTTTCAAACTCCTTGACCCCGCCCGTTGGTGCGACCGTAGGCTCACGATCAATATGATAAGCCTCCTCCAAATTATTCTTCCAATTTCGTAAGCACAAAGCCAGAGTGACATCATCTGCACCTTCGACGGCCTTACAAGCGGCGCGATCCAGTTCCGAAATGGCAAGATCGAGGTCTGGGGTGGGATCGCGCGGGGTTTATGAGGGGACGGAACGGGGAGAGTGTGACGGGAGCGATTGGGAATGTGTGGGTGAGGAATGTGAGGGTTGTGAGGGGGAGTTTTCGACGATGAGCGCGCGAGGGGTGGAATGAGGGGGGGTGGGGGGTGTAGGATCGTGGTCGGAGGAGGTGGTTGTGTGGGATGAGGGACGGGGAGAGGTGGGGGGTGATGGTTGCGACGGGAGTTGGGGGAGGGGTGACGATAGGGGAGGGGTGACGAGGGGGACGGGGGGTGGTTCGGGTGTGTGTTTCGGACGGGGACGTGGGGAGGGTTGGGATGGAAGGGATGGGAGGGGGGGGAGGGGGTGGGGAGGGGTGATGTGGGGGGTGGGGTCCAGAGTAGTAGGGGGTGGAGGAGGGGGGTGAAGGGTTGAGGGCCAGTGAGGGATTGAGTAGAAGGGGGGGAGGGTACTGGGAATAAGAGTAGGGTGGATATTGAGGGGATGGATGGAAGGTCGGGGCGGGGTTGGGTGGATGAGGATGGGGTGTAGACGGGGAAGGGGAGGGGAAGTGCGGATGGTGTGGGTTGAGGGTGAGGGGAATGGGACGGTTGAGCGGGGGAAGGGGAGGTTATTGTTGTTGGTGTTTGTGTTGAGGATGTGCGTGAGTTGCAGCTGGGGCGTCTGGCTTGACGGATGGAGAGGATGGGGTGGGGTGGGAGTGGGTGCGGACATGGTTGAGCGGAGGGCGGAGGGAGTTTTGCGAGGAGGGGGGTGAGGGGGTGGACGGGGGAGGAAGTGGTTAGATGGCTGTTGTAACCGGGGCGGTCAACCCAGTTTTGGTTGACAACGGATGTTGGGCGTTGAGACGGCTGATTGTAGGGTTTCGTGTTTATGTAGGCTCGAAATTTTGTTGAATTTTTAACAAAACGTTTATTGCCGAGTTGACAAATCCAACTTCAATTTGCAAATTTTGCGCATGTCATGCCATATGTTTTCTATTTCTACAGGTAATATTTTACTGTATTTGTTTTATTTTTGGATTCGGAATAATATAGTGTTACTGTAATGTCCAACATTCCCCTTCTGTCGGACCGTTGATTCACCTTACTGTACTGTACAGTACTGTACTGTACAGTACTGTACACTGTCCAGATCAGCATTGTACAGCACTGTATCTGCAGTGTACAGTATGTATTGTATGTTAGTGCATGATACAGTGAACCAAGTTGGGACTCCACGATAAAAGCGCAAATCCGCAATGTGCAGCACCATTAACAGTATCCCTATGTGAACCAAGGATCATCGCTCGATTCAAACTTGCCTCCATTCTCCACGCAACCGTCAAGTTGGCCAAGCCAGAACCCCTTGATTCTCCCATTGTCAATGTTAATCCCAACACTGCCTCCCATCCCCAATGAGCCAATCCTTTCATCATTCCACCAACTCTCCCCGTCCAACCGCTCCCTATTAAACCCCCGCATCCCCCTCCCTCCCCCCCTCCACTCCACATCCACCCTCAACAACACCACCCACCTCTACAGTACACCACAGTATCTGTATCTCTATCACCCAACTGAATCATGCTTCATATCCTAAAACGCCACGTAGCCAACGTGTCATCCCCGCTTCGCTTTTCCCCAAACGCCGAATTTGCCGACCTCCGTCAACGTCTCTCCTCCGTAAAAACCTCTCTCAAATACACCATCGAAACCCTCACCGCCGCCAACCGCCATTGGGTCGTCCAAATTCAAGACCAACGTCGCTTCTCCGACCGCTTTGCCCACGCCTACCCCACCCCGCACGATGACACCCATACCGTCGCCCTCCAATTCGCATCCGGCTCTCAAGCCCTTTACGAGAAATTCTCCCACCAAACCTCCCCAGACCTCGCCGTCTACCAACACATCACCCACCAGCTCTCCATCTACCTCAACGAAATCCATACCCTGGAAGCCACATACCACGACCTAACCATGGCCCACTCTGAAACCGAACGCTATCAATCCAAACTTGACGCCATGCAACGTTCAAAGCGTCCCGTCGACCCCACCAAACGCGCCCGCAACGTCCAGAAGCTTCACGCCCATCGCCAACTTTACACACGTCTTCTCGCCGAAACAGTCGCCAATCAGAAACGCATCTACGCAAAACATCCCGTCGTGTTTAAAGCCGCACTCACCGCCTATTGGCTCAGTCATGAAAACCATGTCAACATGCTGGTTCGCAGTTTGGAACACACCCAACAGTTTGCAAAGGCCGCAGAACCGGAGATGATGCACTTGGATATTGCAAACTGGGCGCCACCGGACACGCCGCCTAGGTTGATGTCGGCAAGTCATGCGTCGATTTGCATGCAGAGTCGATGGAGGAGAATGAGTATTGTTTGAAGAATGACGAGTCGCTTGTGCACCGCCGCTTACTCCGGTGCATGTTACCGTGGAGAGTCCAAAGATGCAGCAGAGTGATGGACAAGGAGGTGATAAGGCGTACACGTTGCGGAAAGGGGATGCTCACTCGCCTACGCTGTGAGGGATACTTTGCAGGTCAGCAGCAGCTCGTTGGGGGATTGTGAGCATTGCTTGCAGCCGCAATTGGCGGTTAAGGAGCATCACATGGTCACTTGGCCACGTTTCGCAACATTGACGACGCAGTTGGATATTATGCCGGCGTGTAGTGGATTTGGTTGGAGCCGGTATGATGATTCGACGGTTGAATTTTCAAAGGATGTATCCTTTTGGCAGCGTTGTAGAGTTGTTTATATGCAACATCAAATTACTCTTGGTTTGGAGTAGCGCCCTTGGTAAAGGACGCTAGATTGTCTCTCTATTGTTATTTCACATCCCCCGCCACACCCACCTCTGTGTGCGCGGCGGCTTTCTGCTGTCGATTCCAGTACGTGGAGCTTGTATCCACAAGCTTTGTCCATACAGTTCTGTTGTTACCTATAGGTAGTATCGGATATGCTTCCATCTTTGAGTTGTTTATGCACACATACAACAACTCGTTACCATCGTCAGATTGCACCTCAAATGCAACCAAACTGCTAGCCCCCGACAACCTCAAACCGCTACTTGTCCTCTTTTGTTTCTGCGAGATCCATCCTCTGTATTCGCGTTGCCGAGTTTCTACTGCCCCGCCTTGACTGTTCCTTCCCTGGCCTAGCTTTCTCCTTGCTTCTTGACGTGGCTGAAGCTGTAGAACCACGTTTGCGTTCTTTTCCAAACTCGTCAAGCCATTTGAGCTTCGCAAGGAAATCACTCCCCCGCAGCTGTGTAAACGACCGCCGCAAATTGAGCATCTTTTTTGTAAAGCGAACAATATTCCCATATCAGTGCACTCTGTACACCAGGCATTTTTGCGGCATACAAGTCCGGATCGTTGTACGGGTTGCTGTTTCCTCTTTTCGTAACCCAAGCATCCCCTTGAAGAATCATAGGAATGCCCCTTGATATGGCCAGGTAGAACATAAATTGCGCAGGTGCTGAGCACGACGTGCATTGATTACCCCGTCTTTAGTTTCCCCCTCCGCCCCGCAGTTGAACGAAATTTCATCGTAACCGTCCGTATTCACCCGCTTGCGATAGCTTACAACGTCCCGCATACAAAAGCCATCATGACAAGACACAAAGTTCACACCATGCCCAGCACCGAGAGGCCTTCCCTTCCTCTGTCCGTGCCCATCGCCAAAGAGGTGAGCGCTTCCCCTCAACGCCTTGCAAAATGTCTCGCGGAGGCAGGCTCCCCTTTCTAAATCTTCGCACAGCGTCCCTCCATTCTACATTCCACTCGCAGAACCTCTCCCCCTTGGAAACCCCGTGCTGACCCTAACAGCATATTCGGCGATCCCACCTGATCCCCCGCATCCCAACCCTCAACGATAAACTTGACCCCTCTAACAAGGGATCAGCGCATATGTGGCGAATGACCTCTGGATCACTCAACGTCTTCCCGTCTGGCCACGGCACAACACTCCCGCCGCATCAATCCGAAACCCGTCGATCTGAAATTCACTCACAAACCACCGTAAACTCTCCTTCACAAGCTCCAACATCGCTGGGCTGTTCGGCGATAAAGTATTCCCGCACCCGCTCACATTACAATGCTTCCACGTCCCTCCCTCTCCTCCTCCCCCATGTAATACTCTTTTTGCACACCCAAAAAATGCAACGGGCACGCACTATTCGCCGAGTGGTTGTACACAACATCCAAGTAACATTCCATACCTCCATATGCAGTGCCCGCACCAGCCGCTTCAACTCTGTCCCTCCCTCCTACATGCTCCGCATACCGGTTCATCACCGAAAACCACGACATGGGACTATATCCCCACATGTTTCCCTTCCTTCTTGCGCACCCTCTCCTCAAGTAACTTGCACTCCCCGTTATAAGCGTCAATCTCCATTTCTGCAAACTCAAAAACCGGCATTAGTTGCACTGCCGTAACGCCCAACCATTTCCAATACGGAACCCTTTCCACTGCCGCCGCAAACGTTCCGCGCAGTCAACGTCCTCACATGTGCCTCATAAATCACCACATCCTCTACAGACAACCTCGGCGGTCGACTCCCTTGCCATCAAACATTCTAGCCGATACTGGAGCCATCACGCGACATGGACGGAACGGAACTGCCACACCCAACGCTTCAAAGCTGGAAATGAATGAAGAAACGCTAATACTCGATCAACTGTGGATATAGAGGCGGGGAGAGATGGAGAGGAAAAGTTCTCCCCTCAACACGCATCCACATGTGATTAGAAGGGACTCGAGCCATTTTGCAAAGGGATCAGAGAGGAGAAAGGTAGGCGAGGAGGAAGATGAAGACAGTAGGTAGCGTCAGGGTGAAGGCCGTGTACCAGGATGTGAACTATTTGGCCGGTGCGGGCGGAGAAGGGAAGATGGAGTAAGGGTTTCGCGTGACTGGGGTTTGGGTGGAGTCGGAAGGAAGAGGGGGAAAGAGAACGAGGTGAAGAGATGGGTGGGGTGTGTGAACGGCAAAGTTGATGGAAACGAGCGTAGCATCGCTAGGGTCGAAATGAAAGGATGGACCAAGGGGGTGGCAGTGCCTGACGAAGTGGTTGGTGCGGATGGTGGCTCTGCCTGACAGACATGGTGGTGAGGTAGCAAAGGATGATTTGTGGGCAAGGACTGCAGACTTGGAAGATGACTTTTCGTGTCGTTAAAAGCATTTTTTTGATGATCACGGCCAGTTTTTTGTGCTGAAATCGCCGAGATTAAGCGACCTCAATCTGAAACATGGAAACCTTGACCTCGAACATTACCCGCAGGGCAACGGATAATCGGAGTTGGGGATCCTGACCGAGTAGTGTAACTCGAATTTCGTTCCGCAGCGGAGGTTGCTGGTTTTCAAATTTATCTTGCACAGTACTCGAATGTTGCTACGGTTTGCACGTTGTTTGGAGAGCAGCATGGCTTCTGTGTTGGCAGATCGGTCACCACTGCCTTTTTCATTGCTAGTGCTTCCGTTTCTCTACTGTCGGCACACTAGGTTCTAGGTAGGATAAAAAGGCATGTTGACTGTAGTCCTCCACGCCAGTTGTAAACCTTCCATTGCAACTCCATTTATCACTTTGAGCAAATATTCGTCTCGTCCACACCTCCTTCCCACGGGAATTACCCTGTTGAACAAAAATTAAAACCTGCAGGCCCATCTATCTAAATGAACCTTACATGCAACAATACAGGAAACTGGTCTTGTTCACGTAAAAGCACATGCCGGAGGCCCGCGAGCCGCGTCATGGTAATGTCTGCAGCACTTGTCGTAACCTTTTGAAGCCTTATTTACCTTTCGGCCTATAATTCTTAATATTCCAAATGTATGCGACGCTCTGAACGACACAGATTGATTTAGAGCAATTGTCAAACTGTGCACCCTGCTGTCATCCCTGCAACAGATGGCACGGCGCCAAAGGTCGGCAGTGGACTTTCCCGTATCTCTTCGTTCTCTGTAGAAGCTGTCGATAATGCTGTCGAGTTGACAATAAAGCACAAATAAGGTTAGCTGGTAACATGTAGAAAATGGCTGAATGGAGAGTAAGTAAACCACATTTTCAGTTGTTTTCTCGATAATGACATCAGCTCGATGCGTACTGCCACCCATGTAAGCTACACCCCACCTCACATGGGTAACGTTGGTTCAACGTTTTCGTCCGTGAGACAGTTGACACAGGCGGATCATCATTCAAGACGCGTGGACGGATTCATGCGAATAGGCATTGCGTATGTACCATTCTATCCTGGTCGAGTGAAGCAACAAATCTTTCTCGGTAATGTAACTGATTTAAGGTCTATTTGTTAACACCAAAATGGTAAGCTTGTCGACCAAGGCCGGATCATTCATGTCTCGCCCGAACGAGTGCTGCAGTTCTTCAGAACACGCAGCTTTATGCAAACTTCCCCTTTAATCATATTTCTGGTTCGCGTCCTTTCTTTTGCAGAGTCAGCCAAACGCACACTGTACTGCGACGCTGTTCTCCAGACGGTCACTGTCGAGTTGGTTATCAAGTACAGAGAGGTAAAGATCGTAACCTGAGTTTGGGACTGATTGCAGAAGGTAAGTGTACCACGTTTTTCATTACTTTCTCTGCCCTCAGATTATGCTGCGCGCCGCAATAGCCTGATGGTCTAAGCGGTAGTTGTTGCGGCAATTGTGGGTCTAGTTGTGGAAGGGGTGCCGCAAGGCGCGACCTCGCCATTTAACCACACTCCACGCACTGTAGCGCCATAGGGCGCTGCTGGAAGGTGTTGCGGGGACTACAGTAGCTGCTGATTCTAGATATTTTCATTCTGGGTAATTTTATCTGTGTTTTAAGCCGCACAGCCCCGGCCAGTCCCACCGAAGGTGGGGAGACCGGCAGCCAACTCCCTCCAACCCTACTCTGGTTCTCCCCTCCGTCAGCGCATACACCAGCCCTCACCTCTTCGCGCGTTCCAGAGTACGCCCTCAACATGGTACTTCTGTCGAGGGACGGTGATGCGTCCGCGTCAGCATCGACCCATACGTTCCGTGGGGACTCCGACGTGAAGAAATTCTTCTTTTTCTTCGAATACGTCGCGATGCGCTGTAAAGATGATGAGGGAAAGTCGCTCGAGCTTCTATCACACCTAGACGGAGAAGCGTTCGACTTCTTTTACCACAGGTTTACAGGCGAGGATGGATCGCTGTTGGCAGAAGGCCAGAACTACGCTGTCTGTCGTTAAGGCAGCATTCCTGGGTAAATTCGAGAAGAAACATCAGCCGCACAAGATAATTCGTCGTGCAATGTACGCTAGGCTAGAGCTGATGCGTCTAAGTGAATCGGTTTCGAAGATGGACAAGCTCTACGGGGTGGCGAGGTTTAACGAGGAAGCCAAATTCGGACTCCTTCGTAATGCCGCAATGGAACTTCCAGATCTCGTCCGTACATTATCTACCGTAGTCCTAAGAACGACGAGGCTTCAAGACGGTCGTTACCGACTTCAATGATGTAGAAAGGCATTTGTATCGGTTCAGAAGAACCCTGGTCCTCTTTCGACCCCTAGCGCGGTATGAGCGGGTGGAATGGGCAGAGAATCAAGGGGTCCCGATCGTGGCCGTGGAAAAGAAAGCACCCCGGTTGTTGGTCCGAAACGACTCTCGCGTGCCAGAGGTCGAAGGTAAGGTTGATAGCCTTGTCACTGCCTTCAAAGACCTTTCATTGATGATCAAAAAGCAGCAGAGGCAACTCGATGCGATCAAGACCTCAAATCTGGGGGCGACCAAACCGTCCAAGAGGATCGTGACCGCGTTTGTTCTTTTTGCCATAATCCAGGGCATGGAGCACACCGTTGCTCCGATAACCCCGTCGCGACACCCGCTGCTCGAAGTGCGGCAAGAGGGGGCATTCGAAGCGACGTTTTGGAGCCGGAAGGAAGTAATTTCCCCAGCAGAAGGTTTCCGTCGCAATTGCCGATTCCAGTGGAGAGGAATCATACGATGAGGAAAAAAAGGAGACTGTTTCAGTCGTTATCGGTGGCTCGGACAGTGAAGAAGTCCTAGCTGTGAAACGCAATGCGGACGGTGAGCCTTCACGGAAGCTGGCCCGTGGGGCTCAGCTGTCCCCATCGCTTCAATGTTGAACCCTCCACTAGTAGGGCAGTCGGCGCCTCTAGACTCCTTTCAAGACGCCCGCTGCTACGACTGGCAGAAAGAAGAAAGCTACCGGTAAACGAAGAAGCGATGGACAAGAAGTCCAAAAGAAGAACGCCAAGAAGAAGGATATGAAGACCACTGAATTACGCGATATCTCCGAGTATGTCCCGAAGTATGACGTTCTGAATGCTCTCGCGAATGCTACCTCGAACATATCGTTCGGACAACTCCTGAGCGGCGACGCGATAAGGGCGCAAGGGGTGTCAGTGACCTATTAAGTGGTGGAACTGTCGGCAGTTAGTAGAAGGCCGCAGGCAGGAAGCGTTGCCTCAAGGTTGTCGAAGTTAACGTCTTGGTACGAATGCGCACGCACTGTTCGACACAGGAGCAACGCCGGATATGTCTCGGCTGAGTTTGCAGCAAAACTGGATGTGACTCCGGAGGCGGTGAACCGCACCATCACCGTGGCAACAAGTGTGAAGTGCCAAGTGAACGCTATCTTAAAGAGTGCACCTATATCCTTCGGGGACTAGTGGTTCGGTTGGATTTTATAGTCGTGGAAGGATCACCTTTCGACGTTTTATTAGTGACCCGAAGATGGAAGCTTT
Source organism: Kappaphycus alvarezii (assembly GCA_002205965.3). NCBI lineage: Eukaryota > Rhodophyta > Florideophyceae > Gigartinales > Solieriaceae > Kappaphycus > Kappaphycus alvarezii. The sequence goes on from NADL03000009.1 coordinate 531,400, forward strand.
GCAGGCCATTTTAGATTACGGGACGAGGAATGTGACATTGAGGCACGAGTCAAGGACTACCGCGCTCGATTGGCTCCCATAGTTCGCCCGCTTGATCGCAGAAGACCTTGTTAAGGCGGAGCGGGGACTGATAGCGAGGACTTCACTTCGTCGTCCTCTGCAGTTCATCCGAGGGGAAGGTTCAGAGAATTCCGGAAGTGAAGATGAGGGTTGCGAAGATGTGGGACTCGTTTTGACAATCCAAGGTAGTTGCGATGAGCCCTTGGGGAAATATGAATGTACGGCGAAGGTCGCCGACGCACTTGAGCAAAAGCTGTCTCATCTACCAGATGTCGAGAAGGAACAGTTCAAGGAGGTCATATTAGGAAGCGAAGTTGTCGCTGAATCATCGTTCGATCTGCGCCCCTCCACGGTGCCGGCCGAACACTCTTTCGTATTAACAGAAGAAACACCCATCTACCAACGGAGTCGTCGTCTGCCACCAAAACAGAACCAGCTCGTACGTGAAGAGCTGGACAAAATGTTAGCGGCTGGACAATCAGGCCTGCGCCATCCGCGTGGTCCTTCCAGTGGTCATCGCAACGAAGAACGATGGCAAGCCCCGTTTCTGTGTTGTGTACCGGACGTTGAATCAACGGATGAATGGTGACCGCTGGCCCGTGCCGAAAGCAGAAGAGATCTTCGATGCTTTGAGGGGTGCAACGGTGTTCACTTCCCTCGATATTTTCAGTGGGTATTGGCAAGTTCGACTTGAGGAATCATGCAAGGAGAAAACGGTTTACGTTTGCAGGTATGGGACCTATCAGTTTGAGGTCATGCCTTTTGGCCTGCTGAACGCCCCTTCAACGTTCCAAAGGATGATAGACCAAGTTCTGGAGGGCATGGAGTTCGCCTGAGTATACTTAGATGACGTAGTTGTGTTTTCTGCTTCATTATAAGAGCATATAGAGCATGTTTCAGCTGTCATAAGCGTTATATCGAAGTACGGATGGAAGCTGAAGCTCTCTAAGTGCCACATCGCACAAGATCAGGTTGATTTTCTGGGGCACATTGTCAATAGGAATGGCGTGCAGATCGACCCGAAGAAGATACAGGCGATGGAGGACATCCGGAGCCCGGCTAACGTTACACAAGTTCGTAGTTTCCTGGGGCTGGCCGGATATTACCGCCGATTTATCAAGGACTTCACAGGAAAAGCAGCCGTTCTGCATGCTGTAACTTCGAAGAAGAAGAAGTTCGAATGGGGATAGGCAGAAGAGGAGTCTTTCAAGACGTTGAAGAAAGCCTCCTCCCGCCTGTCCTCGCTTTCGCCGATTTCGAGAAACCATTCATAGTGGAAACAGATGCTTCAAGCACAGCAGTTGGCGCCGTCCTGTCCCAGGAACAGTTAGACTGGAAAAACACCCGTACAATATGCAAGTCGCATGATGAACCCCGCGGAAAAGCGCTACTCGGCGTGTGAGCGAGAAGCTTTAGCAGAGGTTTTGGATTGCGAAATTTTCGCTTCTATCTCCTCTCCCATCACCCCTTCGAGCTGATCACTGACCATAGATCCCTAAAGAATGCATTCGCGAGGAAAGACGTACATGGTAGGCTGGCCCGGTGGCTCGACTTCTTGGCGATGTACGATTATGTTATCCGTTACCGGCCAGGAAAATTTAATCGGTCCGCGGACGGGCTCTCCCGTCTGGCGGTAGAGGTAGAGACGGGGACTGGAAACGATGAAGGGGACCTTTTGCTAGTCGTGGGATCCCTAAAGTCCTCGAGGCCGAGAAACTTGAGTCCTACCTCGCGCTTGTGCGGAAGTATTTGTCCGCAGAGGAAATATCCGACGCTCCACCGGAAGAACGAAAAAAACGAGAAGGATGGAGAAGAATTTTCTAGTCTAGGATGGACGCCTGTTTCGCCGAACCAAGGCCGGGCCCAAAATCTTCGCCGAAACTACTAAGCGCCTGGATATTTTAAGGTTTCTGCACGACAATGTAGGCCAATTGGATGTCCGGACCACCGTTCGGTTTGTACAGGAGCGGTTATGGTGACCCAGGATGACTTCTGACATCCAAGAATATGTTCGTTCTTGCGACGCGTGCCAACTCATGCATGGAACCCCTCAGTACGTTCCCACGCTGGGGTTACCGCTCACAGGACTCTTCTCTACACTTTCTATCGACTTCGCTGGTCCGATGAGCCCATCAAGGGAAGGCCACCGCCATATCTTGATATGTGTAGAGCATCTGACGGGTGGCCAATCGCGAGCGCGACACGCGATGCCACGGCTCCGACAGTGATAAGGTTTATGGTTGAGGCGATCATCAGGCCATTTGGACCGCCACGCACAATTATCAGCGACAATGGTAGCTGTTTTACCGCAGCCGCACTTGTTAAATTCATGAGAGAACATGAAATCAACTGGCGTACGGTAATGGCTTATGCCCCTATGTCTAACGGCCGGGCCGAAAGGATGGTGCGAACGTTAAAGTCAAGTGTGGGTAAGGTGGTTCGCGACGGGGTGGACTGGGCAGACGCCTTGGACAAGTGCTTGTTTGGATATAGACGCGTCCGGGCACCAATGGAGTGTCCCCCTTCGAACTTCTTTACGGGTCGAGCCCGCCTTAAGGGCTCAGAAAAGGGACAAAAGGTTCACGCTTTAAAAACAGAGGACCGTCGTGTTGAAATCGGAATGCTGAAGGCCAGGCCCTGCCAGAAAAGAGAAGGGACAAAATGATGGACATCGACGCCCTTATGAAGAAGGCACTGATATTTCGCCCACCCTTGGTTGGCCCGGCGTCCTTTAAGAAGTATAACAACGTCTGGAGGGCCAAGAAAGCAACAGGCAGCTTGCGGGAACACGTAGGAAAGTATAATGTGGTCGCGGAGATTGCATCTACCCCTAAAGGGATGAACTTTGGGCAACTTCTTCGCGGGGATGCGGATTGTTGCATTTCATTTCACAGGTCTTACAGTTTTACACAAATTTACTGCATCTACTGTACTGTAGATTCAAATCAGCGGTGACCTTACAACCAGGGCTACTAGGCACTTTGCTGTCATTACACTTTTCCTTAAAGTTTTGAACACTGCGTTTGACCCTATTAGTGCACCTGGAATAGTTACGGGCGAGTTGCACACCGGGATATTATGTCAATGCTTTACCAATAAAAAGTTGTATTGCTATCTTATACCACCTGGACCAATGTATGTCTTACATTTTGTCAGAGTATGTCACTCGTGCCGACTACAATTATGAAAGCGCTACTTACAACACTGGCAGTACTCTTTTGCGGAAAAACATTTGCATTCGCTACTGTTAGACCACATTTTACTTTAGTATGTAGCTATTTATAGTTCTATATAAACCCTGGTTTGGAGCTGCCGGCTAAACCGAGCCGACCTCAACCACAGTTTCAACCACAGTTCAACCTAGATATGCTCGGGTGTACTTAAACCTCGTATCGTGGTAGCATCGCAAGGAAGTTGTGCCCCATTGTGCCTTTTTCCAATCCGCCAGCTGGGATAAAAATATCTACTAGATTTATCTCGGCTGCCCGATTACAAACATAGACTAACCTTGTGGTTTTCACTCTGATCTTTACGCGGTAATCCACAGTTTCGTACAACAAGAAGTCAAAAGGCCGCATTCCGTCTCAATCAGAATACGACCCAGAATACCTCATCTATTTTCGTTCTCCGCCCCACCTCTCCATTTGTACAGATTGGAAATGGAGAAGATCGCAAGATTCCGCCTCGTCCGTCGACTCCGAGAACCCCGCTCGCAGACTTCGCCTGACGTAGCCCTGAAGAGCCCAAGACACCGACGCTGACTCATCTTCGAGGCAATGATCTCGTCCCGAGCACTTCCGGATCCAGAAGTACTTCCCTTGTTACAGTTGAGGAGCCTCGCCCCCCTTTTTTTCGATCGATTGCCCTACCACCGTCGACCAGTCTTCGAACCTTACCCCCGGTCCCGAGGAAGCCATCGCGTCCGACCCTCCAGAAGTCTTCAAGGCCACGGCCAAGTTCAAAGGCTAGTAAGAGAAGGCTTCAGGTACTGCCGGACGCCGCTTCTGTTTCGATCCAAACAGTGATAAACGATCGAATCCTCAAGGCTAGGCCCTCGAAAATTCCGCTGATTAAAAAGAAACCGAAGTCCTCTCCATTTAATTGTCTTTATTGCCAAGTCACTGCTGAGGTCGTCCTGCACTACTTCGCGCAACTCCGTTTTGGCAGTCACATCCACAGTAAAAGCACGACGAAGTACAAGTGCAAGGGCTCCGACATGGAGGTGTACGGTGAAAAAGACTTTTTCCGACAACCGAATGGGGCCCAGCATCGACTCAAAATTAGGGGCCATAAGCAAAACTTTATTTTTCGATTAAAATAGCTTGCTTGCCATTTGAGCAACGGAAAAGAAAATAGATTTCTAGGTTCATTTATCAATCGACTTCGTGTGTGTGTTGTGTTCACCCTCCGCTTCGATTGCAAGCTTTGCTCTGCTGCCCCCAGATCTTTCTAATACAACTTACAATTGTAATTCCGTATCGCCATCAGCACCTAGACAAGACGACCATTGCAAAGCAAGAATCGGAAGGAGGGCTACTATAACGCACCCGACGCGACTGAAGTCAACTATAGTATTATTGCGGAGACAGCACAGTGAGATGGCCGTTCTCGGTTATGGGATTGGGATTTAGCCAGGTGCAATCCGTATTTCCGGTGATCACTAACAAGTATATTTTACAGTGTAATTTATCTAACTGTAATTAGGTAGATATTTATTAGCTTACTGTAGATAATTATCTGGGACCCAAATCCCCGGGGTCGGCCTGTATATAAGGCCGTTGCCGACCCCACTTGCCAACAGTAAAGGTAAGGCACTTTTACCTATGAACCGTTCCTTAACGGTTAACCGTCCCCAGTTAACCGTCGTTCACGCATAAGTTCCCTTTCTTCGCTCCCGTTTTCGGTCGATCCCACTGTTTACCGCTCGGTCGCGTGTCTAAGACGGATTCCCCTCCACCCTGGTTGTGCCGCCCTTCCTTTTTCCCTACGTTCCCTCTGTTGAGCCCGGTCATCCTTAGGTATTTACGGTTGGCGAACCGATGCTACCGACGCTTTCAGTGATCTCCCTATCAATTACCGCGAGCGTGGGTTTATCCCACATTAACCGTTACATCAGAGAAGCAACTTTAGTAACTGCTCCTGGCGGATGTAAACCAGCGACCACTTCATCAGGAGCTGCTTACACTCAACCATTAGGTCACTAGGACCGTAATTTAATGGGTCGAAGAGAGCCAATCAGATTATAAAGCACATTTTTTCAAAAATCACCCCTCTGGTACCATTGCGTTTATCGAGGAGTTAGTCCCGCGGATCGCATCCAAATGTCACTAGAAAGCTGGTGTTATCGGCCGCCGTATCTACCAGTGACTGAGGTGCACCTCTGGTCATCCATCGCTCAAGATATACTGTCACGAGCACCGATGCGCATGAACGAAGAGGTACATCCGGTTAGATCTTAGCCGTATATTTAGGTCGTGTGCAATTCTCAGTAGATACTGAATGCATTAAAATTCTTCTTCTTCGTTGACTGTTTCCCCGACTTGCGGAAAAATTCAACACGTTAACAGGAGTTATCCGTGCACGGATTTTTAAGGGCATAAATAGCACAATCTGGTCGTCAAGTGCACAATCTATTCTATCGCGCATGTCCCTGAACGTGGCCGACATGGACCACCCGGTTAGCTTTTAGCTAGCAATATAGTCGGATCCGGCAGCGGACACGCGTCATACTGATGCCATAAATTACTCTCTGGCTAGCAATATACAGAGTAAAGTACCTCTCGTATTACTCATCTGTGACATCCCTTTGTTGTGACAATCAACGCACTTTCGCCTGAAATCCCTGCCCAAATGGCCCCATTTTGGGCTATCGGTCCCCAATTATGACATGACCTCCTTCTATGACAATCGTGCACCCGGGACATATATTTTTCGAATATCAAACTGGAGAACCGCCTCTTTAAGATAATTTAGGAAGAACTGCCAGCTTTTTTCCCTCGACTGTCCTACTGGTTGATTTTCAGGAACTCCGTAATAGAAGTTTACTTTGCTTGACGCTTCCTCTGTAAGCGCAATGAATATCTATCCTCAACAGTTGAAGCCATTTTCTAGCTCTCTCTGGATCAATTCTAAACACTTCTCTAGACAGCAGTCCATTCGCCTCTTTCTCAAGCTGCTCTGCAGCTTTTATGAAAACTTTTAAAGACGGCCGAAAGCGCATGCTAGAACCAGCATTCTCGGTGCATTCAAGATCTCCCTCCTCTGGGTCTGTATTAGATACAACTCCAATCTCCTCAAATTCATCCATAAGGGCAAATGAAACAGAATCACGAACCAACTGATCTTAATGAAGCTTGGAACAAACAGGCTCTGCAGTCTCAAATTCAAAGAAAGAATCCAAACGTTCAAAATCTAGATCTTCAGTAACACCACCCTCCTTGAGGTCATTTAAATCACTCCTTAGTTCAGAGATTGATTTATTCAGCAATTCTTCAGCTATACTGCACTCAAAAACCTCCCCATCTAGATTTTCCATGGCAGCATCATCATGTGAACTATTTTCTTCTAATTCTTTAAGGTACTCATTTCCTTTTGCTAATGCTTCTTAAAAACCTTTTCCGCTTGCGATCTTCGACTATCAAAAACAATACACCGCACAGGGCGACAAGCTTAAGTATTTCGCGTCCTCGTTCTCTCAAAATTAAACGTTGCTCTATTGTAGCCAGTATATCAAAACTTAACCACTCATTCAAAACAACCGAAGTGGGAACAAGATCCCACGCTTGACCCATTAACTTCAGCCAACCATAAACCGTCACATCTTCATGTATTTTAAATCCCCTCTGATTTTTTGGATTAGAATGGTGTCATCATTAGACCTGTCCACTTATTCCAGAACGTGATTAACAAGAAATCCTCTGTAAGTTGCTTTCAAATACCTGCCAATTACCTGCCGCGTCAACTGGCTGCAATGCGGAAGTCACATTAGGCTGGAATTATTTCGTAAAAATATTCATAAATTCATTATTGTCAATAGAGTGAACTGAACAATTGTCAACCAAGTGGAGTACTTTTCTGTGTTCTATCTGAAAACCTCGATTCATTTCTTTGACCTACTCATGTCAAAGATGCTGTGCATTCCTTGAGTTTTTCTGGGAGTAGTATATTATGCCCAATTCCTGTTCGGGAAAGAAGCGAGATGGGAGACTCTTCGGTTTTCTAGATTTCCCGATTATTACAAGCTGAGCCCTTGTACCATCCGCGAAAACAATTAAAAGAGCAGTGAGTCGTAGTTTCTCCATCTTTTGTCCCCTAACGTCATCTGTAGGCCCGACTGATCTGCTCGTAAACGCCCTAAAAAAGAACTGCCACCTCGTCTATATTAGCAAAATCTTTGATATTCCAAGCGAAAAGTATGTTGACGAGAGTAGCCTTTGAGGAACAGACAGTCTGGCAATCTAATAGTCCCGTTCTCCTCGTGGTTTAGAGTTTTTAAGCTCATTATGAGACAGATATTGGTAGTACCAATTATTTCTGCCTTTAAAATTTGATAGCTTTGAAGGCCGCTTTCGCAATGCATCTTTATGCTCCTCGGCTGCGTTGACTATTTCCTTTCAATTTGTGTAGCGAGCTCTGCTTTGATGTCATTGGCCACTTTCCGGATTAAATCCTCTCCAAATATCGGTTCCCCACCCATTACGCCTATGCGAGACCGAATGTAGGTGTTCAAAGCACTTCCGATTGCTTGAAACGATGGTTCCCTCACTATGTTACATTTCTGGCTTTCTTGACTTCAACTTTCATAATTTCTTTCGCTTTCTTGATCCACCCGTATATTTCACGAGATTCCACCCGCATTGTCTGGGCAACTGACCGTACTGAGTGGCTACTTCCAGTAATTTCGTCGATTTATAGTTGACCTTGAGATCCATCCTCCTCACGATATCCTAGTATGCGGAGTGCATTCTGCTTCGTTGCAATGGGAATATACTTTCTTTCCCCCTTTTTGGTGCTATCCATGTCTTAGATAAGAGATGGAGTACAACTAGATCTGTAGTATTGTGCTGGATCCAAGGCTTCCTCGCAGAGGTAGTCTTTGATCCAAAAGTAGTCGTTTGGGGTCATGTTTGAGATATTCTGCATCTGAAGGGGAGTTCTAGGGGAGCAAACTGAGTCATAATAATGTCAGTAAATGGCAAGATAACAATATCATACAGCTATCATCTCCTGAGAGAGAGCACCTCGAAGTCAGCTTCAGGAAATCAAATGGTCTGTTTTACATTGGACACGTGTACACGATGCAATCCGTACTTATGAAATCCCCTTTGTTGTGACACAAACCAGAGGAACCGGTGGACTCCTTTCCTGTCACGCGAGAGGGATCCTACTCTGTAGTCGGATCCTGCAGCGGACACCCGTTATACTGATGCAATAAAGTTACTTTTTGGCTCGACGAAGCCTCAGCGACCGCCCCAAACCCGACCGCTCACAGCGACGCCGACGTCCGCCATCTCATCCGTGGCTTCCAGTTCGCCGCAGCTCTGCTGTGGCCTTCTCTTTGCCCACACTACGGCAGCGACAAAGGTGCACACAACTCACTGGCAGACCATGCTCCGTCTACACCTCGGACTGCCAGTGTACGATGACTCGATGCCCCTCAATTGCCACCACTGTGACTGCCCTTAGACACCCTCGGGGATCACGCCGCCGACCTCTGCTGCCCTGGCGGCCGCCGTCACGGCTATGACTCGCTCTGTCATGCGTTCGCGACACACGTTACCCGCACCGCGGAGCTGGATATTCGGCACGAGGATCCGCTTGTCGTCCCGGGTACTGAGCACCGGCCCGCCGATATCCTCATACAGTCCCCCCCTAACCCCGGAAGTCACAGCGCCGCGCCCCATTGCGTGTGACATCAACTGTTGTCTCGCCGTTCAAGGCCACAGTTCGCACCAAGGCGACCCAGGTTGCCGGTGGCGCTGCTAAAGTGGCGACTCGCGACAAGGTTACAAATCTGGAACGCAACCTCGCACGACGCCTCCCCGCTCCCTCAACTGACCCGTCTTCTACGCCAAACTCGCCGAATTTCATGTTTCGACCCCTGGCGTTTGATTCCCTGGGTACCCTTTCCCCTGGTACCATTGCGTTTATTGAGAAGTTAATTCCGCGGATTGCGTCCAAGTGCCACTCGACACCTGGTGTTATCCGCCGCCGTATCTACCAGCGACTGAGTTGCACCCGCTGGTCATCCATCGCTCAAGCCATCCTGTCACGAGCCCCGATGCACATGGACGACAAGGTACATCCGGATAGGTCTTAGCCGTATAGTTGGGACGTGCGCAGTCCCGAGTAGATACTTAATGCATTAAACTTCTTCGACTGGCATTTCGAAAATCCGCCTTACCCGACGTGGACCACCCGGTTAGCACCTACCGAAGCTGGTAACATAGCCGGTTCGTACACTGGACCCCCCGATACTTATAATATATACTACTTTACTCATTGATGTTTCTGGAGTGTACACTCAATGACCGACTATTAAGTTAAGAACTAAGTAGATGGTCAACATCGGTCACGTGCAGTGGGGCACGGGAAATGATAGCCACAGCCACCGAGGACCACACAACACATTTGAGGCGCTGATAGATTCGCGAGCGAATAGTGGGCATCAGAGGTATGATATCTGGTCGCAATCCGCGGAGTGAACGTTTCCAGAAACAGAGTAGTGGCTGGGGACGACGCTCCAAGGGAGCCGAGAGCGAGTGGTTGGAAGATGAAATTCAGCCGGCGAGACGGGTTGTCAGTCATGGCGGTACAAGGCGCCTGGAGAGCTTACACCAAGGCCGTGGACATTGTTTATGTAGTAAATTATTATTATTATTTGCTGTACTGTAGGCTTCGCATCGTGGTTAGTTAGCCCGAAAACAATCTAAGCGACTTTCTGTTCCACAAGGTGTTTCAGAAATAGTGTACACGGAGTCACTATATTACACGTGTAAGGGCGGAAACTCCCTTCAGATACCGGTCCAAGCACTGTTACTGAATTTGTGAACCTAATCGCTATGGATCAGCCTTAAGTTGTAGAGTCCCTTCCACAAATGGTACATCAGCTTCAGCAAAATCTCGAGCATCCCGATAACCAGATTGCCGCACACAGATCAGAGCTTTCTATTGCAGCGCAAAGGTATCTTCTCTAGAATCTTAACTGGTAAACGCCCGAAACCAGGCCAGTTCGTCAAGTAATGCACCTTTAGATAGTCAGGCTGGCCCAAAGAAGAACTACCCAGCTACATTCACAGGAAAAGTATCAATTGGCAGCTATTGTGTTCAGATGGACAATTAAATTGGACCAAAAGATGGTACCGGACCCTTGCACAAAGCACTCAGCTACTTGGCTGGCAAAGCCAATGAATGGTGGATGGTCCACTCCAAAACAGAAGAAGGGAAGGGAATAAATTCTCGGCAGACCCAGAAGGGTGCTTTGATTCAGCGTTTTGAAATATTGACAAAGAGAAGATCACTCGAGACAAGCTCGCCTGCTGGAAACGAGTCAAAGATGTTCCTACCTTCAACGAAGAATTCAACAAAATTATACTGGACATCCCCGATATTGGAATTAAAGACCAGATATTTCGTTGCTCTCACCGTTAAACCCCTATATCTGGAAGTCGTTGTGCACCAAAGAATACGCCAACCTCTCCGACCTCATGAGAGCTTCCGAGCGAGTGGAATCGGCCTATCGGTGTTCTGGACCCGGTAACCTACCAAAGTCTTTGGGAGGAAAGAAGTATATAGATGCTCTCTTGCAGGAAATAGAAGTCCAGTACCAATGGAAATTTGGAACATAGAAGTGGTGTCGGGGCGGAGAAGTAATATTTCTAATTTACAGAAGCTCGAAAAAGAAGAAAGTGAAAGATTTATGCATGAAGTTCTCTGTCTCAGGTGAAGACAAAAAGGCAACATGGCCAAGAATTGCCGAAAGGCCCGGAAGAATTGATGAAGGTCCCCAGTCAGTTCCTTTATTTGACGAGCATTAGAATTAGAAACCCTTGAATCATGCAACAAAGAAGCATTAGATTATCATTGAAGCAAACAAAAAGATCCATCGTGTCAACCATCATATCGAATGCAACGGTTATTGAAACATTTCCCTGCATTCGAGAGAAATCACAAAGGCCATCTCATTGTCAAGAGTATAATTGCTGGTGGGCCAGCAAATTTAATTATTGATCCTGGTGGTGAGATCAACTTTCTGATTGATTCATTCTGCAAGAATCACCAAATAAGAAGCAGAGATTCCAGAGAGCTTGCTGAAATGACCATGGTGCGGACCAAATACTTCAAGAATGGGTTAATGCTGTCAGTGTACAGATTAAGGCCTATACTGAACCTCTGTATTTTTCGGTAAGCCCATTGAAACGTTATGGTGCAATTCTTGGAAAAAAATAGTGCGCTTCCCCTTCCCATGGAACAAAAATCAAGTGCGTTAGTAATGAGGTGAAACTCGAACATAAGGGAAATTTTATTCGTAGTTTATTGCTGGTGATGCCTAGTGAGTCCTTTTGTATATTTAAATACTACAGCTCGTGATTTTGATAGGAAAATGATTTATTTGCAGTTTTACTTAGACCTTTACATTCAAGTGAAGCAAGAACACCAGTATAACCTCGAGACGTACAGAAGATTTTGGAAATATTTGCTGATGTATTTTCATAGAAGCTTCCAAGAGGTTTGCCACCGAGAAGGAAGCAGGCTTTGAAATTGAATAACAGGAAGGAGTAAAACCACAGAAGAGAAGTATCTATAGAATTTCTGACAAAGATATGTCAGAACTTCGAAAACAGTTGGACGAGCTACTGGAAGCTGAGTTTATTAGACCGACTAAGACCCTTTGGGAGCTTTTATTCTATTCGTAAGAAACAAGGATAATAGTCTACGGATTTGTGTTGACTACAGAGTAAATCGGCTTAATGTGAAAAGCAGTTATCCCTACCACGAATTGACGATATGTTCGACCAATATAAAGGAGAAAAGTACTTCAGCAAATTTTATCTTAGATCTTGTTATCACCAGATAATACGAAACGAAGATTAGATTCCATTTACCGCCTACAGAACACGACGCGGGTACTCCTAATTTCTTGTTTACCGTTTGGACTCACCAGAGCCCCAGAAAACTTCATGAACCTAATGAATTAAAATTTCAAGGACCAGCTCGACGAATTTTTGATCATCTTTCTGCATGAAATTTCATCTACAGTAAGACATGGAAAGATCACTTGGATCGTATTCGAACTGCACTCGAAATCCTCAGAAGAGAAAATTTGTTGTGCAAATTATCTAAATTCTTTCTTAGAGTAACAGAAGTGGGGTAACTAGGACACACCATTTCCAAAATCCATATTTCTGTTAATCCAAATAAGATAAGTGCAGTCATGGAATGGCCGATACCAGAGAATAAGCAGAAAGTACAGCCTTTTCTCGGTTTTGTCAGTTACTACCGGAGATTGATAAAAAGCTGTTCAAGTTTTGCTAGAACTCTGATAGAATTGACGAAAAACGTCAATTTCCAATGGAGACGCGCCCAAGATGATGCCTTCAAAGTACTATAACAAACACTTTGTAGTGCACAAGTTGTCTGAAATTTCGACGCTACACTGCCTATCTACGTGTAGTACAATGACCCTTTGGCCCTGTGCTAGGGATAGATGATCCAGTTTGCCAATCGAAAATCGATTACATTTTAGACTTTACAGTCCTCACAGAGTCATCTAGCTAGGACCTAGTAGGGGCATGCCACGGACCACTTTCTGTCCTGACATTTAGTGTCCTGACATTTAGTGTAGAGTGATTCACTTAATTTTACATATTTCTTAACAGTGTAACATTCTAACGAGCTGAATTATAACTTAGTATTTATTATCGAGCTTCTTTAAACTCCCAAGTAAACATTTACCAAAGGTTTGGCTCTAGTTTTGGCTCCCACCATTCGCCTCATGTTACTCCTTTTGGCGGCTCACGCGTGCGTGCCTATAGCATAGCTATCGCCTTCAGTCCCCGATCGTAGCCCTTCGGACTGATTATTCCCGAGATTTTGCCCCTTTTTCCTTCGTTTCATAGATATCCCATTTGCTCGCGATCCCGAGATAGGACTGTACCTATAAGCCCGTGGTAGGCTAACGTTCCCCGTCGGAGGACTGCATCCGAAATCTGCGGAGTTCACGCCATCCCCTGCGGGAGGACAGAAATCCCCTTCAGAGCCTTGCTCGCCCTCGTTGTGCGCTACGCACACCTCGCTCGGCATCAGCCGCTTCTTTGGTTGCTTGACGACTTCAGTCATTCTTTCCCACCTTACTTTTCCTTTTCTTTACATTTAGTCCGCCGGCCCACATCCTGTCCTTGGGCTTCGCTACCTGTTGTTGTTCATATAACTCTTTTCCTTAGCCATTGGATACATAGTGTGGGCTTTTCTAGACACTATGTGTCCTTTGACTCGACTAATCTCTAAAACATCTCTACTAAACCGGTCTGTTAGACCACCGAACTACTTCTCCTCACAGGGCTTAAAGAGAAAGCGGGTCTATCGGACGCTCGGTAGTTGCACTATTACTAACTGCCTCTCCTTTTATTGTCGTAGTTATTCTGCTTTTGTACCCTGTCGGGATGTTTCTTTGAATTGCACTACACTGATTAAACACAGGTGCGTCACAGTATGCAATTGGCGCAGTGCTAGAACAGGACGAGTAAAGTTCTAGAAGACTCGGACCACTATCCCCTAAGATACCTAGAAACCCGAGAAAACTTGTCGCCGAGACAAAAGAGATGGTTGGAAAGATTAGTTAATTTCTACTTCAAGATAATGCCTATCCAAGGAAAGTCACACATAGTGGCGGATGTTCTATCGAGCCAAGCACAAGATGTGCCGTCACCTGATCACTGGAACAATTCATTACTCCAAGAAGTAATTACCAAGACATCCTCGGAATCCAATAACACCTCGACTGTATCATTCACGAACAGTGAGTTAGCGGGGTTGGCAGAAGATTATATTAGGGATGAGAACCTCAGAACCCATTATCAAGATCCGAAAGCTGCCTTCGAGCGTCGAGGGGTACTTCTACTTAGAAGCAAGAAGATCTGTGTACCAGAAGGAAATTTTAGAGTCTAGCTCCTGCCTGGCTATCATTGCACGCCTAACAAGGGAAACCTATAAGGAATAAGCAAGAATATCAACAGAATATCACCAAAGTTTTATTGGAAAATTTTAAGATCGGATGTAATCCGTTACGTTCGTTCCTGCCAATGCCAGAGAACCAAGCAACAAATCAGGACCCCGTAGGTCTTTTACAACTAGAACCCCCGAAACCAAATGGACCCACATAACCATGGATTTCATCACACCCCTCCCAAAGTCGAAAAATAGACACAACGGCGTGTTGACAGTCCCAGAAAAACTTCCTAAGATGATCATAATAATGCCAACGAAACCAAACACAGATGCTCCTAAAACGGCTCTGCTGTTCAAAAATCACATAAACAGACATCATGGATTACCAGAGAATATCATACGTGACCGAGATCTCATCTTCATGAGCAAGTTTTGGACAAAACATTTTGCTCTACTAGGAACAAATATATCCCCCTCCTCTGCATACCACCCACAAACTGATGGACAGTCGGGGATAATTAACAGGAAATAGAAGAAATGATCCGTGCTTTCGTTAGCTTCGATAAATTAGATTGGGATAATTAACTAGTAGACTTTGAAGCTGCCTACAACTCCTCTGTGAATGTAACCGCAACTTTGCCACCATTTTTCCTCAATTAGGACTTCAACCAAGAACAGTACTGTCGGATTTTTTAGCGTCAGATAACACAGCGGCAGTAGGTTTCCCAAAAGGTATGCAAGAAGTATTAAGGAAAGCCCGGAATCAAATCCAAAAAACCAATGAATCTACCTCAAAAACTGTAAACAAGAAGAGAAGGCCGTCTACGTTCAAGATTGGTGATAAGGTTTGGCTATCAACAAAGAACTTCTCACTCGAAGATGCTGCTGGATCACGCGAACTGAACCCAAAGTATTGTGGTCCCTTTGAAATCACAGAAAATATTATCGGTGTGACGTTCCGTCTGCAGTTTTCACAACCGATGGTTGACAGAGGAATAAGTCATTCGTTCCACTGATAGAGGGAAGGAAGAGATGTAGTGAGGGAGAGAGAGGGAAAGAAAGAGAAAATGGGGTTAAAGCGAGAGTGAGATAGAGAAACAGTGACGGACCAAGAAAGAGAGTTGAGAGTAGAGAAGGTGATGAGGAATTTTAGTCAGACAGAACATAGAGGGAGACCAGGGCTTATATAGACCTCGAGGTGAGTCGACTGGTGCTTTCGGACGATCAAGAGAAGTTTCTAGAAGCCATGTAGACGACGGTGGGAGGCTAACCCTAAACCTGCTTGAGCTGATCTAAAGAAGATCAACTCAAGCTTACAGCACTCTACAGTGCAAAAGCGTAACGGTCTAGTTCTAGGTTGTACATTAAACTACAGTAAAGGACGTCTGTAAGCATCTTTGCTAGATGTAAGCTTTCACCAGAGGTAACAGAAAGTAATTACACTAACACCACGCTAGCCTGTTGAAATCGTTCTTTGAAGATGAATTCAGCTGACAAATTCCACCTCCCCCAACTCTACAATTTCACAATTTACATGAGGAATAAGAAGTTGAATCTATACTTGCTCACAGGAAAGAACGTGGAAAAAATAATTTGCTTGTCAAGTAGAGGGGGTACGGAGATGTTGAGAACTCGTGGCTTCCAAATCATACCTTAAGAATTCACAAGAACATTTGAATAGATACAAGCAGAACCTCAAGAATCGGGGCAATTCTTCTCCGTAGGGGGATTGATGTTGTATTTCACTTCACAGGCCTTACAGCTTTACACGAATTTATTGCATCTACTGTGCTGTAGATTCAAACAACCGGTAACCTTACAACCAGGGCTACTAGGCACTTTGCCGTCAGTTCACTTTACCTTGCTGTTTTGAACACAGAGTTTGACCCCATTGCTACACTTTGAACACTTACGGGCGTGTTGCACACTGGGATATTATGCATTGCTATCCATGCCATTTGGACCAATGTACGTCTTACATCTTGTCAGAGTATGTCACTCGTGCCGACTACAATTCTGAAAGCGCTACTTACGACACCGGCAGGGCTGTTTTACGGGAAAACCTTCACATTCGCTATTGTTAGAATACATTTTCCTTTAGTATGTAGATATCTATAGTTCCATTTAACCTCTGGTTTGAGGCGGCCGGCTTAACCCAGCCATATTCAACCAAGGTGTCAACCAAAGTTCAACCTAGGTCTGCTCGTGTGCGCTCAACACTCCACACGGATGAAGCTAGGAAACAACTCAAAAGATTGCTTGCGAAGACTGTTCCGGTAACTCAGGCCTCCGTGGCTAACCCATTGGGTAGCCTTCGTCGGTTAAAGGTCGTCACGGTAAATGCGTACGGGACGGAGAAACATGAACTATTGCACACTGTAGCCGTTCCAAATATCATGTCATGGGATGTTTGAAGGAGACTGGCACCAGTCCCTACAGCCACGGACCGTCAAGTGACCGTCGCGGACGGGACGTTTGCCGAATTTTTCGGTTGCGTGGAAGAGATCCCAGTATCTTGTGAACCGTTGGTCGTGCCGTTGTATTTCTTGGTAGGCGTAACGCCCCGTACGATGCCATTATCTGAAGCCCGACCCTGAAGTCTCTGCTGTCGAACCTTGACTACGGACGTCCACAGGTTACGATGGCGGTTGGGAAGAGGTAGTTACTTTTATCACTACTCAGCGAGCCTCCCGTGATCGATGGGGAGCACACTGGCAGTGAGTATTTCACATCCCCTGACTAGTCGCAAGAAGATGAGTTTCCCGTTTTATCCTCATTGGGGTCGGGTGGCAGTGATAGTGGACCGGATAGTGAGCATGAGATGATGCTTCCTATCCTGAACAAGGAACCTTACGAGCCGGATTTGAGAGGATGCATAGAGGTTGGAGAGTCTAATGGGGAAGACGGGTATGCAGAACGGGCTGCTCTACTCGCCTCGAAGGTTAAGAATCTGGAAGGAAAGGACCGGAGGGCACTAGTTAGGTAAATCAAGGACACAGGCGCCATAGCTTGGGATATCCACGATCTCGAGCTGGCTAGCGTTCCGGTGGTATAATGATTTGAGTTGATGGACGATACCCTGATTCACTCAAGGGCTCACCAGATGCTCCCCAACCACAATGCAGTCGTGAGAAAAGAAGTGAAAGAGCTGCTGGAAGCAGTTATATTCACGCGCGTCACTTCGGCCTGATCATTCCCTGTCTTTATAGCGACAAGAAAGATGAAAGGTCCCGTTTTTTGTGTCGACTAGCGCCAGCTTAGTAGAGTCATGAAGCCTGACGTTGGCCCTTGCCAAAGATAGAGGAACTTTTCGACGACCTCGCGGGTGCCAGAATCTTCACGATGTTTGATCTCTAAACGGCAGGTGCGGATATCGAAAGAATTAAAGGAAATGGCGACATTTGTATGTCGCTATGGAATTTAAAAAGTTCGAAGTGATACAATTCGGGTTAATGGAACCACCTTCGACGTTCCGGAAGATGATGGACGGTGTTCCTCAGTACTTGCTGTTTGCAATGGTTTATGTAGATGAAGTCGTTATATTCTCCAAAACATGAAAGAACACGTATGCCATTGCAAGAAAGTCTTTGAGATAGTTAAAAAGGCAAACCTAAAAGATTAAGGTGACCAAGTGCAGTTTCGCTCACTTGGGGTAAGTCTGCTCGACCAGGTCGTCAAAACCACTGGGTGAAAGTTGAAGAAGAAAAGAACAAGACACATTAGAGGCACCAGCTCCAAATAATGTAACATAATTTAAGAGTTTCCTCGGTCTGGCCATACTATCGCCGGTTTATGAGTAATTTCGCAGAGAATTCGGCAATTCTGCATGTTGCTACGCCCTTGAAGAAGCCCTTTAAATGGACAAAAGAGATGCAGGAGGCTTTCTAGGATCTCAAGAAGAAGCTGTCAATGCCGGCGTTACTTTCCTTTCCAAACTTTGACTCCTTATTCTTTGTTGAAACGGATGCGTCTTCAGTGTCATTGGAGTTAAGCTGGCCCCGAAGAAGATGGATGGAAAAGTACACCCGATTGAATTCGTGTCCCCTACAATGACCGATCAAGAGCGCCAGTACTCGACCAGCGAAAGGGAAGCGCTTGGTGTCTTTTTCGCGTTGACGAATTTCCTGGTCTACCTACTCTCCCAGAAACCTCTTGTTATTTAAATCGATCACCAGGCTTTGCAAACCGGGCTTTGCAAACCGCGTTCAAGAAGAAGTATATCCGTGGAAGATTGGCACGTTGGTTAGATCTGATGGCCGAGTACAACATCGGGTTAAGTATCGCCGGTGTTCTTCGAATGGGGCAGCGAATTATCTCTCTCGTCGGCCTATAGAGGCAGAGAGTAAGGAAGTAGATGGGAATTTGAAGGATGGATTTCGTTGCCACCGTTCATTGGGCAAACCCCTAGGCTATCCAATTTGGGGCCACAATTGTTGGAGTGGCAAGATTCTTGGCAAGGGAGCAGATTCAAGAGACAGATCAGAAGAGAATAGTCGCTATAAGGCGAAGTTCAAATAAATTTATGCTGTGGAACGACACCTTGTCCGGAGGGGAAAGGGTGGCCTTCGAGTCGTGTCGACCCCTGGCCAGTGTTGCGGAAACTATGGCTACACTCCATGAAGAAATAGTAAATTCGGACGTGGGATAGACATGAAAGTTCTTAAGAGATCGCTTCTGGTGGCCCGGAGTCTATTAAGATGTGACAGATTGTGTTAGTTCATGCGACGGTTTTCAACACGCGAGAAGGCTTCCGACGTACCACAAGAGCCTTCGAGCACCAGTCGAGGGGTCATTCGAGACTTTCCCTATCAACTTCGGTGGCCAATTCAAGCCGTCCAAGACTGGGGAAAGTTTCGTGCTGATTGAGGTGGAACATCTGACGGGTTGGCCGATTGCAAGTGCAACAGAGGATTCGACAGCAATTAACGTTGTAGGATTCATTCAGCAGGAGATAGTTATCCTATTCGGACCACCAAAAAGGATTGTTTCACACAATGCCACCGCCTTTATGGCCGCTTCGGTGCAGAAATTCATGCTCAGTAATGGCATGGACTCGCTTACGCTTCGGTGGCGAACCGGAGGGTGGAGAGGATGGTAGGAACAATCAAGCGTTCTATTAAGAAGTCAATAGTTTGAAGTGGAGGAGATTGGGCGGAGGCACTTCCACAAGTTCTTTAGGGTTATCGAAGTCTTGATTGTGGCCCCACCCCATCTCCTTTCCGCATGATATATGGCGTCAACCCAGGAATGTTAGCGAGCGACGCAATGGCGCTCCTCGCCGATGCAGGCTCTCATCACAGGTAACTCGAGATGTTCGGCGAGTCGTGCGTGCGCGCTACTGCGGTCGCTAAGTACGGGGTACTTAGGAAATGTAAGAGGAAGGAGAAGAAGTTTGCAGTAGGATATGAAGTGCTGGTGGTACATGGTCGGGCATTCAGCAAGACTCGCAAATGGGAAGCGTTTGACTCGTACTTCTACGGACGAAGCCATGTTACCAAAGCTAATCACCCACGGTACGAATTGGTTTCGTCTACGGGTCGCGTAATGAGCCAGGAAATTCACCCTTGAAGGTTATTTCGTTACGGGAAGCGTCCTGATCACTTACTCCAACACTAGTGAGAGAAATGGTAAGCAAGGGAAGAGTGCAGATAGGAAAGAAGTGGTTACCGGGATCCGTTGTTCGGCTGGATCCAAGAAAAGAGGAAAGAGGCGGGATAGAAGGAAGAAAATCCGGTGAAGGACACAGTACCCTGCTTCAACACCTGAAAATTCACGCCGCTATTCGACGGATCGGCACCACGAGCACCACCCAATGACTACGCACAGTGCTACGCAGCCTGTTGACACCTGCTTATACCGGTGGTTTGCTACCACACTTCAGTCGTTCGTTGGTGCCGGTAGGAGGCAGTAGTGTGCGGAAGACGCAGAGCGGGCACTGGGAAACGTTGCCGGAGGGCGGCGAGGGGAGAAGGGCGCAGCAGGGTCGGAGGCGGGAGGAGCCTGCCGGCGGGTGGAGCTCGTAGATGGAGGAGCTAGCGGGCGCTTCCGGGCATGAGATGGCGGGGCTCGTCAAGGTGAGGATGTTGGGGTGGTAGGAACTGGTGGGGAACGCAGTGGAGTCAGGACAAGAAGGGAAAAAAGAGAAGGGAAAGGAAGGGAGCCGTGCAGCTGTATGCTGGAGGGTGGCATACAGTCAGGGGAGGCTTTTTGGCGGGGCAGGTGACCCGACGGGAGGCCCAGGGTGGCTCGCTACTGTATGCCGCAACTATCTTGGCGACATAGAAAAGGGAAAGGCCACTGGAAGCTTTGAGTTCTGAAAAAAGGGACAGGCGGAGGTTACGCTTGGCCCGAGCAGGAAGTACTGTAAAAGCAGAAGCATTTCAAATCCCAACACCCGTTACCTGCACCCACTCTACCAGTGAATCATATTAGTATTTTACTGCGTCAGTATCGGGGTCCAGTGCAGGAACCGACTATGTTGCTAGATAAGTGCTAAACGGGTTGTCCACGACGGCCACGTGTACAGGTGTACTGGCCACGAAAGTGTTCGCCAGAGTCGACCAGATCGTGAAGCTAATGCGTCGGTAAATTCTCGTTCTGATGACTCCAACAAATGTATGAAATTTTTCCGCGATGTGCGGGAGGAGGTCTTCTATGAAGCGGATAGTAGCGGGGGAAGGCGAACCAAGGGAATCGAGAGCCAGCGGCTGAAAATCGAAGTTGGGGGCTTGTTTAGGGTTATCGGAGGGCGGGGGAGTCGACGCGACAGTTTGCGTTTCAGGTCAGTGACCTTGTTGCGGTGCGCAATTGACGCAGCATCTCCCGCTTCACGGGTCGCCCTTGATCGTACTTCGGCCTTGAACGGTGATACGACGGTGACGTCGCAGGCGATGGGGCGCTTCGCAGTGCCATCGGGAGCTGGCGGTGGCTGGACGAGGATGTCAGCGGGTCTTGGCTCGGTGCCTGGTACTAAGAGCGGGACCTCAAACTGGCAGTCCAGACCGGCTGCACGGGCGATACGGCCGGCAATGACGTTGCGTAGCGAATCATGCCAGTGTTTGCGACCGAAACCAGAAGGACACAGGTCCACTGCGTGGTCTCCTAGCCTATCCATGGGTCGTTTCCAATGCTCACAGTTCGGAAGGAGCGCATCGGGAGGTGCGAGTCATCGTAGACAGACACCCTAACAGTACAGCAGTGTTACAGACAGCACCAACAGTGCAAAACCTATTTGTGGGACACCGCAAAATGATTCGCGGTAAAATACATAATTTTCAAATCAAATAATAAGCATTTTGGAAAAAAAGAGCTCACCTCGCAGCTAGTGTCTATCCGACCACGCACTGTCCTCATATGAGGCACACTTTGTCCTCATATGAGGACAATTTCCGTTACATTTTGGAAAGGAAAATGTTTTAGAAGCCCGAAATTTTTATTGGAAAAAAGTTTTTTTATGTTTAGTTACAGTACAGTTATTTTTACTGTACATGCGCCCTCGTTTCTGAACCCCCCACGATAATACGAACTATTTTACCTTCCAAAATGAAGTCGTTTTCACAACTTCTTGCAAAGAGCGGAAGCTTGTGAGGGAAAACTGGTCTAGCCTTCACCGAGGTCAACAATCTTGAAAAGTTTGTTTTGATCGGCCATCTACACTCATGAACTAATGCGGAGGGAGAAGAAAGCGCTGAGGTAAAAAAATTTTGTATTGAAAAAGAAGTGCTAAAAGGGGGGGAAATTGGTTTAGTTTACTGCGAGTAATGGAACGGTTGAGAGTCCTCTGTATTTGTAATCAGTGCTAAAAGTAGTCCTCATATGAGGGCAAATGTCCTCATATGAGGACAACGGTCCAATAGACACTAGTCCCCCGTTTTCAGTAGCCCAAATCTCAGCCGCATACCAACCCTAGAGCACCAAACTTGGTCACGGCATTTGGAGTAGAGTTGCGTACAGGGCGACTGGAAAAAGAACGGATGGAAACGGGCTCTAGTGGGACAGAAATGAAACTTTTTTGGATTCAGATCCTTTTACTGGGAAACAACTAATACAAAACCGACCACATCTTCCATTCATTAAAATAACCCAAAAATTTCCCCGACTATTACGAAACAGCCCATCTAAAATATTACAATAAATGAATTTTGAAAACAGTACAGAACGCAACTATGTAAAGTGTACTATGTTCATGTGTTACACACCTCACTATATGCATATATTCATGATTATCGCGGACCACAGTAGCGAGTTCAACTTTTTCGCACTATTTAAATTTCTACGAAATTTATGCGAAAAAGTTGGGAAATGGCCTGTCCCCACAAACACGTACTTGACTGTTACAGTACTGTACAGTAATGTTACTGTGTGGGACGGGCCAGTACTGTACAGTATCTGATTAACGAAAGTGTACAGCATTCATTTATCTCGAGTCTTTTCTACAAGATACTCTGACGGGACTGTTTTAAGAAAGGATCTTTAGCTATTACTTATCTTCAGTGTGCACCGACGGACCGGCTATGGACTACCCGGTTAGCACTTAGCTAGCAATATAGTCGGATCCTGCAGCGGACACCCGTTTTACTGATGCCATAAAGTTACTTCCTATTCATTTGAGAACGAACTAGATGGACCAATTCGGTCACGTGCAGTGGGGCGCGCGATATGATGTCAATAGCCACCGACGACCACAAAGCGTAACTGACACGCTGTTAGATGCGTGTGCGAATCGTAGCGTCCAAGGTGTGGCATTCCCTGGTACACGTGGTACAAACTGATGAATAATGCCGTCTCAGGAGAAGGGGCACCGAGGGAGTCGAAAACCAGAGGCTGGGATCGGAAACCTGGGTCGCGGGAGGGCAGGGAGGGGGGCACCAGGCGTTAAAGGCTAAGATCCATCCTGCTCGGTCATACCACTCACGTGCGGAGCACAAGGACAGACTGAGTCAATGAGGACCAACTAACCGTGTTGAGGCGCTTATGAACGCGTCGGCGTAACACAATGTCGGTCGTTTGGTAGCAGCGGACGATGCGGGCGGTGCAGTCTTCAAGAGGCCGATGGTGGTAGGGAAGGGTGTGCCGAGCGAGTCGAAGGCGACCGGCTGGAACCGGAAGCCGAGAGCTCAGGGACCAGGTCGAGGGGGGGCGCACCGGGAAATCTAACGTTTTAAGTCCGATATCTTCGGGTGATGGGCCGCGTCCGCGGCACTACCGGGAGCATGGGCGGCTTTGGTGAGGACAGAGGGCTTGAAAGGACACCCCACGGTAAGTGCATATTGCCCCAAGAATATGCGACCCGATTACATGACAAGTCTCAATGAAGTAAAGTTTCAGTCCTACGCAGGCACAGGATGGTCTGGCCGGCCGACCTGCGGGGCGGGGGGGCAGAAGAGGAGGTCGGCGGGCCGGAGTTCAGTCCCGGGGACGGAGCGCACGGCCTTAAACCGGCAGTCCAGCCCAGTGGCGCGCACAGATTGAGAGGCGATGGCGTTGCGGTGGTGGTGTCTGTGGAGGCGGCCAAACCCGTGCGGGCAGTGGTCGGCTGCGTGGTCTCCCCAGGCATCGTGGGGCTGATGGCATTGTTGGCAGCGGAGTGGGAGTCGGAATAAAAGGGCATGACGAGCCAATGCGCCTGAGAGACCGACGCGGTGGCAGGGTGGGCGGTGAGGAGGGCAGTGCCCGGGCTGCGGCGAAAGGCCTGTTCACGGGTGCGGAGACGGCGGCCTTGGTTGAGTGAATAGGAGTCTAAGATGTACACTGTCGGATCCGACAAATACGGCTATACCACGTCATGTGAATATGCTGTTGCAAAAGATCACTTGAATGCCGCAGGAAAACTACAATGACTCCTCTCTTCCGACGGTGATGACTTGACGATACGCGAAACTCTTGGGAGTTTTATGAACAGTGTCTGGGATGAATCCCACTCATGCCTTCTCTGAGGCCCGCTGACCGCTTATCACTAATCTACGTTCTCTCACAAATCCAAGACTTTCGTTGCTGGCCTGACATCCATATGTACATCGCATCACGCAACTCCTCCAACGCGATAAAGTTAACACTTTTCTCCTCGGAGCGTGTGTGACTTTCTTACGGGACAGGACACATACCCGACTGCAGGCAAGGGCGTTTCATCAACTGGAGGGAGATGGTCTAAAATTCCACGCCCCGCCGCCTCAATACACCCAGCACGGGTCAAGTGTCTGCAGAAAAGATCACACGCATATTGAGTTGTCGATAACTCCACCCTCTCTCCAAATTTCCCAGCATTTCACCATTCCATTCAGCCATACAACCCACACCTCAACAGGATATCCCGAGCATCGTTCGATCCCTCCGTTCCACGACACACATTCCTGCAATTTGAGTTCGAGGTTCCCAGAGACTAGGAACCTCTTGCATCGGTCCCATCTTCAACAACTTGTCCACAAACAGCTTTTCTGGCTTTGCCTTTCAGGACTCGAAGAATCACGACCCCCAATCCCGTTATCGCTATTGCCAGCGCACCCAAGGACACTATCTCTTCAGCCTTCAGGGGCCATCCGGAAGACCACAGCTCGCCTTCCGTCTCGAAAGTGATTCTATCAAACTCTTCCACCAAAAGCTTTTTCTGCTCTCCAGACTTCCCTGCCGAGGTTCGTCTAATGTCCTTCACTTGATATAGTATCAACTGCCCTTGTCTTCCGACGAGAAGCAATCTGTAATCGTCATCCTCGTCTTCTCCATCCATACAGCCCTTTTTCCCTTCCTCGCTTTCGCATCCCTCGTAATCTACTCGAAACTCAACTCCACCATCCTCAGTTTCCACCCCACTTTCTCTAATGTCCGCTGCTTTTATCCTCTTGCCACTCTTTTGTCTCTCTTCGAGGTCTGCCCGGTTCTATCTTTCTCGTTCCCAGTACCGCCCAACTCCACTCTACATCGCCCCTGGCTCCTCGTCCATCATTATTCTCCTTCCTTTCATTTCCTCCTGCTCCGCCACAATGCAGCGACCCAATCCAATCCAGTATTCCGTCCCCACCTCCATCATCATACAAGGGGAGTACAGACCCCTCATCGCCACCGCTCGCTCCCTCCATGCAATCAAAAAGACTTTCCCTCACTCCCATTTCAGCGCAAAACGCAAACGGACCCCCGCCGTGCCATCTCCTTTGCCTCATCCTTGCGTCCATACGTGGTCTCGCTGGCCACAGCAACAACGGCTCTCCTCCGGACCCAATGCACCATCCAACATCTCATCTTTGCCGAAGCCATATCGGACCATCTTCTTGCCTCCGGACGACCGGAGCGGTACAAGATACCACCGCCTTCTCTGCTTTCATAATAGCAAAGGTGCCATCAATTGAAGCTGAGGCGAGTAGTTCTCCATCTGGTGAAAAGGCTACGCACGGAATATTGTCGTCATGAACAGCGGGTTGGACAAGAGGGGCAGTGAGGTACAGATCCTGATCAAAAAGCAAATAGATTAGCGGCAGAGAGCTGAACGACGCGACGGGATTGTTACTAAAAGCAATGCTTTCCTCTTGACGGGCGTGGTCATGATACACATCCAGACCCCAGGCACTAACATAGCGGAAGCGACGGAGACGGATTTGCGAGGTTTTCCAAAAGCATCACAGTCTGTGCGTGCGGTAGGCAAATGAAGAAAGGACAGGGATGCGGGCTCGGATGGGCGCTCCTGTCCGCCGGCGAGAAGAGGAGGGGACCAGCGAGGGACGATTTGAGAGTGCGGGTGTTGTTGATTGTGGTGGGTTGGGGAAGGAAGGGAGGCGACAGGTTGAAGGGACAGGCCGTTGGAACGGACTATGCGGTACACAGAGAGGTGTGATGGAATGGGCAAAGTAAAGATGGATGTCGTCGGTGGAGAGAAGATTTAGACGATACGAGGAATGCAGGCGGGGAAGTCGTGACGGTGGGGTAGGGAGGGTCGTGGAGTCGAGAAAGAGGGTGAACAACTTGGACAGAGAGGCCACGTAGGGGGGAGGGTTTGGAGGCATGATGCGTGAGTCAGCAGCGGTCTTGCAGCAAGTTTGGAACAACAGAGTTTAGTGTTAGACGGGAGAGAGGGCGCTGAGGTGCAGGCGTGACGAAGACTGAACTTGCGCTGCGACGAGCACGGGCATTCCATTTCGGTTTTGGGCTTGTCATGGATCCCATCACGCACAGACTTTTGATCCACAGCCCTCGAATTCTAAACCTGTAATGCACTGTACCCTTCGAAGGGTACAGTAAAGTACTGTACAGTCCTATCCCACTGCACACTTTCATCACTGCCGAGTTCAGAGAAAGTCAACCAAATCAACCCCTGTCGTCTTTGCAAACTTTCATATGGCCATCATCAACCCTCCACTACCTCTTCCCGCACTTGTCAAAGCGCTGCGCGATCCACCTGCCGCCAATAACCGCCTACCTCCATCTCCCCATCCAGCACGCTTACAACACCAAGTCCTCCCCAGTACCTCACACCCTCACTCCGTCTTCTTCCTTTCACCCGTTACCGTGCCCCGTCCCTTCATTACCCAATTATACCCGCCCGCGCCAACCCCCCGCCAACCAATGGCCCGACCCAATACACCATATGCCCATCCCACTTTCCCTCAAACACCGCCAACGCGAGAACCAAGCAGGGTTCATACAACTCCAGTCCACTCGCCCCCCACAGCCAACGCACCGACAATAACCCCCGTCACCAAACCCCAACGTTTCACCCTTGCCCTTTCCTCAAACAAATGCTTCATCATTATAACGGCCACACAAACCACCCCGTCAATACAGCCTCAATTCCCACCGCTAATTGCGTCGAAACATCCTTATGTGGCATCGGTGGGTCAAATGCACCTCGCGCATAGTCCGGAAATACCTGCCCGGCGAATGAACGGATGGTAGCAACGCCGAGGAAATGGCCGACGAATTGCGCCACGATCATGATCAACGCGTGGGGGGTTTGTAAATCGTGCGTTAAAAGTAGTGTTAATGTTACGATCGGGTTGAATGGCGAGCCGAACGAAAGGCTGAGCAGTTCCCAGATTGCCATGATCACGACAAAGAGTGAGAGGAACAGTGGCATTGGAGGAACGCTTGCTAGTGAGGGAGAGAGTGAATGGAGCAAGGGGGATGTGCTTAGCGTAAATGTGAGCAGGATGAAGAAACCCATAGATAAACTGCGCAAAGTTCCAACAGGAATAGGCGGTGGTTAGGATGGCGGCGAAGGTGATGCATTTGGATCGGGAGCATGACGAGGGGCGCGTTTGGGGATGGGTGGTGCCTGCACTGGGTGGTTAACTTGGGTCAACGGCGCAAGTTTGGGCGCAGGGCTGTGAGGTTCGTTATGGTGTGGTGTTGGGGAATGGCCTCTGTAGTGGCTTAGAATGTAGAGGTTTTTTTTGACGTTGTGTCACAATCTTTGTTCCGCACAGTACCATGTTGGAAATTTTTCAAACTCACCTTCACAAAACACTTTGCTAGCGAATGCTTGCATTTCGAAAGCATCTTTACCCTGCTCCTGTTGCCTTCTCCGCACTCGCGGTTTCGGCGCATGATGAGTCATCCACCGTTTCTATGCAGCGTATCGAGCCGTACGATTCGACACCTCCGATAAACAAATTGCAACACATCATTTTACTGTAGCGGATCCTCATCACCACGCTCCGCCTCATCGCCGCCTCTTACGCAAAGCATTCTACTCTATTGTTCTCTTTCACAGGCACATTACACTAGCAGGGAAAGCCCTCTAAAATCCAAAGTAAATTCTACATCAGACTAGGTTAGATGAATGTCGCACTCAACAAAAGGGCATTGATATATACGTTTGAAACCTTTCAGCCATGAACAACCTTTTAGTGATGCAGGCATCGAAAGGACCCTATCAGGCACGTTCCCGTGACACCGCAAACTTAGCGCCAAACTTCATTAAACGCTTCATCGCAACGCCTCCTCCGCACATCAACACATCAACACAACCTGTCATGTTGCTATGTCACAGGCAAACCTACCGGAATGTCCCGCATATGTACAACCAGACCTGCTACCTCGGGTATTTCCTTGAAACGGAATAGAACTGCCGCTACCTCACCCAACTAGTCACTCGGAAGCTCACTAACGATCAGTTGTGTGCGAACACACAAGAAGCTCCATCTCTGCAACCCTGCTTAGTCCCAAAATACTTGCATCTCTTCCTCTGTTTTGACCCTTGCTCTTTGGCCTTGTGATTGTTTCCACTCGATTACTGTTCCCGCTAGACTTCCCACCTTTCCCTCCTTTCTTCGTATTCCCCATGGGCACAGGACCTGGACCCATCCCAAAAGGCATTGGCATCCCCATTGGCGGCGGCATGGGCATACCCATTCCCATCGGCAGCATATTCGGTCCAATTCCCATCGGAGGCGGCGGAATTGGGGCCATGAACGGAAATCCGTCGATCATTCCTCCCTGTTGCACATGCTGCGGAAACCCGGGGGGCATCTGCCCAGGATGACCAAAAGGAGGCTGCGGTGGGCCCATCCCACCGTTCCCTATTCCCATTCCCGGTCCTGCGCCCATCCTGTCATCCATACCTTGACCGTGCCGGTCGTCCTCTGGATATCCGCCATTAGGGTGGTATCTGCCTTCATTTCTTCCTCTCCCGCGTCCTGATCGTCCGTGCTGGTCCTCGTACATCCCCCCTCTGGCATCCAACTCCGCTGGCGCCCGCCTTCTGGGTATTCCTCTGGATTCTCCATTACCCCGTTGGGCGGCCCGCTATTTTGATTGAAGAGCCCTGATGACCGCAACTTAGAAGGATATGCTGCAGCTTGTCGGGATGATGCGGTCGCTCGCTTCTCTCGCCCATTCTTTCCAGCTGTCTGTTCGGCGTCATTCCCGGCTCGGCCCCTGGATCCACTCTGTCATGCGGATCCATCCTGAAGCCGGCGTCATGTAGGTTCGAGTGGCTCCCTCGGCAATCGGCCCTCTGCTCCTCCCATCATTCTATGATTTCCCATAGAGTCATCATACGCTGCTGCATTACCCCATCGTGCCGACCCTCGCTTCGTGCACCGGAGCCCTGCGACGAATCAGGGACTTCCCCTACCTCAGGTGCCGCGCCATCGCAGAGGGGGAAAGTAGGTATATCAGCTTCGCATCTAATCATTTCGTCGCGTGGCGACTGCAACTCTGGAGGGGGGGACGGAGGCGTAGCAGAGTTTGGATCCCGCTTTCTCAAGTTTGCTCTGTAGCCCTCTTCTACTAGGCTGTAGCCCTCCACGCTATCGGGGTCAATTCGGCATTCAGCTGGGAGAATTATCTCGGCGGATGTTCCCAAGGCCTAGCTGGATGCATATTGTCAAGCTTTCTTTGAAGCTCATCGCGAGCTGTTTCGCGCGCTCCAGTTCCATATCGTGCTCCTTCTTTCGAGCGGCCTCAAACGAGGTCAATTTCTTTGACCCAGACTGCCCCCCGTTACTTTGACCAGCTCGCTCAGCGTCGGCCCGGTTCTGTTCCTCTGTTCTAAGGAGGTGAACTTGAGCCGGACTGAAAGGGATAGTAATCTCTGACTCTGGATCCCACGAGCGCAGCAGTTCAAGGCGGCTGTCAATGAACCTGACATCCACGAGTTTTTCTTCAACGCCCAGCTAACGCTCTTTTTCTTTTTGGGCGCTGCTGCCGACGCTTTTTGCTCGGATGCTACTGGTGCCGCTGAGGATAATCAGAGTCTCCTTTCTCGTCACCCCGGAGGCATTGCTTCCACGGGACCCCGATACACGCCGCGTAGTGCTTTCCCCGGAAGCAGAATTAACATCGACATCAACGGGACTGCTGCGTAGCATTAATTGCATCCCACTTCCAACTGACGCGCCCACGTTTTTCGGAGCTTTGCCGTTATCGTTGCCTTTGCTTGTCGCCGCAGATCCGGCCACTGGTAGTGCCGATGGTGCGGGTTGCGAAATTAGAGGCGTCTCAGGCTTCAACGCCTTTGACTCCGTGTTTCCATCCGCAGCACACTAAAATCCGTCTTTCGTTTCTTAGCAGGTGACTCCTCTCCGTCCGGGACATCGCGCGGGCCTGGCTCTGAAGAAGCATGTTGCTTCTGATCCGGGCCCACTCGCTTCTCGCTATTTTTCCGCACAAAGGCGCAACCAAAAAAAAGTCGCATCGATCCGTCCATCAGATTCGCAGGATTGGATAGCGTTAAGCATAGAGTTAGCATTCAATAAAAGAAATCGGGACAATCAAAGTTAAACCATCAGCTATCCTGAGGTAGCGGGGACCTATTCCCGCAAAAGCAAAGTTAACTTACCCTCTCTTTTCGTCATCCTGAGCTTCGATGGCAATCTCTCTTTTCTACCCTTTCAGTTTTCCTTTTCCTTTCCTGTGGATCATCAGAAACCCTCAGTGTTACCGGGCATTCGTGGCGTCCTCCACCAGTGCCGCTTTTCCTCTTTCACCTCGTGCTTCGACTCTGATAAGCTCTTTTCTTCTTTCGCTTCGACTTTGGGCTCTGGTAAAGTGTTGTTCTCATTCACTTCGATTTTATCTCTGGCAAGATCTTCTTCTCGTTCACTTTGACATTCGACTCGGCAATGGTAACCTTCTCCACAGTTTCTCCTTCATCAGTGACCCCTTATTTCCACCAATCTGTTTTCGAGGGCACTTATTTTCTCATCAGCGTCGTTACCTTCGTCCTTTTCCTCTCCAGTGTCTCCTTGCTCCGAGTCTGGGCCGCTGCCTCCATCTTGAGAAACGGGAGTGTCCAAATTGTAGCGCCCCTCCATTCGAGCGTCGACTGAAATGGGCTGCACTACGTGCATATCGCCACGACATCCTTCTCTGCAGAAATATCAGAGCGAGGGGAAGCGGAGGACGGGGTACTCTCAGATGTGGAAACGGTAGGTGAGGGAGGAGTCACAGTCAGTGTGTTGGTGGCCGATGAGAGGGCGGCCGGGCGGCCGGCAACGGAGCATGGGAGGAAAGTACGGAGTAGAAGTGGTTGTGTCACCCGACATTAGTGCACGTTGGGCAGCTTGGTCTGTTTGAATGATTGATTCAAGACAGCGGATCGAGCCCTGTAAGATGGTGATTGGTGACGCGGTGTGGAGAACGGGAGAGTATGTTACGGGGATGTTGCAAACGGGTTGATCGGTGTTGAAAGGAAATGTTTTCAGTTTGCGACTGTTTGAGTTCTAAGGGTCGAGGATGAGCCTCGATAAATTGTGGGTGGTTGCAAGAGGCGCTCTGTAAAGTAATGTGACGGTTTCGAGGGAGAGTGGTACGTGTTATAGCAGTAGGTGAGTTCCTGTTTTGATTAGGGGAATGTAGCGTGGTGAGGGGTTGGCAGAAGGTGTCACTTTGCGTTGAAAGCGAGGAAATGTGTTAGAGAGGAGAGTTGGGGAAGACAAGAACTGTCGTGGTAAGTATTGTCTATGAGATGTGACGCAGCGAGTGACCATCACAGGTTCGTCGCGTGCACACGATTGTAGCGAGCAAGGTGCTGCTTTGACTGACAAGTCGGGTAAGGGTGGGGGAAAAGGGAAGCGGAAGTAACGGGTAGTAATCTACACACTACTTGAAGGGAGGGTGAAGCGAAGTAGCGTGTGTTCTACTTTCAGCGGTGTCGATTTTGGGTATTTCGTCGAGACGATGTAACTAGCGGAAGGGATGGCAGTCGGCTAATGGGGGGTGAAATAGTTCAATCCAAAGCCTAGACGACCGACGTGAAAGTGGATGAGGAAAAGTACAGACTTGAACTAAACTTCCGCGCCGCACGCCTCCGTGCGGATTTGGCGGAAATAAAATAGTGAAATGAAAACCAAGCGAAGTGCGTTCTTATCACCAGAGGCAGGTCTTTCATGCACTACCTGCCTGACCCCGTTTTTGCCACTCCTGTCTGCACTATGTACCCACTATGCACCGGCCATAGGTTGTCAACCATTGTCCGTGTGGACACCACAACGCTATTTCCAAGACACGTGTGAAAAAATGACAAGTCATTTTTTTTGCCCGAATTTTTTTTAGTTTTTCAACTGTCAGAAAACGAGCACATCATATGTTGATTTTTTTTCGGTGGCCATTTTAACAGTTTTTTCAAGATTTCTTCGTTGGCGACGATTGCGCCCGCTGCAAGGCCCAGCAGGATTACAAATTTTAAAGAGCAACAATTCCTATTTTTTTTCGAGAATGAAATAATGTTAGGAAAGGTTTTTTTGAGTTTTTCACAGAATGCACTAGGGTAAATCGTTGGTCTCTCGATATCACCCTCCAAATCTAGTGATGGATGATTCCGAGTTGTTTCAAGAGTCCAATCAAACGGCCGCAATTGGTTTACGGCGAATTGAATGACTACACATGGGGGCCAGAAACTGCCCAAACGAATTTGTTGCTTACCCTACAGAATCGTTTTCAGTATGGACAAGAACCTCGGAATGGAAGGGTGGATAGGGTCCACGATGGCCAATGACAAAAGAGCATTGCAATCAGCACAAGAATCTTCCCCGTTTTTTTTAATACATTAACGGTATTAATGTTAACTTTTTAATATTGAACGGTACTCAAAAATATTGTCGGCCACGAAACCCTCCAGAATTCGGCCAGCTTATTTTTCGTTTCTACGCACGGGATTGTGTCATACTGGCTACTTTGTGCAACGTACTACGTTTGAAATACAGAAATTTACAGCAAAGTACAGTAATGCGTAACACCGTACTGTTATGGCAACTCTAGAACACCGCTGTACTGTACAGTATTAGGCCTTTACTGTAGCAAGTGACATTACAGTCAACGTTCAGATGCTGTACAGCATTTGAGAAAAATATCGAACGTTACCCAGCTTTTCAAATTACAATTCGCTTTGGTTTTTTTTGGGGGCAAGTACACGTAGGCACAGCGGAACACCAATTAGGTAGCAGCTTGGAACATCAAGCCCTCGACGGCAAAAGGATGCATGATTAGCTGCTTTCCTATTTGGGACAGTACGGTACTGTACACTGCTGACTGATGCCATACGACACCCCCCCGTTTCGCTGATATTTGCTACTTCGAAACGGTAAATTAAAAAACCGTTTCAACCAATGAAAAGCTTGCATAAAATAACGTTAGGAAGATGCCCTTTAAACGGTAATATACACGTGGCATCGGTGTAGTCCTTTAAAAACAGAAACGGGGGGTGACTGATGCCATACGACATGTGCTCTTATACTTAAACTAACTTGCTTTTAGAGCGTTTCAACACTCTCCATTGACATCCTCCCAAGCCGCCCTGAGCCACAGAGTAAACATCTATCAAGCCCGTCTATTAAGGATGCCTAAGGGGACGCAATTGAGCTTAGAAGAGCGCGCCCAAATTTCAGGCTTGAAAGAAGCTGGTCTATCAATCCAGGCAATTGCTAGGCAGCTTGGTCGATCGCGAGCCGTGTATCCTCATTTCTCAAGAGCCCAGCAACCTATGGCACCAGAAACGCCCGAGCGAATCGGAAGAAAATGACTGCAAGGGATGAACGGAGATTGCTTAGGGCAGCAAGTAACTCCACTAAGAGCTCAAGAACATTAAGAAATGAACTCAACCTCCCCATTTCCGCAAGCCGGACAAGGGCATACCTCAATGGTTCAGGGTTTCTACGTCATAAAAAAATTAAAAGGCAGCCTCCACTTCAACAGAGGCACCGGGATGCCCGTATTAAATTTGCAAGGAGTCATTCAGACAAGAGCGCGAATTGGTGGGGCAAGGTGTTTGGAGCGATGAAAAAAGATTCAACTGCGATGGGCCGGACGGAATTCAGTGCTATTGGCACGATTTGAGGCGCGAGGAATTGGTTTTATCTAAACGGCAACATGGGGGAATGGAGTTATGGTTTGGGCAGCTTTTTGCGCACATGGAAGGACGAAGTTAGTGAAGGTGACTGTTCGATTAAATGGAGGGGAATACGTGAAGATTTTAGAGAAGGATTACTTGACTGGGCCGATGAAGAGTTGCCAATTGGATGGATATTTCAGCAGGATAATGCCCCGCCCATGCGTCCAAAGTAGCTGAGAAGTGGTTTAAAGATCAAGGAATATCCGTTCTAGAGTGGCCAGCTCGTTCTCCAGATTTAAACCCTATAGAGAATCTTTGGGGCATACTAGCCAGGGCCGTTTATGCCAATTCAAGGCAATTTTCTACTGTGCAGGAACTCATGGATTGTATCACTGAATGTTGGGACAATATTGACCCTAATATTGTCCAACGGCTGGTGAATTCAATGCACAATCGCTGCATTGAAGTCATTGCGAGGCAGGGTGGAATGACAGATTACTAGTTTTGTTTACAGTTCTTGTCATAGCCAATAAGGCGTAGGGTGTCGTATGGCATCAGTCACCCCCATTTTTAGAGATGATGCACTATTTCTTGCCAAGTTATCTGAATTTCCATGTTTGTACGTTTTTTTATATAAAAATGCCGTACAAATCGATTGCCACCATTATTTTTAAACAAAACTGAAGAGAAACATCAAACTGAGAAATTGGGGGTGTCGTATGGCATCAGTCAGGAGTGTACAGTACAGTACTGCACTTTTCTGTACTGTATACCATTCAAGCACAGTTTCCCTCGTGTACTATACTGTACTGTACTGTACTTTACAGTGAAACTGAGCTGGTGTCACAGTAATGTACTGCAGTATACCGCGTCATACCTTGCAGTAGCACAGTGTGCAGTAGCACAGTATGATGCGGTATGTGCAGTAGTACCGTATATTTTTTATCATTTCGAGACGAAAATATATATACAAAAATTTAAAAAAATACGGTACTATACCTTTCCTCGCTGCAACTGCAGCACTGAATTCAAGAAACGCTATTTTCTAGCTAGAGGCAAGTTTCTCAAATTTACTAGCTAGGTACCAACCCACATATCTACCACAGTAAATAAACCCCCTATTTCAAAAACAAGTAAACAAGAGAGTTTCATAAGTTCACCGTACTGTCCCGTTACCGACAAATTCAACAAGGGAAAAGGATCAGTACCTGCCTTTAACAGATGCGGAAGAATCGTATGGTCCCAATCGATCCCGCCTAGTAGCAACGGCCCGGGCGTAAGGCATCAATTGCCGTCGATCGGAAATTGCAGTCAGCCTGATTGACATCAGCCCTTGTAACAAATTAACAGCTCAAAAATAAAACTACACACAGCAGTAGGTTAAAATTGGAAGGTAATACTTTGCTGCATTAGTATCGGGGGTCCAGTGCAGGAACCGGCTATGTTGCTAGCCAAGTGCTAACCGGGTTGTCCACGTGGGCCACGTGCACAGGTGTGCGGGACACGATAGCGTTCGCCAGAGACGACCAGATCCTGTAACTAACGCGTCGGTAAATTCTAAGTCTAACAACTTCAACAGATGTATGCAATTTTTCCGCGATGCGCGGGAGGAGGTCATCTATGATGGGTCCAACTTCTCAAGTTGCAGTGCGCGTCAAAAATTTTGAATTACCTGTATCCCTAGTCTAGTCAACCACAAACACATGTATCACGAACAAAAGTTCGCCTGAAGACTGCCACCACGCCGAGATCAGTCTTCCTTTTCCATTTTGCCCACGATAGGTTGCAGATCATTTGATAGCCTTTGCCACTGATTTGTGACGCCGCACATCGGACCAAATCGCATAGCTAAGCTTCTGATGTATCCGAGTCTTCACTCCTCCCGCCGAGCATGCGATTCAAGATGCGACTGCTGCGGCTTACAGTATCTCTTTGTGACCTTTGAGGTTGTCTCAGAAGATGATCCTGGCGAGTCGAAAGCTAGCGGGACAAAATCTCATCCCAGCCTCGATCGTGCCTGGAGTGCCTCGCCAGGAATGGCTGCCATTTTTGCGGCTAGGTCCCTCTTCTCCCGTTTTCCTGCCGCATTGGCGACGGCTCACGCTTGCCTTGCTCCCATTGCCATGGAGCTCCCCTGGAATGGCGAAGATATGGTGATGGCGAACTCCACTGCGAGAGAGGACGGGGCGTTCGTTGCGTCGGGCCGCGCGTGCATCAGAATGACCGTATGTCGCGCGTTGAGTCTAGGGAGTAGGTACTTATCTTCGTATTGGACAACTCCTACTGCCTTCAATTCTCCCGTCTAAATGCTTTTACAACTGCCGTGTGCCGGTTGGTCCATCCGAGACCTTTGTTGCACAGGTCTGCCTCATGGTCTCCTAGGGGATCCATGGATTGTAGATCATCTCTTCAAACTAAATTCAAAGCCCAAAAGTTGGGCACGAGGAGTTCGTTTACTGGCCTGCCTTGACCCGTCGATGTAGTCACAGGGTCACGGAGGCGCTGACCCGTTTCTGTTTTCTCCTTTCCTTCTCTCCGAACACCGTTTAGATTACCCCCGCTAGAAGTGTCAGAAAACGAAGTAAACTACCCCATCATTCCCCTCTTTACTGTAACAGATACGCTGGCTGATACCGAATCCACTTCTGTGGAGGTAGTGAGCGTGTACGTGAAAGATAGATTAGGCAGGCGCTGATGGTGCTTCAGTCTACCAGCATGTAGAGGGGAGACCAGCAACGAAACAAGCCATATTGAAGGTTGATGCCGATACGGAGTGTCGCAATAAAAGATTACCTAACACTTTCGAAAACCGTTCCATCGCGCAGCTGGCAACAGTTCTCCAAGTTCCTTGAGGACTGTGAACGTCACCCGATGCCAGCCTTCGAGCGTTGAGACGGGGACCCGAACTAGCTTGCTTTTTCCCGACAATTTAGCAAGAAATCCATGGTATTTCCGCTTCTTCTCCGCATGGGTTGCGTTATAACCCTTTAAAATATTATTAAAGCAAGCAGTAGATTGATCGAAAAGGGAGAAAGGTTTGGGTGTTTGGCTGTTTGGCTGTTTTACTCTTGGAAGATATATCCGATCCGTATGACCATAGATGTTTCGTTCCTCCCATGCTTCCTAAATATCCCTCTAAATGATTTGTAACAGTACTTGTTTCCTATTTAGATTGATTAGTTTTACCAATGATCTACTTGGGTGCAACATGCGAAGTCATTGAAGACCCCTAAAGTAACTGAAAAACAAAAAAACTCAATAAATTAGGTTTGAATAGGGTGGCCAAACCCATGTTGCGGGGCGCGACACATTATGGACGCCGCGCACGTCGACCATATTGCATAACTTAGCTTCTGATTGATCCGGGTCTTCACTCCTCCATCTTTTTCAGATAAAAGGCTGAGCTTCCAAGTCGCATATTTACCTCTCTCAACAAATGGTAATGTGAAAATGTGCAAGTATTTCTGATCCCGTGTCACCATAATTGAATCAAAATAAACCATTATCTACAGTGCACGAAATTCATGAACAATCTGTTTTCTGACTTCGGGTTCGAGCGATGGAGACCTACGGTATGGATGGTTAGAGCCGTGCTTACCCAAAGGCACGCTGCTGCGGCCGTCATGTCCAACACGGCATGCCCGCTCGCCGGCATTGAGCCGGCCCTGTAAGGAAGGTCATGTACTGTAGGGTTATCCATCAGCGACGAGTTATCCCGCATAACGCATTAGCCGCGTGGATATAACCGACCACATCTTCCATGCATTAAAATAACCCCAAAATATCCCCTTTCTCAATTTGTACTATTAGTAGTATTTGCAGTAGATATTGAATGCATTAAACTTCTCCCACTCTCTAGATACAGCAATACCCATATTACATCCACATTCATGTTTTTGTTTTGCAGTCCTTCAATTGGGATATTTTAATATCCCTAATAGAGAGCTTACGCACAAAGAATTCAGAAATGAAACTGCCAAATTTCAGCAATAGAATTACAGTCTGTAATTCAATTGCAGAATTCTGGAATGAAGTCGTGAGGTAAATTGCTGAAATGTGACCAGTTAGTGAAGACCCGTGAGAAATGGTTGTGAGAAATAAAGATCGTGCAGTAGGAGTTTTCGCGCCAGTTCATGCGTAAACACGTTTTCAAATTTCAGAAAAATAATTTCAGAAATACTTTTCAGAAATTTATCATACTACCTATTTCTGAAGACCTTTCAGAATTCTGTTTTTGCGTAAGCTCACTAATGCCAGAAATTTTCGCTCAGTATACAGAACAACAACTTTGAACTAGTGTAAGTTCATCGTAAGTTGCTTCTATTCCATTTCTAAGGCAACAGGGATACTCTCTGAATGTGGGACTGTAATGCCACCTTTGAACCCGATCGGTTCAGTGGTTCAGAAGTTATGGGTCTGACAAAATTTTCCCAAGGATGGACAAAGGGGGTCGAAAAATGCCCATCGCACAGTATACTGTGCAATAAAGCTGCACAACATTTACCAGGACCTCATCTAGTCTGACGAGCTAAGTCTTGCGTCTTTTGTTGAGAAGCGTTGCTCCACCACGTCCGTGCCCACGACTCTGCTTCCGCTTCGCCTTCAAGGCGGTAGACCTGGTCGTGATTGGGTCGGAGGAGATCTGGACGTCCAATTCAACAGTCCGTTCTGGATCCTCTACCTTCCTATTTGTTCCTCTACGTCCCCACACCGACGTTCTTGACGCCTGTGTATTATCAACAACAAGTCCTCTCCGTCTCTATTTACAATTTGAAGATTGCGTGTTTTCGATCGGGTCCTTCCAGCCGGGGAGTTTCCACCTCCAATTTTATCTGCATTATCTCCTTCACTGACTTCAACTTGGCCTCCAGAGTGCTCATCTTCAGCTGAAGACTGTTGCGGCCTAGATGAGCTCTTATTACTACTCTTGCCTGATCTCTTACTACTTGAAGACTTAGCGGGTCCACCAGAGCAGTTTCTGTGGTTTAGCACCTTTGTTTCATGCCAGACATTAAAACAACTTTTTCGTAGACCATCATACGTTCGGAGGCAAAGCGTAACACCGCAGACTTTGCACTTGTAAGAAGATCTGTGACCTGACCAGATATGTCTATTCTGGCCGCAGAGTGCACAGAACAAAAACGTTTTCTCCTGGACAGGAGCGTGCCCACTCACCGCAAACCTCAGTTTTATACCATCCGTACTGTTGAACCAAGCTAGTCGTTTCCTCTTCCTGTTGTGGGCAGTGTCTATCAACCGTCTAGCTTCTGCCTTATCCGTCAAACCCACTCCTGTTTCCCTCTGCTTCTTCTACCAAAGAAGCCGCGTGTGTTAGCAGCTCTTCGGAGGCATCCTCCATGAAGTCTCCAATGTTCTGGACTTTGTTCAGATTATTGCGGTACTCATCAAGAGACTTGAACGATTGTTCGCTTTCAAGTAAATCTTGACGTTCAAACATCCGATATCCAATAAAGGCATTTACAGCCACAGTCTTGATCACTTGCGAAACAACTTTCTGTTCCCACTTAAAGTGACTTGAGGGTGCTCGCAAACTAGCCGAAACTGCGTAGCGCCATCGACACCACCTTTTGTTTTGCAGTAGAAGGATTGAGTTGCATGCTTAAATGATTTGAGAGGAACAAAGTGACCATTCTCTTTCACATGATTATTAACTGTGGACCAGAACTTTAGTCTCGTTGAAATACGACATTTAAGCGTTGGACAGACAAAGTTGGGTATGCTAGGACTGGCTGTGTGCGCCCATTCAACAGCCGGACCTGCAACTTGCTCAAGAACCATGAGCCCTTGTCTCCTCGAAACAAGAGAAATCGAATCAATACCGAATACAGCAGCCCAGATTCTGCTGCAGCCACATACATAACATATTTGAAGTCTATGAATTGCCTGATGAAAAATTGTGCCCTATGCTCCGCCGGCACATACTTTCGAAATGTTTCATCACCGAGATTACATGTTTCAGATCTGGGCTAGCTAAAGTAATATCCTTCCCAAGTTTTCTTGCAGCAACTCTCGTCTTGATCTCAAGCGGTGCTAGGATGATTGTGTTTTCATCTGGATTGCTAGAAAAGTCTTCATCAGCCCATCCACGCAACACTTCTCTTCGCAAAACAATAATGCCATCTGGAGAACAAGCCAGATAGGGCCAATCCTTCATGGCTAACATCCCGACTTGAAAAATGTCAACCACTATTGACTTTGACTTGAGCCCCATCACGACCGCGTCTTCATTGATGCTTCCCCTCATCATAGCGTCTGTAGAAACTTTTGAGCTAAACCAGCTGTCTGCGAAAATCTCGAACCATTGTAAGGTCGATCTGTTGGTCACACGCTCCGGATTTCCAATACCCATACTGTCACGAAGCATCTCATTACTTGTGAGAACTAATCCAGCGTTAGTTCCGGTCACTCTAAAGTGCCTTAAAGTAAACCAGTCTGCGCATCTTTGCCCAACCGTAAGCACCAAGCAACGACTCTTAATCTTTCCCTCCACCAGTGTCTGAAGTTCAGAACTATTGTTGCGGCCTTCCATGAAAAGCATGTTATCAAAGTTAACATTTAACTTTGGAACGGCGATCCAAGACACAAGCGCTTCCCTAACAGTCGCTGGGACTGTGTACATGAACCTCAGAACCTTTGCATACTTCTCATTCCCATGCTCTCTAACAGCAACGGCCATCATCCTCTTCTCCCTGTTGACCTTCCACTCGACGAAATCGGCTTCGTGGCAACAAAAGCCTCATGACTAAGCGATGGGTCATCGTCAATGACAAATTCTTTTTCTATCCAATTGTATGTCCAAGAGCACACCTCTCTGAGCTACTCCGCTTTGCGAAGATTCAACCTGCAATCTTGACGCTCGCCGTGATGGTGGTCTGGCTGCTCTGTTTGCACTCCGGGTTGTGAGCTCATGTTCCCTCATATAGTTGCGATTGAGGTGCGGCACCATTTCCTCTACCTGCGACTCCATCTGTCGTTTCATTACCATGTTGATTACCACCTGACGCATGCTCCTCCCTTCCACTCTCAGAATTATTCACTCCCCCTCCAGTACCATCTCTTTCTCCCACTGCAGTATGCCTTTCAATTATGTCCTCACGCGCAGGGTTCAAATACGAAATAGCCACAAATGGATGAACAGACAACAGTGCATCTTGCATGACAAAAACAGAACCTAAACCGAACTCAAACAACAGATTCATGAAAATTCCTTCCCATAACCACGTCCGCCGTAACAATCACGCCATTTGAAACCTCTTCTCCACGACCATCCATAAGAACCTCCAGCAACTTACGAACATTCTCAACCTGAGATTCATGACGTCTTCGAAACCGTGATAGAAAAGTAATTCGGAAAAAAGCACAAGCAAATGAATCGGCTATGTGCCTTCGACGTCTGCCTTTCGCTGTGAGACAGTCTTCACCTGATTGTCACTCGCTCGGGTTCCATACAAATCTTCATCCAGACTTGCTGAAAGATAAAGAGGTGTAAAAAAACCAACTGGGTGTTTCTAAAAGCTAGCATCTCAAACTCCAAAAGCTGTCTGGTGGAATCGAGCTGAGAGTTCCAAACCTGTTCCCCTTCTCCTCCCCTCCCGGTGTGTGAAAATGCGAGCACTTGATACGCAATAAATCTTACACGCTCCACAGAAGGGATGATAAACCCTGTCGAGCTACTAAATCGTCAAAAGTCAGAAGAAGAACCTCGAAAAGAAGCCAATGGGATGGAAAGGATAGGAGGGGTTTGCAAAGAAGTTCATAGAAAAATTTGGACCAATCAGGAGGTATTATTACCGTTCAATGGATCAACGGCACATCGGCCATGGAAGGTAATTGGTCCAGCAGGTGACACAAATATTCAAGATCGTATCGAGTATGAGAAGACCCCGTAAGATTTTTTCCTTTCCATGTTTCCCGTCGAACACCTTTCTACAATTACCGAGCTTACAAACCGTAAACTCGCTAATGGTGGGCACACGCATGCAACAGCTGGTGAAATTTGAAATTGTTTTGTGATTCTCATAGTGTTATGCTTATTCAAGTTCACAAGCAGCAGGCCACATAAGAGTACACAGTCTACACCAAAATACATTCCATTGCCGATGTTTGGAAAAATAATTTCGGGGAACCGTTTCGAAACACTGGTCTCATTTGTTACGTTCAACGCGCTACGGAAACTGAAAGCACTGACAGTAGATGGTCTTAGGTCAGTGGATTTGTGGAGGCCGTAAAACGGTATCGGAGGTCAAGTGTGTCGCCATCGGAGAGAATTTGCTTGGATGACAGCATGTCGCGCTGGTACGGAATTGGGGTAAATTGTACGTCAGAAGGACTCCTGCACTATATCGCTATAGATCGTAATCTTGAAAACGGATGTGAAATGAAGACTGCTTTCTGCGGTTTCAGTGGCATTGGATTGAATTGGGATACTGTTTTGTCAGCATCTGACAACAGTAATCGGCGCTACGAGTCAAATTTAACTCATGGTACTGCTATTTTTCTTCGCGTTACAGAGCCTTGGTTTCATTCAAAGCAACTTGTTTGTGCAGACTCTGCGTTTGCTTCTGTGGCTATAGCCAATGCGCTTTTCGAATATGGACTGAGATTTATAGTTGTCGTTAAGAACGCGACAAGGTAGTTTCCTATGTCATTTTTGTCAGGGCCGGAACTTTTTAGACGTGGAGATCACATCTATATGGTAATTCCGAGGACGAAAAGCCATCATTTTATGATGGCCGTTATGTAGATGTATGAAAAGACAGAAGATATTTCGTCAGTACTTCAGGCACAACACTTCCATCAGAGCCTATCAGAATATCTCGTGGGAGATCTGCTGGCAATAAAATGATGCTTGCGGAAATGGAAATTCCAATCCCCGTGGTTGTCAGCACATATTATGAAACTGGCTCCCAGATTGACTGGCATAACATATATAGACAGGATTATCTTGGATTGGAGAAGAAATTAGAAGTCAATGATTGGTCGTCAAGGGTAAATACATCTTTGCTTTCAATTTACGTCGTTGAATCATGGCTGCTATACAAGGGTTTGATGGGTGCGAGAAATTGAATGTCGTAAAAAAAATAGAATTTTTTGCAAAACTTGCGAAGCAACTCATTGGCAATTCACTTGATGCTATTGGCCTCCACAGATCTGAAATTGACGTTACTGAGCATTATATTTCCCCATTGGCCTGCTGTAATGGAATACAATTGGTGCCCACAGCGAAAACGCGCAAAGGAGCTGGTGGGGCCACAACGAAAGCGGCTTTTCAAAGCAGATCCAGAATTTGCTAATCTAATAAGGAGTCCAAATTGATCTGCTCTGAGTGCCTGAAACTGAAAAGAGGTTTGGATATGCCATTCAGAGACGGGACGTAACTTCTTTCAAAACCACTTACGCGATTTCCACTTCTGTCATGATTAGATGATGTTTTATAATAATTTAAAGTGATGTTTACTTGTCTACGCTTACACTTTTTGTAGGCTGACTGAGCAAAAAAACTTGAGTCGCTGACTATAGCCACCTTCATTTCTGATTCACGTCATTACGTACCTTTGGCGTTATTCCCCTTTATGAGTATTCAGTGAATTAACCCTCTGCTCATGTTCCAATGAGCGCGCTAAGCAAACTGAGGTAGCAGCTGCCGCAGAAATGTCGACCTTCCTGAAGGAAGTTTTTGCCCTCCTGTGGAGCACAGCGAGGCG
The DNA here is from genome assembly GCA_002205965.3 of Kappaphycus alvarezii. NCBI lineage: Eukaryota > Rhodophyta > Florideophyceae > Gigartinales > Solieriaceae > Kappaphycus > Kappaphycus alvarezii. The sequence goes on from NADL03000009.1 coordinate 575,107, forward strand.
ACTCAAGATTTATTTTTCCATTCTATACTTGAGGCCCATTAGGCCACAGCGGTTGTTGTGACTGGGGATGAAACTACTTCTTTTATAGTTGGGGGATTTTCGTCTTCGGGATTCAGCACACCAGTGTTTAATTTTAATTTAAAAAAGGAATTTTTGAACGATCATTTGCACTAATATGAGTACATTTGCTTGTCCTTTGGACATTAGAGCTAGAATAAGGTACTTTTTGTTCTCGCCCATAATATTACCAGCTTCCTTGGGCATTGAAGTAAAAAATGAAATGATTTTATTTCAACAAATGATTTTATTTCAACAAATCCAAAAGTTCTAATTAAGCCAAAATGCCTACAAATTTTTTCCAGATTCGCCGCTAATGCGGCCAGTCTGCGTTTTTATATTCCTTCAATTTTCGAGACAATCCGGATTTACCGAATTTCGGTTAATTTGAGAATTAAATACATTAGCTTTTCGATAGTGAAAAATACCAATTTGTTGTAATTCTGCGTTGTTTAAAGGTACATGTAAGCCGATAAATGCTAACAATGCGTATTTTTTGAAATTCGTTTTTGAACACTATCAATTGGCCACCGAAAATAGCGATACGCTCGATGTGTCACTTGGCTAGCCGGGTAGAGCTGAATTAGGACAGAGCCAGAATCCAGATTAGCGCTATCTAAGATTGACTCTATTGTAAAGTACCCTCATACCCCACTATAAGACCTGAACCAAGTTATCCTCCCAGATTTTGGCATGTACACCCTCCCCTCTTACTAATTAGGACCCGCAAACTGGTGAGGAAGGCAATCAAAACTATACACATGTAATACCAAATCTCATACTCAGAACAACCGCAGCAGAACGGAAACTGCCATTCAGATAGTGAAAGCTGTCGCTACAGTTTTAGGTTCAGGCTCTGCACATATCTTCTCAGGTTCTACTTATATTTTGGTTTCAGACCTACCTACTATACCCCGATACCTCGTTATTAATAATTATAACTCTTTACAATCTGATTGAATAACTTAGAATATTGGGTGACCATTGTGGTTTTTATTCATTTTAGTGTATCAGATCTGAGCTCTGAATTTGTAATGGTACAAACGTGCCTTGAACTAAATGATTTCCATCCTAACGGATGAACAAATATCTCTCTCACATTTTAGCACAGAGGTGGAATACGTTCGCCCCCATCTCTATTCTTTTTTTTCGTTCGAAGTTCTGTTGAAACTTTAGAATGAATTAGCCGTCATTGATGTCTGCTTTCTGGGAATATGAAAGAAGACTGTTCTGAAAGAAAAGGACTACCCTTGCATTAGGTTGTGTTCATATGAATCCGCTGAAGTCAATTCGATTCGCAAGAAGCCTACCACCACAAAATACCTGCCGTCAGGAAGAACACTGTTAGGCGCACTGCCCGTTTCACGAGAAATGTGCATAGCACCCAGTGAAGTTGAGGCCTGCTGGTTTTCGCCGGGAGAGTCGTCTTACCCTTCGCAACATGTAAATGGAGATTTTCAAGAAGCAGGTAGGTCTCTGCACATTAGAAAACATGAAATATGATAACAAATAGGGACTTGAGATTGGTAACGATTTACGAAAGATATTCAGTGCTGAGATCACGGCGTAACACATGTCTTCACCCCATGAAGATTCTTTTGGCTTTACTTCAAAACAAAATATCCGCCTCTTGTTGGTAGTACCCTTTAACGCTCGCCCTTTACAGAGACCTAGACATGTTGAGATGCCCCTAAGCATGGGTGGGTAGGTGGGAAAGAAATAGAGATATGGAAACTGTGTCCGCCAAGGGCCGCCGCGATACTTGTACCTCCGGAGGCCCGAAGAATCAAGGACGCTCTGCATGCTCGCTACTCCCCACAATCTCTTCACAAGTATACCCACGTGTACAAGTCGCGAAATTCCACAGCATTCCACACCTCAACTGGAGACGCGCTCTCATCCCCCGCTGGCCATGTGCGCGAAAAACCATACGGAAGCCGGACTCAGCTCAATGCTGCTGTTGTAGTGCACCCGAAACATCGACTCTGAATCCTAATCCATCCCTGCATTATCCACGTCGTAGTAAAATGAAGGTTCACCAACTCACTAAACGCGCCGGTGCGCATACTGTGCGTGCCGAAATACTTCTCTTCGGGTGCCTCTACCTCCAACTCCGGGAGCACTATCGACAGCCCCATACCCAAGTCTGCTTCCCCTCCTCCCCCCTCTTCAAAGTTAAACAGCCTTCGCTCTGCGAGCGCAACCGCAGCCCATCTCTTCATCACTTCAAAAGGGTGCCCGCCCAACGTCGAAGGCCTGTACTCATTCTTTGGGTAAGTCAACACTAACGGCCGTGCTGTTGGCTTCCCTTTCCGATGAGCAAATTTCGCGCGAACCATCCAATCCTCCTGTACTTCCACGTGACACGGCGCGACATAAAGAACCGAAACCAACCGGCAATGGAACACGTAGGAAAGCAGAGCATTGAACAGCTTCGTAGCACCTTCAGATCTCCCGTCACATCCAGAGCTGCACAAAGCGAAGCACACCGTCGCCGGAACACCCACCCTCATCCTCTGTATCTCCCCCCGCGCTATTCACCTTCTTCTCGTATGCTTTGAGAAGGTTGCCCACAAACGAGTCCGAGTTGGGGTACCATATCTCGCGTCCTCATTGTATCTTGACACGGCGGAGATATACTGGCGTACTGTCGCCGGCAAACACCCCCCTCCAACTACAGTTAACCTATATACGCCAGAACGTCCCCTTCCTTGGCCAGCAGCGGTGACCGTCCCTCTTCGTCGCAAAACGCCAGCCACCTCCGACACTGGCTTGCCCGATTCCTCCACGTGCTTTCCGCCCACCCATACCCCCACTATCAATTACGCTGCTTTCTCCCCACCACCTGTGACCCCCGTCCTGCCCCTTCCCCCGTCTTTGCAATCACGAATGTCCTAATCAATTCCTCCACTCTCTTCGCACCCGATCTCAGCCACTGCCAGCTCCCACCCGTCGTAGATCACCCGCTTCCCGTCCGTAACCTCTCTTCTCCTCCCCAACGTGACGACCCGTGAGCTGATTCTTCGTAATCACTCGTACCAAGGTTAAGCCGTCCACCTCGGCGCCAAAAAAATCCCTTTCCCCCTTCCGTCTCTACTTTCCTGATAACCAGCGTCAGTAAATCGAATGGAGGGTTCTACAACCTCGCCTTCCTTTCCCCAGTCTTCCTTAATCTGCGTCTCCACATACTCCCTGCGCGCCACCAACGTCTCCCCTAAGGGACGGGAACGGAACACGACATGTCCACCTTGTACTCCCGCACAATCGACTACACCACTTCTCCGTCGCCCCCACATCCCGGGGTCCATGTCCTCGATAACCGTCCACAAAGCGATTCACTGCCGAGGGTATCCACATCGCCTCGATACGTATTCTCCACGCTTGCAAAAGCGCTTGAAAATTCCGCAGCTCTGCCATCATCTGGCACGAAGCCGACGCCATCGCGTTCAAAATGGAAACCACCGATTAGTTTTCCTCGTGCAGCAATAGTTGCGGAACCTTCCGGCCGGCTGACGTAGGCTGCGAAGTGACCTTGCAGGAACATACGCACTGCCCTCAATTCCCTCAAAGTGATCGAGTGCGCTCGGTCTGCCGCGCCCACGAACCTTGGCCCTCCACAAACCCGGAGACCCTTGCGCTTCGTCGAACCCAACGTTCCTCCGTACCATACATCCGCCGCGTCGCTGTGCATCACAAGATCCGACTGCCCCCTTTTCAAGTCCCTCCTTCTTCTCCACGCACCAAGGAACGCCAGAAACTGAGATCCCTTAAAGATTGACGACTCAAATTCATCGTCTCGACCCCCCTCCTCTTCCCGTCCCCAACGTCCCTCTTTCTGTACTCTCCGTCCCCTCCGTCCCTCCGTCTCCTCACGCATCAAACTAGTTACCAGGAGTTCCTTGTCGCCTCGCGCTCGTCGCTCCGAGCGAAGTCTTCCACTCAACAGCCGCTCCGCGCTTCGTCTCGCCGCGTACTTTGCCCTTGCTCCTCCGCTCCGCTCCATCTCCCAATCGCCGCTCCGAAATGGACATATCGAAATAGATCGAGCGTGTGAAGAACCGGCCATCGGAATCGCCAGAGTCAGAGATACACATATTCCACAGAAACGGCGAAGCAAGCTTAGCGGGTACCAGCACCCGTTTCTGTGCGCCAAGCCCACCACCTTCCTCGCCAGCTTCTTCACCTGACATATCCTCCGGTCGGTAACAAACACCCTCATCTCTTCCGTGTCTACCAACACCCCCAAATGCTCTAAACTTCTCGCCCCTCCCAATTCCCCTTGTCCGGATGCCTCACCATGCCCAACCTCTCGAACAATCCTTGCAACCTCTCTCGGGCCTCTGCGCAGTCCTTCTTCCCCGCTAATCGTCCCGGGTGATTCGGTACGATCAAGAAAGTCGTCTATGTAAGGGAGCACGCGATATCCCAGTAACTCCCTCATGTAATTCACCAACGGCTTCAGGATTTTACAAAACCTATACCCCGACCTTCCCTACCTGAATGAAAAGGCGATACAACTATAATATCGCCCCGCGTACCGGGAATAAAAAGTAGTCCGGATGTATGGGTGTAGATAGAAGTGTCTGTAACAGCTCTTGAAATCCCATGACATCAACATATCCCCCTTCTCCACTTCCAACGCGAACCACTGCAATGTCTCCATCTTGCCCGTCCCCCTCGCCCAATGCTTGCTCCTTCGACTGAATTTGATGACGAATCTCCCCTCCCTCTCCACCCCTTTCCCTTGCCACGCGACGAACGACTACGAGACTGTATTTCCCTCCCACCACCCTCTACACCTCCGACTTCCCGACCCCCTCGAAGATCACAACTCTTACCCCTTTTTCCAATTCCTCCCTCGCAAACAGCTGATCCTCCTCGGACTGCGGTATCTCCCCAATCACCAACCCATCCTTGAATGGCACCGTCGGCATGTCCCTAACACCATACTTTAGCGCCCACGCCACATACCCTGACGCCCCTAAAACCGACCCCAAACGTCGGCCTTGGACGTCGTCCCACCCCACAACGACTTCCCTTCCTTCGTCGTCAACACGTGACTCCCCCTACCAGTCTTCTTGGACATCACTCATCGTCGGCGGCCACCTCCACCTCCAACCTGTCCGTGAGCGCCGCCCTCGCCGTCCTGTACGACTCCGAAAAGACGGCATCATGGCCCTACTCGACTAAGAAGGCCATCTGCCTTGCGACCTCCACACCTTTCCGTGATGTCCGGGAAATACTGCGCCCTCATCGACAAAACCTCTACCACAGCCTTCAATGCAGTCTCAGCTATCTTCAAATTTCTTCCTATATCCTCCCCTTCTCCCCTTCCCGTCCTCGCCACCTCCAACGCCATCAAACCCAGTTCCGCCCACACACCTGCCGCATTATCGTATTCCCATTCCTTCGCGGACCGTCGATCCTTGTTCCTCAGCTCCGAGAGAAATGCGTCGGCGGGCGGCTTGAAATATGCCATACGCGTCACCGGAACATGCGCATCCCGCTCAAACACACTCCCCTCTCCGACCAATTTCGAAGTGTTAAGCTCCGCGATGACTTGCCCAAAATCCCGCCTACCCGGCTTCAATGCCACCTACGCTGCCCGCAATGCACCGGCATGGTTACCGACCCCTCCTCCATCCCCGCTACCCGCGGCCACATTTTCCGCCTCGTTTGGATCTTGAGAACTGCTCGCTATTTGCTCCGAAGGCACTCTAGTCGTACCCCGTCAGAAGATTTCACCACCCGGCTTTCACAAGGGGAATTTCTCACAGAGAAATAGACATACCGAAACTCTGTCCGGCCAAGAGCCGCCGGCGATATTTGTACCCACGGAGGCCCCAAGGATCAAGGACGCTCGACATGCTCACTACTCCACATGATCTCTTTACAAATATACACACGTGTACACGTCGCGAATATGGTGATGAGGATGATGGAATCGAATGCTGAGATGCACAGGACAGCGAAAGATCAAGCATGACAGACAAAGAACCTAAGGATTAAGGCCTTCTTGACATAGAGAATGAGGATAATGAGGATGAAAATATTCCCCTCAGCAATATGAAACCTGAAACCTTACGTCCGTGTTTTTCAATCTATTTTTTGACGAAGATGAAGATGGGTTCCACGTTGATGATGACGTTCTTGATAAAGAGAACGCCGTATACAGTAAAGAGGGGATCATTCAAGGACTGGGACCGATACTCTTGAACATGTGGCGAGGATATCCGTCAACCCGTGTAATCGGTCGCAAGACCGATTTCATATTCCAGACGTTACGGCTAATAGGAAGGCTTGAGTTGGGGCGAATAAGGTAAGACTTGGAATGCAGATATGAATATCTCTGGTACTTGAGGAAAAATTGCAGTTTAGAAAGACAATTTGAAAGTTCTAATTTCGTCCAAGAGCCGTTCTGCAGGTTTCATCCGTTGCGGAACAGAGGCAAACGTCCAACTTAAAACTAAAATGATGATCAGGGTAGATTGGTAAGGAATTAAATACCAGGATTTCGTCTGTCTCAAAGCTGAGGAAATAGTAAAACCGCAGAATAGTCAGACAATGCCCCAGATTTTTGAGGGATCGAATGTCAACTTGTCATCGGTCACTCAAGAGAGGGCATTGTATAGATATTCTATCGGAACAAAGCACATATAGCTGAACAAGAGGCACTATACCTTCAATAAAATGAAGCTAAGGGTGAAATCGCTCACAAGAATGTCTTTTTAGGCAGCTCAACAAAACTATTGATCGTGTTCATTCAAGTTTGAACACTGATAAGGCCTGAATCAAAACGCTTAAGTCGGAATTTGAATTGCAAACCGACTTTGGATCATCTGCAAAGTCCTCTTTAGAGTAATAATACCTATCTTTAATGTATCTTGCTTGTCTCCATATATTTATGGCAGCATTAAGAGAAGGCACTCCACGAAAGAAGAAAGGAATAGCGACTGGGGCGGTGAGATATTGGTTCTAAAGGTGAGATGGGAGAAATCTCTACCACAGAAGACTGAAAAACTCCCCAGATTCTGTTTGTCTTTTAACGCTTAAGGTTTTGACAGAATAAAGACGGTATCGGACATTACAACCGAGTGGTTGAACTTCAGATTTCAAGTCCGTCTTCGTTGAAAGCTGCACCCTATAAAAAGAAGCTACTGTTCACCAATGGTTTCATTTATCATCGAAATGGGCACTTATACGTTGCCATCACACAAGAGTGCCTCAAGGAGATTATAGTCTGTTGGATATGTAGCGTTCATGAATTTTAAATTTGATGTTTGGGGAGCATGAGTGAGCAGATGAAGTTATTCGCTGCGGATTACAACATACATATGCTCAAAAATGACTAGAATCAACACCTATTAGAAATCTTCTAAGGATAATATTCTTTAGCAGCAAATGAACATACTTTTTTGTTAGAGGCGATTTTAGTTACGCAACTAGTGCATGTAAAACTCTTCAATATAATTAAAATTTTAATAATGAATCATTATTCACGCAAAGGAAAGCCTTTTACCCCAAGTGATGATCCCCAAATATCTTTAAGTTTGATTATACGAAAAATGTCACGAGCATCACTGAAGTAATAAAAAAGTTCTAATATTGGATCATTGGTCATAGAATCGAAAGTAATCATTGGTACCGAGACATAACGCTTTTCAAAGATAACAGACCATAAAAACCCGCCTTATCCTACATATAGAATAATTTCTTGTAATTTATATAGTCTCAGGCCTCTCATCTCAACTCTACATGGTAGTATTCTCTGGATGATTAACTACCGAAAATATCTCCCCTCTGCTAGTTCTGAATGATATTGAATAGTGATATCAATAACGACAGCAGACACTTCAAGCTGTATCAAAGGCGGTCCCAACCCAATGTATCAAACATGCATCCCAACCACAGAAGACGTAAATGATGCTTTGTGGATTTTCAAGCAAATTTTTTACGAGTACAGCGCATTTCTTTGGCTACCTTCCCTCCTACAGCTGGGCTGCAGCTGCATTACCGACGCGCAGAGGGTGCCTAAGGCTCATCCATGTATACATCATTTCCGAACTCTGCTATGCTGGCTCAGTCCTTCCCTGCTGTTGACTTACTCAGTGCATTCTCCTCTCTCGGAAATTTTCTCTCCCCTACTAATTTGCGGCCAGAATTTTCATGGTTGCTCGAATGCGAAAACTATCACTGTTTTTTGGACAAATTTCGATGGGTTCCATTTCATCGGTCATTTGACCGATGCGTGTAATGTATTTTGATCCCATGGGATAAGTGAGCGGTTGCTCCGCCAACGTTTTCATTGTCACATAAACGAGGATACTACTGCCCTTTTTTCGATTATATTTGCAAGCATCCATTGCACCGGTCTTGTGAACGATGGATACTTTGTATTTGGGTATCGGAGAAGAGACGGTGGGCGGTTTCGGAGTCTCGAATAAAAGACCAACGAAATGGCTTCCCAGGTTTTTGGTTAAATTTGAGAGTTGATCATGAATTATAACACACCAATTTCCCTTCTCCGACCGATATTCTGTTTTGACTTTTTTGCTTCCCGTCTCCTCTTCAGCTCTTATCTGTACCTTGCGCATTTGGACCGATGCATCACACCGCTCCGTTTCGCATCCCGGTTGCCGGTCCTAGCGCTATAGTTAATGTATCGCAACTGCTTTTTTGCCGACTAGGAGGTTTCTCTGACGTTATACTTATCGGGGTCTCTGCTCCGAGTTATACTACTGCCACTAATTCGTCGTGCAAATAAAAGTATACAACTGATATAATATATTTTTTGTTTCAAATGCCTACTGATTCTGATTTATGATATGCTCAAGCATATGAGCAGGACGAAAAATTTTGCAAGACAAAAAGGACTATATTTTGCTCTTTTAATTGCTTTGGAGACTATTATAATGTACTGCAAGGTGAATATGACAGTATTTATGCTCCCTCACTTTCATCTTCGTCATTATGGCCTTCGTGGTAATAATTGAACTTTATTCCTTTGCTAACATAGAATCCGTTGATGTGGAAGAGTGTCTAACGCCATCTCATCCCATTTTCGAAGAATTTCGTCAGCAACTTCGCTCTATCATTATGTTTGAAGCCCTCTGTACATTAAATTTTCCGGATAGTAAGGACCAGGACTAGAAAACTATCATAATATTCTTACTCGCCTCCTCCAAGAGAACAATCGAGGCATAATGCATTCAAGAGATCGTTAAACAACGTGACGTGTCTGTTAGTCTTGATTTAGGAAAACACAATACTGAATAAAGCGGAACCGTCTAATGACTCTAGTTGCATATTGCGAACTGCCAAAGAAGTTGTCAACAACGCGGTCTATGTCCTAGTCTCCGAAGTGCAGTTGAAAGGAGTTGGGTGAGGGCCTATATCTTTCCAAACCAAACTGATATGTATTATAGATCTATCAGACATCTGTCGATGCCTCCATCTTCTACCATTACAGAGTCAAGCTTCGGTTTTCGGGAACCATACCAAACAGGGAAAAAAACCTGAAAAATGTGAGAAGTAGAACAGCAAACTACTGCGACTCTTCTGGTACCTAATCTTCTCATAAAAATGAAATTTAAGTGAATTCATATCCAGAAACAACTGATAAATAAGAGAACATGATTTTCACATTGGCTGAGAGTCCATCCGCAATACTTAATTTTGTCAAGAACTACCAAAAACATATATTTGGTGTTCAATACTTGGAACCGAAAACTCTCCGATCGAGCCTTCCTTCCTTGTCCTTACGGCAGCCGAAAAATTTTTAAGCGACTGGCATCATTTTCTTTTCTTGAAAAAAGATAATTTCGTGGGTTAGATTGTAATAAATTTTACATATATCATGCTTATATTCAAATATTCCTCCATTGTAGAATCTCAAGTTACTCATCTTTCGCGATTAATCAATGAAAAATCAATCATATTCCATTTCAAAGTTACCATGCTTGATTTATGATAGGGACCAAGAATCGCCAAGTAAATTTCATTGAATCATTTGATATACCATGTTACGTAACGTAGTACTTGTTAATCACATCCAATAAAGTCACTATCCCAGAAGGAAGAAGATAAATATCTCCGCACCCAAAAAAATTTCTTGACGGCGGCATCTTCGCTCTCTGCCCAGTTTAAATCCATTATTGCTCCAATAAACGGAGAAAAATGATCAAAGTTCTTCAAATCGATTGCTTTTAGCATTCTGGAAATCCCTTACTTTCGAATTAGCCCATTAAAGCCTTCCTTGACTTTAATTAAACGTGGGGCAAACATCCAGGTTATAATCCTCCCAAATATGTGCGAAAACAATTCTTGTTCTCTCAACATCTCGCTCCTTATATTCTTGAATGTTCTTTGAGAGATTGTCAATAAGAGCGGGCAAGAGGCTTCTTGTCCCCGGATCGAAATAATTATGCGGATGTTTGTTTCTGTAAGTGAGACATACCCATGTAGAAGTAATTTATCAGCTTAAATGTGAACACTCTGCAGATGTGCAATGAAGTATATATACCAACGAATGGGAATTAATTGATATGTATACGACCCCAAATTGAAAGATCCATGATTCCCTCTGCAGCTTCATGCTTCAATTCTAAACCTGTCGCAGGCCATTCATTCCAAGCAGAAATGTATTGATAGAGGGAAGCCCATGAATATTCATCACTTCGGTTGTATGGCCAATTTTTTTTCGTGCATTAAATTAGTCCAGAGAGGAAATGATTGTTTCGGGGCCAGATATCTGTGAAATAGGATGGAACTTCGCGTAATTCTTCTTTTGTAGAGGATCTTTTTTGCTTCAGGATTATTTGCCCGATACGTTCCGATAACTGTTTGACATCTCCACGAAACATCATTTGCAGCACTTGAAAGGAATTTCTTTCAGCATTACCATTACCGACTCAGACGTAACCTGGGACTTGATTTCCCGATTATTTACGTCCACATTATCGTTCCTTGTAGTAATAAAAATGAATGATAGTGCATACATCTGTGATCATCTTCTTTCTTCTCTCCTCAGTGAAATTGGGCACTAGGCATGAAAATGGTAGAATGATAATTTGGACAATTTAAGTGAAGTGACTGAATTTTCACTGTGCAGCTCAATTAAAAGTACCATCGATTGGTCGCCGTCTATTTCAATATCACGCCACCTAACTTCCACAAAATATCGGCCAAAGTTTACTTTTGCACTGCCGGTTCCCATTTATACATGAACTGGATGATTTCATAATCGTATTAAATTAGGCTCTCTGAGTATATCTCTCTTGGGGAAAATAAGAAATATGCTCGTACATTTAGCACGATGAGGCGAGTATAACAAGAAAAATTAAAGTCAGTACCGTCGACAAAGACATTATACAACCCGGAACCACTCGCCGCAAGCTCCTTATTCCTCTCTTCCTAATTTGGTTGTCGTAGCAGTGCTCCAATGCTGAACAGCTTTGCTGGATTTCTTCAATATAGAAACATTCTGTTTCAATCCCATCTAATATATGCTCACACAAATCAATTTCGCAATACATTTTAATTGCCTGTGTATCCGTTTCCATTTCATTGTATAATTCACTTTGGAAAACCGCTGGACTTTAAATCTCGGGCGAAGTGTCGGCGTCAGCCGAGGCGTCGGTAGAATACTTTAATTCTTCCTCCGCAATAGCTACGATTTCATTGGCATCATTATCGTCGGTGGATACACGAAAGTCAGGAATCAGGTTTCATCCCTGCCCTCCACGTGAATTCGGTATCCCAGAACCCTAGTTTGCTACTAAGCTTGACCGACCTCCTTTCCTTTTACCCAGCTACATGAATGAAGACACACAAAAGGCTATAAAAAGTTTCATTCTTGATTTGAAAAGACGCATTCGGGTGCAACTCAAAGAACGTAGGAAAAGTTTTGTACATTTTTTTTTGTTCTTTGCTGACAAATAAATAAAATAGAATTAGGTAGGTCAGCTGAAATGCTGTTGCAGGAGCATGACATCGAAAAGTTTTACAGTAGATTGAAACTGTTAGCCCATCCCTGTCCAGTATTTTCATGTTTCAGTTCAATTTATTCATTAATTTTACGTATTTCTACCAAGGTATTTTTGCATGTCTATATAACTTATCGGTCCGGTAACCAAGTCCCACTGTCAAATAATTGTACTATTCAGACTAACTTCAAGGAATTCTTTGGGAAAAATAAGGTACGTTGAAATGCCAAAGCCAGTATTCAGCGCAGTTCTTATGTTGTTCGCGCCATCCTATTGATGCAATAATTCTGCATATTTCAAGCATTTTCAGGGAAAGGTATAAAATCGCATTCAATCTAATTTCTATTTCCGCGATACATATAATGTTTTCACATGGAAATGGTTCAAGTCACCGCATTCTCTTGTCTGAAAGTCAGAGTAATGTCAACTCTCAGAATTCTTGTCAACTTTTTTTTCAGATTGAGGATTTTCCTTTCGCAGTTGTCCATGCGTTAAGGAAAATAATATATTTTTATAAATACTCCCTTCAGAAAAAATCACTGTGATGACGCAATCATCCAAACATGTTGAGATATAATTTCTAATTGCTCTATTATTTAAATGAATATTGTTTACTAATTGCGTTCTTTACTATATAGCTTGGGTTGGCAGATTTATTTCAGGATAGGAAACGAAGTTTTCGTGAAGTTTTCGACTTGAAATCGCTTTTGGTGATTTCAGGTAAAAGACGCATAATCGTACGTAGCAAAATTACATACCGCAAAATTAAATATTGCTTGATTAATGCGCAGTACATATGAGCCCTCTCTCATATTTATTACAGATTTGATATTGCTAAAAGCAGGCAGGTTTTGTATGCAGGCGGGTAATTTCTATTTTGGAATCATTTGAAACCAAATAAACCATTATTGGAAGATCAATATGGGGGCCGGGGTGAATTCTGGTGCTCGTAGAGAATAAGGCCTAATCTGCATATGAAATTGCCATTTTCGAACACGAGCGATCATGCTAGCACTCAAATCCCTATGGAAGGCACGAACGAATCAAATAGCAGTATAAATTGTGGGTGCTGGTTCTGAAGTCATGATATTCCGTTCTAGTTAAGGAATGGATCTGAATAATTGCTGAATATTTACTGCCCCTGAACGCGATCGAGATGTTCCAAATTCCTACGTGTGAACCGCTCCCTATCCTTGCTGGTTGTTTCTGGTGGTATGGTACGTACGTGCGGCCTCTAAGTAATGGATCCGTGCTAGAGGAATCTCATGCTTTTACTGAAAACTAAATGTGAAACATTTTTCCATACTTAGATCCTTGGTTGCGCAACAGATTCCCTATCCTTACTGCTTATGTTTCTAAATGGGGAAGATAGGTGTGTTACTGACCAAAGATTTACTTCTGTTACATCGAGACACTGCAGGTCGATTTTTGAAAGTAGACTCAGGCTGAAGACTTGAGGTCGTACAAGACTGGCCTAGGGCCAGTCGTAGGACAATCTCTCACAGCACTGTGTTGGACCAGACCGCCGCCAAAGTGTGACTTCAGAAAAGGGCGGATCATAACCACCCGTAGGTCTCCGTAGCTTTCACGGAGACTTACCCGACTACGGCTGTAACTGAGAATGGGTGTCACAACCGAGTTGTTGATATAGGCACTGAGGAAACTAGGGACCTGACAGCAGTTACAATAACTTCTTCATATGTTATATACTCTGAAGCTTTCGAGGCGTTCAAGTGTTTCAAGTACTTCAAGCAAAAATATCTCCCTTTTTAAGGTACAAACGAATTTAGGTACGTAACGTCAGGAAAATCCATTCCCTGGCTACTTATCATACCGGTAATACCTATCCTCTTCCAACGTTGACCGTATTAGTGAGGATGTTAAGCTGGGTGCTGAGTGACCTTCGACAAATCTAACGAGGGCAGGGTAACTTGGCGGTCCAAAACGCGAAGGCTAAGAGCTTTGGCGTTCAGACCCCCTTTCTCCATACAGGAAGTCCACGATTGGGCTCCGAATACATCTAGGGTTTCGGAAAACTAGCTGCTTGGGCAAAATTTGTTGAAAATGGGATTGATACCTGGAAGAGATATTAGAGCCAGACCGGGCTCACTTTCGGACTATTTTATCTATATCCTAGCACCGGGGAGATCTCTGGACAACGGGAAAATGTATGTATGTTCCGCTGTCGCCAAGGGTTACGCTTCTACAACCGCCTTAAGGGTTACATTCTTCAATGTCGTTTGCTACGGTTTGTTACTAGAGAAAAGCACGCCGAATATGGTGTCCAATAAACGGATCCAACAAGTAGTAATCTCATATAATTCCTCGATTGTAAATATATGTGTTTTTCGAGTAGAATATCCAGCAAACAAATATGAGAAAAGAACTTCATTAGAAGATACTTCTTGATGCAGTAAATCCATGCTTCAACATTAAAGCACAAAATCTTGGAGAAACCTTGGAGAATCATGGAGCAGTCAATCAGATTTTCTTGACTAGCCTTGGAAAATTTCAAACGGAAACCTAGAGTACCCAGATGCTAACTATAGAGACAGATTTACAAGTCTTGTGCATATCAAGATATAGGATACTGTCTTGAGGTAAATACTCTGCACTATGTTGCAAGAGTAGTGCCGGTTTAGATGCTTTCCACCCCCAAAATTTTGGTCCAAGTTTCCTGGTTCAAAATCTTTTCCATCTAAAACCTGAAATACCGGGGGTTATTTCATACCTGGAACCGGTATATTTTCCCAGGGTTCCTGATTGTATCCTGAACTTGGACACTTACCGATGCTACTGTCAGGTGTTAACCTTACAATCCTCCTCTCCTTTACAGCCCCTGATAGGGGAAAAAAGAGACCTCTTCTCTTACACCACAAAGTCGATCGCCGATTGGCGGACAAGTCAGATGTCGATAAGCCTAAAAATATACGCTTGGTCTAGAATAAAGCACGAGGAAAGTGTGCAGCGTCACTTGAAACGTATCAAAAACAATTTCTGCCACGTGATGAGCAAGAAATACTTCAACCGTGTACGGTTCAAAAAGAGTTTTCCTTAGTTTGACGACTTATAGCGCGATTTCAATAGTAAATATCATTTCAAGGTCTACTTTTACTTCGAACTTTTTCGCCGGTTCGTGTAATCGGTATTGCAGAAGTCTTGCATCATCAGTAAGAATTAGGCAGAAATTGGGATTAGATGGCTGGATCAATTTAGGAGGTCTCGTTCGCATTTAGGCTGAGAGATACTAATGAAGCTCGCCAAATTAAAGCTCGATTATATTATCTACCCAGGTTAGAAATGAGTAACTCGAATTGAACATTCGAAAGGTACAGACTTGGAAAAGGCGATGAGACTATTTTTAATCTCGCTTCCATTGTATCAGTCAAATACTTGTGCATATATTCTGTCAAAAATTATCATGAAATTCTCACCGAAGAAATTTGAAAAAAAATTGATTTTGAAGTTTAAATTTTCATCATTGTTACAGCTGGCTGAAAAAATGAAGTAAATCCTGTCCCGACCCCACTGCATCCCAGATCCTTAACTTAATTTATACTACAGGTTTCCGCTCTTGGGTTATGATCTATAATATTGGGCTGTCCTGAGCCGATGATTTGTTTTCATTGTATTTTCAAAGTCATCCTTGCAGATCATTCAATCAATTAAACGAGAAGTGAGATTTTCCCCTTAAATCAGATGCAGATACTGTGAAACACATGTGCAGGATCAGGAGAATACTACCATATCTTGCTGATACTCAAAAATTGAAACGGTACTTCAGAGAAAAAGATAAGTGAAAATCGTCAGAAATCCATCATTACATGTATTGCATTAGAATATAAATATTATGGAAGCAGGAATAACGTAAAAAAATCTATTGATTTTCTTCACTACCAGTTGTTTATCAGTACCAGCACTTTATATGATATCAAAATGACTATAGTAATTAACTTTGAGTGCAGAAACGCTACGTGGAACACCTTTAATTTTTGGAACTGAAGTGCAATTCGACTGGTACGGGATTTATGTAGACCCGAGCCGATTTGCTAAACTGGCACAAGACGGTAGAATATAATTCGCAAGGCTAAGGCCGAGGCCAATAAATAATTGATACACCGATAACTAAAATATTCGAAACTGGGACGTCTGGCCATAAAATAAACCCATTAAATATCTACGGCACATGTTGGACTACACATATTCACATTTACTAAAAATCGGAATCTACTTTCACAGCTCGGGAACTTTCGGAAAATCAGGAGATGAAGTATCGTCTTGTATTATCACATTCTTAGATGAAAATGAACCCTGTACTCTCACATTTTTCATACAAATAGTGTCAAATAGTAAAGTCAGTTCTTTAAGGTATTATACACGCCTTCTTGCTCCAGGCACAACGTCTCGATTTTTTTTTGGTAGACAATTTCCAATATATTCACTTAATTATTGATTTAATCTTGTCAATGGTGGTAAAAGAATTAATTTTTAATCTATACATTGAGTCAAAAAAGATATATGAACCATGAGATTACCGGCGGTGGCAATTTCCAATTGAATTCTGAGTACAAGTGGCTGTGGTGGTTTCATAAAGATGGAAAATTAAGTGTAAACACACAAAAGTTAAGGTAAGGAAGCGTAGTACGCTGCATTTGCAGTTGGTTTAACAATTTTTGGGTCAATAATATATGAGTACAATACTTGAGATGTGCGAAACGACAGAAAAGTGGACTTTTCTGTCCTGGCTATCGCCAAATCAAATTGAAGAGATCAGATATCTAGAAAGAAGTAAAATTTGTAAGCAGGAAAACAAATAAATCACATTAGCTCTGGAGCTCCAAAACTCAAAAACTCTGTATGAATACCTATAATGACCACTAGACATTCGGTGAACTCAAAAATTTTTAAATAGAGACTAAATAAAAGCTACAAGTCAATCATCATTCCAATAAAAAAAGCATTGAAGATATTTTCTTTGATCCAATAGTTTCAGCGGAACAAAAAGAAAGAAAGATAAATACTTAAGCTGCTAACAGTTGAGAAATTTACAACGTATAGAAAAGAATTCACGCCCTAATAACTGTTATTTCTCGAAATAAAATTTCTACTCCAAGTAAGACGTCAAAAATGAAGCTGATTAGCGATTATTTAGTTTTTGTAATGATAGAGTGGCTCTGTAGACGTGAAATATAGTATAAAGTAGATCTGACCAATAAAAGGAGAAGAATTTTCTATGATGTTGAAAACCAGCTGTAATTGTTGAGCTCGATACAATTACTGCTGTCATACCTGCACTCCGTAGGGTGGACAGTCTACACTAATAACATATCATGCCTTGACTATTTCCAATAGACTTTCGTAACGTATTGAAATATGTGAGTAAAATCATTAAACTGTCTACGTTCACGAATGGCACACCCTTGTCACGAGGTCCCGACGCAATCACCTCTATGTGCCCATTAAGAGTAAAATAGCTGTTTCATACTTCACACGAAGTTAGCTGACCAATATGCGTAATAATTTCCTTCAACCCTCTGCTAAAATGCTCTCCGACCTCCCTAAACGATCACACTCTCATGACACTACTCTGGAAACAACGCACGCTTCGGGATATCAGCAAACGATTCGTTCCCTGCCAGTACGTACAGTCCACTCCAACCCACTTCAAGGTGACAACAGCAAACTTTTGGTCCCTGCCAATGCGTGCAGTCTACTTCCACCCACCAAAAAGTGACTAGAGGTGCCGAAAACTGCCGGTTAAATTCAACGTTTTTATAACATGTATATTAGCTTGGGCCAGAGGTCGTACAATGCACCCAGTTGGACCTAGAAGTTTTTCTCTCCTTATTGCGTAAGTTAATTTCTACACGGTGCTTGACACCGTTTTCTCTTACATCCGTTCACAAGTTAGTAGTTCAATAGTTGTGAGAACTCAGGAGGTAGAGGCTTGTAAGAAAAAGAGAGAAAAACAGGGAACGAGTTAAACACGCATTTTCGTAATAGATGACAAATGGGCGAGAGCCACCGAAACTATTTCTCGGAGCAACAGTAAATAATAGAATAATAGTCCTCCTATGAGGGACACAGGGGATAAATGTCCTCCTATAAAGAAAAAACACCAAAAAGGTAAAAAATTGAATACAAAACTGGTTACTAAGCCGAGCTAGTACTCGGGGTTGAAGAGGATAGACTCTATTATAGCTGCAGTCACATTAACTTCATTAGAGTGGGAGCGCAAGCTGTGGGGTAGCAAATACATCCAAAACCAAACAACAGTGAAGAATAAGGTACCTTGGGTACCTCTTTATTAGCAGTGGCTCTCAGACCAAAAAATAAATACTAAGTTAAAGTTTGCTGGTTTGTTGAACATCCAAGGTAGAAATTGTCACTCTGCTTGCTAGTTTGACAATAGCATTATCAGGGTCAATTGATGGTTCAGTTTTGTAACGATTACGCCCATGAATTACCTCAAATACCTTGACAATATCCGTCCAGTAACCGTTACCTTGGATTTAAAGTGTAAGAAGACATCAATTTAACTTGTACATTGTACCTGACACCACTGTAAAACACAAGATCATACCAATTTGTGCCAAGTCAATGACATGAAGCTCCTGTAGCTATCTCGCGTGGTTCTCGATACATTTTGAACCTCACCATTCAGTAATTACTTTACACTTACTTGCTAATTGGATCAATAGAACCTTGCCATGATGTTTAGTGCTGTTTATATCACTAATAGCTACTACATGAGCCTTTAGAACCTTTTAGTTTGATACCTCTAGGGCAACTTTTTCTTGAATAACTTTGAATCTAATACACTACAAGGGAAGAAATTGAAACTCCTTTTTTTATTTTTGTCCGCGCCCAATAGCCGGCATGCATCCTGAATTTTATTTATTTTATTGATCCAGAGCATTCAAATCAGTGCACTGTGCATGCCTGCGATGATTCACTCCAGAAAAGCAGATCTACTTTGCTTTGGTCAGGGACTACATACATTTACTGAATACCAAGCAGGATAATTTTTGCCGTCATTTTGCTCAAAATCTCAGAGCATAAATTGTCTCCGACAACTATAACGTTTGGTATCGATAGCTCCAACCTTCCTACGATCATATCCTCACTGCAAGCGGCCGTTGACCATATGCGCCTACTCGACTCGCCGCACCTCCGCCAAGCCAAACCGAACATCCTTCTCTCCGCGTCTTCATTACCTGTCACATTCGGATTGATATGCACCCGGGGATGCGCTACTCGCTGCGAAGCGGGGCGACAAATCTACCTTCACTTATAATGTATTCCCTCGTACTCCTCGTCAACACTGGTCGCCGCAACTGACCACTTTCATTACCATTCCTCATATCTCCGCCGCAGCTCGCCCCAAACAAACAAAGTGGATGGGACTTTTCATCATCGTCTTCATACACATAACTGCCGAAAATGCGAAGCACCTGGCCAGCGGGACCCCTCGCTTTCCTCAGCAACATTCCCTGGCGATCAGTAACATATGTAATACCCAAATGATCACACATCAAACCTAGAGTGTCAAAGTATACTTGTAAATCCGTTGGGACGCTTGCGGGGCTTTGAGTGTAGTGATAAGGAGGGAAAAAACATATGCGTTGAGAGACGTGAGTCCCCCTCGTAAATATGTCCGTTGCCAACCATTCGAAAACTTTCATAGTACATTCCGCTGTCACACACAACATTTGCGGGACAATCCCCCGCAGTCTAGAGGGTTGCTCAACTTTCGCGTTATCTCCGGCTACCCTTCGGCGACAGGAAGTAGGGTTCCGTATTGCACGTTGCAATGTCGTGAACAGCTTTTTATCGCAACCGGTTTTTGAAACCCCCACGCAGTACTCCATGATAGACGCTAGCCTGTCCCGTATCAAGTCCTCATTGACCTGCAACCTACGCTCGAACATAGCTAGCTTCGCAGTCAACAGAGCTTGACTTTCATGTAACTTACGGACAGTTTTTGGAAGATTTGCGCTACCAATATCCGTGGAAGTCCGCCGCTTCCGGCCTAGCGCTGCCTCGGCGCTCCCCGCCCATCATCATTCCAGTCTCCGTCATCTTTACCCCCATCAATCATATCACTTGCCTCTGGTTGTGGCGCTTCCTGCTGCTCTTGTGTCTCAGGACAACGATGCGCAGAAATTTATTGTCTCCATTTCAACATGGCGTTGTCGTTTACATAACACGGTTCTTCCCAAATGCGCACTAGGCAACCGCATATGAATTCGACATCATGCAATTCTTCATCGTAACCATCATGAGGATAGTAGCGGAGATCTGCGCGAGCGATAACTCCCTCCCCAAACGCAAGGTGCCGTACCGGATTAATATTACTCAATACAGCCTTCCACCATTGAGGCTTGTCATCGTCTGTTAGCCAATCAACCTCAATGACATCATTCACTTGAGGCAGGATATTCCTTTCCCTGCAGCCTCGTCTCGGACGCCACTTGTTACCAGTTTCAGTCCTTCCATTTTGGAGGTCACCTTCGTTTTTTACTGAGGCAGCATTCTCGATTTCATGTCGCCGACGGGTATTGGGAGCTTTCTTTAAGCAACCTTCCGCCGGCAGGTCGCTAACATGGTTGTCAGCACACAAAGGAGGCGTTCGTAGGGCGAATATTGGACATCAGGAAAAGAAAAGATGGAGGGAAACAGTTTGGGCTGGATGATATATGGAGAGAGTGGACGGGAAGGTAGTGGATCGGCAGTCTCACTTGTGAGATGATCAATTCATAAAATATTCTGGTTTTGAAGCAAAAGGGGAGTTTCGTGGACTTCGCAACTTGCGCATGCCACGATTTAGTCCTCAAAACATTTTGGCGGTATACCGTAAAGGATTAGAACGAGAAAGATTGGAATCCTTTTACGCTCTCCGCCAATATTTTGGCAGTATAACCGTAAAAGGAGGAGAATCCCTTTAAGGTTAGCTCCCCAAACATTTAAACATGTGCAAGTTCAATTGCGGCTATTCTCTTAAATTGAAGAACTCGCAACCCTGATAAAGAACAGAACACTACCGCTGTGCAACCAGTTTTACCAATCTCAAATTCGCCATACAAACGACTTCATTTCTCTATTCGCCTTGTGCGACGTATCAGCTACTTTTCCGTTCGCAATGAACCGACGCACACGCAAAAAGAGGACACCTACGCAAACAGTTGCACAACTGCAGCGTGATATTGAAAGCGGTACCACAGGAGATGAGGGGTTTGAATCGATTAAACGCATTCGGCGGCTCCAGAGCTGGAGAAGGAGAACGAAAATGCTTCTTGGAAAGCAAAAAATTACGACAGGAGTCTAAATTTTGACGAAGAGGACGATTGATGATGATAATGATGATGAACTCGATTTTGGTGATAAGATGACACCGAAGGGGGAACCACTCTTAAAAGTTTCAAGTCGAGGCCCACTGCAAGTGGTACTATGCAGAAATGCCTCGCGTTTCATCGGAGTTTTTGCAGTAACGTCAATCACAGTAATCTCCAAGGGCGACGAGG
This sequence comes from Kappaphycus alvarezii, assembly GCA_002205965.3. Taxonomy (NCBI): domain Eukaryota; phylum Rhodophyta; class Florideophyceae; order Gigartinales; family Solieriaceae; genus Kappaphycus; species Kappaphycus alvarezii. The sequence goes on from NADL03000009.1 coordinate 596,672, forward strand.
ATTCTGGCCGCACAGCTCAATAGTGGTCAGAGTCAGGCACAAGCTCCTGGGAGGAAGACAGTTGTTGATCGATTGGTAACGACAGAAGGTGCGCGAAGAAGCTACTTTGCAAAATTGGAAGGAGTTTTGGTGGCTAAGTTTAAGATGCTGGAAGATGTATTGGGGAAGAGGATAAGTGGATTGGAGGCAGAGGCGATGGATCTCAAGGAGTGGATGGAAATAAAGACGACAAACTTTGGCGATCTCCAAGTTTCGGCGTCTGGATATACTGCCCTTAGCGCATTTCTTTCCAAACTGAAAGTCAATACACCCCATGTCAGCTGGATATTTGACAACAACTCTTTATTTCAAGTCATTTCAGTTGCGCTCGTGGATACAATGGTCAAGGTTGCCCTTGAGGATTTCTGCGAGGCAAGCACCTCTCACAATTAGGCATCACGCTCCGCAGCGTTTCGATTTGGATGACGATAAATGCGGGGATATGTAACGGGTGCAAAATGATTACAAACGCGTTCGAACGGCGTTCCGTCACACGGAAAAGCGAAGCGTTGCTCACCGTAATACCGCACGAGGCGATCATCGATATACGAAAGCGGCCCTTGTGGCTGTGGAGGCGATGGTGGAGGAACATACGATCGAGGTCTCGGTCGGGGCCCAATCTTTCTTTCCGGCAGGCAACAAGAAAGTGGGATCGCAAGTCCCCCTTTTTGAAACAGAATGTTTTTGATTCAGTATCCCAGGAAACAGCGGGACTCACAATAGGCCGACACTGTGAGACTGCGACACGTCTGGGGGACAGCACCGGCCCTCTTACAGTTCTGTAATGTCCGGCTTTTGTGCATTGCTGGGCGAGCTCTACAAGCAATCCAAACTGTGCGGAAACTCACGGCTTGGGGGCGGTGAGGGTGCGTAGAGTACTTCAATCGCCACCGTCCTCACCCTGTCCGTTCCCCACTCCCCCCTTCCCCTCTCCCACTCCCCTCGCGCTAACCACGACCGAGCCCTCTCCCTCCCCCGCCAACCTGCCCTCCCCCAAATTCCCGCTCCGCCCCCTCCAGCCAAAACACCTTCCGCCAAGCCGCCTTCCTCCAGACCCCTCATCCTTCCTTCCCCGCCCCCTTAAACCCCAGCAAAACAAACCCCGTCGTCACATCCGCAAACCCCCCGCCAAAAAAACCAGTCAAACTCGACCCGTCGAAACCCGCTCCTTGAAGGCCCACCCCTTCAATGCCCTCTCCATCGGCGGATGTGCGGATGGCGCCGGGAGGGGGTTGGGAAGGGGGAGCAGTTATTTGAGAGCGACGGGAAGACTGTGGAGTCATGGTCCCGGTTGCAAGGGCACTAGGGGGGGCGCCGAAGAGCAGTTGATGGCCGCTCTAATCGTGGCCCAGTGAGCACTGTGTGCAGTAAAATAGGGGCGGGTTTTAATGAAAATATGGAGTTTACTGTAATTCGGTGGACGGAGGACAGTCCTGATGGAGCCGTCCACCATTTGTCGTTTGTTTTGCTGTTTGTTTGGATTTTGTTTTAGTGCCTTATTACAAGATTTGTCACGTTGTTTTCGAGGATGGGCGGTGCTGTATAATACTGTACTGTATAATAACGTGATTTTTTTGCCACCGCGACAAAAGATGAAACGAGATATTCCAATTTTGGGTCAGAGAGGTCAAAAATCGGGTTCGGACAGGGAGCATTCTTCACCTGTGTCAACTCCCCATCCACCCACCTCGCCATGAACTTATTCTTATATTCCAAGCGAAAAATTTTACCCTCAAACTCGCCCTCCCCGCCAACCTTCACCTCCTCTATCGTAAACTCCCTTTCATTCCTCCACTACCCCCCCTGCACCACGGCCCTAAACACCACCTCCCCCGCCCAATTCTCCACCACACCTCCCCATAATCCCTCCCCGCCTCCCATCCCTCCCTCAACGCTCTCCCATCCCCACACACCTCCCCACCCCCTTTCATCAACAACCCCCTAACCTCCTGCACCTTTGTCGCATGATCCATCACCGGTATATCATCCCGACTCACCGTACACAATTCCCTCATCACCACCTCCCCCCTTTCGTCATCGCAACAACCCTCCCACACAATCTCCTCACCAAGCTCATTCACACACGTCATCACCCCACACTCCATCCTCGCACCGCAAACGCACTATGCGTCTTCTATAGTACACTACTCCCAGTCGGATCCGCATACACCACGTATACCCCTCTTGCGAGCTGTGGCGGCGGCCAGTGCGCCTCACAAGACGTTTCCGCATAGCAATGTGGCATCGGTGGAATTTGCGAGGAGTGTCATGATTTACAAGCCAGTGTGGCACTGCGTCAGTGACGCAGCGTGCAAAGGTGTCGCGACGGATTGATGAGGTATTGATAGAGTTCGGGGTTGGGATGCGACCGATGCCCTCGTCGATTGCGGTGGATATCTTTGACTTGCTGCGGATGGAGATTATGTATTTTATTGAGCTGCAGAGGAAGATGGTGCGCAAGGCGTATGATCCTTCTATTCATTTGTTGATGGACGAGTCAGCAGTGCTGCGGAGGACGATGAGTAGTCACCCTTCGGTACATACACTTGCAATTCTTACACTTCCTACAGCAGTGTAATGAAACACTTAACACCAGTCTCGTGATGAGCGGGGCATCGAAAATAGTGTGTCCGGTTTTCATGTCCTAGTACTGAACAAATGTACAATACTCGAATATGAAGCCATGCGACAACTCACAAACCGACCACATCCGAATCGCACGGAATTGGTAACCGCAATCTCTGACCCATTCCTCTCCTATCGCGCACGTTTCTGCCGTCTCAGAACCCGCAAAGTACGTCCTTGTATCGCCCAAGAATCCTCTCTCTCTCAAAATGTGCGCGCACAGTACGTTTTCCAACTGTACTACTGTATTTTGTGCTGCCTTCAATTTCGATCAGATATCATGCCAAAGCGTAGGCAAAGGTCCGCCGGGGTAACGTAGATGGACACAACAGACCAGGTGCAAGATTTGCAAAGTTTATTTGCACCTACACAATCCGCGAGCTCTGAGCCAGCCGATACAAACTGTGGTGAGAGACCTACAAAGACCAGAAAGGAACTTGTTTCGCGTCATGTGGAACAGGAGGGCGCCCCGGAACCACCCACTGCGATGAGTACTGTTGAAAGTGAGATTTCCCCACAACTTCCAACTCCACCGAGTGAGGGGAAAAAGGATGACATTTGTAAGACGAGAACTGAAGGACCATTTACTGATATTCCGTCACCATGTTCGGGTACTGATTCGCCCGATCCTGTTCTCGGAACAGTAAATTTCACCAATCTAGAGG